>OX377622.1:132126796-133335042 GCA_947397865.1 Polietes domitor | reverse complement strand
GAGATCCTGTTAGCAACGCTTCGAATTGTTACGCTACATTGCATTTCCCGAGAATGTTAATGAATTAAATGATCCATGCCCTAGCTTATATGACTAAATAATGAATGTAAGTTCTAAAGGCTTTATTAGTTACTAGGACCTTTGGAAAGATATGTCTCCAACAATTGAGTTATTGTTTTATTTTCATGAGCTCCTCATAGAATTGCTTGGCTCCGTTTCAGTTCAATGGTTTTTGAAATGTTGCAACTCTATTATTTTATGGCAAACAATGAAAACGTACAGAACGCCTTGTGTTTGCTCCGAAAATTTTGGTAGTTTTCAAAATTGAATTTTTATAAAAAGAAAATATTTTTCTTTGGGGTGTTTTAGAATGTAATACATTCAAATATCAGCTACTGCAATCAAGTTTTTCTTCTTACGAAGGAAATTTAGTGTTTGGTAACGGAAAGGAGGAAAACGCCACTCAACTATACACACTCTTGGGCATATACGGATTTTGTATCCTGTGCGGGGGTAACTCATTAGTGGACTTCTGTATATTTTCATTTTTTGAAAATCATTTAAATTGCTCCTCTTTTGGCAACCAGTGTATATATTAAAATAAGAAATATTTGATATGAACTGGGATATTGAACTGCCTCAAGGCCATTTTGCATCTATATTTCATAGACGAAGACTTTCGCGGACCAGAAATCATGATAGTGTGCATCCCAGTAATAAATGTCATTTGTAAATAATTTTTGCATTCTATAAAATATAGATGCAAAATGGTCTCGAGTCAGGACGATATCCCAATTAGAATCAAATATTGACTACAGACCAAAATAAAAAAAAAACGAACAAATTAAAATAAGAAATATTTTTCAATTTATAATGCATGGGAGATAAGCGTAATTGTGGGCGGATTTAAACAAAATGGTCTCGAGTCAGGACAATATCCCAATTCAAATCAAATATTGACTACAGACCAAAATAAAAAAGAAAACGAAAAAATTAAAATAAGAAATATTTTTTATGTTTATGTTGCATGTGAGATGAGCGTGATTGTGGGCGGATTTAAACAAAATCTTAATGGCCTACTCTAATATACATATATTATGATGGGTCACGAAAATAAATTGGATTGTTTAATGATGATGTGCAAAATATTTCGTAACTGCGTCAAGCCATCGGCGAGCTAAACGCTCCTGAAAACAGCTTTAAAAATCATGTTTTATGTTGCATTTTTGTCTAAATTTTTATTTCTGAATTAAATTTAAATAAAAATTTTTATACCCTACAGCACAGGGTATAATGTCTTTGTGCATTTGTTTGTAACACCCAAAAGGAAACGAGATAGACCCATCGTTTATTATACCGATCGACTTAGAATCACTTTTTGAGTCGATTTAGCGATGTCCGTCTGTCCATCTATTCTTGTAATCAAAGTCCAGGTCGCAATTGTGGCTAGAACTAAATGAAACTTTGCACAACGAAGTTTTATGGAATAAGGACGATCGCTATATAATTTGAAGAAACCCTGTTCAGATTTATATATAGCTCCCATACAAATTTTGCTCCCGATTTTACTTTTTCCGCTCTAGAAACCACATATTTCAACAGATTTTCTTCAAATTTAGCAAAACATCATATATTTTAACTAGAAATAGCTCTGGTAAAAATAGGCCAGATCGGTTCAGATTTATATATATCTCCCATACAAATGGCTCCTATGATTTGACTCTTTCCGCTCTAGAAACCACATATTTTATCAGATTATCTTCAAATTTAGCAAAACAACTTATATTTTAATTAGAAACAACTCTGGTAAAAATGGGCCATCGGTTCAGATATATATATAGCTCCAATACAAATTTCGCCACTGAATTGATTATTTCCGCTCTGGAAATAGCATATTTGAACAGATTTGCTTAAAATTTGGCAAACCAGCTCATATTTCAACTACAAACATCCATGGCGAAAGTGGGTCAAATCGGTTCAGATTTATATATAGCTCCCATATAAATGACTCCCCCGATCTAATTCTTTCCGCTCTATAAACCACATATTTAACATATTTCCATCAAATTTGGGAAAGCGTCTTATATTTCAGAAAACCTGTGCTAAAAATGTGTCAGATAGGTTCAGATTTATATATAGCTCTCATTCAAAGTTTATGTTCAAATTTTTTACAAATACAGATAGAAGTATGAAGTTTGTAGTATATATTTACCCGGTTCAAATGTAACGACCTTTTTATACCCTACACCACAGGGTATATTGACTAGGTGTGGGGTATCATATAGTCGACCACGCCCGACTTTAACCTTCTTTACTTGTTATTCTTATCTTAGAATAACTCATTGGTTGTATTATTGGACGTTTAGACTGATTTTTTGTGGATATTCAAAGTTGCAGCTAAAATCTCATATTTCTTGCAAATATTTCAATACTTTTCGAAGGATGCCTAAACGATGAATATCGGACGAATAATGACGTCACTGACTCCATATTTGTAAAATAATTTTCAGAGTCAATTTTCTTCCGAGTTGTCACTATAAAAAACTCAAAAAATACTAATGAGATCCAATAATTCGACCAATATGTTTCTCAAAATTTATATTTAAAGTGCTTTCAAGGGTCTATTATTAAAAAAATCGACAAAAAAGCAACATAAAAATTAAAAGGCAAAAACATGATTTTAGGGGTATTTTCAGGAGCGATACGCTCACATACGGCTTGATCTAGAAACGAAATATTTCGCAAACCATCATTAAACAATCCAAACTTCATATTCGTCGGGTGATTGGATAGTGTTTTTCCATTTGTATGGACCGCGACCCAGCCTAACATACATATGACAAAAACTCGATTACATGGCTATGCTTAAGGAAATGTAAACCATGTAACATACATTAAACTCTGTCTCATGTATAGAACATACGACTGTTTCACATGTTTAATTATCCTTCCCGTTTATTTATACAAGTGTACTCTTGTCTTCAGCTATTCAACTTTATTTATGGGATTATCTTTAATGGAACGTGCAAATGACAATTCCTTAGACTGGCCGTCCACAAAATTGAGTACAAAAGCCCATATGAGATATGCAAGTGATACTAAGTCCTCACTAGATTACACCTCACACAGTTATGAGATCCTGATAGAAGTCGCTGACAATGTTTCACTTGGGTGATTTGCGTGAAAAGGACATGAAATGTAATTAATGTTATATATCACACTATGGATAATGGTTGATATGACTCAAAGTGTTTCACAGTTGGACATTAATGTCTCAAAATAAAGACATTAAATCTGGTAATATATATTACATTGTGGAATATAAGAAATAACAACGGATTCTGATCGAAGGAGAGAAAAAAGAATATACATGTATCGGAGTTTTGAAAGATTGCATATTATGGTGGTCATTTTAGAAGGGTGTCAATATTTCCCCATTTCACACATTCTTATGATGAATCGGCATAGGAAAACTTGTGATCCTTACATTTTAAGTAGGGAATGTGTTCAGCAATATTACTTAAAACATTACGAGAAATAATTTTGTAGAACATCCTCTTCTAGCTCCTCAATATAGGGGTCTTTCTGGTACTTTTTGTAAAAAACATCCATAAAACAGATGTTTAACGGGTCATAATGTTCTACAAAAATATTTACCATAAAATTCTACTATATGTCTCTGAATACAACAAAACTCAAAAATAGACAGAAATAAGTTAAAACTTAAAATTCATTTTAGGGTTAATTTCATACCTTTTCCCGAAATTGTGCTAAACTTTGCCACCAAACCTTCTAATCCTTACATTTTAAGTATAGGGTGTGTTCAGCAATATTACTTAAAACGCTACGGGGAACATTTTCGTTGAACATTTTAAACCTGTAGCTCTTCAATATAGGGGACTTTTTGGTCCCTTTCGTGCAAAAGGATAAAAAACACCCCTAAAAAAGGATTTTCACGGGTCAAAATGTTCCACAAAAATATTTGCCATAAAAATCTACTATAAAGATCTGCATACATCAAACCTCAAAACTCAACTTAAATGCCAGAAATAATTCAAAACTTAAAATTCATTTTAGGGTTAATTTCAACTTAACCTTTTCCGAATTGTTACTAAACTTTGCCACCAAAACTTGTGATCCTAACACTTTAAGTATAAGACGTGTTCAGCAATATTACTTAAAACACTACGAGGAACATTTTTGTAGAACATGTTAACCCTCTAGCTGCTCAATATAGGGGACTTTTTCGTCACTTTAGAGCAAAATGTTAAAAAACACCCCTAAAAACAGTAGTTTAGGGGTCAGAATATTCCACAAAAATATTTGCCATGAAATTCTACTGTAAGTCTCTGAATACACCAAAACTCAGAAGTCAACTTAAATGCCAGAAATAAGTCACAACTTAATATTCATTTTATGGTTAATTTCGTTAGATTCCCGAATTGGTGCTGAAATGTTCCATAAAATTTAATTGTAGGGAGTTGGTGTGAATGGAAAAAATCTACATCAAATTTCACTATAAGTCACTGAACAAAAGAATGCTGTAGATATAATATATATAAATAAAATATCAGTATCAAACAAATATTTGTGTTCCAACATTTCAAAAATCATTGAAGTGAAGCGAAGCCAAGAATTTCTATGAGGAGCTCATGAAAATAAACAATAATAATAACTAACAATTGTTGAAGACATATCTTTCCTAGTAGCTACAACATGATTTAGAACTTACTTTCATTATTTAGCCATATATGCTAGGACATGGATCATTTAATTCCATTAACATTCTCTGGAAAGTCATTGCAGCGAATCAATTCCAAGCGTTGCTAACAGGATCTCAACTATCAAAGCAGTGTGTTCTCAATTTCCCTGAAACAACTACGAATGTTATAACAAGGATTTTTGTTTACTTGTTTACCCTGTCAACAATGTAATGTAATATAGCATTTCAACGTGACATTAGTATTTCAACAAGGGTGGTATTAATGAAACATTATTGCTTCACAGTTTCCATAGTAAACTACCTAAGATTATCTTGAATGAAACATGACAAGGCATTTGTAGTGTTCCACACCATTTATGTTGCTTGGTAGGACTAGAAATGTGATAGTTTATGTTGTATTTTTACTTTCTCGTCCCGTTTGATATTTCTGGTATCCTGCTAGATATATTTGATGGCGTTTCACTTCACTGATTTTCATATAATATTGCTGACTCCTCCTAACAAAAGAGGGAAAAAATTCTGTATTTTTGGGTGATCACAAATTATACTCCTTTTAGCTCTCAGGGCTATATTTTAGAAGTTATTTCCGATTTACTAAAAATTATGGATTTTTGAGTGATCACAAATTATCCTTCTTTTAGCTCTCAGGGCTATATTTTATAAGTTATGGCCGATTTACTATTTTTTTAAAATTCTTGATTTTTGGGTGATCACAAATTATCCTTCTTTTAGCTCTCAGGGCTATATTTTAGAAGTTATGGCCGCTTTACTATTTTTAAAAAATTCTGGTTTTTTGGGTGATCACAAATTGTCCTCCTTTTAGCTCTCAGGACTATACTTTAGAAGTTATGGCCGATTTACTATTTTTGAAAAATTCTTGATTTTTGGGTGATCACAAATTATCCTCCTTTTACCTCTCAGGGCTATATTTTAGAAGTTATGGCCGATTTACTATTTTTTAAAATTTCTTGATTTTTGGGTGATCACAAACTATCCTTCTTTTAGCTCTCAGTGCTATATTTTAGAAGTTATGGCCGATTTACTATATTTTAAAAATTCTTGATTTTTTGGTGATCACAAATTATCCTCCTTTTAGCTCTCAGGGCTATATGTAAGAAGTTATGGCCGATTTATTATTTTTTAAAAATTCTGTATTTTTGGGTGATCACAAATTATCCTCCTTTTAGCTCTCAGGGCTATATTTTAGAAGTTATGGCCGATTTACTGTTTTTAAAAAATCCTGATTTTTGGGTGATCACAAATTAGCATTCTTTTAGCTCTCAGGGCTATATTTTAGAAGTTATGGCCGATTTACTATTTTTTAAAAAAATCTTGATTTTTGGGTGATCAGAAATTATCCTTCTTTTAGCTCTCAGTGCTATATTTTAGAAGTTATGGCCGATTTACTGTCTTTTAAAAATTCTTTATTTTTGGGTGATCACAAATTATCCTCCTTTTAGCTCTCAGGGCTATATTTTAGAAGTTATGGCCGATTTACTATTTTTTAAAAATTCTTGATTTTTGGGTGATCACAAATTATCCTCCTTTTAGTTCTCAAGGCTATATTTTAGAAGTTATGGCCGATTTACTATTTTCTAAAAATTCTTGATTTTTGGGTGATCACAAATTATCCTTCTTTTAGCTCTCAGGGCTATATTTTAGAAATTATGGTCGATTTACTATTTTTTAAAAATCCTTGATTTTTGGGTGATCACAAATTATCCTCCTTTTAGCTTTCAGGGCTATATTTTAGAAGTTATGTCCGACTTACTGTTTTTAAAAAATTCTGAATTTTTGGGTGATCACAAATTATCCTTCTTTTAGCTCTTAGGGTCATATTTTAGATGTTATGACCGATTTACTGTTTTTAAAAAATTCTGAATTTTTGGGTGATCACAAATTATCCTTCTTTTAGCTCTCAGGGCTATATTTTAGAAGTTATGGCCGATTTACTGTTTTTAAAAAATTCTGGATTTTTGGGTGATTACAAATTAGCATTCTTTTAGCTCTCGGAGCTATATTTTAGAATTTATGGCCGATTTACTGTTTTTAAAAATTCTGGATTTTTGGGTGATCACAAATTATCCTTCTTTTAGCTCTCAGGGCTATATTTTAGAAGTTATGGCCGATTTACTGTTTTTAAAAAAATCTGGATTTTTGGGTGATCACAAATTATCCTTCTTTTAGCTCTCGGAGCTATATTTTAGAATTTATGGCCGATTTACTGTTTTTAAAAAATTCTGGATTTTTGGGTGATCACAAATTAGCATTCTTTTAGCTCTCAGGGCTATATTTTAGAAGTTATGGCCGATTTACTGTTTTTAAAAAATCCTGATTTTTGGGTGATCACAAATTAGCATTCTTTTAGCTCTCAGGGCTATATTTTAGAAGTTATGGCCGATTTACTATTTTTTAAAAAAATCTTGATTTTTGGGTGATCAGAAATTATCCTTCTTTTAGCTCTCAGTGCTATATTTTAGAAGTTATGGCCGATTTACTGTCTTTTAAAAATTCTTTATTTTTGGGTGATCACAAATTATCCTCCTTTTAGCTCTCAGGGCTATATTTTAGAAGTTATGGCCGATTTACTATTTTTTAAAAATTCTTGATTTTTGGGTGATCACAAATTATCCTCCTTTTAGTTCTCAAGGCTATATTTTAGAAGTTATGGCCGATTTACTATTTTCTAAAAATTCTTGATTTTTGGGTGATCACAAATTATCCTTCTTTTAGCTCTCAGGGCTATATTTTAGAAATTATGGTCGATTTACTATTTTTTAAAAATTATGGATTTTTGGGTGATCACAAATTATTCTCCTTTTAGCTCTCAGGGCTATATTTAAGAAGTTGTGGTTGATTTACTGTTTTTAAAAAATTCTTGATTTTTGGGTGGTTACAAATTATCCTTCTTTTAGCTCTCAGGGCTATATTTTAGAAGTTATGGCCCATTTACTATTTTTAAAAATTCTTGATTTTTGGGTGATCACAAATTATCCTTCTTTTAGCTCTCAGGGCTATATTTTAGAAGTTATGGCCCATTTACTATTTTTAAAAATTCCGGATTTTTTGGTGATCACAAATTATCCTCCTTTTAGCTCTCAGGGCTATATTTTAGAAGTTATTGACGATTTACTATATTTGAAAAATTCTTGATTTTTGGGTGATCACAAATTATCCTCCTTTTAGCTCTCAGGGCTATATTTTAGAAGTTATGGCCGATTTACTATTTTTTTAAATTTTCTGGATTTTTGGGTGATAACAAATTATCCTCCTTTTAGCTCTCAGGGCTATATTTTAGAAGTTATGGCCGATTTACTATTTTTTAAAAATTATGGATTTTTGGGCGATCACAAATTATCCTTCTTTTAGCTTTCAGGGCTATATTTTAGAAATTATGGCCGATTTACTATTTTTTAAAAATTCTTGATTTTTGGGTGATCACAATTCGTTTAGCTTTCAGGGCTATATTTTAGAAGTTATGGCCGATTTAATATTTTTTAAAAGTTCTTGATTTTTGGGTGATCACAAATTATCCTCCTATTAGCTCTCAGGGCTATATTTTAGATATTATGGCCGATTTACTATTTTTTTAAATTCTGGATTTTTGGGTGATCGCAAATTTTCCTTCTGTTAGCTCTCAGGGCTACATTTTAGAAGTTATGGCCGATTTACTATTTTTTTTAATTCTGGATTTTTGGTTGATCATAAATTATCTCATTTTAGCTCTCAGGGCTATATTTAAGAACTTATGACCGATTTACTAGTTTGCAAAAATTCTGGATATTTTGGTGATCGCAAATTATCCTTCTTTTAGCTCTCTTGGCTATGTTTAAGAATTTATGGACGATTTAATATTTTTAAAAAATTCTGGATTTTTGGGGGAAATTCCGAATTTTTGGCTCTCAGAGCTATAGTTAAGAGGTTATATTATATTTAGTTATAAGGTGTTTAGTGTGAAAGGTAATGACTGCAGCCTATAGCCCTTAACACTCAGTGTAAGCCAAACAATATGTGCTAGTTTTATGTATCCTTCACTGGAGTTAATGTTTCCTTTCCTCCACCACCACTGCCTGTATTCGGTGGTAAAGCAAATGGGGTTAGTGAAATCAACAAAATGACAACTCATTAAGGCCCGGTTCCAAATCATTGCCAACAAACAATTAGAACAACATATCTCCCGCATGTTGTTCACAGACCGCAACATGCAACAATTTCACTTCCTTATGACACGTGTAGCTGCTTCTCTATATCATGAGATCCTGTTAGAAATCCTCGAAATCAGTTACACTTCAGTGATTTTCCCCCACATTGACACTAATTAATTTAAATGATCCGTAGCATGTGTAAGGATTGTCCTAACTTACTTGTGACAAGTAAGTTATTCAATCTATGCTGCCACTTTTTCAGGATAACTGCAGTTGTCTTATGAGATCCTGTAATAAATTCCTAGATATGTTTCGCTTCCGTGATTTTCTAGTCAATGTTCGTGAGTCCATGCTCTCGCATGTGACTAAGTAATAAATTGAATTTCTAAATCCACCTTTAGATAGAACTAAATAATAGAAATAAAAGTTCTTGTTTAATTTTCATGATATCCTAATAGATATTCCACAACTGGTTTCAATTCAATAACTTTTGGAATTCTCCAAAAGGATTAGAATATTCATACAGCAGAATACTTTCTTGCTAGATCTATCAAAATACTAACATCAGTGTGTTCAAAGACGGAATAAAAAAAGATGTGTGAGGAATATACTCTACAAATTTTGACAAATAGAATATAATATTATTTGTAGGTTAAATTGTTTAAACAGTTTTACCCAGTTGTGCACACAAAACCGAAAAGTCCGTCGAAATCTATAACGACTCACAGTTTATATGTAAAAAGTAAAAAAAATCATACAAAAGCCATGAAGTTTAACTGAAGAATAGGGTATAAGGTAATAGGGGTTTTTGTATTTTTTGGCATTCCACTCTGTCAAAAGAGATTCTTCAAATAATTTTTTTAGAATTTTCATGATTTCTTATTATAATCATATTCAAGTCTGGTGGTTGGGGTGGAGTTTTGATTACTATGGGACAATGATCGGTAGACATTATTTACCAGGATCATTATTCTGATAGAAATGGAAGGTATCCTTTATTACGATTTTTATCACTTTTTCACGGTTGGTTTTCAAATATAGGGTATATATAAATCCCCACAATTCCTAAATAGCAGAGAATAAATCTCAAAACTTTGATTTGTTTAGAAAAATTACAGTCATTCCATAATCATTCGATCGTGAATCAGAAGAAAAAAAATATTTTTAGCGACCTTGGATAAAATTCTTTTATTATTTTTGTGCTTAGCGTTTCGTGAATTATTAATTTTCTATAAAAATTGGTTACATACTAGTGAACAAGCTGAGCAAATGTTTATAGTTATCTATTTCTGTGTTCTTTTGCGTTTATCTACATGATTTCCTCTTTCCAAAATGTATATTTTAATGAAGGTAGGTAAGGACTATCAAATACAAAGTCTGTTGAAACACGAAGAATTATTATGAAATCTTACCTTTAATCTAAGGATCAAAAATATACTAAACATTTTGTAATCGGTAATTTTGGAGAGGACCTACAGGTGAGATCCGTTGGTCAATACGATTCAAAAAGTTATTAAACGCGTCTGAATTATGTCTTCTTTACGACAAATAAAATTAGCAACTCCAAGCGAAATAATGTTGTCGCCTTTTTGAAAAAAAAAAAAAACAGTAAGGAAAGGCTAAAGTCGGGCGGGGCCGACTCTATGATACACTCCACTTTCAATCCGAATACAATTCAATTCGGTGAAAAAGTAAAAACCGGAAGGTTTTTTGTATCCTGTAAATGTATGTGTTTGACAAAAAATTTTATATCGGAAAGGACATTTATATGAGGATATATTGAAACCTGGAACGAAATAAGTGAAATATAAAATGTATAGTTTGGCCAAAATCGGTTAAACTTATCGGAGCAACATTTGAAATTGGGCAATATTTAAATCTGCACCGATCTTACTCACTTTCACCATAGTTTTGTTTAGTTAGATTATAAGATGTTGTGGGAAATTTAAAGAAAATCGAGCACAAAATGTGGCTTTTAAAGCGGCAAAAGTCAAATCGGGAGCGACATTTGTATGGGGGCTATATCTAAATCTGAACCGATCTTACCCAATTTCCGCATAGTGTTTCTAGTTGGATTATAAGATGTTGTCCCAAATTTAAAGAAAATCGATTAGAATATGTGGCATTTAAAGCGGAAGAAGTCAAATCGGGAGCGACATTTATATGGGGGCTATATCTAAATCTGAACCGATCTTACTCAGTTTTTGCATAGGTGTTTCTAGTAAGATTATAAGATGTTGTGCCAAATTTAAAGAAAATCGAGTACAATATGTGGTTTCTACAGAGGAAAATGTCAAATCGGGAACGACATTTGTATGGGGGCTATATCTAAATCTGAACCGATTTGACCTATTTTCACCATAGATGTTCTTAGTTTAAATATAAGATGTTTTGTCAAATCTGAAGACAATCTGATACAATATGTGGTTTCTAGAGCGGAAAGAGTCAAATCGGGATCGAAATTTGTATGGGAGCTATATATAAATCTGAACCGATCTGACCGATATTCACCATGGGTGTTTCCAGTGGAAATATAAGATGTTTTACCAAATCTGAAGACAATCTGGTACATTATGTGGTTTCTAGAGCGGAAAAAGTCAAATCGGGAGCGAAATTTGTATGGGAGCTATATATAAATCTGAACCGATCTGTCCGATATTCACCATGGGAGTTTCTAGTGGGAATATAAGATGTTTTACCAAAGCTGATACAATATGTGGTTTCTAGAGCGGAAAAAGTCAAATCGGGAGCGAAATTTGTATGGAAGCTATATATAAATCTGAACCGATCTGCCCCATTTTTACCACAGGTGTTTCTAGATGAAATATAAGATGTTTTGCCAAATCTGAAGACAATGTGATACAATATGTGGTTTCTAGAGCGGAAAAAGTCAAATCGGGAGCGAAATTTGTATGGGAGCTATATATAAATCTGAACCGATCTGTCCTATTTTTACCACAGGTGTTTCTAGTTGGAATATAAAATGTTTTGCCAATTTTGAAGAAAATCTGTTGTAATATGTGGTATCTAGAGTGAAAAATGTCAAATCGGGAGTGAAATTCGTATGGGGGCTATATCTAAATCTGAACCGATTTTCTTCAAATTAAATAGCGTTCGTTCTCATCCCGAAAAACTTCGTTGTGCAAAGTTTCGTTTAGTTCTGGCTACAATTGCGACCTGTATCGTCATTACAAGAATAGATGGACGGACAGACAGACAGACGGACGGACATTGCTAAATCGATTCAAAAAGTGATTCTAAGTCGATCGGTATAATTAACAATGGGTCTATCTCTTTTCCTTTTGGGTGTTACAAACAAATGCACAAAGACATAATACTCTCGTGGAGTGTATAAAAAGAACTACCTGCCTTACATTTTCCATTTTCCCAGATATATTTATAATTGGATGTCTTTTCTTTAGAAATGAAATCTTGGGAGTATAAAAATTGTGTGTCTTTGTTTAGAAATGAAATTTTGGGTGGAGTGTGAGAATATGAAAAATACTATCTGCGTTAAAGAATATTTTATTTCTTTCATGGTGTCACTGTTTATGAAGTCCTATTAGAAATCCATGTAAATGTTTATGCTCCAATGAATATGAGAGATTTTTATTTGGAGCCTTTCACTTTAATTTTACCAAAATTGGTTAGAGTTTCTTGTTATTTTGTCAAATTCTGGGCAACTCTCCCTATATCACTAACTTCGATTTTTGACAAATAACAAATAGTGGAACGATATTTAGTCACTCAAAGAAAATATTAGTATGTACTTTTTAATATGAACTCCTAGAAGAGAAATATTTGTGTATATCTGCGTTACAATTTTCTGAATTTCTTTACGCTCCAATGAAATTTCTGGAATTTCTCCCCTAAGTGAATTGAATTATAATTTTGGATTAAAATCCGACAAATAGTGGAGAATTGGTTAAATAAATCTATCAGCAGCCATTGACTCCAATCTCCATTGACTCCAATCTTCTGTAAGGATATTTTTAAATGAAATGTTACCGTTAGGCTATACATAAATCTCAAACAATGACATGCCAACAATATCTGTTCTTAAAATTCATTGTTTCCCTTTTTCATGAACTCCTAATAGAAATCCTTGGGGATTTGTACGCTTCAATGAAATCTGTCATTAATTTTTCGAAGTTTTCATTTGAATCGAGGCAAATTCAAATTTTGGTTTCAAAACCTTAAATTGGAGGAGAATTTCTTCGAAATAACTTTCAGAAGCCATTGGCCTCAAAAAGAAGAGCTACGAAGTATTGACGTAAACACATTTGTGAGAATATTATTAAATGAAATGGAGAATTTGGTAGAAATATCTATCAGCAGCCATTGACTCCAAAAAGTAGAGTTACGATACAATGTATTAAAAGCACTTTAACATATCAAAAGATATGTTCTTCAACAATTTCTTAAATGTTATTGTTTTACTTTATTCATGAACTCCTTAGAAATCCTTGGGGATCTTTACGCTCCAATGAAATCTGTCATTGATTTTTTGGAATTTCTTATTTAAAGCATTCAAGACTTCAGTGAATAAAGTTTTGGATTAAAAACCGAAAATTAGTGGAGAATTTGGTAGAAATATCTATCAGCAGCCATTGACTTCAAAAAAAGAAGAGCTCGATACGAAGTCATAAAGAAATTTCCTCAGTGAGGATCATTTTAAATAAAATGTTACCACTAAATCTCTAACAGTCACAAGAAAACTACCTGCTCCATGATAGCAATATCTGTTCTTTAACAATTTCTTAAATGTCATTGTTTCACATTTTCATGAACTCCTAATAGATATCTTTGGGGATCTTTACGCTCCAATGAAATCTGTCATTTCATTCTGGAATATCTCATTTAACTCAGTAAAGTATATTGAAACAAATTCAAAAACCGAAAATTAGTGGATAATATGTTAGTAATATCCATCAGTTGCCATTGACTGCAAAAAAAGAAGAGCTACGATACGAAGTATTTAAGAAACTTCCTCTTTGAGGATCTTTTCAATGAAATGTTACCAGAAATCTCAAACAATCACAAGAAAACTACCTGCTCCATGTCAACAACATCTGTTGGCATTACTTAAAATTCATTGTTTCACTTTTTCATGAACTCCTAATAGATATCCTTGGGATCTTTACGCTCCAGTGAAATATGTCATTAATTTTAAGTCATTCAAGACTTCAGTGCATTGAGACAAATTCTAATTTTAGAGTCAAACACCGAAAATTAGTGGAAAATTTGTTAGAATCATCCATCCGCAGCCATTGACTCCAAAAAGAAGAGTTACGAAGTATAGACGAAATGAAAATTTACCCTTTGGCTGCGAAGAAATCTCAAACAATCACATGAAAACTACCTGCTCCATGCCAACAATATCTGTTCTTTAACAATTTCTTAAATGCAATTGTTTCACTTTATTCATGAACTCCTGATAGATATCCTTGGGGATCTTTACGCTCCAAAGAAATTTCGAATTTCTCATTTAAGTCATTTAAGACTTCAGTGAAATGAGACAAATTCTAAAACTGAAAATTGGTGGAAATTTTGTAACAAATTTCTTTCAGCAGCCATTGACTCCCAAAAAGAAGAGCTACAAAGTATAAACGAAACCTCCTCCATCTTAACGGGAATTTTACCATTAATCTGTAAATAAATCTCTAACAATTATAAGAAAACAATTGTTTCACTTTTTCATGAACTCCTAATAGAAATCTTTGGGGATCTTTACGCTCCACTGAAATCGGTGATTAATTTCTGAAATTTCTCCTTTGAGTGACTCAAGACTTGCGACAAGCAATCTACTCAGAAAAAAATATGTTTTTCTTTATTATGAGAAGGAAATATGGTGTAGTTTTCATGTACGCCTGTTACTAAACCCTTGGAATGACTATGCCCCAACATATTTGGAGTATCTTTCAGTTAAGAATGTCTTGGAAACCATTTAAATTTTCTTCGTTCCCTTTGGGGACACGAATCCCATCTCAGTACTCTAATATCAAAAGTGAGACATCTTTGAATGGTATTTTTATTTAAATTAATTAAAATTAGTCTAAAGCAGGGCTCTCGAGAGACTACACTCACTCAATGATTACAATAAGATGCATTTTCATCCAATCCAATGTCTTAAATCATTACTTGACGCTCTCGTAAAATCAATGTGAGCGAGTCTCTCGCATGTGGGATTCCATTGATCGCTGGCCAAAAATATCACAGCTCACAATGTTTAGTGTTCATGTAATGAGGGTGGAAAACAGACAAAACAAATAAAAAATGTCTTTGAACACCATCACATGCTAAGTAATATAATTGGATTGTTCTGTTGTCCAATGGCTAGAGACAATTGTTATCTTTTGTAGAGAAATCTCGACATGGGGTGTGAAAAAAACTCAAACAATTTAAAAAACTACCTGCTTCCAGTTAAAAAATCTTTGAAAAAATAAAAATAAAATTTTTCTTTTATAGTGCTTCATTTTATGAACTCCTAATAGAAATCCTAGCAAATGTTTATGCTCCACTGATTTTGTGAATTCAACTAGTTAGGGGGAGGTTTCATGTGGATACATCTGTACCACAAGATCTTGTAGTGAAAACTGTATTTTTAAATGTACAAATGTTAGATGTACAAATCAATGCAAATGGGGAATGCTCCATTGAATGCCAGATTCAATATGCACTTACTTCCCCAAAGATAACACTTAAAGTATTTTGGTTTCGAGGTTTTCCCTACTGTCGGGAACCGTGATGAACAATTTCGCCTTTTAATTTAAAATCTCACAACGAGTGTGAAAAAACTGTCTGAGTTTTTTTGTCAGGACAAATCGTTGAAACCCAACACATTTCTGGAATATTATTGTTTCATTTTTTATGAACTCCTAATAGATATCCTTAGTTATGTTTATGCTCCAATGAATTTTTGATTGAAATGTATCAACTTAACACTTCAGAACACTTGGATAATATTAATTTTCCCTGCTTCTTAACAAGACAAATCTTTGAAGAACAACATATGGTTGCACAAAATAATTTCTGGAAAGATATTGTTCTACTTTTTTATGAACTCCTTGAATATGTCTATGCTCCAATGAATTTTTGGATTGAAAGTATCCACTTAAATTTTTTCTATATTGGGGATTCTTGTTTAATATTACTTTTCTCATGGATTTTTTAATGTTGGAAATTGCTTTTTAAACATTTTCATTAATTTTCATTTTCTGTAAAAAAACATGTCCTCTTATAAAGTGAAATCTCTGAATGAAGGTTTCGAAAAAACTACCTGATTCTTGCCAAGATAAATCTTTCAATGTCCACATGTAGTTTCTATAAATAATATCTGGAATGTTATTCTTTCACTTTTCATGGACTCCTAATAGTTATCCTTGAATACGTTTATGCTCCAATGAATTCCAATGTGGATACTTTGAATGTAATCTATCCACTTGACTTTTCTGTATATTGGGGATACTTGGTTTATATCAATTTTTCAAACAGTTTTGAAAAAACTATCTGCTTCTTGGCAAGACAAATCTTTGTAGAATACCATGTATTTTCTCTAAATAATTTCTGTAATGCCATTGTTCCACTTTTATGAACTCCTAATAGTTATTTTCGAATATGTGTATGCTCCAATGAAATTTTAGATACAGTGATTGCAATCTATCTACTTAATTTTTTTTTATATATTGGGGACACTTATTTAATATTAATTTTCCCATTGGATCTTCTAGTTTTTTATAAACTGTTGGAAATTACTTTATATATATATATATATATTCATGCATTTTTAATTATCCTTGATGATTATAATTTAAAAAATCAAAATGAAACACACTCCAATGAATTTGTTTAAGAAGGCTCTGCAAACAAGCGAATATTGTTAATTTTCTTGCATTTCCATTTTTAATTTTAAATCTCTCACATGTAATATCTTTAAATAATTTCTGGAATATTATTGTTCCGCTTTTTTATTGACTCCTAATAGATATCCTTGAATATGTTTATTTGAATTAGTGAATTTTTTGGATTAAAATGTGGATGTCTTCAAAGTATCCACATTAAAATTTCTGAATATTGGGGATACTTGTTTAATAATAATTTTCCCATTTGATCTTTTGTTTTTTTTTTTTTTTTTTAATTTTACACATTACATTTTATACATATTCATGTATTATGATTTTCCGTGATGAACAATTTCCTTTTTTAATTTAAATTCTCAGAAAGAGGATGTAAAAACTCAAACAGTTTTGAAAAAACTATCTGTTTCTTAACAAGACAAATCAAATCAACATGTGGTTGCTCTAAATAATTTCTGGAATGTTATTGTTCCACTTTTTATGGACTCCTAATAGATATCTTTGAATATGGTTACGCTCCAATGAATTTTTTGATTGAAATGTGGATATTTTCAAAGTATCCACTTAACATTCCAGGATATGGGGGATACTTGTTTAATTTTAATTTTCACATTGGATCTTCTAGGTTTGTTGGAAATTATTTTTTATGCATTTAATTTTGATGCATTTTCATTTTCCGAAATCTACGCTTTCGATTTCAAATCTAAGCTTGAGGGCGAATAAACTCAAACAGTTTTGAAAAAACTACCTGCTTTTTACAAAGACAAATCTTTGAAAACCAACATGTTGTTTCTCGAAATAATTTGTGGAATATTATTCTTACACTTTTTTATGAACTCCTAATGTGTGTCCTTGAATGTGTTTATGCCCCAATGATTTTTTATTGAAATGCGAATATTTTCTAAGTATCCACTTAACATTTCAGGATATGGAGGGTACTTGGTTAATATTAATTTTCCCATTGGATCTTCTAGGATTTTTAAAAAATGTTTGAAATTAATTTTTATAATTAATTTAGTCGGCTTTTATTGAATTCTATGTCCTTAATACAATATTTAAATGCGCTTAAGAGCAAACATTAGTCATTCACACATTATTACTAACATACTTAAAGTATTTTTCTAGTACAATATATTCCAACGTTTATATGTTGTAGTTATACATACATGTCACTTATACTAAATATATAATATATCAGAAAATTTCCCCCAAAATACTAATTACTAAAAAGGGAATTACTCATATTTTTTTATATAAAACTTATATTAACACTATCACTTATAACTACTATTTACAATATAGGGTGAACCATTGTCTGTTCCGATTATTGGCATGTGTTGTATACGATGGTAGAACAGGAGCTTACTATCTCTATACAAAATACCCTCCCTCTCCATAGTCAAAAAGCCGACAGGAGGTCGGTAGTTATCCTCTAGTAGCCTTAGCAGAATGGTATCTAGCTACAGACTATCCCTAACCAGTCCTTTATCCAAGGAGGCAGACCTATCTAGGAACTGAAGTGCCCCATTCATTAAAAAGACGTGATTAAAGAGTGGATATTTTTAAAGCAACCACTTAAAATTTGTGGATGTTGGGGACATTTCTTCTAAAACTTCTGAATTTGTTTGTTCTGTGAGGATCTTTTTAAATGAAATGTTACTACTGGGCTGTGTAGAAATTTCAACCAATCACAAGAAATCTCTCTGCTTCATGACAACAATATCTGTTCTTTGACAATTTCTTAAATACCATTCTTTCACAAATTCATGAACTCCTAATAAAAATCCCAGTGAATGTTTACACTCCAATGAATTGTCTGAAAATTTTTCGTCTTCAGTGAATTGTGGCAAATTCTAATTTTGAATTCAAAAACCGAAAATTGGTTGAACATTTGTTAGAAATATCTTGCAGAAGCCATGGTATCCACAGAGAAGAGCTATGAAATATGAGCGAAACCACCTTTATCTTAAGTGACATTTTACCAGAAACAGTCACAAGAAAACTACCTGTTCCATGTCTACAATATTCTTTCTTTAACAATTTCTTAAATGCCATTGTTTCACATGAACTCCTAATAGAAACCCTTTACGCTACAGTGAAATCTGTCATCTGTCCCAATTAGTTTATATATATATTTAAATTTATTTTATACTAGCAGTACCCGCTGCTTCGCACGCGAAAAAGCCAGTTATTTGTTAATTTTATCCGTCTTTGTTTTTGGATAGTATTTATTTAATTTTCTTTTGGTGGATATAGATAAATCTAAAATAGTAATTTGGAAACCTCCTATTAGCTAGCACTCACACACAGTCAAAGGAATGTGCTTGTCGATATACACTATTTTAGCTGAACTACTTCGTATGTATAATTTCCACCAAGTTTTGAACAAAATATTACAACCATTTATATCCTCGATCTCATGTTTCTAGATTCAGCCAGCCAGTTTATAACATTTAGCACTTCTTTCCCTAATAGTACACATTTCGAAAAATCACTATAGGTAAAATGTGTTTTTGCTTCCCCAAAAATATGTACTTTATTTGGTAACACATTTATTCCTTGTTGTGCCGTATCCCCCCTTTTAAGTACAAATTTTGAAATATCCATTTATGTTCCGCGCTTACGTAATTAAATGATTGTACGCCATTTTTATCCCTTTTCGTCCCGCGCACCCCTTAAAAGTACAAATTTCGAAAAATCAAACTACTGCGCTTCTATATGGTCAGAGAAATTTACACACTAAATTTCACGACTATAGCTGAAATATTTTAGTTGGTACTATTTTTATACCGCTCATTGTTTATTCGTTAAGATTTGCGATTCTCGTTGTCAGAGGAATTTACACACCACATTTCACGACTATAGCTCCAATACTTTAGTAGGTACTACTTTTATCCCTTATTGCTCACCCCTATAAGAAAATGTCAAAAAATCCTTTAGATTGCGCTTTACACACAGTTTACACTCCAAATTTCCCGACTATAGCTGCAATTCTTAAATTGGACCCCTTTTTGTCCCGCCTACCCCCTAAAAAGTACAAATTTCGAACAATTCAATTATACTGCGCTTCTACATGGTCAGAGGAATTTACATATCAAATTTCACGATTCTAGCTGTAATACTTTAGTTGGTACAATTTTTATCCCATTTTGTCCCTCTCACCCCCTAAAAATACAAATTTCGAAAAAATCTATTTTTACTTCGTTTCTATATGGTGAGAGGAATTTACATACCACATTTCACGATTCTATCTGCAATACTTTAGTTAGTCCCATTTTTATCCCTTTTTGTCCCGCTTGCCCCTTAAAAGTACAAATTTCGAAAAATCCAATTTTACTCCGTTTCCATATGGTCAGAGGAATTTACATACCAAATTTCACGATTCTAGCTGTAATACTTTAGTTGGTACCATTTTTATCCCTTCTTGTCCCGCTTGCCCCTTACAAGTACAAATTTCGCAAAATCCAATTTTACTTCGTTTCTATATGGTCAGAGGAATTTACATGCCAAATTTCACGATTCTAGCTGTAATACTTTAGTTGGTACCATTTGTATCCCTTTTTGTCCCGCTCGCCCCTTAAAAGTAAAAATTTCGAAAAAATCTAATTTTACTTTGTTTCTATATGGCCAGAGGAATTTACATACCAAATTTCACGTTTCTAGCTGTAATATTTTAGTTGGTACTACTTTTATCCCTTGTTGCTCACCCCTATAAGAAAATATCAAAAAATCCTTTAGATTGCGCTTTACACACAGTTTACACTCCAAATTACCCGACTATAGCTGCAATTCTTAAATTGGACCCCTTTTTGTCCCGCCTACCCCCTAAAAAGTACAAATTTCGAACAATTCAATTATACTGCGCTTCTACATGGTCAGAGGAATTTACATATCAAATTTCACGATTCTAGCTGTAATACTTTAGTTGGTACCATTTTTATCCCATTTTGTCCCTCTCGCCCCTTAAAAGTAAAAATTTCGAAAAAATCTAATTTTACTTTGTTTCTATATGGTGAGAGGAATTTACATACCTAATTTCACGTTTCTAGCTGTAATATTTTAGTTGGTACCATTTTTATCCCTTTTTCTGCCGCTCGTCCCTTAAAAGTACATATTTCGAAAAATCCAATTTTACTTCGTTTCTATATGGCCAGAGGAATTTACATACCAAATTTCACGATTCTAGCTGCAATACTTTAGTTGGTACCATTTTTATCCCTTTTTGTCCCGCTCGCCCCTTAAAAGTACAAATTTCGAAAAATCCAATTTTACTTCGTTTCTGTATCGTCAGAGGAATTTACATACCAAATTTCACGATTCTAGCTGTAATACTTTAGTTGGTACCATTTTTATCCCGCTCGCCCCTTAAAAGTACAAATTTCGAAAAATCAAATTTTACTTCGTTTCTATATCGGCAGAGGAATTTACATACCAAATTTCACGATTCTAGCTGTAATTCTTTAGTTGGTACCATTTTTATCCCTTTTTGTCCCGCTCTCCCCTTAAAAGTACAAATTTCGAAAAAATAAAATTTTACTTCGTTTCTATATGGTCAGAGGAATTTACATACCAAATTTCACGTTTCTAGCTGTAATACTTTAGTTGGTACCATTTTTATCCCTTTTTGTCCCTCTCTTCCCTTAAAAGTACAAATTTCGAAGAAATCAAATTTTACTTCGTTTCTATATGGTCAGAGGAATTTACATACCAAATTTCACGTTTCTAGCTGTAATACTTTAGTTGGTACCATTTTTATACCTTTTTGTCCCGCTCGGCCCTTAAAAGTACAAATTTCGAAAAATTCCTATTTGTAGCTCGTCTGCATGGTCATTGCAAGGAACTCACTGAATTTCATGTTTATAGCTACTGCCGTTTAGTCAGGACGAAGGTTCGATGTTTATCCCTTTTTGGGCCATTTTATCCCCTAAAAGTACGAATTTCGTAAAACCCTTTCTTAGTCGACGTCTACGTCATATTTGGGAACTACCCTGAAAATTTCATGACCCTGGCTTCAGCCGTTTGGTCTGGGGGCTGGTCAATGATAAGTCAGTCAGTCAGTCAGTCAGTCAGTCAGTCAGTCAGTCAGTCAGTCAGTCAGTCAGTCAGTCAGTCAGTCAGTCAGTCAGTCAGTCAGTCAGTCAGTCAGTCAGTCAGTCAGTCAGTCAGTCAGTCAGTAACCCAACTCTTTTATATATAGATTATAATATAACATTATTTGATAATTGTGAAACGTAGGAAAGTCGAATATGGTAGTTGAAGAAACCATATTCGACTTTCCTACGTTAATTAAAAAAATATCCACCACGAGTTTGAAAATTCATTAGAAGTATTTCAAAAACATTTCTTACTTTTTGGTTATGAACTCCAAATACAAATCCTTGGACGTGTTTACACTCAATGGATTTTCTTAATTTCTTTAAGAATAAATCGGAAATACTTCAAAGAGAAAACCTTTCAAAAAGGTTATCATTCTCGTATATTCTGACGATAACTCTCAGCATGAGAGCAAGGAAAAATCAAACTCTCTTCAATGAAGTCATTGAAGATCAACATCTGTTTTTAAACATTTTTCTAATGAGACAGAATGCACAAAGAAAATACCAATTGTACATTCCTTTTCCATTTTCTGTGAAGAAAACTCTTATCTTTTGAATTGAAATCTCAGCTTAAGTGTGTGAAGACATTGAAAGAATTTTGAAAAACTACCTGTTTTTTTTTAAGAAAATCATTGAAGACCGAAATCTGTTTGTGATTGTGCCCTTTCTCTTTATGAACTCCTATTACAAATCAGTGTAATTGAGGAATGCTCCATTGAATGGGTGGAGTCTATTTTGAAATTTCTCAAAGACTCCACATAAGAAAATCACAATTTCCAATTGAGAAATTTATTGGAAATGAAACAATATGAAATGAATCATCCATTAATATTATCAATGAAAGACAGAACACAATGAACAAATGAAACGCATAAAAACCTCATGCTCATAGAAAATCTGAAGAACTTCATAAAACTGCACAAGTTTTATGATCTCCTATTAGAAATCATTGTAATTGGGGAATGCTCCTATGGATTCAATTAGGCACTCAAAGTATTTGAATTTTGGGGGCGTTAATACTACTCACAAAGAACAAATGAAATTATTTCATGCTTAGGAAATTTCTTGGTTCACATATTTAAAAGGAAAGAAATAATTATATTTAGGAAGGTTCCCCATTAAAAATAACTATTATAGTTTTTACTTATGAACCAACCCTTAAGAGAAATCATAGAATATTTTTATTTATTTACTTTCCAATGCATTGCCTGAGTTTCTTTAAGAAACACTTGAGAATTTTTCGAAGAAGAGACCAAACCTCACGTTTCGATTAAAATTCTTTTCAATTGAGTTAAGGAAATCTCAGCATGAGGGCATAACTCGTACAGTTCTCACAAGACTATCTGGATTTATTTGAAGGCCAATATGATATTTTTTCTACTTTTTGTGGATTCTTTATATAAATTATTGTAAAATTCTTTAATTTTAAATTTAAAATTGTTTTTAATTTTCCAATAATATCCCACCTTTTGATTCTGTACTCCAAATATAAATCCTTGGAGATGTTTACGCTTCAATGCATATTTTAAATTTATTTATTCTTTAGAGGAAAAGAAATGATAAAACCTCACAAATAGGTTTCAATTTATTGTTGTCTGAATGAGCATAAACCCCTTAAATGTTAGTTTCAATTTGTTGTGAAGAAAATTGTTATCTTTTGTAGTGGAATCTCAACATGAAAAATTTCAAATGACTACCTGCCATTCCATTCAAGTAAATCATAGATGGGAAACATGTGTTTTTTATATTTCCACAAATGTGATCATGTCAATTTTTTATGAACTCCTATTACAAATCAATGCAAATGGGGAATGCTCCATTGAATGTTAAAATCTATTTGGATTCCCCAAATGATGTCACTTGCAGTGTTTGGGTTTGGGGGGGGGGGGGGGGGCGTTAACTCCATTTTCATTATTTCAAATATTTTCAACGATTCTTTTTTATGGACTCCAAAATATATTAAAAATGCCTGCATTGATTTAAGACGATTCAAATTCAAATTATTCCATTTTTGTTATCTTTCTTCTTCTTCCCTTTTAATATGAAATCTCAAAATGCGAGTGTAAACAAGTCAAACAGTTTCGAGAAAACTACCTGCTTCCAGCATAGAAAAATCTTTGAAGAACAACATAAGGTTGTTCTAAACAATTTCTTGAATTGTATTGTGTTATGAACTCCTAATAGATATCCTTGAATATGTGCATGCTCCAATGAAATTTTGGATTCTATACACTTCACATTTCTCGATATTGGGGATACTTGGATAATATTAATTTTCCCATTAAACGCCTAATAGATATTCTTGGATATGTTTATGCTCCAATGAATTTTTGGTTTAAAATGTGATTATTCACAAACTATCCACTTAACATTTCACGATATTGGGAACACTGGGATAGTTTCCATTTTCCCATTAGATCTTTTAGGTTTTCAAATATAAAAATAAATATTTTTTTAAAATAAATGTACACATTTTTATGAACTCCTAATAGATATACTTGATTATGTTTATGCTCCAATGCATTTTTGGATTAAATTGTGGATATTTTGAATGCGTCTGCTTAACATTTTTGGCTATTGGGGATCTTTTAGGTGTTACAAATATAAAAAAGTAATTTTGATAATCAATTTAGTCTGGAAGAAATGCGTTTACTTCGTTTTTTGATAAAAAAAACTTTATCGTTCCACTTTTTTATGAACCCTAATATATATCCTTGAATATGCTTCAATGCTTTTTTAAATTAAAATAAGGTAATTTTCATTCAACCATTTGGGGACACTTGGATAATATACATTTTCCCATTGGATCTTCTAACTTTTTACAACTGTTTATAATTATTTTAATCTTTCCCCTTTTTATGAACACCTAGTATGTAGATATCCTTGAATATGTTAATGCTCCAACGATTTTTTGGTTCGAATGTGGTTATTTTCAAAGTATCCACTTAAAATTTCTGGATATTTTGGCTTGGATCAACAGTTACACATTAATTTCGATAAATAATTTATGAACTTTTAATAGATATCCTTGAATATGTTTATGCCCCAATGAATTTTTGGATTCAAATGTGTTTATTTTCAAGGTATCCATCTACTCAACATTTCTGGATATTGTGGATACTTTGATAATATTAATTTTCTCATTAGATCTTCCAGGTTTTTACAACTGTGAGTATTTCATAGTATCCACTTGAATTGCCGTACATTGGGGACACTTGAATAATATATATTCTCCCATTGGATCTTCTTGCTTTTTATAACTGTTGGAAATTAATTTTGATTTAGTCTGGAGGGCATACGTTCTCTTTGTCTTTAGATAATACAAAAATATGTTATTTTTTTACAAAAATGTTTACGTCCTTATAATTATGAACTCTTAATATAAAAACTTGAACGTTTTCATGCTCCAATGCATTTTCTGATATTGTTAGATTCCATTGGGGATAGTTTTACTCTCCTCATGTGATCTTTTAATTTTATGTGCTGAAAGGAAAAGAAAATCTGTTAACGCACGTAAATCTAAACTCCTGAACTCCTAGTACAAATCACTGAATTAATTAAAATCTATTGTTCCACAGAAAAAGAACCCCATTCTTTTCAAATGAAAAACTCATTGGAAATCGGTTCCTTTGGAAAACAAAACACTACCAACTATTGAAGAAAACCATATGTTTTCAACATTATCCAATGAGACCTGAAAGAAATAACAAATTTTTATTTTGTCTGGAAAAGTCTTATCTTTTGAAGTGAAATGTCAATTTAGGAGTGTGAAAAATAAAAAAAGGACTACCTGCCTACTGCTTTCAAAAATCTTTGGAAAACAATATGTGTTTTTTTAACATTTTCTTAAATGTGATTGTGTAGCATTCTTTATGAACTCCTGTTAGAAATTATGGTAATTGGTGAATTTCGCCTCTTTTGCCTCAGTTTGTATGAAAATATTCCACTGTGCAACACTATGGGCATAGAACGCGTCAAATAATCGACTTATAAAAATGTAAGAATTCAAAAACTGGACGAGATGACCCATTCTCCATTATTCAAATATAACTTCCTCTAAACTCCTAATTTAGTTGCATTGGAATGGATATTTTTTGCGGTTTCCCAACCAGCACTTCGCATTTCACTCCGCTGCTAATCTTTCCGCAAATGTCATTGTTGTAGAACGACTAATATTAGGATATCAGAAATGATTAAACAGCATTATCAACCTCATCGTCAACCCTGCTGCCCTCTCAACACCTCCGGCTGGAACGCTCCGAAATTGTTGTACCGGAACCGTAACAGTGCTTTGTTTCACGTGAATTCAACGGATATAATAAAAACATTCGATTGTTTCAAATAAACACGTATAATTAATGAAAGCCAAGCTACATGGGGATGGTACTCCCACATATTGGCATAGGGGTTCCTGGGGTGCGTGTGCACACATATAAATAATTACATTAATGTTGATTTATTTTAATTTATTTTAATTTATTATTGTTTATTTTTATTTGGGGTAAGTTTGCCACCGCCACCCTCATATCAGGCCAATTACATATCTGTGCCCATATATTCGAAGCTATTGTTTCACATGAACTCATGTAAAACATTTGGCGAACATGCTCCGTTACAGCTGGATAATTTTGAAACGTTCCAGTTGTGTGACTTTTCCGATGATGACGATGATAGATATGGGGTTAGGGGTGTAAAGCGGTGGAAATTCTATTCGGAAAAATCGAAAACGAAAAACACAACAAACTCTCTCGTTTTATGAAATCCCATGACTTATCCTTGACGGCGTCACACGCCAGTGGTTTTGTCACAATTTCAAATAAAGTGAAAGTGCATTAATGCATAGGTCATGCACTATTAAAGTGAGACCTGCATTGGTCTAGTTTACATATGTAAAATAGAGGAGTCCTTTGATAAGAATTGATATGTATGTCCTTTATTGCTCCATGCTCCTATTTCAAGCCATGTGCAAAATTACACCAACAATAATGAGGCATCGATGGCTTTTTTGGCATAAGTGGGACATATAAAGGGACAACGCGTAAGGAAAATATAGCCGGGGCAAATCATAACAATTAATCATAATTAATAATCAAATCATAAAAGCTGTGTCTGTCTATGTACAAAAAGAAGATATCATCCATATCCATAATAACAATGGTATATCATCATAACAATTCACCTGATCATTGTGGGAAAATGTCCAGTGAAGCGAAACCAAGTGCAACGCTCGGTACTGGGAGATCAGCATTTCCAGCAAATCCCCCAAACCTTTACTGGGTCACAACCGACCACATCAGTCTTTATATCACCCGCTTGAGTGCAGTGTGTGGGAATTGTGATGATCACACTCCCATGACCAGAAACCACCACGAAACAATAGAATGCTTTTCCGCAATCGAAAAACATCAACGCCTTTGCTTTAATTAGCCGTGATGAGCAGCACGAGATGCTGTTAACTGAAGTGAAACCTTGAATGACGGTGACACCAAGAGATCAGCTTTAGAAGTTAGCCTAGCCAATTTACAATCTTCGAGTAAGTTTCCTTACGAGAGCATAATGTATTACAATGGGGAATTGATGGAAAGAGTCTAAACCAATTCACATGAAATACATTTTTAAATCTGAGATAGTACTGAAAGTCTTAGCCATTATGGGTTTCTTAATGGATCTTGAGAGAATGAGATGCTGATGCTGTCTGTTGAAGTGAAACGATGTGTATAATCATACTGGGAGATCAGCATTAGATGATGCCGAATCTATTTTTATGAGGCATTTATTTTGGCAACGCAAAACACAATATTTTCTTGCAGCAAGTCTTAAGTACATCGCGTGGGAATTTTTGTGATCATGCTCCCATACCAAAAATTCAAAAATGATAACAATAGACAACCAAATAGAAACAATTTCTGGGCAGACAGCATGACATTATTCATACACAATACCTGCCTGAGTAACAGTTTTAGGAAGGCTCACGCACTTGCCATCCTCGAGTGACAATTATCTTTTTTATTATTATCTTGCAAGACTATTTATCCTTTTTAAAGATTTTTGCTTTTCTATCAGTATTATTCCAAATATCTGATGCTATTTAGAGAAATCACCCCCTGCATATTATCTATTCTAAGTCAATATTACCTCATTATCTGCTTACCGTGCTCCCACTCACTCTGCGTGAATTTGTCACTCTCTCAACTTTGACATTGTGCACCGCCTCCTCCCTCCCCTTATTGCATGATCATTCCGATCATCACCAGCCTAACCTCATCATGATGCTGCTATTGGGATGCTGTTAAATCAAGTGAAACGAAGTGTAACATTACACTGGGCGCTCAGCATTTGAAGGATGATATTGGGGAAATTGGAAAAACATGGCTACACGCAAGTACTTGTCGAGGTTGTGAGTTTACCTTTACGCTGCTAACCAGTTGAATGCCCCGTGTGGGTAGTTAGAAGTTCACATTTCCCAGAAACGACAGCTAACAAAATGTTGAAAAACAAATACCTACTTGTGGCGTGAACAGTTGGTAGTTTGGGCTCAACGTGTTAACAAGATCGTGACGATAGTACTTTGTTAATACTTAGCAGCCAGTGATATAATGTGGCGTAAAAATGATAACAAACTGAAAAACAATGTTAGAAGTGTGGCATGACGATTTGACAGAATTTTGCCGCCACATACGAAATTATCGAAAAAGTTGGACAAAATTTTTATAGCACTAATTTTTGATCGATGTATTTCATGCACTTCTAGAGAACAAATGAAGAACTCCTTTATAGTGCTGCCTTAAGATATGCTATATAAGTAAGAGTATACAGTAATTACACTGTCCAACAGCATTTTTGGAACAGAATATCAACCCTATAATTCTGAAAGGGCATGTTGAGTAGACCATTTTTGCGAAATAGACTCCTAGTCCAGCTGGTCTGAGTTTTTTTTTACAGCGGGTCAAAGTTTTTATTTTTTTGCAGAATAAACTTCAGCTGGATTGATCTGAGTTTCTTTTTACAGCGGGTCTAAGTTTTTATTTTTTAAATATAATAAAACATTACAAATATATAATAAATATATATATATATTTGTAATAAGTGTTGTAATTTAATGTCTGAGAGAATTCTTATTGTCACAACTATTCTGTGGAATTATTTTTGTTGAAGATCTTAACCCTCTAGCTCTTTATGGGTAAATTTTACCCTTTTTTCAAGAGAATCAAAAAAAATCCTTTCAAAAAGAACATTTCATACTTCAAATATCATGCTTCCACCGTCATTAGTTCAGCATTAACACCCATTTCAAATTATCCCCTTAGTTTATTCATATTTTACTTTTTAAGGGAAAGCTTGAAATGGTCTTCTTTAATTTAACATTTAAACCGAATAATTATTTAAAATAAAAATTCTATCCTTTGGAACTTTGTAGTCCTTTTATGAGGTAAAGAAAAAGTAAAAATGTACTCTATTTCACCTATAGTTTCAGACGTATATCACCTGGTTCGAGTTTAATATGGAGTGTCGGATAGTGTAATGGTTCCCAAGAGTTAAAATAAAAATTTAATAAATAATTTCTTATATAATTACCCAAAGGGATAATGATATTTTATTTATATATATTATATCTACAGTATTCCTTCATTTGATGACTTATAGTGAAATTTAGCGTAGAATATTTTTTCCATTCACACCACCCACATACAATTCAGTTCAAGTACAAAATTACCCCTATAACGAATTTTAAGTTTTGTCTTATTTCTGGCATATAAGTTCAGTTTTGAGTATTGATATATTCAGAGACTAATAGTATAACTTTATGGTGTTTATTTTTGTAGAACATGTTGACCTCTTAAACTCCTATTTTAGGGTTGTTTGTACCCTTATGCAACAAAGGAACCAAAAAGACCCATATATTGGGGAGCTAAAGGATTAAATGATCCATACAAATATTTGTCATAGTGTTTTAAGTAACATTGGTGATCATATTTTATATTAATAAGAAGGGATCACAGGGTTTCTGGGGCAGTTTAGCACCAATACGCAAAAGTGTGAAATTAACCCAAAATTGAATTTTAAGTTTTGACTTATATCTGGCATTTAAGTTGAGTTTTAAGTTTGGGTTTATTTAGAGACTCATAGTAGAATTTTGTGCCAAATCTTTTTGTAGAATATTTTGACCAGTTAAAACCCTTTTTAGGGGAGTTTTTTACCTATTTGCAAAAAAGGGACCAAAACGACCCCTATATTGAGGAGCTAGAGGGTTAAAATATTTCACAAAAATTTTCCACGCAGTATTTTAAATAGTATTGCTGAACACATCCTATACTTCAAATGTAAAGATCACCATGTTTGCTATGCCGATTCATTGTAACACTATACAAAAAGGGGAAATATTCAACCCCTCTAAACTGACCACCATACGTAAACCCTTAAAGATAAAACCTAAAGATTTAATTCATCAAAATCGTAACTTAAGGAGAATCGTAAAAAACGCTAAAAATATCAAATAATTACATCTTTATGTGAGTAATGGCACTATGCAACAACAAAATTTGTCGAAGGGCTATGTATAACATTTTCTGATATATTTTGGCTTTCTAAACTCCAAAATGATATTAATTATTGTTGGGGATATTTTTTTAATTTTTCACTATAAACCTTTCAGATTTGTTCTCTCATTTTGAAAGTCCGATAACACCCGCTTATATGTTCAATTAAAGGCAAATGTAATGGCTACGCATGTTGCGAATATGAGACATATAGAAACAGTGGTCCAGAAACAATCTCCAAAAAATTGAGAAAAAATATTTTTTTTTTTTTTTGAAAAAAAAAACCTTTTTTTCTGGCACGAAAAAAATCTATAAAAATAGAAAAATATTGGGAAACATTCATTTGTTTTATTTTTTATATGTAAATGATCTATGTATAAATTTAAAGTTATGCCACTCTATGTTGTCGCAAAAGATTTTTTAAAAAATCATGATTTCTTTACATTTTTGGTTAAATAGCTCCCTTCACAAATTATACATCAGTATATTTGGTTTAATTTTATAATAGCTTACCAAAGAAAACAAGGCCTATTTGAAGAAAATCTATAGATAAATATTGAATCTTTCATTCCCCCAATGATATGTTATCCATTACCCGAGTCGTCACCTCACGACGACCAAATGGTACTTCTGAAGAGATAAATTGTCTACAAAATTCTGCCAACTGAGAGTACTGATCTCCCAGTGTCACGTTACACTTGGTTTCACTCCAATCAACAGAGCATCTTGTGATGATGATCATGACAAATTTAAATAAAGAAAATTTTTTTTTCATTGTTCATCTTTGGTTATGGGAGTATAATCACCGAAATTCTCACACGATACACTCAAGTAGTAATACCAAAAGTTGTATGAAATCGAATAAATGTCTATGATAACTTGTAGCAGGTGCTGACCTCCCAGTGTTACGTTATAAATACATGGTTTCACTTGAGTTGACATTTTCTCAGGATGTTCACTCAAGTGGACCAAAAAGCTGGAAAGACAAGCTGAGAGTGTTGAAATTGACACGTTGAATTCCACATAGCTTTTATGATAATAGTCAGTACTGATGATCGTGTGATCGGACAATATTTCCAAATTGAGAATACAAATATTAAACGTACCGTCGAAGAATTTTAGTAAAAATATTACTGACTTCCAAAACCCTCTAGAATTAACCAAATTCTTTCGTACTTAAGATATCCTGTGTGAAACTTAACACTTATATTGGATTCTTCCATTTGGGTAAGACTTTGTAGTTCTCGAGTCATACTTCTTTCACAATATTTTGACATCATACCCTTAGATAGTCCTGATCTCCCAGTTTGTTGATACACATGGTTTCAGTTAACAGCATCTCGTGATGATGATGCTAAAAATTAAAGCGGTATCACCAACATTGCTAAGTTATGATTTTTTCTTTAAGGGAATCTTTGCTATTGTTAAACTTTGGTCATGGGAGTATTATCACCGAAATTCTCACAAGTTGCACTCAAGCAGTGACACAATGAATTGAAGACAGTCTATGCTAACTTTACACAAATGCTGATCTCCTAGGCCAACGTTATGCATGGTTTCTGCCCACTTTGGTTATGGGAGAATGATCACCTAAAATCTAACATAATGCCTTCAAAGTAGTTACAGGAAAGATTGGAGGTAATCTATGCTAACTTTCCACAAATACTGGTCTCCCAGTTCAACGTTATACATGATTTGTGCTCATTTTGGTTATGGGAGAATGATCAGCGAAATTCTCACAAGATGCACTCAAGCAGTGACATAAACAATTGAAGGGAGTTTATGCTAACTTTTTGCAAGTTCTGGTCGCCCAGCGTAACGTTATACATGGTTTCATCTCACATTGGTTATGGGAAATTATCACACGATGCACTCAAGCAGTGAAACATAAAGTTTCATGAAATCTAATGAATCTATGCTAACTATCCACAAATCTTAGTCTCCCAGTTCAACGATATACATGCTTTCACTTCAATTTAAAATGTTTCTCGTGATGAACTGCAAATGGACCAACAAGGTCAAGGTGAATAAATGAAAGAAACTTTATGGACCACATTTTGTGGCTGTGCTTTCAGTTGGTTTTCTTACAATTTAGACTATCTAGATCCGACTGGAAGATCTATCTAAGTTAATAGAACAAAGCAACCGATTTCAGAATAACGTTCAATACATTTGTTGGGTTTAGTTTTGGAACAAACTATAGCTATGTTGAACTAGGTTTTCATACTTTTACCTCTTTCAAAATACCGATAATCTATTGAAAACCTATATTAAACAAGTAAAAACTGCGGTAATCCAAACCAAAATAAATAAAAATATGAAAAAAATAATTTTATAAATAAATATATTTTTTTTATTATTTCAAACCACGCTTATAAGCAGGGTTGTCAGATTATTTTGTACCTCTATCGCCAAATTTAAACAACTTCAGTTTTTATTAAAAATCGACAAATTCAATTTTATATTTAATTCTTGTAAAAAATCTATGGAATTCAGATATAATATTTGAATTGAATATTTTCAACATTTCATAATAAAGAATTAAAAAATATTTTATTGGTATATATTATTCTTAATAAAAGTTAAAAGTTTTCTTATACCGTGACCTACTTTAGGCAATTCATAATCCAGAATACACTTTAAACGCAGGGATTACTAATTAAAAAACAATTAACATTAAAAAATATAAATTCAATCAAAAAATGTCAATTCAGAACGTAAATATTGGTAGATAGTGGATGCTACTGTTAGTTTTATTTCCATCCTATTTTCCTAATTCCAAAAGTTTTTGAAAATTTTGAAAATCCATTATCTCTCTCGTACACTCGTAACCAATTTTTGTCGTAAAAGTAAAAAAGTACAAATTTGGAAAAATCAGAGGAATGTATACCGAATTTCATGATTCTAGCTGCCGCCATTTGGTTGGTACCATTTTTATATCCTTTTTTCCCATTTTACCCCCTTCAAAAGTACGACTTTCTTAAATCTCTTTATTTTACGTTTCTACGCAATCAGAGGAATGAATACACCGGACCCTTTATTTACTTGATATTGGGTACAGCAAAATCGTCCACCATAAAGTTATTCATATTCGCAGGGGATGAAATGGGTCAACAGCTAGAGTAGATACATAATATAAAATTATTTTTTCCAAATTCGTACTTTTAAGGGGTAAAATGGGAATAGAGGGATAAAAATGGTATCAACCAAACGGCTGTACCTAGAATAATGAAATTCGGTGTATACATTCCTCTGATTGCATAGACAAGTAAAATAAACAGATTTTTCAAAATTCGTACTTTTTGGGGTTAAAATGAAAAAAAGGGATAAAAATAGTACCAATCAAATGACCGCAGCTAGAGTCATGAAATTCGGTGTATACATTCCTCTGAGTGTGTAGACACGGAAAATAAACTGATTTTTCGAAATTCGTACTTTTTGGGGTTAAAATGAAAAAAAGGGATACAAATAGTACCACTCAAATGACCGCAGCTAGAGTCATGAAATTCGGAGTATACATTCCTCTGACTGCATAGACACCGAAAATAGACGAATTTTTCGAAATTCGTACTTTTTGGGGTTAAAATGGAAAAAGGGGATACAAATAGTACCAACCAAATGACCGCAGCTAGAGTCATGCAATTCGGAGTATTCATCTCTCTGACTGCGTAGACACGGAAAATAAACGGATTTTTCGAAATTCGTACTTTCAAGGGATACAATGGTACAGAGGGATAAAAATAGTACCAACTAAACGACTACAGCTAGAATGATGAAATTCTAATTGCGTAGAAACGTCAAGGGGGTACAAATGGTACCAACCTAATGGGCGCAGCTGGAATCATGGAAAATAAAAAGTTTTTTTCCAAATTCGTACTCTTTCTTTTACGGCAAAAATTGGTTGAATCATGAAATTAGGATATTTTCCACTATGTACTATACCCCCATCCTGTAGTGAATGACAAGGTCAATGAAATGAGATAAGGTCAGCAAGTGGATGTTCAGGGAAACTCGGGGAAATCGTTCTTGGAAGTGCCTTTATTTCATTTGAAATGTATGTAATCTCATGAAGAAGCCTGGAATTTTTCGTGTGGAAATACCTCATGAAATATGATATGATAGTAAAACTCCTTATACTGTGTTCGAATATACACCCAAAATGCACCTTTTCTCAATTTTGGAATTTATATGGAGTTTGAAAGGTTACAAAGTGGATTTTTAACGTATATCTGAATGTATTAATAGTATTGCATTTGGAAAATCACCTAAGACTAGGAGTTTTGTATGAGGGTTTTTATGGTGATCTTCCACATAATATGGTACACCTTCACAGTTCATTCGTAAGATTGCAGACTTAATATATAAAAGGAATGCTATACCACAAGGACTACTTATTTTTTCTTTAATTTTAAGGCAAGATGCCTTAAATAAAATAGTTTAAATAAAAATTCTAATCTTTATTGTAGATTATTGTCTTCCTAAATAGCAGCGCGTTCATTACAACCACGATCATAACAACTACTGTATATCACCTTTTAGACTAAAAGTGAAAGTACTTAGTAACTACTGCTAACTATTGCTATTATTCGTACTTATTTGAGCGCCAAATGTCTTCCGTCATGGGAATTTAGGCCCCATGATTCCCACAGCATGCACTGGAGCGGGTTAATTGTAACAAAGTTTTGTGGCCGCAAAATTTCCACCATCTCTGTGATACTGAACTCCCATAGCCTTGTTACACTTCGTTTCACTTCAGTTGAAGGCATGTCGTGATGAACGTGTCAAACGTAGTCAATTGTTAACAAAGAGGTGTTAAAGGTGGTTAGTAGAGTACATATTTTTTTACAACCTATAACGGCATCATTTCTATTGTTTTAAGCTCAATTATGAGAGCACGACGATCTTTTCATTTCCCACACGATGCACTCAAGCAATAACTGGAAAAGTTAATGGGAATTATTCCAATGGAATGCTGCCTAAGAATGCTGATCCCTTGGTGTAATGATACACATGACTTCACAGCATCTCGTGGTAATGATCAGCATGCAAGAAATGATGACTTTCAAGATGGGATAATGACACAAAATCGAAAATTATGCGTTGCTTCGAAATAGATATAGGAGCACACACTGAGGAATTGGTATTCAAAATAGGAGAATGGAAATATTTTCTGAATTTTTAAACAATGCAATATTGAGTGATCATTATAGTATAGTTAACCTTTAGACGAAATAGTTAGTTTGATCTAGTAACCTAATCCATCCAGTTTCACAACCTTTTCCTTTTCCAAATCAATTTTTAGTTCCGCCTTAACATATGCTTTATATTTACACAATATTGACTAAAAGAGAGTCGGCATTAAAATCAATGTTACTGAAGCTATGCTAAGAAATATTCATTTTATCACAACTCTCTCGCTTATATACTCAATTGAGTAGAAGAATATTTCGTCTCTAATTCCATATATTGAGGCTTTGAATACTCAATACGCTCTCGCTTATATTCTCAATTGAGTAGAATAATAAATCATCTTAAATTCCATCTCTTTTTATTATTCTATCTGATGGGAACATAATGTCACAATTTTATGGATTTTTTGAATAAGAACAAGTGGTATTTCTTAAAAAGCTAAATTGGCTACAAAATTCTGCCAACTGATAGTACTGATCTCCCAGAGTCACGTTACACTTGGTTTCACTCCAATTAACAGAGCATCTCGTGCTGATGATCATGACAAATTTAAATAAAGACAGAAGACATCGCCTACTAAGGAAATCTTTGTTCATTGTTCATCTTTGGTTATGGGAGTATGATCACCGAAATTCTCACACGATGCATTCAAGCAGTAATTCCAAAGGTTGTATGAAATCTAATATATATATGATGATAGCTTGTAGCAGATGCTGCTCTCCCAGCGTTACGTTTTGCTTGGTTTCACTTCAGTTGATATTTTCCCAGGATCTTCACTCAAGTGGACCAAGAAGAACTGAAAATACAAGATGAGAGTGTTGAAATTAAAACAATACAATCTAAATGAGTTCCACTAAGCTTTTCATTCCAATTAACAGAGCATCTCGTGTTGATGATTATGACGAATTTAAATAATGCCGAAGACAACGACAGCGTCTAAGGAAATCTTTTTTTTTTTTCATTATTCATCTTTGGTTATGGGAGTATGATCACCGAAATTCTCACACGATGCACTCAAGCAGTAATACCAAAAGCTGTATGGAATCTTATATATCTATGATGATAGCTGGTAGCAGGTGCTGGTCTCCCAGTGTTACGTTATACATGGTTTCACTTCAATGCATATTTTCTCAGGATGTTCACTGAAGTGGCCCAAAAAAACTGAAAGTGTTGAAATTAAAGCAATGGAATCTAATTCAAATAGAATAGATAGATACAAAGCTTTTGTGATAATCTTTAGTTAGAGAAATAGTCTTAGGTAGATCTTCATCCGCCAGTACTGTTCTCCTATTGTATGGTTGCTCTTGGCTGTCAATCAGTTGACAGCATCACGTGATAACCATGTCAAATATAAAAGATCATGAAATGATATTGGTTATGGGACTACGATCACCGAAATTCTCACACGATGCACTCAAGCAGTACTAAAAGTTGTATGGAATCTACTATATCTATGATGATAGCTGGTAGCAAGTGCTGCCCTCCCAGTGTTACGTTATACATGGTTTCACTTCAGTTCATATTTTCTCAGGATCTTCACTCAGTGGACCAAGAAAAACTAAAACTACAAGACCATAAAGTTTTAGCTATAATAGGAAATTGCGATTATAGGAAACTGATGTAAAACTTAATCTTCTAGTGCTGATCTCCTATAGTCTGGTTGCTCTTGGCTTCACATAAATTATCAGTAAATCGTGATGATCTTGTCAAAAACTAAAACTACAAGACGAGAGTATTGAAATTTAAAAAAAGAAACCCAGTCTAAATGAGATCCAGAAAGTTTTAGCTATAATAGGACATTGCGATTATAGGAAACAGATGTAAAACTTCATCTTCTAGTGCTGATCTCCTATAGTCTGGTTGCTCTTGGCTTCACATCAAATGTCAGCATCTCGTGATGATCATGTCAAAAACTAAAACTACAAGACGAGAGTATTGAAATTTAAACAAGTAAGAAGGCGTTAAGTTCGGCCGGGCCGAATCTTATATACCCTCCACCACGGAGTGCATTCCACAGTATTAAAGATTAAAGGATGTCGACTTTACATAGAAGCAAGTACCATATTACGAAAATTGTGATATTTTTATTAACATTACTATATTTGTTTACTATTTCAAATTATAATGTATACTTATGCGCACTGTTTAAAATCTACTATTATATATAAATGAAATGCTGAAATTGTGAAAGTGAACATGCCTAAATATTAGGCGATTGTCAGTCGCCATTAAAAAGAAGCATTTTCAGATACAGACAAAATGGTAAGAACAAATTTTAAAGATATCCCCATTCGCCCCATTCTCCGCCCAAATGTACAAATTTCGAAAAAAAAACCTTTTTCGAGTGGTCATAGTCAGAATGTATACACCTAATTTCATGATTTCAACTTCAGCGGTTTGGTAGGTCCCATTTTATCCATCTTTTTAGCTATATCCCTTAAAAGTACGAATTTCGAAAAATCCCTCTATTTTACGTGTCTATGCAATTAGAGGGATGAGATTAGAGGGATGTACACACCGAATTTCATGATTATAGCTGTTGTCGTATCATTGGTACCATATTTTATCCCTTTTTGTCCCATTTCGCCCGCTAAAACTTTTATTTTCTTTGTGGTGCTTCCAAGCTACAAGAGGAATGTCCGCAACAAATTTTAACTGTATGAAAATAAGAAATTTAATTAATAAGCCAAGGCTACCAATATTTGTATACTATATATGGATATAATACTTCAATTCATAAAGTAAATATAAGGGAGGAATCATAAATACCCTAAATATTGGGGGATAGAGAGTGTATTTTCAGCTAGAGTCGTTTGGTTGGTTGTATTTCCATCCTATTTTAATTTCAAAAGTATACATTTTGAAAATACTTTATCTCTCACGTACGCAGTATAAGACAACTTCATGATTCTAAAATTTTTTGTCGTAAAAGCAACAAAATAAAATACGAATTTGGAAAAAAATATTTTACGTTTCTATGTAGTCAGAGGAATTCCATGATTCCATTTTGTTGGTACCATTTTTATCCCCTTTTTCCAATTTTGCCCCCTCAAGAGTACGACTATCTAAAATCTCTTTATTTTACGTATCTACACAATTAGAGGGATGTACACACTGAATTTCATCATTCTAGCTGTATTCGTTTAGTTGGTACTATTTTTATCCCCTGTAGCCACTGTATCCCTTGAAAGTACGAATTTGGAAAAAACGTTTTATTTTTCGTGTCTATGCAGTCAGAGTAATGTATACTCCGAATTTCATGATTCTAGCTGCTGTCATTTGGTAGGTACTATTTTTATCCCCTTTTTCCATTTGAACCCCAAAAAGTACGAATTTTGGAAAGTTCTTTTATTTTACGTGTCTACGCAATCAAAGGAATGTATATATGGAATTTCACTATTCTAGGTGCAGCCTTTAGGTTGGTACTATTTTTATCCCTTTTGCCCCATTTAACCCCTTTAAAGTACGAATTTAGAAAAAATACTTTTATATTATTTATCTACTCTATTAGAGGAATGTACACGCCAAATTTCGTGTTTCTATCTGTTGTCGTTTGAAAGGTACCATTTTTATCCCTTTTTGTCCCATTTCGCCCCCTACAAATAAAAATCACTATATGGTGGCCTTTTATACTATAAAGGGAATGCGCATTGTGAATATCAATTAAATACAAGCTAATATGTTCAAAAAACATGCTGAAATACTCAAAATATTAGGGGTATTTTCAGTCCTTGTGAGGGAAAAATTTTTCCCTCTGGGCCGATTTCGTCCACTTTCAATCCCAACCGATCTACAACCATAAGACACATTTAGGAAAAATTTGAACCTCCTAGCTCATTTCGTTCGGCCGCTATCGTGCTTTCAACAGACAGACAGACAGACAGACAGACAGACGGACAGACGGACAGACGGACAGACGGACAGACGGACAGACGGACAGACGGACATGGCTATATCGTCTTAGAATTTTACCACGACCCAGAATATATATACTTTATGGGGTCTCCGATGAATATTTCAAGGTGTTACAAACGGAATGACAAAGTGAATATACCCCCATCCTGGAGGTGGAGGGTATAAAAAAGAAACCCAGTCTAACTGAGATCCATAATGTTTTAGCTATAATAGGACATTGCGATTATAGGAAACAGATGTAAAACTTCATCTTCTAGTGCTGATCTCCTATAGTCTGGTTGCTCTTGGCTTCACATCAATTGTCAGCATCTCGTGATGATCATGTCAAAAACTAAAACTACAAGACGAGAGTATTGAAATTAAAAAAAACATGTCTAAATGAGCTCCATAATGTTTTAGCTATAATAGGAAATTGCGATTATAGGAAACAGAGTAAAGCTTCATCTTCTAGTGCTGATCTCCTCTAGTCTGGTTGCTCTTGGCTTCACATCAATTGTCAGTAAATCCTGATGATCATGTCAAATATCATAAATATACTATTTTTTCTTTAAAATATAGTTTCCTCTGTTACATCTTCATTATGGGAGTATGATCCGAAATTCTCACAGGTTGCACTCAGGCAGAAATACAAAAGAGTTTGTAGGAATAGTCTAACTTAGAGACTAACTTACTCTAGTTTCTCCTAACTGCTGGTTTCCCAGTGCAACATTATGATAGATGTCACTTCAGTGAATAACAGCATCTCGTGAAGATCTTGGCAAAATTAAATTTTATCAACAGCAACTACTTTTGATTTCAGTTAAGGCAATCTTTTCTATTGTTAAACTTTGCTTGTGGGTGGTTGAACTCCGAAATTCTCACAAGATCCACTCTAGCAGTGACACAAAAAGTTGAAAGGAATCTAAAATAATTTTCAACAAATGCTGGGCTCCCAGTTCAATTTTACGCTTGGTTTCACTTCAGGTAATATTTTCTCAATTCATGATCAAAATGGACTAGTCTGTATTTTTATACCCTCCACTTCCAGGAAGGGGGTATATTCACTTTGTCATTCCGTTTGTAACACCTTGAAGTAGTCAACGGAGACCCCATAAAGTATATATATTCTGTATCCTGGTAAAATTCTAAGGCGATTTAGCCATGTCCGTCTGGCTGTGTGTCTGTTGAAAGCACGCTAACTTCCGAACGAAATGTGCTAGGTTGAAATTTTCCGCAAATGTATCTTATGGTTGCAGATCGGTTGGGATTGAAACCGGGCGAAATCGGCCCAGAGGGAAATTTTTTTCCCTAACAAGGACTGCAAATACCCCTAATATTTAGACCATTTAAGTAATTTTTTTTTTGAAAATTTCCAATTTTATACACTTGAAATTTGTTTCGTACCTTCCTCCAGTAACATGTAATCACAAAAAAGTACAAAATAGATTTAGCGGATTAAATGGGACAAAAGGGATAAAAATAGTACCTTTGATACGACAACAGCTAAAAACATGAAATTCGGTGTGTACGTTCCTATAATTAAGTAGACAAGTAAAATAGAGAGATTTTTCGAAATTTGTACTTTTAAGGGGTACAATTGGAAAAGAGGGATAAAATTGGTACCAACCAAACCGCTGAAGATAAAATCATGAAATTCGGTGTATGCATTTATCTGACTGTGTAGACATGAAACATAAAGGATTTTTTTCGAAAATTGTACTATTAGGCGGAAAATGGGGCGAAAGGGATAAAAATGGTACCAATTAAATGGTTGCAGTTAGAATAGTGAAATTCGGTGTGTACATTGCTGTGACTGTGTAGACACGAAAAATAAAGATATATTTTAATATTCGTACCTTTAGGATCAAAACGGGATAAAATTGGTACCACGCAAACGGCTGTAGCTGTAGAATCATGAAATTCAGTTTTTATACTCGTCTGTTTTCGTAGACAGACACAATATGAGTATTTCTCCCAAATCGTTCTTTAAGGTCAACATTTTAAAAAACGGATGTACCTAGAATCATGAAATTATATGTGCTGTGATGGACGCGAAACACAACGGATCTCTGAAATTTGTACTTTTCTTATCAAAATTATACAGTCACTCTGTTTGTAGCTGCATCAAAAAATTGCAAATGGGAGAAATCGGCCCTGAGGGAAAATGTTTCTTTCTAATGACGACTGATCATATACCTAATATTTAGAGTACATTTTTGAAGATTGATCCCTCATGTTCACTTTTTGAGTACAATTGCAGTAAAGTAAATCTTTGTAAAGTCGGTCGGCGCTAATCTACCGGTAATTCTATGGAATGCACTCCGTGGTGGAGTGCCGAGATGAAAATGAGCTTCATCTGATATCACGAAATTTCTTACAGTTTGCGTTAAAGACTCACTACTTTGGAAGTAAGTTTTTAATATTTCCCAATTTTGTTCGATCGCCTAGTGTCTCATTTTGCAAATGTCAAACATAAACCTGAAAATAATAATAAAAATAAATGTTATTCTACCTTTCAAAGTCAACGTAAACGGAAGTTTATATTTAAAATGTTAAATGGCCCACCCTATAGTTTGACCTATTTTCAGTTGAGATAGCAAATTTTTACCAGCTTTCCGTACTGAACTCCCATCGCCTGGTCACCCTTGGTCTCACTTCGCTTAGCAGCATCTCGTGATTGCTTTACGTTGCCGCTCTCACGGGAGCCTTAAGTAGTTCCTCAAGACAGCGTTTTGAATTAAACTTCTCGTTATACTCTAGGCGAACTTCATCAAAAATCAAATGGTGTTTGCTGCAGTAGCCCATCTATTGTTAAACCCGCGTTATGGGAGAATGCTTACCAAAATTCTCACCTGATGCACTGAAGCAAGTACCATAACCTTTATGAACAAGATATTTACTTTGAGGGATCACATTATACGATTTAAAAATCTAGCACGCAGTGTGCCAACTATAAATGCTGAGCTCCCATTTGTCCATGTTACACATGACTAAACATCACGAACAACGTGGGAGATATACAACACTAAACTACGTCCACTGTATATATAAATAACGTTCAGTTACACAATTTTGTTTATATATAAATAAATATCATTTCTGTTTAAAGATTAGAAGATCAACTAAGTCAATAAATATAAAATTAGTTTCTATAGAATTTAGAATTCTTAAAAGAAATGTATCTACCACTTACATTCTGATCTCCCAGTGGCAAACTTTCATTATAAACAATTGTGTCAATAGAACATCCATTTTTTGTACGAATTCGAAGAAATATGTATTTAAAATTGAACATATGAATAGTGTAAAGATTGAAAATAAATGTTAGGTTAACGTTGAAATTTAAAATGAAACATCTGAAGTGTTAAGATTGAAAATAAATTTTAGGTTAAGGTTAGACACTTTAAATGACTATTAAGGGTATTCACACTGATTGCGTTATATAGTGTGACATGTTTACACTTAAATAGTGTGACATTTTTACACTTAAATAGTGTGACATGTTTACACTAAATGATAGTTTTTTAATTTCCAGGTCCATTTACATGATGACGGTGAGTACAAGTCAACTGAAGTGAAGCCATGCATAAGGTTGTACTGGGAGACCAGAAGTTGTGACAAGCTTTTCGCATTTTTCCCACAGAGTCTTTTGTTTTGCTGCTTGAGTGCACCATGTGAAAATTTCAGCAAACATACTTCCAAAACTTTAACAATCGAAAGATGGGCCTTACAGTAAAAATCTTCAGCATCTGGGACAGATGAGAAGCAGAAGATTATACAAAATCGTAGCAAGTACCATCGCATTTTTCCATAAAGATTCCTATAAGGAGCATAGGGCATCAAAATGTTCCTAATTTTCTCCTAGCTTTTAATTTTTTCATTTGCTGGTCCATTACCCATGATTACTCAGAGAAAATTTCAATTAAAGTAAAGCCATCCCTGTATAACGTTACACTGGGAGGCCAGCATTTGCTGCAAGCTTTACACACATTACTTAGTTACCCTCCATACCTACATAGATTGATGCTTGAGTGCATCATGTGAGAACTTTGGTGATCATACTCCCATAACCAAAGTTTAACAATGGCAAAGATTGTCTCGTGGAAAAACCTAAGTCGACACCCCTCTTTGGTGTTATTTAAATTTGACATGATCATCACGAGATGCTGTTAACTCGAGTGAAACCTAGTGTAACAAAGTCACTAGGAAATCAGTACATAGCAATAAGTATTGCAAGAGTATAATGCTTTATGAAGAGATCGGTGGGAATATCCGCAATCGTACTATCCACATTTACCTACAACAACCAAATAATTAAAGCAATGTTGGCATGAAAACTTGAGTACTTTGAAATGAAAAGTCAAATAATGGAGGAATTCAAATGTCAACGAGAGATTTTCTTCCAATTTTGATGAAAATTGGAGAAATAACCAAATATAAAATTATTTTTAAAAATTCTGAAATCTGTAAGTTTGTTATTCTGAATAGAGGAAATAGAACTCCATGTCCCGATTTTCGAAAAAAAAATCATTGTATACATTAGGATGGATCAAAAATAAGGAATTTTGACATAAGATAATTAAAAAAAGGCCTAACCTTTTTTCTCGTAGGAGATGAAAATACATTTTTTGGAGAGCTTCCTATAATTTTTTGGGTGTATGAGATTTAGAATTGTTAGTTTTTTTCGAATGACAAATTTAGAAAAATGGTAATTGAAATTTTTCTATACAAAACCTATTAATATTTTAATTTTTAGTATAAATAATTAATTCCATGTGAAACAAATGAAAGTTTGCATTTTTCGATTTTCAAAAAATATAAAATGTAGGCATTAAGTTGGAGTGAAAATCAAAAAAATTTGACATAAGACAATTTACAAAAAAAAATCTGGTTGGAGATAGAAATAAAATGTTCTTGGTGAACTTCAATCAAATTGCTTCTATTTCAATATAAAACTATCAAATAACAAATATATTTAATTATTATTTTTTTAATAATCAAAATAGTATCTCATCGATTTTTTTATATATTTTTATACCCTCCACCTCCAGGATTCCGTTTGTAACACCTTGAAATATCGACCTAAGACCTTATAAAGTATATATATTCTTGATCGTCATAAAATTCTAAGACGATCTAGCCATGTCCGTCCGTCTGTTGAAAGCACGCTAGCATCTAAACGAAAGGAGCTAGAACGTTCAAATTTTCCATAAATGAGTCTTATAATCGGCCTAAAGGGAAAAAAATTTCCCTCACAAGGACTAAAAATACCCATAATATTGAAATACCGTAATATTTTAGCGTATTTAAGCATGTTTATACACTCCACGAGAGTATTATGTCTTTGTGCATTTGTTTGTAACACCCAAAAGGAAACGAGATAGACCCATTGTTAATTATACCGATCGTCTTAGAATCACTTTCTGAGTCGATTTAGCAATGTCCGTCTGTCTGTCTGTCTGTCTGTCTGTCTGTCTGTCTGTCTGTCTGTCTGTCCGTCCGTCCATCTATTCTTGTAATCACGATACAGGTCGCAATTGTAGACAGAACCAAATGAAACTTTGCACAACGAAGTTTTTCGGGATAAGGACGAACGCTATTTAATTTGAAGAAAATCGGTTCAGATTTAGATATAGCCCCCATACGAATTTCACTCCCGATTTGACTCTTTTCACTCTAGATACCACATATTACAACAGATTTTCTTTAAAATTGGCAAAACATCTTATATTGTACCTAGTAACACCTGTGGTAAAAATGTGTTAGATCGGTTCAGATTTATATATAGCTCCCATACAAATTTCTCTCCCGATTTGACTTTTTCCGCTCTAGAGACCACATAATGTATCAGATTGTCTTCAGATTTGGTAAAACATCTTATATTCCCACTAGAAACTCCCATGGTGAATATCGGACAGATCGGTTCAGATTTATATATAGCTCCCATACAAATTTCGCTCCCGATTTGACTTTTTCCGCTCTAGAAACCACATAATGTATCAGATTGTTTTCAGATTTGGTAAAACATCTTATATTCCCACTAGAAACTCCCACGGTGAATATCGGACAGATCGGTTCAGATTTATATATAGCTCCCATACAAATTTCGCTCCCGATTTGACTTTTTCCGCTCTAGAAACCACATATTGTATCAGATTGTCTTCCGATTTGGTAAAACATCTTATATTCCCACTAGAAACTCCCATGGTGAATATCGGACAGATCGGTTCAGATTTATATATAGCTCCCATACAAATTTCGCCCCCGATTTGACTTTTTCCGCTCTAGAAACCACATATTGTATCAGATTGTCTTCAGATTTAGCAAAACATCTTATATTTAAACTAAGAACATCTATGGTGAAAATAGATCAAATCGGTTCAGATTTAGATATAGCCCCCATACAAATGTCGTTCCCGATTTAACATTTTCCTCTGTAGAAACCACATATTGTACTCGTTTTTCCTTAAATTTGGCTCAACATCTTATAATCTCACTAGAAACACCTATGCAAAAATTGGGTACGATCGGTTCAGATTTAGATATAGCCCCCATATAAATGTCGCTCCCGATTTGACTTTTTCCGCTTTAAATGCCACATATTCTAATCGATTTTCTTTAAATTTGGGACAACATCTTATAATCCAACTAGAAACACTATGCAGAAATTGGGTAAGATCGGTTCAGATTCAGATATAGCCCCCATACAAATGTCGCTCCCGATTTGACTTTTGCCGCTTTAAAAGCCACAAATGTCCTTTCCGATATAAAATTTTTGTCAAACACATACATTTACAGGATACAAAAACCTTTCCGTTTTCACTTTTTCACTGAATTGAATTGTATTCGGATTGAAAGTGGAGTGTATCATAGAGTCGGCCCCGCCCGACTTTAGCCTTTCCTTACTGGTTTTTGAATATGTTTGTTTATATTCGCTTGATATTTGGTATGTGTATTCCCCTTATAGCAAAAACGTGCACCATAAAGTGATTCTTATTTGTAGGGGGTGAAATGGGGCAAAAAAGGGATAAAAATGGTACATATTAAACGACAACAGCTAGAAACAAGAAATTCGGTGTGTACATTCCTCTAATTGTGTAGATACATAATATAAATGTATTTTTTCCAAATTCGTAGTTTTAAGGGGTAAAATGGGAATAGAGGGATAAAAATGGTACCAACCAAACGGCTGCACATAGAACCATGAAATTCGGTTTATACATTCCTCTGATTGTATAGACAAGTAAAATACACGGATTTTTCAAAATTCGTACTTTTTGGGGTTAAAATTAAAAAAGGGGATAAAAATAGTACCAATAAAATGACCGCAGCTAGAGTCGTGAAATTCGGAGTATACATTCCTCTGACTGCGTAGACACGGAAAATAGACGAATTTTTCGAAATTCGTACTTTTTGGGGTTAAAATGGAAAAAGGGGATATAAATAGTACCAACCAAATGGGCGCAGCTAGAGTCATGCAATTCGGAGTATACATTCCTCTGACTGCGTAGACACGGAAAATAAACGGATTTTTCGAAATTCGCACTTTCGAGGGATACAATGGTACAGAGGGATAAAAATAGTACCAACTAAACGACTACAGCTAGAATGATGAAATTCTAATTGCGTAGAAACGTCAAGGGGGTTAAAATGGTACCAACGAAATGGGCGCAGCTGGAATCATGGAATTCGGTGTATACATTCCTCTGACAGCGTAGATACAAAAAAATAAAAAGTTTTTTACAAATTCGTACTTTTTCTTTTACGGCAAAAATTGGTTGAATCATGAAGTTAGGTTATTTAGCACTATGTACGTCTGATAATGGATTTTCAAAATTTTGGAATTAAAATAGAATGCAAATACAACCAACTGTAGTACCCACTATCTACCAATATTTTTGTGGTATTTAAGCTTTTTGTATAAATATAAATATAAGAATATTTAATTTTTGATTTGAAATAAATAATGTTTTGAAATAATTAAAATATTACATTTATTTAAAAAAATATTTTTTCTATATTTGTATTTGCCTTAGTTTGGCTATATTAAAAAAATTATATTTTCCTGTAATATTATTGCACTTCAACGAAAACCGACAACCTCTGTGGAATGCAATCCATGGTGGAGGGTATATAAAGTTCGGCCAGGCCGAACTCAACGCCGTTTTTACTTGTTTATTAACAGATAACTTTTTTTCTGGTAGGAGATAGAAATATTTTTTTGACGAATTTCAAGGAAATTGCTTCTAGTTTATTATAAAATTCTAAAATATTTTGTTTTTTAATTCCTCGTATTGTTTTTAATAATCAAAAAAGTATTCCTTTCGATTTTTTAAAATATTTTTTATTAACAGATAATAGTGTAAGTAAGACGCTCCATATGATTCATGATGGTGTTTCTTGTACTTACTCTACAAAAATTATAAACGTGATGGCTGTCGAAATTAACAATATTAAATAGACGTAATAAAAATAACTTACGCTTTAAGCTGGCTTCAAAAAACTTGTGAGCCTTCCTGGCTAAAGTCTTAGGGTTGTTTAATGCGATATCTCAAAATATTTCGACTTTATCGCTGTCTATTCGTGAGCTAGCCAGTTTTTTACGATTCTAGAGCCACTTTTAATGCAGTTTTTATAAAATCTGAAATATTTTCACATTTTTGTTTTCAAAGTTTGCTGGATCTATTAAGAACCGCAACATTTATTTTTTCAAATTGGTGATCCTCAAAGGGAAGAACGCATTAAACAAACCAAATGTTCATTTTATTCGGAAACATCTACAACTTTTTGAAGCCAACTTAAAATAAGTTATTTTAATAATGTCTATGAAATATTTCTATTTCGACTTCAATTACGTTTATAATTGTTGTGGCGTAAATACCAGGATATCCATCATGAAACTTATGGGGCGACTTACTGGCACTATTTGCTGTTAATAAAGAAATAATTTTAAAAATCGAGGTTCTACTTTTTAATTACTGAAAAATTACAGGGAATTAAGAAATAATAAAAAATAAAATTTGTTAATTTTGTATTAAAGTAGAAGTAATTTTCTTCAAATTGTCTGAGAACATAATATTTCTATCTCCTTCCACAAAAAATTGCGAAAACGAACTTATGAGAAAATTCTTTATTTTTGATCCACCCTAGTGTCACTAATTTTTTTTCTAGTACACTTTTTTGAGTTCTGTTGAAAATTTTAAATTTGACAAGGATCCAAAGATTATTTTATGATTTAAATCGGGCAAACGGACATAGAAAATACAATTTGAAATTGAAATTGAGAAATGCAAATTAAAATTGATAAAATACAAATTGAAAGTGAGGAATGTAAATTGGAATTCAGAAAATACAATTTGAAGTTGAGAAATGAAATTGCAAAATGAGAAAATGCAAATTGAAATTCAGAAATGACAATTTAAATTGAGAATAAATAAAAACAAAACAAAAATTAAAATTAAAAAAGAGAAAAGCAACATTGAAATTTAGAACAAATAATAACATTATTTATGATTTTTTAACATTATTTTATTTATTCATAATGCGCAAAAAAATATTTATATATTATTTATAATATTACGGATTTTCAATTTTCCAGATTCTGAAAATTAAAAAAAAGTATTTTTTAATTTTGTCCAGCTGTTTCTCTTACATTTTAAGATATCTCGCACTCTAATTTGCTTTATTAGAAATTGTGCTTTCTTAGCATTTTACGGCACCAAAACTGTGTTTGTGCCAAATAAACTTAGTTTGCAAGATATTTAAAATATTACACTTTTTGAAAAAACTTATGATTTTATACTAACATAACTTGTTTCCTTTGAAACTTATGGATTAGCGTCAGTATTATTAGCCGTTAATAAATAATTATTTTAAAAAACCGTATAAGTACTTTTGGTTTATTAAAAAATTGCAGCGAATTGAGAAAAAATTAAAACAATATTTTTTTTAAGATTTGATTTTTTGTATATTAAAATATATATTTATCTCCTACCACAAAAAAGTTACGAATTTTTTTAATGAGAAAATTCCAGATTTTCTACAAATTGAAAATTTTTTGAAAAATCTGGAAAAGCAGTTCTAGTTTCCTTATTCAGAAGTACAAAATTGCAAAACGGAGAACCCAAAAAATGTTCTCTTTCGTTTCACATGACATTAGTCTAGCGCCACTTAAACACGTATAAAAATCACCCTCGTGAACACCCTTCCTATTCAACACATATTCATTGTAGTACTACAACTGATAACAGCCTAAAAATATCACACGCAATATGAAACAATTTCTAGTCACCAATCTATAAAAAACGTACACATACGCCCTTAAATCATGATCTCCTAGTACATGGTTCCGCTGGTTGAACTTTGATGGAAACCTAAGGTTTTTTATTTTGTTACAGCTACAGCAGGCATTTGCATGTGGGCGAACACTTGAATATTTAAGTAGTTCTATGACATGCGACAAAAATGTTTAATAAATATTTATTTGTTTATATATAAACAAATAAATAAACTAAAACTGAAACTATAACAATCACTGATAGATGTGATGCTCTACATGACATTCATTTCTTGTGCCTAAAGTTGTTGTCTATGTTAATTAGGTATTGAACACTGACGTCCATTCAAAAAGAATAAAAGTAGGTCAATGGAGGGGAAACTGGTATGTTAATAATAGTTTTTAGATCCGTTAAGCTCCTGTTTTAAGGGTGTTTTTACCTTTTTGCACAAAAGGGGCCGAAAAGACACCTATATTAAGGAGCTAGAGGTTTAAAATGTTCCACAAAAATGTTCGTCACAGTAGTTTAAGTAATATTGCCGAACACATCATATACCTTAAATGTAAGGATCATAAGGTTTTGTCGGTCAGTTTATCATCTATTCGAAAAAAGTATGAAATTAACCCTAATATGAATTTTAAATTTTGACATATTTCTATCATTTCAGTTGAGTTCCGAGTGATGGTGTATTCAGAGACTTAATGCAAATATTTTTGTAGAACATATTGACCCATTGAACCCCTGTTTTGGGGATGATTTTTACCCTTTTGCATAAAAGGGACCAAAAAGACCCCTATATTGAGGAACTAGAGGTTTCAAATTTTCCACAAAAATGTTGCTCATAGTGTTCTAAGTAATAAAATGTAAGGATCACAAGGTTTTGTGTGTCAGTTTATCGCCTATACGGAAAAGGTACGTAATTAACCCTAAAATGAATTTTAAGTTTTGAATCATTTCTGGCATTTAAGTAGAGTTTTGAGTTTTGCTGTATTCAGAGACTGATAGTAAAATTTCATGGCAAATATTTTTGTAGAGCATTTTGACCTTTTGAAACTCTGTTTTAGGGGTGTTTTTTACCCTTTTACATAAAAAGAACCAAAAAGACCCCTATTTTGAACAGCTAGAGGGTTAAAAAGTGACACAGAAATGTCCGTCATAGTATTTTAAGTAATATTGCTGAACACATCATATACTTAAGGTTTTGGGGGACATTTTAACACTAATTCGGAAGTAATGAGAAATTAACCCCAAAAGTGATTTTTAAATTTTGACATATTTCGAGCATTTAAGTTAAGCTTTGAGTTTTGGTATATTCAGATAATTATAGTAGAATTTTATGGCAAATATTTTTGTAGAACATTTTGTCCCGTTAAACCCCTGGTTTACCCTTTTGTACAAAAGGTACCAAAAAGACCCCTATAATGACGAGCTAAAGGGTTAAAATGTTCCACAAAAATGTTCCTTATAATGTTTTAAGTAATATTGCAGAGTACATCTTATACTTAAAAGGTAAGGATCACAAGGTTTTGTAAGACATTTAGTACCAATTCTGAAAAAGTACAAAATTAACCCTAAAATGAATTTTAAATTTTAACATATTTCTGACATTTACGATATGTTTTGAATTTTGGTGTATTCAGAGACTTATAACAGAATTTTATGGCAAATATTTTTGTAGCACATTTTGACCCATTGAACCCCAGTTTTGGGGAAGATTTTTACCCTTTTGCACAAAAGGAACCAAAAAGACCCATAAATAAAACCTTGATTTTGAAAACATGAAACGCAAATTTAATATACAATTATAATATGGATTACACAAAATTTCGGCACCGACAGTTGCACTCCAATGATTTTTTTCGCACCCATGCTTGTGATGCTTGATTTCACCCCAGTCCATAGGCAGCCAGTCACTCAATTACACATCCACCTCTCTCCGACCAGCTAAATGTAAAGAGAACAAACATTTCTTGGGATTTCTGCACCCCTAATATTTGCCTTCCATACCGTGAACATCACTCACTGGTAGAACTAACTATTCGATCCACACCGCATGATTATCACCCAAGTGTGATGGTTACTCTTCATTCCACACCATGGACATCACTGAAAGACCACTTCGATCCAATGGCTGGTTGCCAACGAAGTGTGATAGTTTCAGTTTTGTTGCAGTTCTCTCATGATTTGGAGGAAGCAACATTGTGCAAAGTTATGAACGCCTGATAGCTGCGGTTACGCTGGGTGGATATTCGTTTGTCAGGCATTTAATGATATTCCAACCAATTTCCAACTAGTAAATGGTTATCAATAAGCTTGTTTATGTGAACAACAGCAGGTCATAGTCTGGTGAGTCTTTCTCATGCAAGCAAATTATGGACAACCGTAGTGATTTAATAAAATAGCAGATCATTCAATGTACAGAGATATCCCTCTCCGGCCAGTGCCTAAAAAATACATCACTGTCCTATCGGCCTTAGACTTGACCTCTGAGAACAGTGTCTAAATTATTACATCATTCTCCTGCCTCGTATATTTCATTCAAAAAAAAAATATTTTCACAAAATTATGAATGCACCCCCATCGCCTAGGCTTCCACCTCCATGACCACCACCATCACAGGCGATTTTCATGCCAATGATTTTGTTCTCACCCAAGTGTGATAATGTGGTTCACGTTGGTTGATTTTCTCTATTCAATTCGATTTTTTATTTCCTCCACCGACTACACATTCTGTTCGCCTGATACGCAGTTCCGCCATTTGAAATCCACTTTTCGTTTCAATATTATTTGAATTGAAAGTGAATGATTTTCATTCAATAGGCTTTTTGCAACAGCTGACTACACTCGAGTGAGCAGGTCATAGTCCAGTAATTCTTTCATTTGCAGCCAATTTTGTTTTAGACGTTTTGTGGTGTCTAGCAATTGGTACATGATGGAGGAGCATACGATCAATATAAACGAGGATGGCTACAGAAGTGTAGACAAGATATTTGTGAGAAAAGAATTGAGAATATGTGAATGATTGAAAATGTGGCGTAAAAGTAAGAAAGCCACTAAAACAGGGTGTTTACACATGAAGATTTATTGTACAAATTGGAATTTGATTACACATGAAGACACACGAATTTAAGCGTTTTTGATTTCAATTCTGCGAAGACTTTTAAAAGAAAAATCTTTGTTTATTAAGGAAGTGAGAAAAAATATATATTTTTCAATAGAAAATTCTATTTTTTTCCTCATAAAGTACTTCCAAGTTATACTTGAAAATAAATCATCATGTCTAAACACCCCTAACTACTCCTCACATTTGGGAAATTAACTGAAATCCTCATTCTAAACAGTAGGTATGCTACGAATTTCCATGAAAGGTCCATCTCCTTCAGTACAAGCAGATTGACTCGAAGAATTTGTGCTGGGGATCTGTAAAAGTTATCTTTGTCAATTGAGTTATTCGCCACTATCCACTGCCAGGAGCGATAATGTGGTTATAATCCTTTTGTCTGATATTGATTATATTGTACGGAGAAGAGGCTCTATATCCTTAAGACTAGGAAGCTTTTCATGCTTCAAGTTAATAGAGTTATTCGCCACTACCCACCGCTAGATGAAATACTGAGTTTATAATTTGTACATCTGATATTTCTATTTTATGGAGGATAAGCTTTATATCCTTAAGACTAGGAATAGTTATCCGAATAATTATCATTTTCCGTAGAGTTTAGTCAAAGATAGAAATGTTAGTTGAGTTATTCGCCACTATCCATGGCCAGGTTATTATCCAAAGTCTGTTGATTATATTTTATGGAGGAAAGACTCCATATGATTCATTCTTTCCATAATTACCCAGATTTTTGAGTTGTATAATTCTCCCCAGAGTTTTGACAAAGACAGAGATGTTTATTTCCTTAAGATAAGGAAGCTTTTTATGTTCCCTTCTTTTGAATAGTTATCTTTGTTGTTATTATCCAAAGTCTGTTGATTCTATTTTATGGAGGAAAGGCTCCACATGATTCATTGTCTCCATAATTACCCAGATTTTTGAGTTGTATAATTCTCCCCAGAGTTTTGACAAAAGCAGAGATGTTTATTTTCTTAAGATTAGGAAGCTTTTTATGTTCCCTTCTTTTGAATAGTTATCTTTGTCTCCGGGGTTTGGTCAAAGACAGGGATGTTTATTGAGTTATTCGCCCCTATCCACCGCCAGGAGCAATCACAAAGTTATCTGTTGATTCTATTTTATGAAAGACAGACTTGACTTACTTCATTTTTTCCATAATTACCCAGATTTTTAAGTTGCTCTCTGTCAAAGACAGAGATTTTTGAGGATTTAATATGACTGTATTGATCTCTCCATAGTTATCTTTGTACCCAGGGTTTTGTCAAAGACAGAGATTTCAATTGAATTATTCGCCACTATCCACCACTAGGAGCAATTATGAGATTATTATCCGAAAGTATGTTGATTCTATTTAAACTGTCCCACAAATCCTTGTGATCCTTACATTTTAAGTATAGGATGTGTTCAGCAATATTACTTAGAACTCTACGAGGAATATAGCTCCGCAATGTAGGGTTCTTTTTGGTCCCTTTTGAGCAAAAGGGTAAAAAACACCCCTAAGAAGGCAGTTTAACGGATCAAAATATTCTGCAAAAATATTTACTATAAAATTCTACTATAAGTCTCTGAATGTACCAAAACTCAACTTAAATTGCCAGAAATAAGTCAAAACTTAAAAATCATTTTAGGGTTAATATTATACATTTTCCGAATTGGTGATAAACACAAAACCTTGTGATCCTTACGTTTTAAGTTTAGAATGTGTTCGGCAATAAACATTTAACTCCTTACAAACATTTTAACTCCATAGCTCCTTAATTTAGGGATCTTTTTGGTCCCTTTTGTGCAAAAGGTTAAAAAAGGTAAATTTAGTACTTTTTCCGAATTAATGCTAAACTGTCACACAAAACCTAGTGATCCTTACATTTTAAGTATATGATTTGTTCAGCAATATTACTTAAAACACTACGAGGAATATTTTAGTGGAATATTTTAACCCTCTAGCTCCTCAACGTAAAGGTCTTTTTGGCCCCTTTTTGCAAAAGGGTAAAAAACAGCCCTAAGACAGCGGTTAAGGTTTTATTTCAGTGTAAGAAGGCCTAATAAACGGCCATTACTGTCAGTGTAAGGATGCCTCAAAGAATGTATTGTCTTTCAGTGCAAAAAAGGCCTATTAGACTTGAATATTTTAACCCTCTAGCTCCTCAACGTAGAGGTCTTTTTGGCCTCTTTTGTGCAAAACGGTAAAAAACAACCAAGAAAGCGGTTAAGGGTTTCTATCAGTGTAAGAAGCCCTAATAAACTGCCCTTACTTTCAGTGTAAGGATGCCTCAAAGAATGTATTTTCTTTCAGTGTAAAAATGCCTAATAGACTGCCTTTACGTTCAGTGTAAAAAGGCATACTAGAATTTTTTACATGTACAAGAGTGCCTTCATGAAGGCCTCTTATTACAGAGCCCCCAACAATTCGGTCACCGATTTGTTACAGCATCCCCTCATAGCACGTACGTGATTGTGTGAGACCTATTACAATGATCGTGTGCTGTGAATGTGATCACACGAATGATCACTCATGGCTCTCTTACAAATTATGGGCTCCCAATACTTGGTTCCGCCAAATGAACATCATCACCACAACGACCACGGCAAAACGAGTCACACACTAACTAACAAGAAGAAGAAGAAAACCCCCACAGAAAAACATCATCACATCGCAACATGGAATCAATTTGAATTTGTAAACAGTCACCCCCTAAATGTGAGCGTTACAGTGGAGGTTGTCGTTTAAATGGGAGGGCGACCTTTTAAACACATTTGCCCGATATGCATTAGTTAGACATGGGGGACTTTTCCCCATTCTATCGCTATGGTTTTGTCGCCCTCTTGGCAGCTATTATTACATTTGTTTGTTTACATCTTGCTGTGTGTGTTTTGGTGAGTCTGTGGGGGAATGTGAACTCCCGCAGCCTGCACTCAAGCGATAACCACCTACGTGTAGGCTCGCGATCGCTAGTTCCACCGTATGCCACCGTAGGTGCTTTGCTACATCAACTATACCAGAGTTCACATTGGGCTCAATTCACAATTCTATAACGCTGCTGTGAATACTGATCGCCCATTGAATTGTTACACATGGTTTCACATCACTTACCGAACGGCAGCATCTCATGAGCGTGATTATGTGATGATGATGATCATCATCAATTGCCTTAAATGAACGGGTCACGCTCAAAGTTGTTATGCAAGCCAAGCTACACTGAAGAGTGTGGTAGGGATGAGACTGTTACTTAAAACATTGACTATAGGAAATTAATATTAGAGATCTAATCATATATCTCAATTGTTTAGGCTGACCTTTCCGGTGAACTTGACGCTCACGTGAAATTGAGAGGCCCCGTAATCCTACCATCGGTGTTTTAGCTGGAAAGAATCTGCAAGGATTGTCTTGATTTTTGGATATTATCGAAAACACAGAAGGAGATGTCTTAGTCCCTATTATGGCGAACTACATTATTATTCCTTTGATTAGTTCTTCCCAATCTAAAATCTCATCGAAACTCAATGATAGAACGGAAAAAGCACTGGCTGTAGCTCAATTAAATTTGGAAATGTTCTACAAAAAATCCTATATACCAGCTGTTTAAACGATTCCACACATGCCGCCGTAGTTCCCCATGATGGAGAACTGCAATATTATTCCCTTAAATATTTTATCCCAATCCAAAATCCTGTCGATCCTCAATGATAGAACGGATAAAGAAAACACATATGTACGAGCAAATTAAATGATGCCGCCGTGGTATGCTAAGATGTAGGGTGCCCACTTACCATCATAACATCCGAAGTTCAGGGCCGGTATCAAATCATTATTGAAAAAAAGCTTTGTAAATTTTCTGCAATATCATTGCCGAAGTGGGGTCTGAGCATTAGATCGCTTTCAGTGAATACAAAAATTATATCGCGCATAGTTCAGCGATTGAGAGAAGTTCTCCGGCACAGAACACATCTGATAGGTTAGGTCGTAGGGGTTGTGGGTACAACCGGCCCAATGTGATTTTCGTAAGTAGAAGTGATATAGGGTTAGTTCAGGAAAAAGGATAGAGGAGGTAGGTTGAAATGAAATGAATGATGAGTGAATGGAAATGTTGGGTTATATCATTGAGGAATTCTCCGCAAATCGAACGAGAGATTTAATAGGATCATCTGCTAAATCACCAAGGTCACGCTCCCTAAGTAGGCGAGACGATATTAAGAAGTTCCTTAAGGCACCGTTTTATTCAAAACGAGACAATACTCTTGCAGTTCTTTACACGAACATAGCAGGTGCTGAACTGATTCCTCTTCTTCATATAAACAGCCTCTACAAAACTGCTAGACATTGCTTTTGTTTTCTGCAATGTTCAACGACCGGAACCGAGTATGAGGAGATCATCATTCTTTGTAGGAATTTGTGATGTCGTGAGAGTAACGCTCATGTAAAGCCTTAACTTATAAGACATTTAAAAGATGATAATTGTGTGATCCACGATCCACTGGAGAAGATACACAGAGATGGTGCAACGTTGTTTGGGAAGAGTTTAGGTCAACAGTCAGTTTGGTAATTGCATTGCCAAACATACCCATTTAGTTGTGATCACCGACCGGAACCGCGTATTAGGAGAACATAAGTTACTGAAGGGCTATGGTTGCAAATCGTGGGAACCATATTCTAAGTAATATGGTTCGCAATTCACATTCAACAAACCGTTAAAAATGCTAGTAATAGACGTTACATTTTCAAATACTCTTTTAAATGATGGGAATTTTTCTTTGCACAATTTGAACACGAAGACAATGTTATGAGCTACAATTATGTTAACTGCTATACATAAACTACGACAAATGTACAAAAAACGGTTCGAAGAAATAGAAAGTAAAAGTTGTTCCATGGGTAAGCATTTTCTTGAAGAAAAAAAAATTGCAAGAGAATTAGTGGAAGTATAGCTGATGATTGAAGTGAAGTAAGCTACCTAACATTTACATGAACTTAGGTCTAAGAATCCAAAGTTGTTGAGCTTAGGTGTATTGAACTAGAACTACATATTCTAGAAACATGCTACCATCAGTACAGTACATTGCCCTCGACGATTTTGTACTGATTCATTAAACATTATCATGATGTTGTCCATGATATGATTCTAAATGAATGATCCCTTTACATTCGAGTTCATTCAGTGGAACCGTGTATTAGGAGATCAGAATTTTGGTAAAGGTTAATTCTACAATTCGACAGAAACTCATGAAGATCGGAGATTTGCAATTTCACTCTCTCATAATTGGGACTATAAATTGTAATCTCATTGAATACATAGCGCTTGAGTTTTTCTAATGGTGGCTACTCGAAGAGATTCAACCCCAGACAACTTAATTTATACAGCGTCGGTATTATTTCAGTAATGTTAAAGCTTCGCTAACAAATATCGTCGTCCGTCCTGATCCGGACTTTAAACAACCGAACTCACTGATTCGTGTTGGAATATTCAGCCTTTCACATTTAGAGGATTATAAACAAGGATCAGTGATCTCAAAATTATAGACAAACCTTGATTTTACTTCCATTACTTCCTATCCATTTCCAACCATGTTTAGTCAGCGTATTAGGCGATCTTCTACAATTCCTTTGAGACACCTGAAGAGGATGAATGGGAATTGCGATTTAGAACTTCATTCTCCCATAATTTATCTTCAAATTTGTTATCTCCCTGCAAAGTCATGGAAATTAGTATCGTTGGAGATGCCTACTCATCCAGGTTAAACTTTAGGCAAGACAAATAATTCAACCTCTCCCATAACTTGTCTTCAAAATTATCATCTCCCTGCAATGTCGTGGTAATTAGTATAGTTGCAGGTGACTACACACCCAGGTTAAGATCTAGACAAGGCCATATAGCTGTGTACAGTTTAGTACGGCTTCTCAGAGAGTAATATCTCCGATCCAGCCTTAAACAGCAGTTCTCTTTCAGTGAGTACACCGCACACTAGCCATTGATTGAGAAAACCTTATCTTTTTCAGATACTGAGATGTTTATGCTACCTTTTTCACATACAGAGGGCGCGGTTTTATACGGGCAAATAAGCCATACTGATCCAAACCAAGAAATCGTAAACATCATACAAAAGTAGAGGAGTTTATTTTGAGAGACCTTAGAGGTTCTCTGAACCCCATATGCGGCAATTTTGCTTATTGACATAGCCAACGAGATTAAAATGAGCTTCATCTGAAAACACGAAAAATTTCGACGTAAATTTTTTACAGTTTGCGTTAAAGACTCACTACTTTGGAAGCAAGTTTTTAATGTATCTAAATTTTGTTTGAGCATATTGCTTCCCATTTTGCAAATGTCAAATATAAAGCTGAAAATAAAAGTAAAAATTAATGTTATTCTACCTTTCAAAGTTAAAGTAATCGGTAGTTCGAATTTGTGTTGTCATTTATTTTGGTTTAAGACCAAAGGTTGTGCCGAAGTCTTCAGCAGAACCCAAAATTAGCAAAAAGGCAAAGTGAGACCTTTATTATTGCAGCTAAAAGTTTCGATGGGCGCTACCCCATCTCGTCAGAACTTTCGCAACGAATGTATGTATTTGACTTAAATCAGGGTTCATATTAGTACCAGCGGTCACATACGACAAATGAGAAGCGCTGATAAACAAAATATTCCACCGAACTAAGTCGACACACTAAAAGTTCAAATTTTAAATGTTACATGTTCTTCTCCATGCCTACATTATTTCCATGTCCAACCATTTTCATTCAATGGAACCATGTATTAGGAGATCAAAAATTGACCTCATACCTTTTCTACTATTCATTAGAAACACCTCAAGAGAACAGTCTGTGGAACAGTTTAAATTTGAAATTATTTTGCACCCAAGTCGTGGATTGAGAAAAGCCCCCCTTTTCCTGACAGTTTTTGCTACCTTCTCACATCACAAGTTCAAAGCAAATAAAACCTAAACATCTTACCATAGTGAGGAGTTTATTTTGAGACACCCCCTTAAATATATTGGAGACTAGATAAATTTAGAATATATTTTAATTAATTCTTTTCAATGGCTACATTCATTTTCATTCAGCGGAACCATGTATTAGGCGATCATAAATTGACCTCAAAGTATTTCTACTATTCGTTAGAAATACCTATTCACAGGCTTTGGAACAGATGAACAATTTAAATTTGAAATTTCACTCTCCCATAACCTAGTCTCACCAATTATCATCATCGTCAGCATGAACGTCATGGGAATGAAAGTCACTGGAGTATATCCGCGGCTGATGATGATATTTAACAACCGCAGTAGTGGTTAATGTGCGATCGAGCAGAAGATGTAGCACATTTCATTTATGTAATTTGGATATAAAATGTTCTCTTGCAACATTTCCAAGTACTTTCGTTTTAAAATAATGTAAATCAATTTATATGCCAAGGCTCAGCATACTCTTAGGTATGATAATATAGCATACACAACTCCCAGTGCAAAGTTTCCCCTTCTCAAAGTTGCTCTTTCTCTTGTCACATTTTCTCTTTAATACCAATGAAAACTTTTCTTTACATGTTGTCTGTGATTATGTGCTCCCAGTACTTTCTGTTACAGCAGATGAAAATCATTAGAGGGTGGAATGGATTGCAAAGATATTTTTGCATCCAATCCATGTGTTGACAGTTCATGGACATGAACTGGGGTCAAGGTCATAGCAGATCGTGGGAATATTTTGAGATTTAGCTCAACACATGGGGTTGCTCTTGTTCTTTGTCATCGCTGCCTTTGAAGTTTTTAAGAGCTTACCATGTTGCTCTTTCTCTTGTCCCGCATTTCTCTTTAATATCAAAGAGAAGTAAAGATCGTAACACATCGTATTATTATGTGGTTATTTATGTGCTCCTATTACTTGCTGTTATGCCAGAATGAACATCACCGATGAATATCATTATTCCAATGGTACGTTATCAACCCAGGCCATATGATAATCATTGAGAAATTTTAGGTTAAAATTATTGTCTAACAAAATTAAGTTTAAAAAAGAACATACCTACTACCTATCACTATATTTTATCAGGACATACATACCCTCCATCTTCAATCCTCAAGGTAGCCACTATACAGCGGAGACCGACCACCACTAATTTTCCCTCCCCAACATTTTTTCCGAACAAACCTATCAGCAAACTCTACTCCTTACATTACATTTTAATTAAATTTGCTCCTACCACTCTAACTGTCCCAAGGAGTCCCCTAGAGGTGTCATATGTATAACCGACCCCAAATATTTTTTCAACGCTAACATTTTCTTACCCTCTATCATCAAACCTTAAAGTGGACCCCATACATATTTATTATTTTTTAGTTTTATAATTTTTTAATTTTTTATTTTTTTAATTTTGTGTTGTCATTTATTTTGGTTTAAGACCAAAGGTTGTGCTGAAGTCTTCAGCAGCACCCAAAATTAGCAAAAAGGCAAAGTAAGACCTTTATTGCCGCAGCTAAAAGTTGACTGCGCAGTTTCGACAACAATACACACGAGGTATAGTGATGACGGGGCATACCGTACAACAACAACCTTTGCATTGTTGCGAGCGATGCGAGCACATGCATAACATTGAATTGGCAAAGTGAGATTTTTAAAGATAAACAAAATATTCCATCGAACTAAGTCGACAGTTCGGTGGAATATTTTGTTTATCAGCGCTTCTCATTAGTCGTATGTGACCGCTGGTACTAATATGAACCCTGATTTAAGTAAAGACATACATTCTTTGATAAAGTTCTGACGAGATGGGGTAGCGCCCATCGAAACTGCGCAGTCAACTTGTAGCTGCAGCAATAAAGGTCTCACTTTGCCTTTTTGCTAATTTTGGGTTCTGCTGAAGACTTCAGCACAACCTTTGGCCTTAAACCAAAATAAATGACAACACATACAACATAACAGACCAACAATACAAACAAACATTTTTTAATTTTTTATTTTTTTTTAGTTTTTATTTTTTTTTTAATTTTTTAATTTTTTAACTTTTTAATTTTTTAATTTTTTAATTTTTTAATTTTTTAATTTTTTAATTTTTTAATTTTTTAATTTTTTAATTTTTTAATTTTTTAAATTTTTTATTTTTTTAGTTTTTTAGTTTTTTAATTTTGTAATTTTTTAATTTTTTAATTATTTAATTATTTAATTTTTTAGTTTTTTAATTTTTTAATTTTTTAATTTTTTAATCTTTTAATTTTTTAATTATTTAATTTTTATTTTTTTAATTTTTTAATTATTTAATTTTTTATTTTTTTGATATTTTTTATTTTTTTTTTAATTTTTTAATTTTTTATTAAAGAAAGACCTGCCTAGAAGTCTACCATAAATAAGGTAAATGTAACCCCCATTAAATCCCCCCCCACATATTTTCTGAATATACCTACCGCCTATCTTTACACCTTAATGGGGCTCCTGTACAAAAAACCACATTTACAATCGTTAAGCTTGGCCCCATACATTTTTTATTATTTTTTAAGAAAGAAAGGTCCAAATCGTCCAGATTCGACCCTAGAGGGGGTAAATGCAAGGCAGACCCTCATTAATTTCCCCTTCTCATCATTTTTTCTGAACATACCTACCCTTTTTCTCTACTCCTCAAGGGGCTCCCATACAAAAACCACATTTTAATAAAATTTTCTCCTACCGCTCTGTCCCAAGGAGGCCCCTAGGGTAGTCAAATGTATGACAGACTCCCAATATTATTTCAACCCCCACAGTTTTTTCTACCTTCAAACCTTCGCCATACATTTTTTTATTTTTTTTTTTACATTTTTCCTGGACATACCTACCCCCTATCTCCACTCCTCAAGGGGGCTCCCACACAAAAACTAAATTTTAATAAAATTTTGTCTCTACTGGTCTAACTGTCCTCCTTCTATCTTCAAAGGTTATTTTTTATATTTATATTATATTTATGTACTCCCAATACTAATCGTTCCACTGACTGCTTGAACCATCAAGGCTTGACAGTTGCACTCCAATGATTCGCTTCTCACCCAAGTATGATGTGATGGTTCTTGTTGACTGGTTTCATTCATTCATTCGTGGTCACGAAGCGAGAGTATATTTCCTCTCACATCAAACAGAATTTGCTCAATTCATGAATATCACTGGTACATTTCCGATACACTGACTGGATATCATCCAAGTGTGATGGTTTCTGTCTGTTGATTTCTTTTCAGTCTCTTCCTTTGTTTTGCAAACACACACAGCCGAAAGTCATGAGAGCCTGATAGCGTGTTCCGCCGTTTGAGTTCGAATTCGAGTTGCAATTCGAATTAAATTCAAATATTCAATGGGAGGGGATTTCCAATATGTTTCCAAAGAAAAGAACTTTTTTTAGTTTAAATTTCAACAACTAAAATCCTAAAGAATCATTATTTTTTAATTTTATTAAAAAGCTTTTTCAGACTGCATGCGAAATCAAGCTGATTTACAAATGTCAGAGCCCTTTCGGCATCGACCTTATATCTATTTCAGCTCGATTTCGCCTGCAGTCTGAAAAGGCTATTAGAAAATTTGGATGAAAATATAAAAAATACTGTTTCGAATACATTAAATTTTTTTCAGATAAATTCAAAATTTCACATAAAACCATGCGTGGTGCTACGATTTTTGAATTTCCACTGGCGGAACCATGTATCAGGCGCTCAGCAACAGAAGAGATAGAGCAAAATCAACGAACAAGAACCATTATCACACACTTGGATGGCAACGTTATTATTGGCATGAAAAGCGCTAGTGATATCGAGAGGATTGCCAAAGTCACATGGTTTGAAGGGTGCATAATATTAAAATCTGTATAAAATAATATGCTAGAAAGTAAAAAGGGCACTTGAAAAGAGACATGACGAAGTATTTAACATTCTGTCACTAGCACCACTGTAATCGGAGACATATATTTTCTTTTCACTCCTGCAAGGAGGAAAGATATATCCTCATTTAAACAAATGCAAAAATTTTGTATCGCCTATTGGGAGATATTTTATAAATTTCATTGCAACGCAAACTTTTACTCAAAATTTTGTGCGATTTATCACATGATTTGTGTGATTTTGCATTAATTTTTAGGTCATTTTTTTGAGTGATTTCCATGTCGCCTATTTTGCCTTATAGCTTTTTCAGACTGCATGCAAAATCAAGCGATTTCAGCTTTGACTTTTGTAAATTGATCTTATATTTCATCTCGATTTCGCGTGCAGTATGAAAAGGCTATTAGGGGACTTTTTATTTTTGTATTTATTTTTTATTGTGCCGTACAATAAAACAGAGTTTTAAACCCTTTCCATTTTTCAGACAATTTCATTCAGTGGAACCAGAGGTATTAGGCGATCATAACATGACCACAAAAAAAAACGAAACTTCTACAGCTTAACAATTTAAATTTGCAACTTCACTCTCCCATAACATAGTCTAAACAATTATCATCGGCATGGACGTCATGGGAATGAAAATCACTGGAGTATGTCTGCTGGTGATGATATTTATTTAACAAGTGGGACAGTTTAATGGGCGAGCATAAAGTGTTCTGTATCGGTAGTTGCAATTTGCCAATATTTCGTACGAAGAGCAGAGGAAATAGAGAGAGATATTGGAAATGCTCTTAAGCTATTAAGAACTTTGGAAAGTGTCGGTTTTACTTAGGGAACGAATTAAAAAAGTGGTGGTTACACTTAAGCTTTGTCGTAAAACTTGAAGTTCAATTTTAGTTACGTTTCACGTCATCTACTTTCAAGTTGTACGATATCTCTTTAAGTGTAAACTCCCCTTTAGATCCAAAATGGAAAATTTTCGAAAATAACAAGGTACTGAGAATGGATTCTGATAGAGGAGGTAAAAAAGACGATACACGTATGTATATATACGTGTATCGGCGTTTTGAAAGTTTACATATGAAGGTCATTTCAAATGTAGAGTCAATATTTACCCCTTTTGCACAATCTTGTGATGAATCGGCATAGGAAACTTTGTGATCCTTACATTTTTAGTATAGGATGTGTTCAGCAATATTACTTAAAACACTACGACCAATATTTTTGTAGAACATTTTAACTCTCCAGCTGCACTATATAGGCGTCATTTTGGTCCCTTTTCGAAAAAAGTACAATATTAACCCTAAAATGAATTTTAAATTTTGGGTTATTTCTGACATTCACGTTGAGATTCGAGTTATTGTGTATTATAGTGGAAGTAGGGACTTATTGTAGAATTTTATGGCAAATATTTTTGTAGAACATTTTAACCCGCTAAAACCCTGTTTTATGGATGTTTTTACCTTTTTCACAAAAGGCACCAAAAAGACCCCTACATTAAGGAACTAGAGGGTTAACAAGTTCCACAAAAATGTTCCTCGTAGAGTTGTAAGTAATATTGCTGAATATATCTTATACTTAAAACGTAAGGATCAAAAGTTTTGTGGGACATTTTAACAATAATTCCGAAAAAGTACGAAATTAACCCTAAAATGAATTTCAAATTTTGACTTATTTCCGGCAGTTTAGATGTATTCTGAGACTAGTAAAATTTAATGGCAAATATTTTTGTAGTACATTTTGACCCGCCACACCCCTGTTTTAAGGATGCTTTTTAACCTTTTCCATAAAAGAGACCATAAAGACCCCTATATTGAGGAGCTACAGGGTTCAAATATTCCGCAAAAATTTTCCTCGTTAAGAAATACTGCTGAACACATCCTATACTTCAAAAATAAAGGATCACAAGGTTTGCGGGAAAGTTTAGAAACAATTTGGAAAAATTACGAAATTAACCCTAAAATGAATTTTAAGTTTTGACTTATTTCTGGCATTTAAGTTGAGTTTTGAGTTTTATTGTATTCAGAGACTTATAGTAGAATATTATAGCAAATATTTTTGTAGAACATTACGATCCGCTAAACTCCTATTTTAGAGATGTTTTTACCATTTTGTATAAAAGGGACCAAAAAGACCCCTATATTGATGAGGTACAGGGTTAAAATGATCTACAAAAATGTACCTTGTAATGTTTAAAGTAATATTGCTGAGCATATCCTATACTTAAAAGTAAAGGATCTCAAGATATGGGACAGTTTAGCAACAATTCGGAAAATGTACGAAATTAACCCTAAAATTAATTTTAAGTTTTGATTTATTTGTGGTATTTAAGTTGAGTTTTAAGTTTTGGTGTATTCAGAGACTTATAATGGTATCTTATGGCAGATATTTTTGTAGAACATTTTGACCCGCTAAACCCCTGTTTTAGTGGTGTTTTTATCCTTTTGCCCAAACCGGACCAAAAAGACGCCTGTATTGAGGAGCTAGAGGGTTAAAATGATCCACAAAAATATTCCTCGTAGTGTTTTAAGTAATATTGCTGAACACATCGTATACTTAAAAGTAATCACTAGGTTTTGTGTGAAAGTTTAGCACCAATTCGGAAAAAGTACGAAATTAACCCTAAAACGAATTTTAAATTTTGACTTATCTTATGAGCAGAGACTTATATTGGAATCGTATGACAAATATTTTTGTTTTAGGGGTGTTTTTACCCTTTTGCCCAAACAGGACCAAAAAGACCCCTGTATTAAGGAGCTAGAGGCATGAAATATAGAAATATATTTTATTTTGATATTTATCAAAATTATTCTTGCCATCACTTTGGGCCTGTCGATTTCTTAAAACCTTTCGTCATCCTCCCCCCGAAACACAAACACCCCTGTGCTGTGCAAAAAAATCACTCGTCTATGACCTGTTCACACAAATGCATTGGACTGTTTCAAAACTTATCGTTGTTGTTCATTTCAATTTCAATTTATTTATTCTTTCTTCGCATTTGCGTTCAAACAATTTTCAAACTGCCGTAACCAGTGGTATCAGGCTCTCATAAGTTTGTGCAAATATTTTGGTTTTGCAACAAAACGAGAGCGAGAAAGAGAACAAAACGCGCACTAGACCGAAAATCATCACACTTGGCTGAGAACCAGCCATTGGATCGAAAAGTACCACCACCAACACACACCAGTGATGTTGATGGTGTGGCGGCAGTGGTGGTGGTCTAAATGAGAGAGGAATATGTTGCTACTAGCGGCGACTCCACTGGCACTCAATGTGGCATTGAACGAGGAATGAATGAAATCAGCCAACGTGAACCATCATCACACTTGGGTGAGAAAAAAATCATTGGAGTGCAACTGGCCATTGAGTTGGTTTGTGTATTGGAAACGTATGGATTAGGATGACACAATATGGGTAATGCACAAAAAAATATTCAGAAAATTTTGTGGCAAATTGAAGAATATTTTGGAATAGAATACAGTTAATTATTCTTAATTTTAATGGCAGTTTTACTTAATTTTTGGAATTTTTAATTCCATTGATTTCTTTAAAAATATATTTATTACTTTGAAATTTAGTCACAAGGTTTTGCTAATACCTAAAAAAAAATTCAGAATCGTAGATCCCAGAAAATCACTTCAAATCCGTAAATCCCAGAAAATCTCCAAAAAAATCCAGAACTCAGAATTTTTGGATTTCTTAAATTGTAGCCACGTTTCAAGGAACAAAAAATAATCCACTGTCTGCTTCTCATCCAAGTGTGATGAATTTCAGTCAAGAGCCGGCACCTTGTATTCTGTTTCTCTCTCTCTCTGTTGTTGTTGGAGAATTCGTTGCTAAAGTTATGAAAGCCTGATACATGCGGTTACGCCAGTTTGATATCCATTTGAACGCCGATAATTATTTTAAACCAGCGAAGGAAAACCATCACACGTGGATGAGCACCATCTAGCGGATCATAGGCATACAAAATTCTCTAGGAGAATTCATTTGGGATTTAAATGAGATCAAAAAAGTTCTGTAATTCATAGAAGGCTCTAAATTTAAATTTTTTTGGTACGATTTATAAATTAAATTGATATCTAGGAAAATAGTTCTAAGTCTATTTCCTTTTGAATGTATCCACAAGAGCTCTAAGAACATTAGACATATAAAACAATTCCTTGAAATAAATTTTGGAACTCTCCTCATCCATATGTAGACCACAATAGCTTTGTTTAGAGTAAATCCAAACTTCGTCTATTGTATCTCACATTCTGCTATTTTGTTGCTCTGCTCACATAGATGCAGTCATCTGTTTCCAAAAACTATTGGAAATCATTTAGAAACAGCCCAACTCTATCTTACACGCTATGTAATTTCCATTTTGGCGTATTTTTCAACTGGCGTAACCAGGTAACAGGCTTTCATAAATTTACGCATAGATTTCTTTACAACACACACAGGAGAGAGAATATATACACCCGTCCACACAAAACTCAACAGAGTGAAAAACATCACACATGGATGAGAACCAGTCAGTGGATCAAACAGCGCCAGTGATGTTCACGCTATGCAATGTGTAAGAGAAGAGATGGATGGTACAAGAGGCTCAATGACTCTGTATGGCAGCGAAGCCAACCAACGAGAACCATCGCAAAGTGGATGAGCAAAAATAAAATCATTGGAGTGCAACTAGCCGTTGAGGTTCAGGCTAGGAAACGAAGACCGAATGATAATGTGTATTGGCAGTCTATTAAGAGGGTTGTATATTAGGTAAAGCCAAGAAACAAGAACGAGAGGAAGCAACTTGCAGATATCATACACAACGGGAGAGATATTTATTAAACATATGAACAGTCCGGCAAAAATCAATGCTCGTCTCATCACCAGTCAATCAATGGCCTCATTTGTCATTCCTTTCCCGTGAAAATATCGATATGACAATGCAATGTTATACCTAGCTATTGAGAAAACACAAATAATTGTTAGTTTTTCCGAACAAAAAATTAGATTTTTTTGAAATTAAAAAAAAAATGAAAATTATTTTTTTAGAAAAAAAATATTTTTGAAATTTTAACAAAAAATGAAAATTATTTAAAAAAATCTTTTTTCAGCAAATAACTACCTAATAATTAAAATTTAATAAAATATTTTTTTTTTGAAAAATTAAATTTTTTTGAAAATTTGAAAAAAATATTTTTTTGAAATTTTAACAAAAAATTAAATTATTAAAACAATGCCTTTTTTAAGCAAATAACTACCGAATAATTAAAATTTAATAAAACATTTTCTTGAAAATTAAAAAATAAATAAATTGAAAATTAAATAATTTAAAAAATATTTTGGAATTTTTAACATTTAATTTTAAATATTTTTGATATTTTATCAAGATATAATAACATAATAATATAATAACAAAATTAATAATTAAAAAATCTTTTTTCAGCAAATAGCTACCAAAAAATTAAAATTTAATAAAATTCACTAAACATCCACAAAATAATTGTTAGTTCATTAAAAAAATATTTTTTTAAATTTTAACAAAAAAATATTTTTTGAACAAGAAATCTTTTTTCAGCAAATAGCTACCAAATAATTAAAATTTAATAAAACATTTTTTGAAAATTAAAAAGAAAATATATTGCTAAATATTAAGTCACTCAAAATTGTTTTTAGAAAATTTTAAAACTTTGAAATTATACATATTTTGCGAGAGAACTACTCATATCTTATGTTGTTTGACAGATACTGAGAAAACACATTCACAAAATAATAGTAATTTTAAATTTTAAAAAATTAAATTTAAAAAAAATATTTTGGAAATTTTTACAAAAAATTAAAAAATATATATATTTGAAATTTTAACAAAAATAATAATTAAAAAATCTTTTTTTCAGCAAATAGCTACCAAATAATTAAAATTTAATAAAATAGTTTTTCAAAATAAAATTATGTTTTAAAAAATATTGCTAAATATTAAGTCAGTCAAAAGTATTTTAAAAAATTTTGAAAACTATTGCAACCCTATCTCTTTGAAATAACACATATTTTGATGGAGAAATGACTAGTTCTTTTTGTTGTTTGACACCTATTGTGAAATTGCTAAATAATTGTTCGTTTTTAACGAATAAATAAAAATTAAAAAAAATAAAAAAGTTGGAGATTTCGAGAAAAGAATAAAATTATTAAAAAAAATATTTTTTTTCAGCAAATAGATACCATATAATTAGTAAATAAAATAATTTTTTGATTTTTCTATTTTTGTTTTCAGCAAATAGCTACAGCTACGTTCAAACACTCTATAAATTTGAGAGCGTTAGATTAAGAGATATCAGGAAAAATTCAGAGATATAGCAGGGACACTTACAGTTTATTTACAGTGTTTAGAACGTAGGTGTAGGTAGTAGCTTTTTTCTGAGATGGGTTTTTTTATCAAATAAATAAAAATAAAAAATTGAGATTTCAACAAAAAAATTAAAATTATTAATTTTTTTTCAGCAAATAGCTACCAAATAATTAGAACTAAATTTTTGTTTGACAGCTATTGAGACACATTCACAAAATAATAAAAAAATAAAAAAATTGAAATTAAAATTTAAAATAAAAATAAAAAAATTATTTTTTTGATTTTTCTATTTTTTTTTTTCAGCACACCAAATAATTAGAACTAAATTTTTGTTTGACAGATATTGAGACACATTCACAAAATAATAAAGAAAAATAAAAAAATTGAAATTGAAAATAAAAAAAATATTTTTTTTATTTTTCTATTTTTCTACGTTCAAACACTCTATAAATTTGAGTGTTAGCTTAAGAGATATTTGGAAAAATGCAGAGATATATCAGAAACTCTGAAATTTACAATGTTTAGAACATAGGTGTAGTAGCCTTTTTCGAGTTTTTTTTTTTCAAAAAATAAATAAATATTTTAAAATTTGTTTGAAAATAATAATATATTTTTAAATTTAAAAAAAATATTTTTTTAATATTTTGAAATTAAAATAAAAATAAAAAAATCAGCAAATATTTATTTTATATATTTATTTCAAAAAATAAATAAATATTTCAAAATTAGTTTAAAGATAAAGAAATATTCTTAAATTAAAAAAAAAAATATTTTTTAATATTTTGAAAATTAAAAAAATAAAAAAAATCAGCAAATAGCTAAAATAAGTAGCTACGAAATAATTAAAACTTAATTGCTGTTTGACAGCTATTGAGAAAACACATCCTCAAAATAATTTTTAGTTTTTACCGAATAAATAAACTTTTTTTTGAAGGTTAACAAAAAATTAAAAAAAAATAAAAAGAAAAATATTTTTTGAAATTTAAGAAAAATTGAAATTATTTTTTGAAATAAAAATCTTTTATTAGCAAGTAGCTACAATAAATTAATTAATAAATTATTATTAAAATTCAAATTTTAATTTTAATTAAAAATTTACAGAAACTTTTCTAAACCTTGTTTTTACGTATGTAATTTTATGTAATTGTTCAACTAAAATTTCCTAACTTCTGTTTGATATGAATCACCAATTTTCATAATACCCTACTCAATTAAATGGAATCGACTGTTTCAAAAATGATTGAGAATGAATTACCAACATAAAATTCATAGAATTTTCAAAGAAGCAAAATAATTTGAGTTCCACTTGGTTTCAGTTGGCGTAACTTGCTATCAGGCTCTCATAGCATGGCAGGAGTAGCGCAACGACAAAAAAAAGAGAGTATGTATTACAAAACCAACGGATAGAAATCATCACACATGGATTGAAGTCAGTCAATGAAAACGAAAACAAAACAGTGATGTTCGTCGAAGAGAGGAAGAGAAGAGAGATGAAGACTGCAAGAAAGCCAAATGAATGAATCCAACCATCGAGAACAGTCATCACAAACAGTGAAGTTCAGCATTGAAGTTAAAACTGTGTAAACGGGAAACGCCATAATAGGGCCACAAACCTGGTATAGTTGTAAATGCGAAGAAATAATACCAATTTGTCAAAATCGGAAAATTACACAAATTACACAAACACTGAAAAAAAATCTTTCGGATAACTATGTATATATTGTGATGTTTTTTGGCTTTGGGTTACTGCAAATTATTTTTTTATTTGTATTAAAAAACAAAACGTCAAAAACAACTTTCAATTTTTTTTTGAAAAATCTAAAAAAATCTCCTACAAAAAAAACGCAATAAACTGAATCTACAAATTTATCTATAAATTTAAATAAATTTTTTCAAATTTCTGGTTTTATTGCAAAGGTTCAACTTTGTCATTTAATAATGGAACACAATATCATTCATATGACTACCACGACTGTCTCGGCAGTACCTCATCCGAGCATTGGCTTCTCAATAGTCTCGTGTGGGTTCTCTGAATCCATACGAGGCAATTTTGCTTAATACCATAGCCACCATGATGAAAGTGAGCTTCATGAATGCTGACCGATCTCTTCTCGCAGATTTTCCACGTAAATTTTTTACAGTTTGCGTTAAAGACTCACTACTTTGGAAGTAAGTTTTTAATATTTCCCAATTTTGTTCGAGCATCTAGTGTCCCATTTTCAAACATAAACCTGGTTTTGCATAGAATTTTTCGTTGCTACAATATGGGCGGTAGACGTGATCGTGAACTTTACCCATTTCCACCTGATACATATTTCGTCCCGCAATATAAAGTTTGACAAAATTGTGTGGCAAACGTGCGTTTGGCTTCGAAAATATGGACTTTTATGACTAAAATTTTTAAATCGGTACACTGGTAACCGGTGGCGTATACGTTTCGTCGATTATGAATAATATTACTCATACGCAATGTTATCAAAGTGACAGCAAAAGGAAATCATAATAAAATCTATTTAAATTGCTTTCGAATAGTTTCAGATATAAAATCTGGTTTTAGTATTCGCCCAGAGATATCGCGGACTCAAAGTCCATATTTACCACAAGAGACCTCGGAACTACTACAGCTTACATAAATGAGGCTATCGGAACAAATCGAAGGAAGACGGTGAAAAAGGTGAATTATAAAAATACAATCTCCGGGGAAAATCTATTCACCACAGGTATGATAAATTAGTAGTGGGTACTTGCATTGAAAATAGTGCAAGTCTAAGCATTGAAAGGTAATCACACTCAGCAATCAGCAGAATATTTGTATCTGTTCCACTCTGGGATATAACTCTGCCATCGATTATGCGCAAAAGTCAAAGTTCCCTCAAATGATTTTATTTAGATGTAAGCTTGCGGAAAACAAATAACTGTCAGAAATAGAGCTTTAACTGTGATGTTAACAGTGTATTGAAAAGTTGTCAGCGCCATCTATCGCCTAAATATGTAAATGTTTCTAGCGCCGGCGCTGTTGCAGTGATGTAGAAATAAGTAGCTAACACCGCCAGAGGGCAGTCTAAGACGAAGCTTTGTTATGGATATACAAGATTTTCACAAAGTACCCGAATAGAATAGACAATTTTTTTCATACGAGATTTTTGGAATATTTATTTATCAACTTAAAATATACATACCTTCATCTATCATTCACAATTTCTAGTGATATTGAGGCTGGTCATGAGCGCTTCTCAAGACCCCTAAATACCTGAAATTCTATTAGGAGCTCAGAGATGTAAAGAAAGCAATGCAGACCTCAAGTTTTCTAAACACATGTGTTAATCAACCTTTATGGCAATATTAACAGAATAGATTTTGTTTGTTTCCCCCATAAAAAAAAGAGAAAACAAACTAAACAATCAATTTATGTGAAATATGTGTAATAAATAATTTCGCCAACTATTAAATGCTGAGATCAAATAACGTCAAGGGAACAGGTGGACAGCAAAATGAGAAAGTTCCCCCAACCCACCACCAACCAACAGACATAGCATAGCAAGCAAAACGCCGGAAATGTTACAAAAAAACACGACGCGACAGCAAGTCTTTAAATAGCAGTCAATGAACTTATGTCTCGCACGAGGCCTATAAAGACCAAATTGTGTTAGCCATGAACACACACATGGACGCTCAAAAGAAAAACGCCCTGTAGTGGTGTGAGTGCGCCCAAAAACCTTGTATACGAACAATGAACTCACGACACAGTTAGAGAAACCTTGTAACAATTTCCGGCAACAGTCATTTGCTCGCACATATAGGCCAAGAATTGATTTCATGGTTTGTGGCCTAAATTAACTCTACTGACTTGTTAGGTCATAGCACCCAAACTACTTTGGGTTAAGGTTGAGGTTAGTGCTATTGTTATGAGCGAACGAGACCAGTTTGGTATTCCATTATGAACAACATCAATTTGATATTGAGAAAGGCCATTTGTTTAATTTGAATAGGGTCGCAGCAGTATTAGATGGGCTGCAGTTTATTGTTTACAAAATAGTATTTATCAGTGTAAATAATAAATCAAAATATTTAGGTTACATTCACGTTAATCCCCTTATTTCCGGCTACTTGTGGATTTTTCTGCTAGCCCATTACAGCTAAATATGTTAACTTCCCGAATATGTCCAACTCGGCCTACGGGGGGTAAAGTATTCGGCCGCTATGTGAAATGGAATGTATGGGGCGTAAGTGTTAAAGAAATTTTATGCTAGCTCGATTGTCAGATGCCATTGAAAATTTACACTTGAAATTGTGTTAAGCCGTAAGTGTAAAAAGGTCATAAAAGAGATTAATTAAGTTTGATTTTAAACATAATGTACTTTATTCGGATTTGTCTGAAAAGGCTATCAATTTTCGCCATAATCTACAAATTGTACAACAAACATTTTAGTGTAAACGCACCTATGCTAATTAATTTTGCAAATAGATTTTAAACAAAATCTACTTGATTTTGATCAGGCTGAAAAGGCTATAAATTATCTAGAAATTGTACAATAAACATTTAAGTGTAAACTCACCTATAGATAGAATGTATTTTATTTATAATAACTACATATATTTAACAATTTTAGCTGGACTTTTTACACAAGTGCTGTTTACACTTTAAGATTTATTGTACATCTTGAAAATATATTATGACGAAAATTTATAGCCTTGTTACACTACACGCGAAATTAAGCGATTTCAGCTTGAAATGACATAATGTCGATTTTCAACTGTCAAATTTGTATGGGATCCGACTTTCGTAAATCGATGCAGTGTGACAAGACTATAATAGCCCTGACTTGTTACACTACATGCGAAATGTAGCTGAAAGGACATAATAGCCTTGTTACACTACATGCTAAATCTAGCTGAAATAACATAATAGCCTTGTCACACTGCATGCGAAATCTAGTTTATATGACATATGGTCGATTTACAAATGCCAGATGCCATACAAATCTGACATTTGAAAATCGACCTTATGTCGTTTAAACTAAATTCGCATGCAGTGTGACAAGACTATAAAATCGATTTGCAAATGGCAGATCCCATTCAAAATCAATGTCATTTCAAGCTGAAATCGATACAGTATGACAAGGCTATAAGGTCGATTTTCAAATGTCAAATTGGTATGGGATCTGACATTTATAAATCGACTTTTTGTCATTTCAGCTAGATTTAGTATTTAGCTAGTTCTGTGAAGGCTTTTCGGGTTAAAATTTTGTATCATTTAGTAGATCTTATATCCTTTTAGACTGCATGCAAAACCAAGCGAGTTCAGCTCCAGGTCGATTTACAAATGTGTAATGGGTTCTAGCATTTGTGAATTGAACTTATGTCATTTAAGCTCGATTTCGCATGCAATCTGAAAAGGCTATAAGATCTAATAAATGATACAATAATTTTAGCCGAAAAGCCTTCCCAAAACTAGAATCGGATTCCATGTAATACAATAAATATGTATGTGTGAAAAGCACTTATCTTTGTAATTTTTCCTGTTGACCTCTTATCATGGTACAGTTACTTATATGCTTCCCTATTACAAAGTTTTGATTTAAAACTCATCAAATCCCAACTAAAAAAAATTCTTTACAGTCGTTTTAATCATCTCAATATTCTTACATATTTTAAAAAGTTTTTTAAGATACATGCAGCTTGTTCTGTAATCCCATGACAATTAACAGCCTGTGAATGCTCCCACTTTTACTTTTTTTGGGCCGTAAAAAATACATTACGTTTATATATAAGAAACAAAACGATACATTTATATGTAATCAAGTTTTATTTGATCATATTGGTGATATTTTCTGTGAACCTGTTATAATTGATGACCTAGATTTGCCAAATAGTTCGTGAGTAAACAATTTTGACGGCCTAATGAATGACACAAATAATAAACGGGCAACAACAAACGTTTGATCTTGATAACACATCAAGTGCGTGGTTTCTTTTATAAAGTAGGTCGTAATAAATAATAGGCTCAACGTAGACACATGTTTTTATTGAAAATTTGTTAGAGATTTTGTATGTTGTTGTAGTAAAATTTGTCACAACTTTGTCTACTTTATTTCAAAAACTTTATTAATTTCTAATTTTTATGAAACTTGGAAGAAAATTCGAAATAAGATAGTAAGTAATCCCTTAAAAAAATTTTTAATAAAAAATATATTGTAGAAATATTACGTTGAACCTATTATTGGTACTCACATTATAAAAACGACATTTTTTAGTTTACTATCTAAATTATTCACCACGGGTTGTTTGATTTATCAACAAGTTTTCTTCTACCAAATAATTGGCAAATCTAGGTCATCGTTTGTAACAGGTTCACAGAAAATATGATTGATGTAAAAAATAAGATTTGATTAAAATAGTAGAAATTATGTCTTCAATTTGTTTAGACTCCCGAAACAGAAAAAGTGGGAGCATTCACGGGTCTTTAACAATGAAGGGCTTACAGAAAATACTAAAGGTGTAAACAAAAATTTTAAATAATTAAAAAGATTAGCAACATTTTAAACCGGCTATTGAAAATGTCTTCTTTTAAAGCTTTTCTAATTTATAAATCTGCAGATTTGTAATAGGGAAACATATAAATTGCCCTGTCCATTGTAACAGGTTTACAGAAAATTAAGACAGATATGCATATCCTAAAAAATCTGGGAGATATTCTTCAGTGTGAATTAATAAGAAATATTTAAATAAATGGACAAATGACAATTTCAAATGAAGGGTTATTTAAAAATTGTGTGATAAACGAACTCAAAGAATTACTGAACAAATTAGAACACACAAAGAAAAAATGTGAGAAATCATGCAAAAAAGAGTTACATAAGTTTATAATATTTATTATAGCCTTGTCACACTGCATGCGAAATCTAGTTTCAATGACATAAGGTCGATTTACAAATGTCAGATGCCATACAAATTTGACATTTAAAATCGACCTTATGTAATTTTAACTAGATTTCGCATGCAGTGTGGCAATGCTATTAGGCTGCAGATCTTTAATAGCCTTGTCACACTGCATGTGAAATCTAGCTGAAGTGACATAAGGTCGATTTACAAATGTCAGATGCCATACAAATTTGACATTTAAAATCGACCTTATGTAATTTAAATTAGATTTCGCATGCAGTGTGACAATGCTACTAGGGCTGTTTTTCTTTAATAGCCTTTTCACACCGCATGTGGAATTTAGCTGAAATGACATAAGGTCGATTTACAAATGTCAGATCCAACACAAATTTCACATTTGAAAATCGACCTTATGTCATTTCAGCTAGATTTTGCATGCGGTGTGACAAGGCTATAAGACTAGATAACAAACCTGCAATAACAAAAAATAAATAAAATGTTAAAATTTTACTCAAAAATAAAAACTTTTTTTAAATTGTCGCCAACAGCAATATCAATGTGTGTATGAAAACAAATTTTGAAAAAATAATTTTATGATAAAAATATTGGACTTAGCCTGAGTAATTTATCCAGTGTAAGTCAAATTTATGGTTATCGAAAAAACGATGGTTTTCTAAATTTTTGGGAGACTTTTCGTAAACGACTATTTCTATAATTACCTTTAATTGGCCTATATTACTACAATTGCAATTTTAGTAAAAATTATAAAAAATTGGGTTGATGTTGTGAGTCAGAATGCACACAAACAATGTTTAGATCTCGAACACTTCTTTTTGTTGCATAGTGTAATAGACCCTTTTTCAGTTCGGTTATTTTTAATTAACAATAGGCCTGTTCGATTAGGCTTACTAGCTTAATATTTGTATGGATTTTACTCGCTTAGCAAGAAAGTAGCTTACTACTCTCTTAGTTACCGAGTAAGGTGTTGCCAGATTTTTATCTCTTATTTATTTTAATAAAACCAATGGATAAAAATCTTGCCACCTTATCAAGTTTCTTAGTAGTAAGCTAGAATGCCCAGTCGAAAAGGTCAATGAAAACGATAGTAGATTGGATGGCGATTAATTGGTAACACTGTTGCAATATAGTAAAAAATTGGCAACATTGACAATGCATAAGCAAAACCATTACACTTCAGCTACAACTGTGTAAAATGTCATTGCTATAAATCCAAACGTTCAGAATTATTTCCACATTTTTCATCAAATTCCACCACTGTGCGATCTTACACCATGTTATAATTTATTTGTTTTGTCCCAAATTCCTATTCGATTCATGAATATCAGCCGTTTGTTTGTTCAGCCTGAACTTATTGTTCACCTGTCGTTTTTTCTGTTGATCTGTTACAAATGACCAGGTTAACTTTCAGGTATATTTATAGGGAACAATGGAAAAACTGGATTTATGGAGGGCCGAAAAATCAAAAACAAAAAGCTTAGTCAAAATATACTTGATTTCGTGTGTGTGCCGTTCCATACAAGTTTTGTTGTTAATTTCGAACTGAGAGAAAGAACTTGCTGTAATTTGTCTGACCATCTGCTACACTTGAAGGTCTAGATGAGATTTCATAAGTATATAGTTTATTATAGTTTAACTAATAGCCTTTTCACACTGCATGCGAAATCAATCGATTTCAACTTGAAATGGCATAAGGTCGATTTTCAAATGTCAAATTTGTATTGGATGTGACATTTGTAAATCGACCTTATGTCACTTCCGATAGATTTCACATGATGTCTGAAAAGGCTATGAGGTTTATTAATTATTTCCATTCAATACCGTATTCTGCCACTGTGTGTTGCTCTCGACCATGTTATAATTTATTTGAATGTGATACTGAAATGTCTGTGTCCCAAATTCATTCGTATACGATGAATAGATAAAAAAACGACAAAGAAGACCAGTCAGTTGACTGTGTCATTCTTGTTTTTTTTTGGTTTGTTATCAACCAAATCATTGATAACAATTTCCAATAATTTGTATTCGTTTTCAGCCTAAACTAGTTCACTTGCGATTTGTTTCTGTTAACCTGTTACAAATGACCAGGTTAACTTTCGGGTTTCCTTATTAGGAAAAGAAAACAAACTGGATGGGATGGATGAACAAAGTAACGCACCGAACAGAAAAATAAATAAAGCTTTGTCAACACACATATTTTTTGTAGAAATTTAAATATTTTCGGGGTTCTTAAGACTTTATTGTTATAGAACTTGTGATTTTTGCTGTTCATCTGTTACAATTGAAGGTGTAGACTTCCCGATTTTCGTGTAAGAAAATTTCGACAGAATTTAAAAGAAACAAACCTTGGATCGATCTTTGTTAGGGAACGACATGAAAGTTGAACAACATATTTTTCTGTAATTATTTTTTTGTTTATTTTTTTCTTGCATGTTTAAATGTGTTTGTAAGAACTTGTTCTTATTTCTGTCCATCTGTTACAATTGAAGGTCTAGACTTCCCGATTTTGTGGTAGGGAGGAAACTTTCATATTTCGTAAGAATTTGACAGAAACCCAATGAATTCAAAATTGCAAATCTTAAGATGTTTGTTGTTCCAAGATGACAACTACAATTTTGAAAAAAACTAACTAATCATATGATATCCGTAAGATATTCTGTTGGCTTGTTACCAATGTAGTTTTGCCTTGTCTAATTTATCTATTCAAGACCTTGCTACATATACTGGAATTTTGTTGACTGCAAATGAATGATTATAATTTAAAAATGGCCTATAAAAACTTTTGAAATTTCTGCTTAAAAGGTCTGACAACCCATAAACAATTAAAGCTCTATCAAAATTTTACAAGTTTATTTTTTCTTTTGAGAGGTGGTTTAGGGTTACACAACTATTTTTTCTTACGAAATTTTGGTAATACCTGCTGATTTTTCCTGGCCATCTGTTACAATGCAAGGTCTAGACTTCCCGATTTTCTGGTAGCAAAACTTTCAAATTTCTAAAGAATATGATCGAAAGCCTCCCTCCCTCCAAAGACGAATATTGTGACATATTTTTAGGATTTTTGGTTGGTTTTGATACAAGATGACAACCACAAATTTGAATTAAATAAACTAACAATTTTGGTTTTCTTAAGATACCTGCAAGATTTCCTAGTTGCCTGTTACCAATGTAGTTTTTGCCTTGCCCAATTTATCTATTAAAGACCTGACTACATATACTGGATGCGGACAGTGAATTTCTTGAAACTCATTATGATCATGACACTTCTAGGCAACCTTAAGGGGAGACTGCCGCTAAAAATGGTTTCAAAAACATACAAAAATTTGTTTTCCTAAAGTCATTCAACTTTTATTATTATTTATTTTTTAATTTGTTACTTGCCTTGCGTTGCCTAAGGTCATTAACCTTAGCCACTGTTAAATATTTAGATTACTTTGTGAATCACAATTACCACAATGTCTTCATAAAAAAAAACAAAGCAAAGTGTTTTCTTAGACATTTCTAATTTTTCTGTTACCCCATTACCCTTCAAGACCTATACTTCCCGATTCTTATGTATGTAGTACTTTCAATTTTTTACGAGAAAAGTTAGGACCGACCTAAAGAAATTTATCTACAAGAAATGTTTGGTGGGGTAGCACCTCAGCACCTTCTCGCTTAGACGAGGGAGCAGCCCCATTTCTTTAGAAGTTTGTCTAGGGGTCTTCAAATGTATTAGGTTGCCAGCAATTCAAGAACGATAAAAAACAGAACAAATTTATAAGAAACCGAAAACATAATACAAGACAATCCAAAGATACACTCGTACTGGGGGAAAACGTGAAAGAATGACGGAATACGCGAGACAAAGGCCACGTCGTGTCGTGTATGATAAGTGTACGTGTACATAAACGTGGGGTAAGAATAACAAAAACAACAGCAGCAGCGTGAAAAATACAACAACACCATGGAAGACATATGTATGTATGTACGGCAGAATGTTGTACCAAAACAAAAACAACACCACGTCGCCGCCCAATGTTACAACAACAACATCTTTCTATGCTTATACATTTTTTATGTTACAACATTACAACATGCCCATGTGTAAATATGTACACATGTAAACGCACCCATGTAAATATGCACATACATACATACATATTTTACACCCAACAACAACAACAACATTTCTTTCGTAATTGTGTAACTCAAGAGTAACCCGAAGAATGCACTTTGTCCTATTAACCCTCAAAAGGTCGTGCCACAACAACAATTTTTTCGAAATGGCATAAGGTCGACTTACAAATGTCAGATCTCATCCAAATTTGACATTTGAAATCAATAGGTTTCAGCTTGAAATGTCATAAGTTGGTTGTTAAAATGTCAAATTGGTATGGGATCTGTCATTTGTAAATCGACCTTGACCTGAAATCGATCAACTTTGTAATTCTTTTTTATAGCCTTGTCGTGCCACAACAACAATTTTCTTTATAGCCTTGTCACACTGCATGCGAAATCTAGTTGAAATGACATAAGGTCGATTTACAAATATCAGATCTCATACAAATTTGACATTTGAAATCAAGAGGTTTCAGCTTGAAATGTCATAAGTTGGTTGTTAAAATGTCAAATTGGTATGGGATCTGTCATTTATAAATCGACCTTGACCTGAAATCGATCAACTTTGTAATTCTTTTTTATAGCCTTGTCGTGCCACAACAACAATTTTCTTTATAGCCTTGTCACACTGCATGCGAAATCTAGTTGAAATGACATAAAGTCGATTTACAAATATCAGATCTCATACAAATTTGACATTTGAAATCAAGAGGTTTCAGCTTGAAATGTCATAAGTTGGTTGTTAAAATGTCAAATTGGTATGGGATCTGTCATTTGTAAATCGACCTTGACCTGAAATCGATCAACTTTGTAATTCTTTTTTATAGCCTTGTCAGACTGCAAGGAAAATCTAGTACTTTTTCCATACAAATTTGAAAATCGATCTCCCTGTAAAAATAAGAAAATTTTGAACAATTGTCTGTTTCTAAACTATAGGAGCACAAGAAGAATAATTAGACATTTATTTTTAATTTCTCTGGCAATTAAATAATGGAAGAAGAAAAGTAATAAATATGAAATATTTAAAAGTGTTTGTTAAATTTAATTAGTAACGGAAGAAGAAAAGTAATAAATAAGAAATATTTAAAAGTGTTTGTTAAATTTAATTAATTTAATTAAATTTTCAGGAAAAAACGACATTATAAGCTGAAAACAAAGTGGACTTCAGACAAGGAATGTGTTCTGTTAGATCTATGGGAGGACAATATAAACGACCTGCGTTCGGACACATATATAAAATAATGGCAGACGAAATGCTGAAAAATTAATTTGTATTTTCTCCATCTGAAATATATACTAAATATAGCAATAAATATAGGTTTACTAAATCCTGTCCACATATTACTCAGTTTTCTTCAAGGGATGAAAAACGGTCATAAAGATGATCGCCATCAAAATGGAAATATTTTCCAAAAGTGTATTCCATAATAGCCAGACTGAATGTCAAAAAATTGCAGTGTGAAATCAACTTGATTTCATGCAGTGTGACAAGTCTATTATGTCATTTCAGCTAGATGACATGTGACAAGGCTATAAGGCCGATTTACAAATGTTATCTGACATTTGTGGGATCTGACATTTGTAAATCCGCCTTATATAATTTCAGCTCGATACATGTAGTCTGCTAGCCTTATCACACTGCTTGCGAAATCAATAGATTTCAGCTTGAAATGTCATAAGGTCGTTTTTAAAATGTAAAATTTGTATGGGATCTGTCATTTGTAAATCGACCTTGAGCTGAAATCGATCGATTTCGCATGTAGTCTGAAAAGACTATGAAAATGCATTAAAATATTCATCTATGTTGCTTGTCCCATTTTAGAAATTTATAACTTTTACAAAGTTTATTTTTGCAAAATTTGCATTGTTAGTTGTAGAATGACCTAAGTGTGAACATGGTATGTTTACAATATCCTTCATTCGTTGCCAGATTTCATTCGAAAAATGATAAAATGTTTTCACTTGTCATAGACCATTTTGTCCCCCTTAGCCAACTAAGGGTTAATTACAACACACTCCACTCGTAAAGTTTTTTTTCATTCGTTCATGCCACCCATCCTACTCCCATGCCCTTACTCTTGCCACTTGCCCATCGTACACTGAACATTCACTTGTGCATTTCGCTGTTATCCTATTCGAAATTATGAATATGAATAATTGTTGATTGTCATTTAATGACATTTTGATGAATTACTTACTGTCATAATTCATAATTTCCATAAGGGAAAACAGAAAATGTGTCACGTAGACACAAATAAAGAATTCTTCGAAAGAATGGTCGGTAATAAATAAAATAGTTTAGATAAATGTCCAGGAAATCCGGACATTATGGTGAATAGGCTGGAAGCAAAGAGGGAAAAGCAACTACAGACAGACAATACTTACATAAATGGTGGTGGAAAAACATTTCAAAAAATTAATGTTGAGAGAATGCACGTAAGCTATTCTGTGGCCCTAGTCAAAACTAATAATGAAATAATAATTGTTTATTCCCTAGACTGCTGCTGAAAGTCCTAATATTTATGATCACGTTTCACCAAAAGGGGGAGGAGTAAAGAAAAAAATTGTGTTGATAAAAATTATCTGATTTTTTTGGAAACCTTGATAAAAACACAAAAAATTTCAAAAATATTTCGATTTCTTTTTAAGTAATTTTCAATATTTTTCATTAAATTTGTTAGCTATTTTTCTGTTCGCCTAATGTTCAAAGAGATCTAACCGTGATATATGTGGGTGCTGACTGACTGACAACTGTCAATGATATTCTTTAATATTTTGTTTATGTTCGTGAGATTTTGAGTTTTGAAAGTTGCCCTCACGTAATGGGGACAGCAGGGTATCCATCTACCTCAGGCTGGTGGGGGCAAGTTTTGAATATCAAAACCAGATTTTTTCTATTTTAATTTCCAACTGGTTTAAATTATTTGCTATATTTTCTGTTTGCCTGTTAATAGGGGGGTCTATCCGCATTATAAGTGGGTGTTTAGTGATAGTATCACTGTCGTCTGTCTATTCGGTGCTCCAAAATTCAGTGGATATCCAGTTTACAAATTGTGAAAAGTTGAATCACAAAAATAAATTATATATGAAATTTGTATTGATTTAAACTCTATGAATATTTCTTATTACCACCCTTAATACTGTGTTCGGATATACATACAAAATCCACTTTTTCCTGTTTGACAGGTGAAACCCGGTCAAAGTGGATTTTGAGCGCATATATGAATCTTCCCATAAGAAATGCATGGAAAACCCGAACCGAAATATCAAAATCAGTCAGAGAAAATTTGCGAAATAAATATTTTGGCCATATGAGGTTCATGCGACTCATATCAATATCGATTATGGAATTGGAAAGATAATGTTAAAGGTGCAACTCAAAAAATGCCTACCATTATTCGCCCCAAAAATGGTTAGGAAGCCCAAAATTTTCTGATGGGACAATATCTAAATTATTCGATGCCCGCCCAATCTTATAGCCCTTTCAGACTACATGCAAAATCTAGCAGAAATGACATAAGGTCGATTTTCAAATGTCAAATTTGTATGGGATCTGACATTTGTAAATCGATCTTATATCAGATGTAAATGTCTGCACACATGTAAATATTTTTTTTATTTTTTTTTCTTTTCCAAATTTTCAGAAATTTGTTATTATCTTTCAAAATTGTCTGAGCACCTGTTACAAATGGGGAGCTTCTTCTAATGTCCGTGGGTGTTTGCTACTCAAGTACATTTCGATGACTGGTGATCAGCCCCTCCCCAACAAAATCTAGGGCGTTATGCTACGTTGCTAGTATTCTGATCGCCTGTTTAAAGGGTCCACGCTTATTTGCTCTAAGTATTTACTAAGGAATTAGTTAGACTAACTAAAAGTTTAATTTTATTTTTTTCCAAAATGTTTCCCAAACTCGAAATAGTTTAAACATTTTCGGAGGGTTCTTTTCTATAGAACAACAATAAAATAACAAGTTTAATAATTTTTCGTATAAACAAATGATGGTAGTTTGTGATGGGCCAGCAGAATTTTCCACATGTAAAAAAACTGCCCAAAAGATCTCTAAAATTTGGAAAATATTGTAAATACACACGCACACTTTATGACCTCCAGACAGCCACTACGAATATACGGAAAATTGTGTAATAAACTGTGGGTACTTTGTGTTATCTGTCAGCCACTGATAACAAGGGAGACCACCATATACATAGTGGAATGACCGTGGGACAAATTAAATTAAAAACAAAAGTTAAAGAAAGAAGGCCAAATTCATAAAAATTTAAGAATGTGTTTTTTGTTTTTTAAACCTTTCATAAATAAATGTGTTTTTATGAGTTAAAAGTCTGAATCTGACGATTTAAAATTTCATAGCCTTTTCAGACCACATGTTAAATCAAAAGATTTCGGCTTGAAATGTCATAAGGTCGATTTACAAATGTTAAATTTCTATGGGATCTGACATTTGTAAATCGACCTTATGTCATTTCATAGATTTCTCAGTTCAAAAAGTCTATTAACAAATTATAATAAAAAATGTATATAGAAAATAAGTTTTATCTGTAACTTAAGGTGTTGATCTTCTAAATGATACAATATTTTTATCTGAAAAGTCTTCAGAGAACTCGAATCGGATTCCAAGTTGTACAATAAATCTTTATGTGAAGATCACTCACGCCTTTTCAGACTGCATGGAAGCAAATGCAAATTCAAGCGATTTCAGCTTGTATTGACATAGGGACGATTTTCAAATGTCAAATTTGTCATTTCTGCTAGATTTCGCATGCAGTCTGAAATAGCTATTACAAAGCTCTTCATCGATTTCCACTTTCCATCCCACTGTACTTGTGCCTACGCACACGTACACGCACCCTAGCCCTTTTCTCACAGATGGAGGGCATTTGTGTGCGTTGAGTAATTAGACAACAAAAGTGGTGTTCCATCACCCATTAAACAGTCTACTTGGCGGTGAGGCCTGTCCACCGTCCCTACGAAATTAGTTTTCTGGTAGTGATCACAATTTTCTGTTGGCCTATTAATTTGTTATACATTTTAAATGTGTTTATTTGTTATGTTAATTATGATGATGCCTCAACATTTAATAATACATTGTTCTTAGGCATACGCACATAGATAGCTAGATACATAGATCCTCGATCAGGAGAATAATTTTCCGATTTGGGGTTTGTGCAAAAATTGAGAGAATTTCATTCTCAACTAAACCAGGCGATCAGCAATAGCTGCCGCATAGCTAAAGAACGCATAAAATGTTCACCAGTTCAACTACCGGAAAAAACTAAATTAAACAAACTTTGTCTAAAAATATACCCAAATATTTATTAGTAGCTTAGCAAGCAAGAGCATTCGCCTCACATTTGAAGGTTTATTTTTATTTATGTTTTGTTAGTTCGTCGGTTGATGACCTTCCCAGAGGCCGTTGTAGTATTAGGCACTCAGCAATTATCTCAAGGACTTCCTTCCATATTATATACCGCATTCGAACTAAATGAATGGTACATTCGTACCATACATACATACACACGTACACATAAAGTGTCGAACGAAATGTGTTAACAATAAATGTTTAATGTTTTTATGTTGTTGGCCCATAAATTATGATAATTTTTAGTTTGAAGTGTTTCGTTTTGTGTATATGAAGGTGATAAAAATATACGCACAGCGAGACTGATTACGAGTAGAGATAGCAAACATTCAACATGGAAAGGCTAACTAGAGCGATTTTGTTTCTGCAAAAAAAATCGTTTGCCCTGTAAATGAGAACTATGTATTTTGAAACGTTTATTGATCATTTCATTTCAATTCATTCAATTCTTATGAACACAAAGCAAAAGAGGTGTAAAAATGATGAAAACATAGAAAATATCATAATGAAAATGTTGCACCTACTCCCAGAAAAGAAAAAACTTTAAGGTCCGGAATTATATCCGTTGTTTGTTTAAGAATTTCGTATTGAAACTAGGTATGAAGATATTTGACCAAAATTACATATTTGTCTTCTAGAGCGGATCAACTTTCTCTAGAGTTTGACTTTAATGCGAACTGAAATTACGTTTGGCGATTGCAGTCTGAAAAGACCCCTTTCAGACAGACAAATGTCAAAATTGTATGAATCTGACATTTGTAAATCGACCTTATGCCATTTCACCTAGATTTCGCATGCAGACTGAAAAGGTTATAGGTAGATTTACAAATCTCTGATCCATACAAATTTTACACTAAAAATCCACAAACAAAGTTTACACTATAAATCTAGTGTCTCTCATAGCCTTTTCAGGCTGCATGCGGAATGAATCGATTTCAGATCATGGACGATTTACAAATGTCAAATTTGTATGAGATCTGGCATTTTTAAATCAACCTTATGTCATTTCAGCTCTATTTCGCATGCAGTCTGAAAAGGCTATCAGAATGCAATTTTTTTCGCGAACAAGGGCAGAAAAGCTTCAGCCCTGCGGTTTTAAAAATCCACATACAAAGTTTACATTAAAAATCTAGTGTCTCTCATAGCCTTTTCAGACTGCATGCGGAATGAATCGATTTCAGATCATGGACGATTTACAAATGTCAAATTTGTATGAGATCTGACATTTGTAAATCAACCTTATGTCATTTCAGCTCTATTTCGCATGCAGTCTGAAAAGGCTATCAGAATGCATTTTTTTTTTCGCGATTTTGATGAAAATGTAACTCTGTAAATGAACAAAGGGCAGAAAAGCTTCAGCCCTGCCGTTTTCTTGAACAGTTGAATTGAAGAAGCGTGTCGTGTTTTTGTCAATTTTGTGAATCCACAAATTTTTATCAAAAAATATTATATTATTTATTGTTCCAGGCTTTCTTAATTTTATTATTTTAAATTTTATTCTGGCAATTAGAAGATTTCGACAGGGTAATTTATTATTTCATAATAACACCCTCTAACTTTGAATCTGAATACTACATAAAACAACATTTCCATGCAATACCGTACATTGAACCCATAGCCAAAATATACGCACATACACCTACCAACCCCCCTCCACATTGAATCATACATACACATTAATATCATTAATAGACATACATTTCATACGACTCGATCGAAATCCTTGGGCTTGTCGCTGAGCACCTAATACTATGGCCTCCAGTAAGGTCATTGTTCAAAAATTGTTTCGAAAACCTTCAAGTAAATTGAAAAAAGTTCATTGAACTCCATCAAACAAATGTTTTTAATATATACATACATTCAGATACACTTGTGTACATACATATACATATACCAGTACATAGGTACTATGTTTAAATAAATTTATTAAATTTTGTATTTTTGTTATAATATTCTTAAAACACCTCTCCCTCAGTGCTGTGGCCCTGTTTTAGCCAAGAATGAATTTCTCTCGATTTTTGCAAACAAACAACAAAGAACCGGAAAATTATTCTCCGGATCGAGGATTTTTTTGTTTTGTGTACTAGAAAGAATAAATAAATACCCTATAAACTATTATTAAATGTTATTGTTGTTCATTAATTAACATAACAAATAAACAAATTTGAAATGTATAACAAATCAATAGGGAAGCAGAAAATTCAGATCAGCAGCCAAACACTTGAAATTAGAAGAAAAACTAAATTTGTAGGGTGTGAGTTTTTTAATTTGAAAAATCATGCGTTGTCTAATCACACTAGACGCCAATTTCGTTGTAAAGGGCAGACAGTGTGCGTCCGTCCGTCCATACAAGAGTGCGTGGAGTGCATATGGCCAAACACAGTGGGCTGGAGGAGGTTCAATATCAGGAGAGAAAATAAAATTGAAGTGGCAATTTGAAATTCAAATATTTATTACATAATACTTATTTTTGTTGGAAAATAACATAATTCGAATTTGATTAATATATAAAATATTTCGATAATTTTGAGTTTAATAGTTATTTATCTTTAAGTTGTCGAACAGCATGCGAAATCCAACTGAAATCTTATAAGGTCGATATACAAATGTCAGATACTATGCAAATTTGACATTTAAAAATCATTTAAACTAGATTTCGCAGCAGTGTAACAAGACTATAATACCCTTGTCACACTGCATGCGAAATCTAACAGAAACGACATAAGGTCGATTTTCAAATGTCAGATCCCATACAAATTTGACATTTGAAAATCGGTCTTGTGTCATTTCTGCTAGATTTTACATGCAGTGTGACAAGGATATTATAGTCTTGTTACACTGCTGCGAAATCTAGTTTAAATGTCAAATTTGTATGGTATCTGTAAACATTTGTAAATCGACCTTATGTATTTAAACAAGTGCAATGTAACGAGGCTATAATAGCGTTTGAAATGTCAAAATTGTATGTCATCTGACATTTCCAAATCGACCTCATGTTATTTAATCTAGATTTCGGGTGTAGTATGGCAAGGCTATTAAGTCATTTCAGCTAGATTTCGCATGCAGTGTGACAAGGCTATTGCCTAAATCTCAATTGTTTTTATTGTCTTCCTACTCGTATACCTTTTTCAGACTGCATGCAAAATCGAGAAGAAATGACATAAGGTTGACTTACATATGTCGGATCACATACGAATTTAACATTTGTAAACCCACCTTGAGCTGTAATGACTTGATTTCGAACTAAAATTATATAAGGTCGATTTACAAATTTCTGAACCCATACAAATGTGACATTTGTAAATCGACATTGAGCTAAATCTTTTGATCTCACATGTAGTCAGAAAATGCTATACTCCATCCCACTGTGCGTACATGTTCAGAAAACACATGCGTTATCAGTGACCGATATCACACGAGTAGTACGCACGCTCTTTATTACAAAAATGTCCAATGTCTGTGAAGGTCTGACTGGTGGTCATAAAGTGTGTTCGTGCGTTTCTCTGTTTGTCTTTCTTTTAATTTGGATTTCAAATTAAACAAATTTTTGGGAGAATTTCTCCTCGACTGGAAACTGCTGCTGTTATTCTGTTAGCCCAGCAGAAACTACCACCATTTGTTTATATACAAATTTAATAATTCTATTCATTATTCTACACGTACAATATGATTTAAACAAATTCCACTTGAATATACATAATTGTTTACTATGACGGAGACTGTAATGTGTGCTACATACATTATTTAGTTTGTTTAATTAATTATTTAGTAGATATTTAAAACAAATAACCATAGACATGACAGTGGGGTAGCAGGAAAATTTCATGGACCTTAACTAAAAAAATGTTTTCAAAAAAAAACTTAATATGAATTAAATCAACTTTAGTTTGCCTATAGTATTAGAAACAGTGGAGCTGAATATTAACACCGCTTGGGATACCAAACGCCCCCATATATTATGCGAGGATCCCATTTCGAATAGGCGCACAGAACATTTCGAAAGTTACGCACAATTTGAAAAAAAAAAATATTAGGGCCAAATGCATTCATTATCTTCTGTTAGGCTGTTGAATTTTCATGATTACATACATACATGTATTGTGTTTGTGTGATTCAGATTCAGATTTTATTAAATTCCAAAAACTTAAACAATTCGGTATAATCTTACGACTAACATTTGTACTTAATTTCTACTGTGTTTGTGTGTATTTACATAGTGCGTGTTAACGTACACGTACATGGATGGCGGTTGCATTCATTTTGAACGAAATGTTAATTTATAAGAGCTAGGGTTTTTATTATGTGTGGTCTAAACTTCAGTAGAAAAGTTTATGTTGCATAATGGGACATAATTGCGGCATTCGGCATCGAGAAAGCTGCGATCAGATGTGGGCCATTTTAAATTTGAACTGCCGATTACTTTGACTTTGAAGGTAGAATAAAATTATTTATTTTATTTTCAGGTCTATGTTTGACATTTGCAAATGCAATCGAATAGGCCTATTAAAAACTTGCTTCCAAAGTAGTGAGTCTTTAACGCAAACTGTAAGGAATTTATGTGGAAAATTTTCAAGAAGAGATCGGTCTTCAGTTCAGCCTTCATGAAGCTCATTTTCATCTGTCAATAATAGCCTTGTCAAACTGCATGCGATTTACAAATGTCAGATGCCATACAAATTTGACATTCCATGTGAAATCTTGTCATAATACATGCGAAATCTAACTGAAATGACATAAGGTCGATTTTAAATGTCAAATTTGTATGGCATCTGACATTTGTAATTCGACCTTATGTCATTTGAGTTAGATTTCGCATTCAGTGTAACAAGGCTGTTATGTCATTTAAACTAGATTTCGAATGCGTATATGACATAAGGTCGATTTACAAATAGCAGATCCCAAATCGAATGTATGCGGGGTCTGTCATTTAAAATCGAGTAAAGATGAATTTACTTTCAACTTCTACAATAACTGTTCATGCAGTTTTTAATGTGAAATCCGTTCAAAGTAGATTTTTTTGCATATTTCAACAGAATAGTGAAAGCTGTGGTGTAAGCTAGCCTGTACTATCTTGTCAATACAGAATACAACCCTGCATGCTTGAAGTATTATTGCTTTCCAAACACTTCCTATCAATGACACCAGTGTTACCGCTGAGAAATTTCAAAAAGTATCACAAAAAGGGGATTTCTTCAAAAAAAGTGGCACACTTTTTTAGTTTTTATTTCGAAGAAAACAACAGATTACATGAAGTTAACAAAAACAATTCATTTGTATACATATATATATATATTAGGCTGGGTCGCAGTCCATACAAATGGAAAAACAATTTCCAGTCACACCATGAAAATAAAGTTTGGATTGTTTAATGATGATTTCCAAAATATCACGTTGAAAACACCCTAAAAATCGTGTTTTCTCATGCATTTTTGTCCAATTTTTTCTGCATTAATGAAACCACTTTAAATATAAATTTTGATTCTTGTCTTAGGGTAACTTATTGGTCAAATTATTGGACTACAATATAAATATAAGTATCAAAAGAAATTTTAAATTTTCAAAAAAATATTTTTTGTCGACTTTATTGGACTTAGCCTCGACGACGGAGAACGATTGTTCACATTAATAGTGAAATGTTTGTTCGTTGTCCTGTCGCTTCGAAAACTTTAAATTCTTTATTTTTGGCTTTCGGATACACGCCCAAAATCTATTTTTCCCGGCTTGACAGGGAAAATAATTGCCACTTTATTGGCACAACGGTAACACTGGTTGGCTCTCACTCTCTGTGCTCTCCTGTGGTGAAATCAGCAAACTCACCACTTGCACTGCCTCTATGCTCTCTCATTCTTAAATTGCACTGCCTCTATGCTCTCTCATTCTTAAATTGCACTGTCTCTATGCTCTCTCATTCTTAAATTGCGCTGTCTCTATGCTCTCTCATTCTTAAATTGCAGATTCTCCCATTCTAATCCATTCTATACTCCCCTAATACTCAACTCTGCGCTCTGCTTCTACTCCTTTTTTAGCAACTCGCAACTCCTTCCACGTAAAGCAAGCGTAAAGCTCCCAAAGCCCGCGCCCGTTAAATTTGATTATATTTTATATTTTATAAATTAAATATAAATTATATTTAATTATGTACAAAAGTTCAGAAAAGTGTGCAGTGAAAGGCTGCAAAGTTCGACGAGGTGATGGAGTACCTATGTACAAATTCACCTTAGCGAACAAGGCGATATGGAAGGAGATTATAGGAATCTACGTCCGACCGAGTCTGTGGTCATCATTTCACCCCAGATTGTGTCGACATTAGGACCAAACTACTGCTGTCAGGATCAAAGCCCACTCTCAATCTGGGCCTAGGGGGTAAGTGGTCTTTATGATGGCTTGAATGGCGTATTCAGCCCTTCGCCCTTGTAGCATTTATAGGTTATAGTTGGGTGGTACTAGAAGGTGCGTGGCAAAACTCGTCATATTTAGTGCACTGTAAATATTATATATATTAAATGATAGTGTGCTTACAACAGACGGACGGACATGGCTAGATCGTGTATTAGGTGTAATAGCCAGCATCCTAAAGAAACCAGCACAGTCACGAACATGGCGACAATCAGTTGTCCGTTAAATTTGGAATTGCGGCACATATGCCCCATACTGGACATGCATTTTAATATTATATATTATGATTGTGCATCTTCCATCTTCAACAATATGTGAAATATATGAAGGTCAAACGGAGGGATTGTATGACGTCCCCATAAATGATTGTATAACGTCCTTTTAAAATCAGAGCACTCGAATTTTAGTGTAGCACTGTGATGGGCGATTTTAATTTTATTTATTTATTAAAATTACATTATTTTTCCTACTACTACATTGGAATATGGATTTTAGGAAGACTATTTTTCTGGATGTATCAAAGCAAACTTCTATCTAATCAGTTTACATTAAGTTTACAGCAATTTTCTACATATATATATATATATTTATACTTGTGGGGTATGTCCAAAACCAGCCACCTATTCACATTCTTTCACTCGTGAATTAACGCCAAAAAGAGCAAAAGAAAACCTTTGGTATAAATTAGACATTAAACAGGTGTTCTTATATGGGGACGGAAGGCGGTAATGGATTATATATTTAGACCTTTAATTCCAGTGGAACATAGGGTCATAATGGATGGGTTAAGTATGTTAAATTGTGGCATTCCTTACGTATATAAACTTCACATTTTTATTTCAAATCATTTACTGCTTCTCTATTAACATAGGATAAATAAAATTCATTTTTCTTGGTAATTTGGTGAACCTTAGATCGTGTTAACTCTTCCATGCCACTGCTCACAAATTCAGTTTCAATTTCTGAAATTCAACTGAAAGTGCTACAATAGTCGTAAGCTGTAGCACTTTCAAAATATCGCTTAGTGCCGCCAATTTGTACTGGCGCAATGACATGTGCATCGAGCTGCAATTGCTCACGGCTCTCGACAAACAGTGATTTTGACGCTCCCGAGGGCATGAGTTGTGTAGCACCGTTTCCCGTAGTCAAAGCCTCCATTTCTACGGATACAATAGCTTCTTCGACATCTTCAAAGTTAGTGCCGTATTTTAGCGCTGAACTGAGATTTATAAGGAAGGCAGCCTATTCATTGGGATTTGTTAGGTGTTCACTGTGAAAATAGCGTGATGTGCAGGCGTACGAAGCTATGATATTCCACAGATTGTAATGTAAACATGGTGCGGGTTCCTTGCTACATATTGTGGAGAACATTGGTATATTTTCATAAATAGCTGTTATGGTGCATTGGTTTTCTTCCTTTACTGCATGCAACTCAACGATTTTGGAATTTTGTTTTTCCCTCAGCCACCATGGTTTATAGTCCGGCATTAATTTCTAATTTCGCCAGTGGCCACTAATTTTTAAATTTATCACGTTCAGCAGGTGTTAAATTTTCTTTCACAGACTTCGTCGGCATCATTGATATCAATATCTTTTAATCGTTCTGCAATATCCATTTCCTCATTTTCATCGTCATTCTGATCTTCGCCCTCGCATCTGTCCTCCTGATCATCTTCTTCAAATCCAGCAGCATCATCATTTGAGTCTAAAGAATATCGAAGTCTTCAGCTGGTATACCAGCGTCTGTTTCCCGAATTCGTCTGAGAATATCGTAGATTTTACGAACATCTTCCTTATTGCCCGTCCGGCCGGCTGTTGATGCCAATTCATCTTGTATACATTGCTTGTAAAAGGATTCGGAACACTTAAAGTGGTCTTTGGATTTATGATATGATTTATAACAATCGAGCGAACAGTAGGCAATGTAACAACGCGGGCAAGTGTACTTGAATGGCTCCTTATTACAATATTATGGCTGAATCGATTATTGATTATTTACTGTATTTGTACTTCAAGGAATTTACATGAAAGTAACATGTAACATGTTTTTTTCAAAAACCAAAAAATTTATTGACACTATCAGACTATCCCATTGTTGCTGTCAAAAAGTGTGTGTAGAAAGGCCGCTACTTACAGGGGGCACTTCGATCGATATATAGCTTCTTTAAGAAAACTTAAGAAATCTGTGTGCTTTTGTTCAGCAAACACAAATTTTTTTAAATTTTTTTTAGAAATTTTTCAACTTTGATAACATTTTTGTACATTATTTTGTTTGGTAACCGCACCGCTTGTAAATTTACTTAAATAACACATTTAGTATGGAGTAATACGCTGCTTTGTCGTCTTATAACTTTTATTTATTTATTTGTTGAGCAAATGCAAAAAATTAATTGTAATTATTGTGTAATTTTTGTCTTTTTATACCCTCCTCCTCCAGGATGTGGGTATACTAACTCTGTCATTCCGTTTGTAACACCTTGAAATGTCAATCTGATACCCTATAAAGTATATATATTCCGTCTGTCTATTGAAAGCACGCAAGCATCTAAACGAAAGGAGCCAGGAGGTCCTTGCAACTAGGCGAAATCGTTCCGAAGAGAATTTTTTATTTTTTCCCTCACAAGGACTGAATACTACCCCTAATATTTAGAGTATTTATATTTACTTGATTCCCTTCGTACCTTTAAGAGGTAAAATGAGAATGGAAAGGATACAAAATTACTGAGTGCATAGACTCGTAAACTTTTTTACTTTTACGACAAAATTAAAATTGGGTAGAGTCATAAGTTGTTATGTGTATATGAGAGATTATGGGGTTTCGAAATGTTATGTGTACTTTTGGAATTAAAATACGATGGAAATACAACTAACCACACGAAGGTAGCTGAAAATGCAGCCACTATCCCCTTTGGGTATTTTAGCTTTTGAAGATTGTTGTAATAGTATATATGTACAGTATAGACATACTGGTGTGGTTTAAAGAATTAATTTAATTTAAATTAATATTTTTTATGTTGATAGGTAGTGCTACCTACGTCCATGTGCCATGTGTTATGGGCCATTGCATTTAAAGTTATATTGGTTGAATCATGCATTTAAAGTTATGTCCGTTAGGATGGATTGCATTTAAAGTTATATTGGTTGAATCATGCATTTAAAGTTATATCCGTTAGGATGGATTGCATTTAAAGTTATACTTGGACGACTTCATATGGATACGACGGCGTGGTTACTAACCGGTCAAACTGAATTTATGACTACTTTTTTTTATTTTATATATGAGCAAAAAATAACTATTTATATAACAACAGCCTTAACAATATTATAATAAATAATAATTATAAATAATATAATAATTAATATTATTTTAATTAATATTAAATATTATTATTTCTTTTTATTATTATTAATATTCTGGGCCTAGGGGGTAAGTGGTCTTTGGCGTATTCAGCCCTTCTAGCAGTTATAGGTTATAGTTGGGAGGTACTAGAAGGTGCGTGATGGAAAAAAATATTCGAAGAAATATGTAAATTACTGAATTCCCGTGGGATTCCCGTACGAACTTCGAGGATACGAGAAATGAAAAAAGTGGCACAAAAAAGCAAAAAGTAGCACATTTAGTACCACAATGAAAAAGTAAAAAGTGGCACAAAAGTATCTCGGCTCGAAAAAAGTGGCAAAATTGCCACTTTAGTGGCACAACGGTAACACTGTTTCAAGCATACGAATAGTCAATAGTCGATGACGTGAGCTAAAAAATAAATATCTTTCATTTCATTTTTACTGTTTGCGAGAGTTGCTTGCGTCTGATTGTGTTCTTTACTTAAAATAAATTAAAATTTTAACTTTTGGTCTCTTTTTTTTAAAAACTATTGTCCAATGCACGCTCGCTTGTTTAAAACTACCAGAACTTTTGAGTGCTATTTTGAGGACAAATAATAAAATGGAATTAATAAAAGGAGCTTTTGGAGAGAGGCAATCACGTTATTATGGTGCCTTTTCCTAGGTTTCATTTCGACATTTCTGAATTTAACACGGTTTTTACATCTTCGCCATTTTTTTAAGGTGTAATTAAATTTTTAACAAATTACAACTAATGCACGTGGCGATATATTAAAATTGTAGTATTTAATAACGTATTGGTGTAATAATACACGCACCAGCATGTTTTGAGGTATTACGACAAAGTGAACATGATGATGAAGAAAAGAACCACGTCTTCGATACCACATGGAAAGAACACAATCGCACCATTCTTTGCTTATCTTCCCAGTTATTAAGAAATAGTGTCTATTTCAAATCATGTCCAATGCACGCTCGTTTGTTTAACATTTACCAGAACTTTCGAGTGCTATTTTGAGGACAAAGATAAAAATGGAATTAGTAAAAGGGGCTTTTGGAGAGAGGCATCACGTCATTATGGTGCCTTTTCCTAGGTTCCATTTCGACATATATTCTAATTTATTTTATAAGCATTGCAGCAATGAATGAATGGTGCGGATTCCACATGTACCCCAGTAGGAAAACCCAAAAACACCGAACATGCCTCTAATTTTGCAATGATTACGATTATTTTAAATACCCCCTATTCGTCCAGAAACAGTAGAAATACCCTCCACGTTTTAGGATATATAAGATTCCTATTTGATTTTTGTACTTGTTTATAATGAAACTTGTATATTTTAAGATGTTATCTTAACTTCTTTGTTTATTCTTAAAGATATTCTTATTTAAATTGTTTTACTAACAAATCTTATATAAAATATAAAAACTAATACGAATATAAAGCTAAAGCTGAGTCCACCACCACTCACACTATTTCAGGGTAGCCGTTGAACTAAGCAATTTCTTCAAATCTTCATCCTGTTCGATGGCTCTTTGTACGGCAAGCATAACTTGCGCCTCCAAGGGTGATGCACGATCATAACCAATTGGGAAGCGGCTAACTTTGTTGGCCAATTCCAAAAGTTTAGGTTTACTGGCTAGGAAATCTTCGATTTTTTTCGGCGGAATTTTAGTCACTCGTGCCAAATGTTGGACATGGGGTATTAACATTTTGGGGGTATTTAAGTGCACCACACTGCTGTCCGGCCGTGGTGGTGTGGTAGGCGCGGGAGTGGTAGTTGTCGTTGTGCTTGAGGCTTGTGCTCTTAAGGGCACCGGGTAATTGTAGGGTATGGGCTCTTTCCCTAACATGGATAATTCTTCTTCATTTGTTTCCGAGTCGTTAGGTGGCAAAGTTTCGTTGTTAACTTCAATCTTCTTGCCTTGTACTGTGACACGATTCACTTCATTTAAATCGGAATTTTTAGGATTTTCCATTTTTGCTTTCTCCGCGGTTTTGTTAGCCTTTTTATGCCACAAATTATTTAGATGCATGAAATTTCCAATACGTTCCAAAAGTCCAGGCTTAGCAACGGACAGATCTTTTAGTTTTTTAATTATTGGCGGAGTCTTGCGAGTAGGCTTGACAGTTGTTGTTGTTCTTACGTCTTCCCGTTTGTCCGTTTCGCTTTCTGCATAGTCGTCATTGGAATCTTCATCGGTTATAACCACCAAACCTTCATCGTTAATCTTCAGAGGTTCTTGGATATTCGACAAGTCTTCATCATCTTCTGCATCGTCATCATCATCATCGTCGTCGTCCACATCACCGGCATTATCGGTGTAATCTGTCGATTCGATGTAGGCCTTCATCAGTGCCACACCTTGCTCGTTTGAAGTCAGTTTTTTGATATAGGCCAGAGTTTCATGAGGACTTTTGGTGCCCAAAAGTTCACCCAATTCCGAGATACTTGGTATCTCGTCTAGACTCTTTAGGCCAAGCTTATTTTGGGCTATATCCAACAGTTCCCGGGGAAATTCATCATCGGTGACAAATGGGGCGGTATCAACTCGAAATTTGGAATTTGTACTTATGGGTTTGACGGTGGTTGTTGTTGTGGTCGTGGTGGGTGTTGTGGAGGTCACAGTGGGTTTGGGTGTAGTTGTGGTCGTGGTAGTTGTAGTCGTTGTAGAAGTAGTCGTAGTCGTTGTTGGTATGGTTGGTGGCACAGTTGGTTGGAATTTGGTTTTAGGCCATGTATTGATAGAAATTATTTGTCCTGGCGGTGGTGGTGGTATTACATGATAGCGTGGGAAATGTTGCCACAGTGGGAATGGTGGAGGCAATCTCAATTTGGTGGGATAGTTCACAGTATTCGTTTTGGGTATTAACTTATCGGTGTCCACTATCACCGCGCTGTCATAGAATTTCGGCACGAAGCCATAGCGCGCCTCCGTTAGTTTTAGTATCAAAAATAAGCAGAATATCTGAAAAAGAAACAATTAGTAATCGGTTGAGAAAAAAGAATAAAAAAATGCAAATTCACGGGATAATTCAACGAAAAATTCAGAATAAATCAGTTGTCAATCAACATTGAAAATCACTAAATATTTTTGCAAATTTTATTGAATTCCAAATAAATTTCCTATGGAGAATTTCATGGAACATTTATATTTAGATTTTTAATTTAGAGGGGGGTCAATATTTTTCCCTTTAGCAAATACTTATGATAAATCGTCCTAGAAAACCTTGCAATCCTTACATTTTAAGTATAGGATGTGTTCAGCAATATTACTTAAACCACTACGAGGAAAATTGTGGAATATTTTAACCCTCTAGCTCCTTAAAATATTGATCTTTTTGGTACCATTTTGGGAAAAGGCTAAAAAAACACCCATAAAATGAGTTTTGCAGGGTCAAAATGTTCTACAAAAATATTTGCCATAAAATTCTACTATAAGTCTCTGAATATACCCAAACTCAAAACTCAACTTTAATACCATATATAAGTCAAAATTTTAAATTCATTTTAGGGTTAATTTAGAACTTTTTCCGAATTGCTGCTAATCTTTCCCACAAAACCTTGTGATCCTTACATTTTAAGCATAGGATGTGTTCAGCACACTATGAGAGACATTTTTGTAAAATAATTTAACCCTCTAGCTCCTCAATATAGGGGTCTTTTTGGTTTCTTTTGTCCAAAAGGGTAAAAACATCCTAAAACAGACATTTCACGGGTCAAAATATTTGCCATAAAATTCTACTAGAAGTCTCTAAAAGTTTTATTTTGTACCACAGTGCTCACAAATAATATAAAAATAAATAAAAAAATATTGACGAGGTACAAAAACTTTTTATATAATTTCGTATTAAAATTTTAATTTAATCATTAGACCTTAAACATTGAGTGAACTTCAAATTAAAATACATTAATTTGATACAAAGTTAATATGGAAATTATAAACATCTGAAAATTAAAATCTCATAAAGAGAAGATTTCAATTTGTAGTCCGGACTAGGCCTTGAACAAACATAATATTTTTGCATATTATGCATGTTTGTAACTTCTTGAAATATTGATTTAAATGATTTTTCTTAATAATCAGATTCCCTGATAATTATATTTCTACAGAAAATGTATGCATTTGTCGTAGAAAACCGAAATTTCTATTTTTCTATTTTTAGTATCCATTTTTCTTCAATATTTTTAAGAAATTTGTATTAAATTGACTTCATGAATAGTTTTTAAAAATATTAAAATTTTTCCATACAAATTTTCTGATTGAATGTTGTATTTAAATTTCCACTAAATTCAAATTGATTTGCATCTTTTCCACACGAATTTTTCGTTGAATATTGTCCTTTTGCTTTTTGCAACCATTTCACTTATTTGCCATATTCACCTTTTTAAACATTTTTGTTTATTTTTTTCTTCTCCACAAGTTCGCACACAAAAATTTCACAAATTTTCTCAATATAGTTTTAATTTTTTTAAATTTTAATTTTCGCGCGCACTAACTCCTCAAAACATCTCTATCGTCTTAAGCGGCTGAAGGACTACTGACCATTTACTGACAATTGTGGAAACTAGCTTAAGCCGAGTTTGAGCTTGATCATCATCTACGTCGGCGGTAACCAAAATGACAGACAGGCCAGGCCAGACAAGTAGACAGATTGACCGTCTCACACATTACCGATTATGACCTGCATGGCTTGTGTGGTGCGTACGTACCCTCCTCCCAAAATCGGTATCTTTTTATTAATGAACTCAATTTTTCTCTCTCGCCTCTTCCCCTTTGTCTTTTACCAAGAAAGAATTTTCTTTAGAAAATTATTTGTTCTTCTGTTCGTTTTTACCATTTTAACACATCTTTTACACATTAATTTTATTGTTGTTGTAGTCGTCTGATGAGCTTGTTGTTGTTGCTACGGCTCATTTGGATTTAGGTGTATATGTACTTTAAAATTCGTCTCAGGTCTCCCATAGTTTTCCAGCTAATAATCTTGTAAAAACTTCAGGTAGGTCGGTCGACGTAGAGAAGATGATGCACTTTTTGAAATGATGCTGTGTGTCGGCGGCGGCGGTGGCGGGCGTTAGGTCGGTGGTCTGTCGTCCGGTCGAACGATATATGTGCTGTTCATGTTCGTTCAGCGACAACGAGGTGGGTGTATTAAGTTTTAGGAGCAACACGACATTCCACCATTCTGAGTTGACATTTTTGCTAGCACTCTTAAATTAATTATACCAATTTGTTGTTTTCCTCCTTCGGAATATTTAAAAGTCGCTAAACATCAGTAGATGTGTCCAAATGGATAATGTATTTACATTAAATTGGGTCGTCGCCCCATACAATTAAAAAAATAATTTGCAGTCATCCTAAAGTTTCGATTGTTCAATGATGATTTGTCCCCAGATCAAGCCATCTTTGTGAGGTAAAGTAACCTGAAAACACCGCTAAAAATCAACTTTTCCCGTGTATTCTTTCCCTTTTGCATTTTGTCTATTTTTTTTTCAATTAATATTAAAACATTTATTCTTGTCTTAGAATAACTTATTGGTATAATTATTAGACTTATTTTTTGACGAATTTTCGAATTGAATTTCATAGGAAGCGCGGATTTAGATTGGATCCTTTAAAAGGTGGTCGCCCAATTTAAACACAAATTAAAACAAGTAAGAAAGTAGGCTAAAGTCGGTCGGGGCCGACTATATTTCTACATTTCAATTCGGTGAAAATGTGAACGATATTTATATGGGAGCTATATAAATCTGAACCGATCTCATTCACTTTTACCATAGATGTTTCTAGTGTAAATATAAGATGTCCTGCAGAATTTGAAGAGAATCAGTTAAGGTATGTGCATTCCACAGCGGTTAACCTCAAATAGGGAGCGAAATTTGTATGGGAGCAATATCTAAATCTGAAGCGACTCGATAAATTTTTACCACAGATGTTTCTAGTTGAAATATGAGGTGTTGTACCGAATTTGACGAAAATCTGTTAAAATTTACGGTTTCTAGACCGGAAAATATCAAATGGAGTGCGAAATTTGTATGGTGGCTATATCTAAATCTGAACCGATTTGACACATTTTTAACACAGATGTTTCTAGTTGAAATGTGGGGTGTTGTGCCAAATTTGATCAAATTCGCTTAAATTATGTGGCTTCTAGAGCAGAAAAAGTCAAATCGAGAGCAACATTTGTATGGGGGCTATATCTAAATCTGAACCGATTTGATCCATTTTCACCAGAAATGTTTCTAGTTGAAATATAAGGTGTAAAGCCGAATTTGAAGAAAATCTGTTAAAATTTACGGTTTCTAGACCGAAAAATATCACATGGAGTGCGAAATTTGTATGGTGGCTATATCTAAATCTGAACAGTTTTGACACATTTTTAACACAGATGTTTCTAGTTGAAATATGGGGTGTTGTGCCAAATTTGATCAAAATCGCTTAAATTATGTGGCTTCTAGAGCAGAAAAAGTCAAATCGAGAGCAACATTTGTATGGGGTCTATATCTAAATCTGAACCGATTTGATCCATTTTCACCAGAAATGTTTCCAGTTGAAACATAAGGTGTTAAGCCGAAATTGAAGAAAATCTGTTAAAATTTACGGTTTCTAGACCGGAAAATGTCAATTAGGGAGCGAAATTTGTATAGTAGCTATATCTAAATGTGACCCGATTTTACCCATTGTCACCACAGATGTTTCTAACTTAGATAAAAGGTTTTGAGCCAATTTTTTTCGAAATAGCTAAAATTATATGGCTTGTAGAGCAGAAAAAGTCAAATGGGGAGCAATATTTGTATGGGAGCTATATCTAAATCTGAACCGATTTGCTTCGAATTAAATAGCGTTCGTTATCGGCGTGCAAAAGTCGTTTGTGTCAAGTTTTGTTAGAATCGGACAATAATTGCGACCTGTATCGTGATTACCAGAGTAGATGGACAGACGGACGGAAAGACAGACATGGCTAAATCGATTCAAAAACTGATTCTATGCCGATTGGTATAATAACACCCAAAAGATCAATCTCCTTTTGGGTGTTACAAACAAATGCACAAAGACATTATACCCTGTGGTGTAGGGTATAAACATGATTTTTTAATCTTTTGCGTCTTTTACATTTATCCATGGATCTTTAAAACTCTATTAAAAAATAAAACGATTTTTTTTTTATGCATTTCAACAAAAATAGTTTTTCTCATTTTTTTGCGACTGATCCTAAACCACTGTGAACGTGAAATTCGCAACATCACAAGTACCTTTAATTGGACATATAAGCGGGTGTGATCGGATTTATATTTCCAAAATAAGAGTAGAAATATCAAAGATACCTTCGACCTGAATTGGAAATTTAGTAAAAAATTAAACATGATCTATATGAGTTCTAATTGAGACATTTCTCGTATTGAAATCAAGACTCAGTTCGTGACTGATTTCCTCTTCCTAACTAACATGCCATCTTCAAAACATATGTTGTTGTCTTTGTTTGTCTAGCCAAGATTACAATCTACAATATTTAGTTCGCTCATTGTGGTTTGTTTGTACATTCCACTTCTCCCTTTTAGGAGGCTGGCGGCGGTATTGTATTTCTCCGCGCAAGCAAACAATATGCCATATGGATGGTGGCTTCAAACATCAAATGCCGACGCCTACTATTTTACACAAGTTTCCGTTCGTTTTTTTCTTATTCCATTTACATCTAAAATTACAGTTCGTTCTTTTATGATTTCGTTTTTACGTCCAATTCAGTTTCGGGCTAAGCCATAATTTCTATATTGTTTGTAAGGTAATTGTTTACATTCGATGTCTCGGGGAATTACACGTTCTCGCATCTGCATATTTAGATTGTTTTATGGAGTGCACAGCAAGATTAGTCTGTCCCCGTTCGTCTAGGTATTGCTCATTAAGCCGTTCAGGTAGCAAAGGTAGCTGTAGTGTTAAAGGTTTCCCATTTAATGGCTTTGAGAATGGTTTCGTTTCTAATGAACAAGCAGAGGCGTAGAGACAAAACGGGGAATCGTAAAACGATTAAAAATACATTTAGCCCAGCCTAAAATGTTTTCTTTTTTTTTTGATTTTTTATGTTTTGTTTGTTTAACAAACAACACAATTGGTTTTATTCAGTTTTTGTCGTTTTTTAATTTAACAAAATTAAATTCTTAAGTTTTGTATTATAAAAAGAAGTCAGCTTAGTCCAACATTTTACATGCTATAAACTATAAACTAAGCTTTGTTTTGGGAAATAATATAAAATCGAACAAGCCCAGTTATAATATATGTATACGTGAGGATTCCGTGGCGGGGTTAGCGCACCAACAACACCAACCTCTTTCTATAGACCAGTTAACTATTTACACATACTACTTATATTATAGTAAATAAAAGAAATGAGGGAAAACTAAATTAAAATATTTAAAGGATTTGCAATGTGAAGGTAATAAAAATTTCATTGAAATCCTTCAAACAAAACAAAGAAACTTAAGTATACATTTGTTAATTGTAATGAAATGAATTCAATTTAACAAAAATTGAATTGAAAATCAATTCAAAAATAAAGTTTTGCGTTTCTCCAGGAACAACATTAGATAGGGAAAGTTATGATGACTTTGAAACACCGACTAAGGCAGGTCGTATGACACGTTCCTGCAGTTTGTAACCCAACTTGGTGACTTCTACAACGGTATCGGGATCAACTGTAGTGTCCACCTGAAAAAAGCAAAGTATTTAGCAAAAAAATCATATTTTTTAGAAATTATTTTACCTTTTGGAATAAAGCTTCATGCATGTTAGGATTGAATTTCTCGTTGAGAGGATTCATCACCTCCAAACCGTGACGTTTAAAAACTTGCAACAAGGAGGCATTAGTCATGGTCAGACCTTCGTACAGATTTTTCAGATGAGGATTGCTCTCCAGCTGTAAGAAAGAAGAAATGTGTGAAAGATTAAAAAAATTGAAAAATAAATCACATATAAAATTAGGAGTAAACAAATATAAGAATTTTCGTTGAAATCGAGGATTTTTATCCCATACAGTTCAGTTCAAGTTTCAAACTAGAGACCTATTTCCATAGAAAATTGATCTTTCCTACACATCCGAGTAGAAAATGTTTAAAGAACAAGCTTCATTCCACCGTCTCCTATAATAGTAAAGGACTCAGAAACTTTTTCTATTTTTATAGAATATAAAATTTCAAACTGGAAGACTTGCACTATAGAATAGTAGTTTCAGTTGGCAAAAGGGTGTGTTTTGCAACAACAAAGTTGTATTATTACTGAAGTGGGAAAAGTTTTAAATAATGATATCGTATCAGTTCTGAACTGAAAAACAATATATTTAAAAAAATTGAAACATTTATTTAGAAAAGTGCTCAATGTACTTAGAAAAAAGTCTGTTAAGTATAAGATTGTTTCAGTTGAGGACGCCAAATGTTGCTAAATGTATTGGGATTATTCGGTGCAAAATTGAATTGCAGACAAATACTAAAAACATCATGTTTTCTCAGGATAACTTTAGTCCACCCGAAATTGCTTCTTCGAGTCAATTTAGTGAAAAAAGTTAAATCTTTTAATCCCAAAGTTTAAAGAAAATAAATAACTATGGCCTTTCCCAATAACTCGATATAACTACGTAGACAGATGGAAATAAATAAATAAATTTTTTACCAATCGGAAGAAATTTTGACGATGTTATGCAATGTCAATGAGACTTCAATAGACATACATGACGAAATCAAAGCAAAAAATTACAACCATCTATCTCTTATCGTGCTGTCAATAAATAATACGGTAAGGGCTAGGTCGTCTTTTCATGACGACCCAGAATATGCGAATTTGAAGACAAAATTAATGTACATTGACTTTTCGGATCAACTAAATACACTCTTCTAATGGAAAAACTCTGAGTGTAATGATCAACTGCCAAATATTTACATGTTTTTAACTGGGAGGGGAGAAGTTTGTCTTTGGATACGTTGTTTTTTGGATAAATCCAGTTTTTCTGTATAGAATGGTTCCCTGACAATTTAATATTGTATTGCATCTACTGCAAGGAGGCAACATAAAACTCATATGATATTTATTAATAACGTCACATTGATCTCACCTGGTCTTGTGGAACAGCTTTTGTGGCATGGCCCAAAATATCAGCTACTTCCAGCAAATCTTTACAAAATGATTGAATACCGAAAACTTTGGCATCGGCAATCTGCTTGTTGAGGCGCACTCTCAAATTCTCACTGTCCGCCAAGGAACGACGATATTTGTCCAAGAGCTCATCATTTTTCTCCTTCAAAGTAGTTATTTCTTTGTTGGCCGTCTCCAAGTCCTCGGTCAATTTTTTAAGATCAGCGGGATTTGCCTCGGACGTTGTCGTCGTTTCTTGTTGTGATGCCGGTTTCTCACTGTATGCTCTAGTGGCGGAGGTAAACAAACAGCTGCAAGAAAGTAACAAAAAAGTTTTCTCTATAATCTCTGATCATTTTAATTTCATATCATCAAGAAGACATGTAAATGTTATGCGGGTTATTTTATTACGTCACATCATTTATGTTCGTGCGCTATCTCACAAGTCAGCTTCAGTTAGCACCTCTGCCCCGTGCCGCGACGGTTTACGCAAAACATTCATTCATCATTCATGTGAGTGGCCTGCTAACTTACCTTTTCCATTGATTTTGCGAGTTTAGCAGTGCTAGGAAACGGCTATTTAGAGCATTCACAATTTGCTTGGCTGCCATTTTTGTACTTTTCTTCCTTAATTTCACTCAAACTTCCGTGTTTTATTTGATAATTTGTTAAAACAAATTAATTCGAGCAGTTTCTCGTCGCACCGACACGGTTTTTATTTTTTGACAATTCGACAATATGTTTTTGACACTCGCAACAGTGTTGTATTTTTAACATATGAGGTGGTAACAGTACATGTTCTGATAAGAAAATAATAATTGTGTTAGGGGTGTTTACACTTTAAGATTTATTGTACAACGCAATTTGACGAAAAGTTTTAAAAATAAAAATCGGTTTATGATCAAACGTAACTATGTGTTAGTATCAAAGAAACGAAATAATGAGCGATGTTTAAACTTTTTGGTTTATTGTATAACTTGAAAATAAATTATGACGAAAACAAATTTGTATATTATAAAAAAAATGAATTCTCGAAAACTAATGAAATTTCTAAAGTGATAATTAAAGAACTGTTATGGCTGCTTTTCTTTAAGACTGGATAACTAAACTGCGATAACAAAAATCTAAATAAAATGTTAAAATATCACTGAAAATAAAAAATTATTTTTTAAAATTGTCGCCAAAAGCAATATCAATGTGTGTGTGAAACAAATTTTGAAAAAATTATTTTGTGTTAAAAATTTTAGACTTAGCCAGGCCAAATTATGGATATCGAGGCAAAGTCCAATAAAGTCAACACAAAATATTTTTTTGAAATTTTGTTTTTACACATTATACATATAATTATATTTATAAAAGAGAATGCCGTCCGTGTGAACACGCAAAACTTTATAACGGATCGTCTGATTTTCACGATTTTGGGCTTGATGAATTCGTGTTGGCCCAAGGAAGGACATAGGATGTAGGACAATTTCCAGAAAAATATAAAATCCGGGAAGATTTTAACGAAAATTTTACTGTTTTTTGTGAGTTTAACAAAACCAAATAATATTTCGAATGTTTTAAATTTTTTTTCAAACCACGATAATATCAATATGATAAGATCAATATGAAAACTGATTTTAATTTTACCATTTGTATTTTGCCTGGCGAAGCGGGCGGGGTTCAGCTAGTAATTATATATTATATATATATATTGTAGTTGGCGACAATGTGAAAAAAGAATTTTTTATTTTGAGTAAAAAAATAAATTTTTATTAACGTTTTTGTTATCCCGGCTTAAGAAAAACAGCCCTATTATTATTAGCTGATTTACATAAAAAAATCCATAAAAACTTTCGAGTTATCGAAAGTAAAAATATAGGAATAACAATGACTTATAAACAAACAAACTTTATTAATTATTTGGCACAAATACAGTTTTGGCTCATAGCTAATAAAGCTAGAAACCACAATGTCAACAAAATGTCCTAAAATGTGACAGTAACAGTTCGATAAAGTAGAAAAAACGAAATTACGTTTTTTTCAAGGGTGAAAATCTGTAATACGAAAAAAATAATTTGTTTTTTTTCTGCACATTATGAACAAATACGTAAAATAATGTTAGAAAACATTAAAATCAAAAATAACAATTTTACTTTTCTTTAAAATAGAAAAATGCGAAAAGTAGTCAACTATGGAATAATTTCTAAATGAAATATCCGATTGAACAATGTTAATATCTCAAATAATTTTTTCCTTACAATTATTGATATATTTTGTATATATTTTTTAGGCAGTAAAGTCCAAGCAGACTAATTCCTTTACAAATATGAACCATAACTAAATTGTTGGCGTTATCAATAAACAATAAATTAATTAATTAACATTGACAAAAACCAAAAATAACAATTTAACTTTTCTTTAAAATCGAAAAATACGAAAAGTAGTCAACTTTGGGCTAATTTCTAAAATAAAAATTCCGATTGCCAAATTTCCAACGTTAATATCTCAAATAATTTCTAAAATATGTCCGATTGCCCAATTTTCAATGTTAATATAGGATGGGCCATTTAACATTTTAAATCTGAACTTCCGATTACTTTGACTTTGAAAGGTAGAATAACATTCCATACGCTCGAACAAAATTGGGAAATATTAAAAACTTACTTCCAAAGTAGTGAGTCTTTAACGCAAACTATAAGAAATTTACGTTGCAAATTTTCGTGTTTTCAGATCAAGTTCATTTTCATCTCGGTGGCTATGCCAATAAGCAAAATTGCCGCATATGGGGCACACGTGACTATTGAGAAGTCAATGCATACACAACGAGTCACTGTTTGGAGGGGATTTTTGACTGTACTGGGTTGATCGGATGAGGTACTGCCGAGCCAGTCGTGGTAGTTCCATTGTTAAATAATATTGCGTTCCATTATTAAATAACAAAGATCAAATTTTCCACAAGAAATTTGAATAAATAATCAGTACTTTTTTATAGCAGATTATAATTTTAAATTTTAAATGGCTCACACGTATCTCACAATAATCCTTGGGTCCTTATCTAATTAAATTTTTTAGAGAACTCAAAAATGTTTACTAGAACAAAGTTCTCAATTATTTCAATATTAATATCAATACAAATTTGACATCAAAGACAATACAATTTATTTTTTTATAAACTAGCTCTTGTTTTGGAGACTTTCGCGAATTAAAATTATTTTTCTCATAGCTTTTCCATTATACATTAAATATAAACTATTTAAAGGCAAATTAAATCAATTAAGCTGGGTTTAGTATGATTTCCTTTCCAGCATACTCCCATAACTATGCGAATGAGTAATATTAACTTAATAGTATCACTTGTACGACACCCTTGACCTCATTAATTGATTGATTATCCGTTCGGGAATATTTGTGAGATTATTTGTATTTTTCTCTTGGAAAGTAGTTCGATCCTTCATTTCTTTCTACATATTTTTTATACATAATTTTAATTTACATATTTCATAAGTGTCCTTCCATCCGATGCATTTGTTTGCTTCGTCGTTCCTTTTTGAACTTCCCTCGCTTGTTGGAAGCCATAAATAATGCTTGTCAAAACCACACACGATTATGTGTCACTTCTTAAGAAAAATCAATTAAAATTCTGATCAAACAATGTGATTACAAATGGAATAAACATTTTGTTCATTTCAGATATCTATGCATTTTTGCAGTTTTTTTTGCTGCTGACTCGAAATCATGTTCTCCATGTCAATTGTTGTTGGGCAAATGAACTCAACAAATAAATAATAACTATATCTCGAGTGTGAAGAAACGAAATTGTATCAGAATTTAATTTATTGCACGAAATTCAAAACGAAACGTCATCATTATGAAAAACGCATTCATCAATTTGCCAAATCTGGTTACAAGGGAGCTGTTTTTTGATTTATGATATTGGAGCGGGAGGGGAAGTGAATGTGTTGTGAACAAATGAAAAAAAGTAAAAACAATTCCAAACTGAACTGCATTTCGGAGATCTTGAGCGTCGTGGCGCTAGTATGTATGCTTGCTTGCACTGAGTTTGTGTTGGGAAGTGTGTAAGCGTGGCCAAGTATTGTTGGTGCCGCTGGCTCAAAGAGACCCAACGTTTGTCACGTTCAAGTTTAACTTTTTTAATTGCTGAACATGAACACAGGCCGACTCACGAACAGCTTCATAAACCGGAATACAATTTGCTAGTAGAGTTTACAACTCTGATTATGAGACTGGCCAAGATCATATGACATCATTAGAATCCGGGGTCCAAAATGGTGAAAACTGATATGCTGGAAACTTCTTATATTACTTAATTTTCAACTTCATTTAATAGATTGACGCTAATCCTACAAAAACTAAAAAAAAAATTAAAAAATCAATAAATTCCTTCTTTAAGGCCTCGAGCACACAGAAGCTTTCTTGACGACTCTGTGTGTTATTCAACTTCCGTTTCAACTGTTCCAGAAATCAACCTTTACAAAAAAGCTTCGGTGTGTTTTATTCATTCCAATATTCTTTCCAATTTCCCTTCGTGGAACAGTTTTTTGTTTGAAACATGTTGTTATTTTCGAAAAATCACGTTCCAAATATATATTTCTGTCGACCAGTATTGAAAACCACTGCACTAGTTGTTTTGCTATCAAATGTCTTAAAAAATCTTTTTTAAATAAATTTGTTGTTGTTTTGTTGCTTTCAAACGTCAATAAATTTAAGTAAATTACAATTTGATCGTTCAATTGTTTGTAGTGTTTTGCTTTGCTTGTTGGCGTTTTAACGCCGCTTTCGAGATTTTTTTAGCTGTTAACCTTAGCTAAGTTTTTTTACTGGCATAAATGTTCAATTAATCGCACCATAATGTCAATATTTAGAGTCGAGATTAGAAAATGTGTGATACATTCGAAAATGTTCATTAAATAGGCGACGTTTTGTATAATATCCTACACTCAGCAGTTTTAAAGTTTGACATTCATTCAAATTATAATTATTATAATTAGTTAATGGGAAAAAAGTAACAAAAAGTGACAATAATAAGTTCGGCCTAGCCGAATCTAATATGGGCTTCACCATGGACTGTGTGAGGAAAAAAGTTTTAATATCAATATATCCACAAAAACTGATTTACTGACGATAAGAACGAAGGACAGCAAGTTATTGCTTGTTTCTTCGGTTAAAACAAGCCTTATTTCATATAAAAATTATAAATGCCAATATAGACGTATTTAAGGCTCTAATTACAAAAAATAACATAAACTAATTAATTAATATTGACAAATGCCTTTTATAGTTTTTTTTTGTGTTGAAAATTTTTTTACAATTATTGAGTAACTTTAAATGCAAATATATCCGCATTGTCGCCATTTTCATTTCGCTTCCATTAGCGCTCTCCAACAACTAATCTTTTCAAATTCCAATCAAACCGACTATTTGGTTTGCTTTATCTTTTATTAACGGAGCAGCATGCAAATGGGATTAGATGCTTAATTTAGGCACTTCTTTCCATCATTCCAGTAAATCAAAAATCGACCTCTCAATTATGATTGTAATGCAATTTGGCTCATATGATGTTTCTTCTTCCATCTAATTAATGTAATAAAATTCTCAAAAAATAAAGAAAATATTGAGATGTATATTTACTATTGAATAACTTTAAATGCAAATATATCTGCAAAAAATCTGGGTTAGATATGAGTTTTTCAGCTCTCCTCTATTTATTTAATTGAAATAGCGTTAATAACTTCTTCTTACTTACTTTCTTCTCCATTCCAGTAACATCTCAATTATGTTCATAATACATTGTAATAACGATTAAAAACTTTGTCATCTCTTTTTTGTTTCGGAAAATATGAAGTTCTCTCAAAAAAGGTAAAGGAAAAGTCGTTTTATATTATATTGGGATGCACAAAATGTTTGATATTTATTATTGAATAACTTTAAATGCAAATATATCCGAAAAAATACTAGTTTAATGAGCTAGTTTTATGAACTTAACATTTTATTGGGACGCAGCTTGGCTCATGTGCTAAAATACATGCAATTTATTATTCCCTCTAATTAATGTAAAATAGTTTTCCCAAAAAATATAAAGGAAAATTCGTTTTATATTTTATTGGGATGTACAAAATCTTAGTTATTTATTATTGTATAACTTTAAATGCAAATATATCCGCAACAAATTCTGGATTAAATATTTTATATTTTATTGATATTAGATATTTATTTTTGAATAATAATAAATTCATATAAGTTTAATATAACAATGATATGTTTGGATTCACATTTATGCGGCAGCTCTCCTTCATTTCCTTAATTTAGATAGGGTTAATAGTTCTTCAATCAAAAACCCACCTCTCAATTATATTCATAATGCATTGCAACACTTTTTTGACTCAAAAAATATGAAACAATTATTGAATAACTTTAAATGCAAATATATCTGTATTATCTCAAATGTCGTGTAACTTCATTAGCGCTCACCAACGTTGAGCGTTTGCTTTAACTTTTATTAACGGATTAACAATAAAGCTACCTCTCAATTATGCTCATTTCTTCTTCCCTCTCATTAATACAAAAGAAGATAAAAGAAAAAGTTTTTTTCTTTTTTTTCTATTTTATTAGTATGTACAAGATTTTGGATATTTATTATAATTATTGTTGAATAACTTTAAAAGCAAATATATCCTCAAAAATTTCTTTGTTAGATATGAGTTTTATATAAATAGGCTGGGATTCAGTTTTTATTCGGCATTCCTCAATTTCTTTAATTTAGACAGAATTAATAAATACTTTATTATTTAAAGGAAGTTGTTTTCCTATTCCAAATATTTGCTCTTTTACTCATTTTTTCTGTATTTTATATAACCGAAGAACATCATTTATTAACCACAATTTCACAATAAATATGAACAAAAGATGTTCACACAAAATATAACAAAAGAAGTGTGTAGAACAAAAAGTAGCCGCGCATGGAACGGGCGGTCAAATACAACTATCTGTTCAAAAGTGAAAAGAAACCAACCCTAAGTTCAACAACAAAGAAACCACAATGAGAAGAAATGTAGGCTGCGGTTGCTGATATCATTTTCTGCTGAAATTGCTGAGCACCTGTTCGAATGCTACAATTACGCATGTCTTTTTCAACTCTTTAGTATGTGATTAAACATAATTAGGTTCTGCTGATCGTTATGATCATTCAACTTCCAATATGTGTGATTCATTGTTGGCAAATTTCCGTGTGACGCAAAAAAGATAGGATTCCTACTTCCGATGTGTAATGTGTAAATTATATACTTTTATTATAGCTAATATAATTATAACACTATGTAAGATTAAATGGATGTTAAATATTGTTTTGATAATTGTGAATCTCATCATAATTCTTCACCAATTCGTTTTCGTTTCGACGTCATTGCGATTCGAACATATGTAACCCTTTTCAAAAAATAAAGGAAATGTGTATTTAGATGTCCAAAATGTTAGACATTTACTATTGAATAACTTTAAATGGAAATATATCCACAAAAAAGCTGGGTTAAATATGAGTAAAGCAACTCTCCTCATATTTAATTTAAATAAAGTTAATAAATTCTTCTTCTTACTTACTTCTTCATTCTAGTGACCACTCAATTATATTCATAATGCATGAAATCATTATTGAATAACTTTAAATGCAAATATATCCATAGTATCGCCATTTGCATGTAGCCTCGATACTATTTTTTTAAATTCCAAACAAACCGACTGTTGGTTTGCCTTAACTAGTATTAACAGATCAATAAGAAAGCGACCACTCAATTAAGATCGTAATTGGCTTATGTGATGTACAAGTTCTCCCAAAAAATATAAAGGAATAGTCGTTTTATATATTATTGAGATGTACAAAATGTTAGATATTTATAATTGAATAACTTTAAATGCAAATATATTCGCAAAAAATTGTGGGTTAAATATGAGTTTAATATGACGACGACAGGCTTGTATTCACATTTATTCGGTAGTTTTGAAAGAAGAATTAAAGGCATATTATTTTTTCCATTTACGATGTCATTCGTGACCAGGAGTACCTTGTCCGTCTAGTTGAGGAAATAATGAGTTGTGGAAACAAGACTTTAGAGAACATTTTAAGTGAATTCTGCTTTCATTTAAACATTTCTTTTTTCTATCAATTTCAATCAAATGTAGTATACCAGCCAATAGCCAAATCACAGTCGATTGCGTTTTTAGCAAACAGTCTGCTATTCTTGCAAACAGTTTGCTTTTTAATATCAAATATTTTTACAATAGTTCAATAAAACCCTTTCGCTTTTATTTGAAATCAAAAATGCCGATTGGAATAGCAAACCTTTTGAGAGCATATATAGGTGCTAGGTAATTCGGCGACTACCATTAGAATTCGATTTAATTGACATCTAAAAATTTTATCGGTTTATTAATTTCAGCTTACTGACAAATATGGTTGCAATAAATAAATACACTGGCTAATACATTGAGATACGCGCACATACCGACATAGTTGTCAACAATGTAATGCCTATTGAGTGTCTATTAGCAAAACAACTAAAGCTAACCTTCAATATTCTCTCTAAATCCTTGCTAAGAAACTTAATTTCGAAATCACGCCCAAATTCAACACAGACATGCAATTAAAACCGTTCTCTTTTAGATTTTCAAGAAAATTGAAAACAAAAACGATAAATATAAGAAAATCCTTAGCATGCAACTAACTAACTGTAAATCCAATGAATTATGAAACAACCTGTTCCAAGCCACCAAATGAATAATTCAGATCCGCATTGACGTTATCGATATAGTGTAGTAGCTTGATCGCTAACGGGGACAGCGTTAGCGTTCATAAATTTGCTATTCGCACTTCTCTCCCGCTCCATCAGAATGTTGTGGACGGACAAAATGAAAACCTGAGATTGTCTATGATTGTTTTTTGCTTTGATTTCCTCCAAGTGCCCAGGTCCATTCATTCGGACACTCATATAATTGAGGTAGAGTAAGGTCTGCATTCTTATGTATCCATAGAAACACTCATACGAGTACATGTCTGGTTATGTATTTACTTTGTGAATATTGTCCAGGTTAAAATATAAATCTCTGGGGAGAGAGAACAATGTACATGCATTTGCATTTTTTTATTGTAGTTTCTTCTAAATATTTTCGAGTACATACAAACTACATTGTCATATACATACGTACATACATATGTATAGGTATATACCTATACAACGTATGGAATACAAAATGTTAACAACAAATCAGCGAAATTCTCAAATAATGTAAATTATTTTTTTGAAATTTTTCTTATAAGCTTTACTTTTTTCAATACACCCTATAATTGGTCAATATGTGTAGCCATAGAAAATATTAAGATTTGTTAGTAATTAAAATATATAGCTACACTTAAAGAAAAAAGTCTGTTAATAACAGCAGGCAATTTTCTGCTATTACAGCAGTTTTTCTGCAACAGCATTCACACTGCTAAAGTGTTTGCAGTCTGCTAAAAATAGCTGCTGATAATTAAATTATAAAAATGGATAAAAAATAAGCGTTTATAATTTAAAAGCCTTTCAGATTGACGGCAAAAACAAATTTAGCTGGAATTTCGTTTTATATTAGCTTGGGGCAATACGCGTATCATTAAAAAGACAATCAAAATATCTTTTAATGATAATAAATTCCCTTATAATAACATTTATTCTAAAAAGTGTTGTTAATAAAATTGTTAACTGGTTATATTATTCTGTACATATGCTTAAAGTTTCAAGAAAACGTTTTTTCTTCATTGCTAAAAACAGCAAACAGCTGTTTGCTATTTCAGCAGATACAAATGTGATATCTCTTTTTCAGCAGAAAATCTGCTATTACAGCTGATTTTTTGCTTTCTTTTGCTGACAAATTCCTTTGAGTGTAATTGCTGGTGTAAATTTATTAAACAAGTTTAACATCACAGCCAATATTAATTATATTATTAATAGTAAATTTTGAAATATTGTTTTTTTATAATAAATATTCGAGAGGAAATACACCCTCCTTAAGGAAAAAGTCTTCTATGATTTGTAACATAGTTTCCTGCTTTTCAACAATGAAGTTACTGCTATTGCAGCAAATATTCTGTTATAACAACAAACTGTTTGTCGTTTTGTTACCAAGAATTGGCTTCACGAACAACCGAATATAAATAAGAGCAGTTTACATTGTTGCAATCCAGTAAAAATTCTGTGAAATTAATTTTAAGTTATATTCGTGTTGTTTATAAATTATGTAAAAATGTTAAATATTTATTATTCAATAACTTTAAATGCAAATATATCCCCAAAAAATTCTGAGTTTAATCCGACAACGATATTCTCGGATTCAGATTTATTATGCATTCCTCAATTTCTTTAATTTAAATTCTTCAATTTAAAGGAAATCACTAATCTAGTGAAAATTCTGTGAGATTAGCATCAAGTCATATTCATATTGCGTTTAAATCATTTATAAAATGTTAGATATATATTATTCAATAACTTTAAATGCAAATATATCCGCAAAAATTCTGGATTAGTTATGAGTTTAATATAGCAACAATATGTTCGGATTCACATTTATTTGGGAGCTCTCCTCCATTTATTTAATTTAAATTCTTCTTCACTCAAGAACCGACCTCTCAATTAATTCACGCATTGGCAACAGAGTTTAAAAACTTGTCATCACTTTTTTGTCTTGAAAAATATGAAACAATTATTGAATAACTTTCAATGCAAGTTAGCTCCATTAGCGTTCGCCAACGCCTAATCTCAAATTCCAAACATATCGATGGTTGGTTTGCTTTAAGTTTCATTAACGGATAAATTATGTTCATATTGCAGCCTCTTCCTTCTAATTAATGTAAAAAAATTCTCACAAAAAACATAAAGGAAAAGTTTGTTTGTTTGTTTTATATTTTATTGGGATGTAGAATATTTATTATTGAATAACTTTAAATGCAAATATATCCGCAAAAAATCTGGGTTAAATATCAGTTAAATATGACGACGAAAGGCTCGGATCTATTCATCATTCCTCAATTTCTTTAGTTTAAATTCTTCAAATTAAAGGAAACCACTGTGTAATTGGTATTAACAATTCTGTGATATTAATTTTAAGTTATATTCATGTTGTGTTTAAATTATATTGTAGTCAAATGTAACATATTTTTAATTAATTTTACGATTTTCCTAAAGAAGTCAACAAAAATTAATGAAACGTAGAGAAAAATGCAATACAAATTTATTTGCATTAATTAACCCTATATGCAGAAAAAACTTGTGGGAAAGGACCGAATTCAAATTTGTAAATATTTTTTGTATATTGAGTTAACAGAAGTCATACAAGTAAATCCTAAATTTCTCTCCTAAATTACATGAGACCTTTTTTTTTTTGCAAAAATTCCATAGTTAGTTGAAGAACGGCCTAAGTGTGAACATGATACATTTACAACTTCATCAATTGGTTGTCCAATACTTGCAAATATATATATATATATATATATATATATATATATATATATATATATATGAGCAAAAAAGAAAAAAAAAAACAAAATAATTTTTTAGTAAGAAAACTAGAAATTTTGCAAAAAATACAAATTGTTAAAGAGAATAAAATACTTTGTAAAATTACCAATAACAAAAACACTAATTTTTACAAAGTTTTTTGTATTAATTTACCCAAGTTTATATCTCTTAATAAACTACTTTTTTCTTGCATGAAAACTAGAAATCTTGCCAAAATTTAAATTGTTAATGAAAATAAAGTACTTTGGAAAATTAACAATAACACAAAAGTGTAATTTTACAAAGTTTTTGTGTATAACTGGCAAACGCAAAGTGTATATCACACAATAAACTTAGGTAACTTTTACTCATCTCTTGCATGAAATTCTACAAAAATAATTATTACATGCATAGTAAAATTAACTATAAATAAATAATTTAAATTGGACAGTTTCCTGCTTCTTTTGCTCCTATACTATTTTTTTATAAATTGAGCTCGAAAAACGTATGAACTTTATTCTGAATAGATCCCATACTATAATTTATTTCAAAACCGTAGAATGAAAATTTTATTTAATTAAATTTTTTAAATTTGAGCAATTTTTCTTTTTTTCTTTAAGATTGGGTAACTAATCTGCTATAACAAAAACATAAATAAAAAGTTAATATTTAAGTCAAAATATTTTTTTAATTACCACCAACAGCAATATTAATGTGTGTAGAAAAACAAATTAAAAAATAATAATTTTATGTTAAAAATGTAGGATAATTTTTAAGGAGAAAAATCTACAAAAATAATTACATGCACAATGAAATCTTAACATAATTTTAAAAAGGTCGCGCAATTTTTTAAGAATATTTTTTTGCTGTGGAGCTTTTTTTAAATTTAATAATAGAAAAGTTTATTTTAAGAGCATGTAGACGAGAATGCGTCTTTTATTCGTCCATTTTTATTTTTTTTTTTCATAAGTTGTCGCCCACAATACGAAATGCAGCAATAGCAATGTTACTACAATTGCGTGGACCGCCAGTAATAGTTATGTTTACCCGATTTTTTTCATACAAATGAGCCTAAAAATTATAATAATCGATTTTTTAATTTTTATTTCGATGTTTGGACAATTAAGATAGCTGTCGAAAATTTTTGTTATATTTTTAATTTTCACCTCATTTAACAAAAAATGAATTTTTTGCGATTTTTCGAAACTTTAACTTCCGATAAATCGATAAAAACCGAGATATCGATAACATGCCAACCATGTTACTTTAAGGTCCTCTTTCGCAAAATATATTATTGGGACCTCGGCTATCATAATCTTGCCTCAAAATTTGAGAAAATTTAGTAGGGAGCCGTTGTGGTCGCCTGAAGTCGCCTCAAGATTTTCTCCATTACATGCCAATTGTTGTTGTTGCTGTTATTGTTGCATGAGCATCGATACCGAACGAGAACTCTATTCACCAAATATCGTTATTTGTTCTTGGCAGTGTTGTTGTTGTTGTACATACATAAATGACTTTATACAGAGATTTGAGATTTTTTCTGTTGTATGTATAGTTAGGTTTTTTGTTTTGTTTTGTATTTAACATTTTGTTGTTGTATTCGGCAATGTTGCTGTTGCTGTTTGTCTTCTTCTTCTATATAACATATAACGCTGTGGCTGGCTGGCTGCTTTTGTTGTCATTCTTATTTAATATATTTTACTTTTGGGTTTTTGAGATTTTATTTATTTTTTCAGAACCATTTTGAGATCTCATGCATTTGTGGACGCATCAGTTGAATTTTGACTCTAAACGTGTAAAGATAGCAAATCGACGGCAACACGTCGACCAACAACAAACAACGATCAAAATTGCAATTAATATACAATTTTTATTAAAAAAAGAAATTATAAATAAATAAATGAAATGAGGTAGAAAGGAAACGAACAACATCAGATATACTACAAACATCTGTGCCTATTATGAGCGTACTACAAATGTACATACATGTGCATATATATATACATTTTTGGCACTATACTATGTATGAATGGAAAAATATGTAAACAAACAAAAAAATAATATTTGTGAAAAATTGTTTGAGAAGAGATTTTGATATTGAAAAACTACATTGAATATATCAAATATCCAAATACAAAAAGAAGTGTGTGTGGAAAATGTGAAAAGAAATCTGCTATGATTGTGGAAAATTGTGTTCGTTAAAAAAAAAAACACAAAATAAAAAATGTAAATTTAAAATTAAAAACCTTCGAACTGTTTTGAATTTTGTTTAACATACTATTCAAGAATTCGGAAATTGATCTTAGCTGTTCTATATTCGTCAGACTCAAAACTACAATGTACTACGACAATTGAAATCCAAATTTATGCATTTACACTCACAAAAAACGTACTTTTAACCCTCTCATGCCCAATGCCTATAGGCAACATTGCGAGTTAGTCCTATAAAATCTTTAAAATCACATATTTTGCAGAATTAATCCGTTTTGAAATGAATTAAAATTGAAAGTTTTCCTAGTTCTTACTTATTTTGCTTCTAGACTGAATTTTTATAAATTCAACGCGAAAAATTTGAACTTAAATTTGAATAAATTACATACTACAATTTACTTCAAAAACTTAGAATGAAAATTGTATTTACTTACACTCAGAAAAATAGTTGTAGTTTTAAATTTGAGTATTATTTAGTCCAGATTTAATTATGTTAAAAAAAACAGTCAAGTAATAAATGTCACTGTGTCATTTGTAAATAAATTTGCATTCTATAAAATATAGATGCAAAATGGTCTTGGGCCAGGAGAATATACCAGTTCAAATCAAATTAAAAAACTACAAAAACTTGTATTTTTTGGAAAATAATCACAATATGATAAAACGTACAAAAATAACTACTTTAGTAATCGAAATTAAAAAACTATGTTTTTTTTTATTTTAAAAATCGGTTTAAAATTTTCGATAACTTTAGAGTTATCGAAACTAAAATAGGTAGAAAAAGTAAAGTAAACATTGTTTGTAAGTCTTAAATGAATTAGAATTGAGTAAATAAAGCCCATATGGCACTGATTAATAAAGAAAATTGGGGACTTGATATGGATATCTCGTTCGGACATTAAAGTTACGTTAAAAAACGAACAAAAATAAAATATTTCGTTATCGAAATTGAACAATCGATTTTTTACTTTTTAGTTATTTTAAGCTCATTTGATTGAAAAAAATCCGGTAAATTTTTTCGATAACTTTCGGGTTATCTATAACCACCTTAGTTAACGAAATGGGAAAAATCGATTTCTTATATATTTTTTGTTATTTTTAGCTCTTTGTATGAAAAATTCTTAAATCGGGTTATAACTTTCGAAAAAAATCGATCATTTCACTTCAACCTACGTTAGTTATATCGATTTTATATAAATTATTATTACATTTTTAAATGATAAATAATTTTGTCCTAAATATACCCATAATTTTTATGGAATTTCCACAATCGATAACTATGGAAGTTATCGATTTCTAAGGCAGTTATCGATAACTAAAATGTTATCGAAGAAATGACTGATCTTTCCTTCTAAATTCGATTTTGACCCCATAGGAACGGGTTATCTATAACTTTCGAAAAAATCGATCATTTCACTTCAACCTACGTTAGTTATATCGATTTTTTATAAATTATTATTACATTTTGAAATGATAAATAATTTTGTCCTAAATGTACCCATAATTTTTATGGAATTTCCACAATCGATAACTATGGAAGTTAACGATTTCTAAGGCAGTTAGCGATAACTAAAATGTTATCGAAGAAATGACTGATCTTTCCTTCTTAATTCGATTTTGACCCCATAGGAACGAAAAAAATCGTGGGTTTCACAACTTTCGACATCTTGATAACTAAGCGAATATTTAATTTATATTTTTTTAATAATAAATAAATTTGCCTTAAATCAATATACACTTAATTATTATGGATTTCTAAGGCAGTTATCGATAACTAAGATTTTATCGAAAAAAATTTTCGTTTTTATTTCTTCTAATTTCGGTTTTGAGCCCATAGGAACAAAAAACGATTTTTGAAATTTATTTATCGGGACGATAACTAGGGGATTTTTTATTTATTAATTTTTAAAATAAAAAATAATTTTGACTTAATACACATAATTATATGGAATTTCAACAATCGATAACTATGGAAGTTATCAATAACTAAAATGTTATCGAACATTTTTTCGATTTTTTTCTTCTGTATTTCGGTTTTGAGTCCTTAGGAATGAAAATTAGATTTTTTAACTCGATAACTAAGCTAGATATGAAGCGACCGAGTTCTATCCAAATATTGTACTAATATGAAGTACTTGAGATTGATTAATAAATGACTCAAGAAATTCAGATTTCTAAACTTTAACTAAATTTATATCTTTTGTTTGATTTACTTTTTCTCTGAGTGTAAGTCTTGCAAGTTATGCATTAGCATTAAGTTTTCTTGTATCTCCAGACCGTGACGCAACGTTTGATTCAAAAAAGCCCAATCTAAGATGCATCACATGAAATCGAAACTACAGCTTATATATTATTTTTTGTATTAAATTTGTATAAATAATGGAATCTTTAAGTTATTCTATTTGTTTCGGTGCGATAGTCATATTTTTGTGAAAAGTTATATGGCCCAACATTTCATTTCATTTTCATTTTTAAATAATAAAATCAGCCAATGAAAATGTTTTAATAGGGCCAGTGTTGGGCCACCTTTCGAAGAAGACGTTTGGAATAACGGATTGTATGTATTTCTTGTTCTAAACAACAGCAAATCGTTGCGAAAAATCGAATGTTTTAGTACAAAATAATTTCATAAAAAAAAAACAAAATTGTTGAGAGCTTCACGAAAAAATAATGGAATATAAAAAATAAAAAAGCAAAATGTTTTAAAAAGTCGTCGTCGGCTGAAGTGTATGGAATGAAACAGAAATTAAAAGACAAAATTGAAAGTTCCACATAAACAAAATAATTTTTAAAATATTTTAAAAGCCCCTCACTTTTAGTGGGTGAAGTGAACAGTTTGAACAAAACAATTAACAACATTTGTGAATAAAAACCCTTGGAACATGAAAGAAGAAGATTTAATGTTGGCCCGCACCTTAGTGGCGGAGTCACAAGACGGCTCGCCCGGTACTTCACCGCTGCCTTTGAGACGTAATCGAGTTCAAGATATACTGGAGAAAAGGAGCCAGTTTAGGTAAGTAAAATTCTGTTATAAAACATTTGCTTTTAAATTCTACACTGATAAGAGTAAAAGTATTTGCATTAACACTTTCACTTAATTAAAATCGTCGTCTGGATGCTAATCGCTTGTAAACAAATCAGTTCACCAGCCAGACCTCCCAAAGTTTCCACATGCACGTTTATTTTGTTTACGTGTGTTTAGGGGGGTATACGGTGTACTATATTTAACTCTTTGATGTTTAAATATAGAACGCCATTGTGTTCATTTTTATGCAAATTTTTGAAAGAGTTTCCTGTGAGTAAAACAACAGTGCGGCGAAGGAAAGAAGGTAGGTGAATGGTGATTGTAGTGAAAATATATCATGAATGAATTTGGAATTTGGGTTAAAACAAACGGGAAGGAGGTTGAACAAAAATATGGTGTCGGTGTAGTGGATAAATAGACCAAGTCGATTTAATAACTGAAATTGTATCGGACCAAATTAAACTCCATAAATTTCAATCGATTCAGTAGTTTATCTAGTGTGGCCCAAAAATGAAGAAAGACGTCTTTAAAAATCCGATTGCGAATCCAATTGAGTAATAGCCTTTTTACACTGCATGCGAAATCTAGCTGAAATGACATAAGTTAGATTTTCAAATATCAGATCCCATACAAATTTGACACTTCAAAATCGACCTTATGTCATTTCAGCTAGATTTCGTATGCAGTGTGACAAGGCTATTATAGAAAAGTACATAATTAGAAAATTTTATGAAATTACTAACCAGAGTTGGTGAAGGTGGAAGAAAGTAAACCAAATTTTAAATTTTCGAAAATCCAACCAAGTTGCTGGACTTACACCAATTAACCCGAATGGTGCTAGTGCATATGGTCAGACACAAAAGTTTCTGGTGTGGACCACTGACAACATGAAAGTTTTATCTCAAAATTCGAAAAAAAAAATAATTACAGCACTAGCACGGGTTAAGTGAATAATAAACCAAACTCGTAAGGTTTAATATTTTGTACATTTAACAGTACTGATACATTTTGGTTATGGCATTGCCAGATTGAATGTCATTTAATTCCCTTCATGTGTTGGTAAGCGGCAAAGCAAAACGGTGTTGGTTAGGATCAATATCTCGCAATAAAATCTTAACGCTGTGTGTCAGCAATAGATGTCGCTCATATACAAATGATTCAAATACCTAGAAATTAAGCGGTGTTTACACTTTTATTGTACTACTTGAAAATAGATTACGTGTGAACAGTGCTTAAGAGCAAGATTTTTTTTTTTAAATCGATAATTTACATCATCTCTGAAAAATACACAGTTTTGCAAAGTTCCCTTACTACTAATAGTACATACTCATAAAGAAAAGCTAATTAATAAAAACCTTATCCTGTATATTTTGTTTTTGTCGCTTACGTCTTTTAGCAAATACGGCTCGATATGGTTCTTGGTGATTTATCATCCATATAGCCACTAAAAATATACCAAAAACTGAACATAAGTCCCACTTTAGCCGATTTGAGATATGCAATGGTTTGCGTTTGAGTCAGGGGTGATTCCACGTAAAGTGACCCTTTTTTCGACAAAATTTCAGAATCAATTTATAATTTAAGAAAACACCGATAAACATTCGTAATGTTTATACTTCTCATAATACATATTTTTGATTATATTTCAAAAAATTATGACAATAATAGGTCTGATGATTTTCTTTTCCAGATATAGACTGGTGTCCTAACAGGATTTCCGACAAAATGTCACGCCCGTTACAATTTAAATATCCTATATTTCCTATATTCATAAAGAGATGTCGGTAACGTATACTTTAGAAGAAGGTGTATGAACTACTCTTTTGATTATCACCCTCAACTGAAAAATATTTTCCACCGATACTCCACCGAACTTTTATCGAAAAATCGATAACCAGTAGTTTCAGAGGATGCACTGGCTTATACCTCTTTCATTCTACTCAAAATTTAAAAAAATAACAATTTAAAACGGTTATCTCCATAAAACCAAAAAAAAAAAATATTTTATTATAATGCGATGAACTAATATTTTCTTACAGAAGATGAAAAAAAGAAGAAAATACTTTATTTCAACACAGACATTAAAAAAATAGATATAACTTATATTTATTTTTTCATCTCGAAACTTTATAAAGAAATTATTATTTGCGCTGAAAAAATAACTCAAGCAACTTAATTCAAAAAGGTATTGTTTTTGAAAACGGTCAAATATGAAATATCCTTTTCAGACTGAGCGTATTCACGATTTCGTTGTTTTTAAACAAAAGGCCTGTTCGATTGGGCTTACTAGCTTAATTTTTTTATGGAATTTACTCGCTTAACAAGAAAGTAGCTTACTACTCTCTTAGTTGTGTTGCCAGATTTTTCCTGTTAATCCATTTAAAAAAAAACCTATGTGTAGCAACGTTGCCAACTTCTCAAGTCTCTTAATTGTAAGCTAGTAAGCCCAATCGAACAGGCCTAAAGAACATTAACTAATTCCGACGCCACAATACATTCACATTTGTTAGCAATACACACATGCTTTTCACCTTCTTGCTGTTCACTGGTAACTGAATTTTATATAATGGCTGTTTTTCTTTAAGACTGGATAACTAAGCTGCGATAACAAAAATCTAAATAAAATGTTAAAATTTCACTCAAAATATTTTTTTTTAATTGTCGCCAAAAGCAATGTCAATGTGTGTGTGAAAACAAATTTTGAAAAAATAATTTTGTATTAAAAATGTTTGACTTAGCCTGGATAATTATCCAGTGTAAGTCAAAAAGATGGATATCGAGGCTAAGTCCAATAAAGTCGGCACAAAATATTTTTTTGAAAATTTCTTTTGATACATATATTTATATTGTAGTTGGCGACAATGTGAAAAAATAATTTTTTATTTTGAACGAAAAATTAAATTTTTATTCAAGTTTTTGTTATTGCAGCTTGTTATCCCGGCTTAAAGAAAAACAGCCCTATATATTCGAATGGCACGTGTGGTGTACCATCACCCATTTTGCGTAATATTTAATTTTGCGCAAATTTTCTGTGTGTCTAAAAGCACTTTCCATCAAATTTGTTTCAACATCACCATCAGCGCCATCTGTGTGTTGATACTCATCACTATTGGAAATATTAATCAGCCACCTATCTTTAGAGCATATGCCTTTGCAGCTGACGGCAAGATTTCATTATTCTCTCTCTCCGCACGTCTTCAATCAGTTGGTTATTGTGTTTTCTTGTTGGCGTTTCTTCGAACAAATAAAATTGTGAAAAATATTTACAAATTCCGAGGAAAACGAAACGCGCAATTAGTACAAAGAAAGTAAATGAAAAATCAATTGAAAAGTGGATAATATTGCGAAATTGTCTAATAGTGTTCAGAGCGGAGCAGAGCAAAAGTGAAATCTGTATTTTTTTCATTAACACAACAAAAAAAGGTGACAAGTGCGAATAAAGAGAGCGCGAGAAATTAGAGTGCAGCAATGTGTTGTGTGTGTGTTTTCAACTAAGTGAGTGTGTGTGTGCGGATGAGTTTTTAGTGCTGCCAACCCTAGAACCGTTGCAAAGTAATACCCCCAGAAGGCAATATGAAAGTTCAATTAGAAAATAGACGTTCGGTGAAAAATCGATTAATTGTAAGCAAACAAATCGATAAATATTTTTCATTTTGATTTTTAAAATCGATTAATTGTACGACAAAATCTATAACTATTTTTCATCGATTCAGTTATAACAGAAAAGAAACTTATAAAAAATACTCAAAAATTGCGAAAATTATGTCTAGAAGGTGCTGAAAGTCCGATTGGGACTTTAGTATGAACAAATAAATGTGAACAGTCTGATTAGAGGTAATATGGTCAAATAAATTATGCGCGTCTAGAATTGTGAAACGTCGATGGAAACAACAATTTCCCAGGGATGAAGTAAAATACTGAATGTACTGACAAAAATGAGCAGGGTACTCGCTTATCGATAATTTATAGTTATCGGAAAGTTGGACAATTTGTTCAGTTCACAGTGTAAGATTTTGTGTGTGAACTCCCCTAATAGAGGAGTTCATATTTAACGATTTATTATAGCCTTTTCAAACTGCAGCGAAATCCAGCGTAGCTCGATTTCTAAGTGTACGGGATTCGACATTTGTAATCGACCTTAGATCGATTTCTCATGCAGTCTGAAGAATCTATTAAGCAATTTACGTTTAGAAATATGTTTCATTGTTTACTTAGAGCTAGATACTCGCTTATCGATAATTTATAGTTATCGGAAAGTTGATCAATTTGTTCTGTTCACATTATAAGATTTTGTGTGTGAACTCCCCTAATAGTGGAGTTCATATTTAACGATTTATTATAACCTTTTCAAACTGTGGCGAAATCTAGCTTAACTCGATTTGTAAATGTCAAATTTGCGCGGGATCTGACATTTGTAATCAATCTTAGATCAATTTCTTATGCAGTCTATTAAACAATTTAGCAATTTTCGTTTAAAAATATATTTTATTGGTTAATTAGGGTTTAGATCGACTAATGATGCGATATTTTTTATCCGAAAAGTCGTCTCCGAAAAAGAATTGGATTACAAGTTGATATATCGAAATCTTCATGTGTAAACACCCCTATTGGCGGAACAAAATAAATGTCGATTATTCGAGGTGAAATATCGAATTACTGAAATCGATTTTCGACCGAAAACAAAATTGATTTGGCGAAATATTAAATATGCCTTAGCAATTTATGATACATTAAAAAATACAATTTTATTTCACACAAATGGAATATAACTTTACCAAAATTGATTTGAACTGGGATATTGTCCTGACTCAAGACATTTTTACATCTATGAACTTGACTTGAAGCAGCGAAAACAAAAATCCAAATAAAATGTTAAAATTTCACTCAAAATAAAAATTATTTTTTAAAATTGTCGCCAAAAGCAGTATCAATGTGTGTGTGAAAACAAATTTTGAAAAAATAATTTTGAGTTAAAAATTTTTGACTTATCCAGTGTAAGTCAAAATGATGGATATCGAGGCTAAGTCCAATAAAGTCGACACAAAATATTTTTTTGAAAATTTCTTTTCATACATATATTTATATTGTAGTTGGCGACAATGTGAAAAAATTTTTTTTTTTTTATTTTGAGTAAAAAAATAAATTTTTATTAACGTTTTTGCTATCGCAGCTTGTTTTCCCGGCTTAAAGAAAAACAGGCCGAGAATGTAAATTTGTTTAGATATTTGTCCAATTTCTTATAAGAAAATAGAAACATTGGAAAAATCCCGTTTAACAGTACGTACAATTCTCTCGGGTTGGCAACACTAGAGGCCTTTAAAAGAATCTGGTTCAAGACCCACAAAACAGAAATAATCACACAACATCGTTTTTTTTTTAACATTTTATTAACGGTTACAAATTCCAATAGGATTATTTCGATAAGATATCTACATCATCGATTTCGTCAACAACACACACATTCATACATCCATATGTACACAATTATTGATAACGTAAAAATCAAAATCAAAATCAAGAAGAACAACAACAATTTTGTACAATAACAAACAAACAAAACATCTCGTTTTATTAGCGGCTAACTTTTTGTTGACGCATTCTTATTTGTTGCTTTAACCGTGGTCGGTCGCTTTGCACACACATATATTGTCGGTCTGTCTGCCGGTCTGTTGGTCGTTCGGTCGAATTGCTAATAATTAATTAATAACAATAATTATGTCCAAATCACATGTCAACGGTTTACCAAACGTCAGACGCAAAAGTGGCAACGACAGTATAACTACTGCCAGCATCTGCACATCCGCCAATGCAAATCATTCCATCACCACCACCCCTACCTCATCGGTGGGTGCATCAGCCGCTTTGGACTGCACACCGTCACCGACAAATGCTGCAGCAGCAGCGGCGGCAGCGGCGTCGTCTTCCGCTAAAGATCATTTAGGTGTGAATCGCTTAAATACCGGTGGGAATGCATCGTCGGCTCCCGGTCCGGGAGGTACGACATCGTCTCCCGATGTCGAGGCAATGAGGGAATGGTGGTAAGTAGTGAAATTGCATGATACACATTACATTATTGGGATATTCAGTTAAATTAATTATTCTCTTGGTTAGGATTTTAAAATTCGAAGAGAATTCCACACATATCTGTGATATTGTCAAATTAGATTAACATATTAACGATCAGAAAAATCTGTTGTTCAAATATGTGGTATTATAAAGGTTGCCCCAAAGGGGTGTAATGGGTTAATATTGAGGTTTTGCCCACTTACAACCTCACCTACCTCCCATATAACATAAAATGAAAAATCTTCAAATATTTCTTATTTTAATCTATACGTTAATACAAATCATTACCAGGGATTTCATTTGAGTCTACAAACATACGTATGACAATTGTCAGTGCCACGCTCAATGTCCATTTGATTTTTTTATTTTCTACGATATTCGAAATCTCAAATAAACTTTAGAAATTCGTCTATTTTTGGGAAAATGCTAAATTTGCTAATTTGTAAATTCTTGGTGCCACGCCCAAAGCCCATATGAAAATTTTTATTTTTCACCATGTTCGAAATCTCAAATAAACTTTGGAAATTCGGCTATTTTTGGAGGAAAAGTGCTAAATTTGCTAATGTAGTAATTTTATCACAATTTTTATCTATTTTGATTATTTTTAGGTATTTTTGTTGGACCTTAAATTCGTAAAATTTTAAGAAATGTGAAGTGGAACGTCAAAACAAATATTTTTTTGCAAAAAATTGTTTTAGTAAAAACTTCAATAAATCAGTCAAATACCCATGGATTTTTAAAACTAAAGTGAAAACTCGTTGCCAAAGTTGGAAAATGGCAAAAAAATTAACAAAATATCTTTGCTGGACAAATACACACAGATTACTTAAGTTCGAAACGAACAACGTATATATAGTTCGAAATGTCTAAGTTTCTCATTTTTAAATGCGTTCAGAAGCTGAATTTCGGTTGATAATCATCTAAGTTATAGGCTTTTAAGTTCACAAAGGTACCCAAAACCGGGTTTTTAACCCCAAGTCAAGATTTTTGATGAGGATAAAAGAGTTTCTACTGAATTCTTTTTTCTATCACTGTGTTCATTCCAAATATCAAATCTGCGGATTTTTTTAAAGCATACTTTTAGGCATATCTTTTTACCTTCAATTTTAACGCAAGTATGCTTTAAATGCATTTCATAAAATCCAGTAACAAAATAATGATCATTATTTTTTGCTCAGAAGGTTTTACCATTTCTGTAATTACGTCCATGTTTGCAGCTATAAGCAGGATTTTGTTCTGAAATATGGGTCCAAAGACTGGCGATTTGTTTATGAAATAAATTGATTTTTTTATGTTCATGAGTAGTGGAAGGAAAATATTGTTTAAATATACATTTATAAACGGAATTGGATGTTCTTATATTTTGTGAATAGCTGAGGAATGGTATGAATTTTGGTATTTTCCCAAATCTTGTTTTTTAATTAATATCCATACATTTAAAATTCGAAGATGAATATTTGAAAAATTCCCAATTTTTGATTATCCAATGATTATCATAATATTCGATTAATTTTGTCATAATAATTACATTATTTGGACTTTGAACAATTATAAAGAAAACATTTGGTTTTCTGAAAAGCTGAGGAGTTGTAAGCATTTTGGGTTTTACCCAAATCTTCTAAAATTTAAAAATGAATATGTTGAAAAAATTCCCAATTTTTGATGATCAAGAAAAAACATCATGAATTTTGTCAAAATAATTACTTTTACTTTAAACTTTAAACAATTATAAAGAAAACAAATGGTTTTTTGGTTTCAAGAGAGTTGGCGATTTCTATATAAAATAAATTGATTTTGAATTTTTGTTCATGAGTAGTGGAAAGAAAATATTGTTCAAATATAAATTTATAGACGGAATTGAATACTCTTATATTTTCTGAATAGCTGAGGAGTGATATGAATTTTGGTTTTTCCCCAAATCTTGAAAATATTATTTTTAATCAATTTTTATACACAATGTCATATTCATAATCTTTTATAACAGGTTTATAATACGAATTAAAAAAAGCTTACTTTAAACCTTCGATAAATTTTTACAAATATGACTGTTATAATTTAAAGATAAATATTTTAAAAATTCCAAATTTTTGAAAAGAAAATAATTTAGATTGGGCTTTAATATATTATAAAGAAAACAAAATCATCTCCGTTTTATATTTTCGGTCGTGAGTAGTTGAAGGAAAATATTGTTCAAATATACATTTATAGACGGAATTGAATATTCTTATAAATATCTTCTGAATAGCTGAGGAGTGGTATGCATTTTTTTCTAAAGCTTAAAAATATTATTTTTTATACATTTAAAATTTAAAGATGATGGTCAAGAAAACATCATAAAATTCGGTGAATTTTTCACAATGATTATTTTATTTGTACTTTAAACAATTATAAAGAAAACAATGGAGTGGGCGATAACAAAAATAAAAAAGTAAAATAAATAGATTTTTTCGAGAGTAGTTGAAGGAAATTATTGTTCAAATATTCATGTATATGACTTGCAAATTTATCGGAATTGAGAATTTTTCTATTTTCTGAATAGCTGTATGAGTTTTAATTTTTTTTAATCTTAAAAATATTTTTTTAATTAATTATTATACATTTAAAATTTAAAGATGAATATTTGAAAAATTCCCTATTTTTGATGGTTATAAATTCGGTGATTTTTTTCATTAAAAATTATTTTTTTGACTTTAAACAATTAGAAAGAAAACAAAATCTTCTCAAGGAAATTATTGTTCAAATATTCATTTATATGAATTGAAAATTTATCGGAATTGAGAATTCATCTATTTTCTGAATGAGTATGAGTTTTAATTTTTTTAAATCTTGAAAATATTTTTTTTAATTAATTATACATTTAAAATTTAAAGATGAATATTTGAAAAATTCCCAATTTTTGATGGTTATAAATTCAGTGACTTTTTTTCATTACAAATTATTTTATTTTTTTGACTTTAAACAATTACAAAGAAAACAAAATCTTCTCAAGGAAATTATTGTTCAAATATTCATTTATATGAATTGCAAATTTATCGGAATTGAGAATTTTTCTATTTTCTGAATGAGTTTTAATTTTTTAAATCTTAAAAATATTTTTTTAATTAATTATTATACATTTAAAATTTAAAGATGAATATTTGAAAAATTCCCAATATTTGATGATTATAAATTCGGTGACTTTTTTTCAATAAAAAATATTTTTTTTTGACTTTAAGCAATTAGAAAGAAAACAAAATCTTCTCAATTTTTTTACATTTTCATTCGTAGTTGTAGGAAAATTCTGTTCAAATATACATTTATATATAGATTTGAATTATCTTATATAGGGTCCGCCAAATAATTTTTTTTTGGAAATGCTATAAAAAAACTACTGAATATTTTCTCAAATTTCTTTTTTTATTTGAAAGTACAATCCTTCCGGTTAATAATGGAAAATAATTTCATTCAAATGGCTGCCTCGGGCACCCCCACAAATAATAGTCCAACGGTTGAATAGTTGAAAAAAAAAACGTTAGATGACGGACCCTATAGCTGAGGAGGGGTATGAAGTTTGCTTTTTTCCTTTCTTAATCTTAAAATTATTATTTTAAATTATTTTCACATTTAAAGTTTAAAGATGAATATTTGAAAAACTATTGATTTGTTTTTTTCATAATAATTGAGATTGATTTTGAATCTATAAGAAAGAAAACAAAATCTTCTCCGACTTCTTCCGATTCCTTATTATTTAATTTTTTTAAAAAGTGTCTACAATTACATATTTTACTCATTAGTCAAATATGAATTACTTTTTTGCAGATTTTTTACTTTATTTAGTTAATTTAAAGCTATTTTAAGTATTTGCTACTATAAATATTTCCAACTATTACTTTTTCGAAATTTTCTTAAACATTTTCAGTAAATAAACAATATAAAGATCTAGTTTTTAAATTATTTTCGTTCCTCTGACGCGAACAATCAAATATCACTCAATCCTTTCTTAAACACTTGAGTTCAGTACTAAAAGCCACAAGTGTTATCTTCCTACTTTAGTTTTATTTTTTGCTCTGACTACAATGGAAACGGGATAAACAAAAGAAAACTAAAACATTGTCTATAGTGTGGTCTGGTCTGGTTTGTTCTGTTCATTTGTCTTGAATTAAAATGTCATAAATCGCAGATACACTTTCTTGTTTTCAATTTGTTTATTTACAAAATTGTATGACATGAAGCTGAGTTCATTAATAATATATTAATAATTGAGTGTATTTGGATCGTTCGACGAACGAAAATAATTTCAAAAACAAGGTTTACAAGAAAGCCTTTAATGGTACTTAAAAACCGATAATATTTTTGAATTCAATGCATCATAATCTATTTAGAAATGAAGAATACAATGATTCTGACAACTCCTTCTAGTTTTGTCCAATGGTATGGGAATGGAACACTGTAGACCGGTCGGCCCCGATATTATAATTTTATGCTGGACATAATGAAACATACTGAATTAGGACAACCTTCAGTAAACCACTGATTGAAAAGGAACGCTTTGAGAAGTTTCAGTACACTACCTAATTTTTTGAGATATTTGTTAAGAAAATAAACTCTCAAATTATGAGTTTTTAAATTGTTTTATCATATATGAACTATATAAATCAATATTTTGCCACGATATCGCCAAAACTTTTAAAATACGCTTAATTGGAATGATCGTTGCAATTAGAGAGAAATTTGTGAGATAAACTACTGTTCTGGAATGTAATGTACAGCCTATATTTTTATTTAATTTAAATTTGCTTATTTTACAAATAATTTTTGATTTCAAAATGGTTCGGTATATCTACAGGTTAAAACATATTCAACATTTTTATCGGATAAATTCCTGAATTGTTCTGTTTCTTATAATAATTCTCCTCTACTAAGCATTTTTTATTAATTCCTGACTCTTGAGGAATTTTGCAATTAGGAAAAAAACAAAACATTTCGTTTTATGTTAAAACTTAATAAGATAATTGCATTGTTCATAAACAAACAATCCATAAAGTTTCTATAAAGATAAGGTTAACTCCTCAGCTACCTGCATTTCACAATTTATTATGTTACTACTACTAAGAATACAATTTTTTGTGTATAAGTTGATAAACAAATTTAAAATTTAATTAAATAATTTCCTGTTTGTGTTTGTTTTTTGTTTGTTAGAACAATAATTCTCATTTTATATCCACGCCATCATTTGCAATCAAAATAAATTTATAGATATTATAAATAGTATGACTACTAAATTACCATTACTAATTATTTTATGAACAATTTATTTAACACATTTTAAACTGAATGTTTTTTTGTGTGTGAAGTGAAAGGGGGTAATCTTATCTCTTTCTGATGCCGCCGCCATGCCATGCTACTGCAGTTGAATTGTGGGGTTTGCTCGACCGGCCGGAACAAGTGCGATTTTTCTAGTCATCGTCCATTAAGTGCGTGTTCCTCTTATCTTAAGCAAAAGAAAACGAAAAACAAAAGAAAAATATTTGAAAAAAAAAAGAAAATTAAAATAAAAGAGAATTCACATTCAAAAATAATCCAAGTAGGAAAATCGAACATGACTGACTTTAATATTTCATTTAAAATTGTCTGTACAAATTTAGACGAAAAACGAAATGATATTATTATTTATATATCATTACTTATATTTCTACCTCTTCATATTCCAAATTGTGGATGGTCTATACAAATTTCGCACTTTTGTAATATTTGTAATGATACTTTATCTATCGTATATTTACTTCAATTATCTATTTTTCTGCCTTTTCATATGCCAAATTGTGGATTTTTTAGCTTTAGAAAAGCCTAGCAGTCCCATCTTAAACACTTGAGTTCAGTACTAAAAGCCACAAGTGTTATCTTCCTACTTTAGTTTTCTTTTTTTTGCCCTCACTACAATGAAAACGGAGTAAACAAAAGAAAACTCGCAACATTGTCTATAGTCTGGTCTGGTCTGGTTTGTTCTCTTCTTTTGTCTTGAATTAAAATGTCATAAATCGAAGATACAATTTCTTGTTTTCAATTTGTTTATTTACAAAATTGTATGACATGAAGCTGAGTTCATTAATAATAGAAAATTAAATTAATTACATATACAAAGCACAGTATACGAGAGGGGGATTAACAATTATGGTTCAAGAATGAATTATTTGAGTCGTCTCAATAATCTTTCAAAATCTAGAAAAAGGCATATTTTACAAAATGTGGCAAACTACACCATTTTCAGTTGATGTTGAGAAAATACAAGTTGAAATTCAGAAATGCAAATTGAAAATGTAAATTGAAATTGAAATTGAGAAAATACAATATGAAATTTAGTAATGCAAATTGAAATGGAGAAATGTAAATTGGAATTTAAATTCAGAAAATACAATTTGAAATTCAGAAATGAAAATTTAAATTATGAAATTTGAAATTCAGAAATGTAAATTGAAAATAAATAAATTGATATCCAGAAAACTTAAAATTGAAATTAAGAAAAAAAATAAATTCAGAAATTAAAATTGAAATTGAGAAAATGCAAATTTAAATTCAGAAAATAAAATATGAAATTGATAAAATGAAAATTGAAACTCAGTAAATACAATTTGCAACTGAGAAATGAAAATTGAAGTTGAGACAATGCAAATTGAAATTCTGAAATGAAAATTGAAATTGAGAAAATGTAGATTGAAATTGAGAAATGTAAACTGAAATTAATTTTGATCATTTTTGATTGTTTATATATTATATGTTTATTGTATATTCGGAATTTACATTTCTTAATTTCAATTTGTATTTTCTCTATTTCAATATACATTCAAGTTGTATTTTTTTAAATTTCAATTTACATTTCTGAATTTCAATTTTTATTTTCTCAATTTCAATTTGCATTTCTCCATTTCAATTTGTATTTCTCAATATGATGTTATATTTTCTCAATTCCAATTGACAATGGTGAAGTCGTAAATTTTGTTCTGAGAAAAGTATTTCGACAATTTTTGTACGAAAAATTCGACTATAAAATTATATTTCATTGAGTAATTTCATGTGAAGCGGTCACACAAATTTTGTCTCTTATTTCCGATTTTGATGATTTTTTCTATATTTCGCGATTTTCAAAAAATATAAAATTGTAGACACTAGGGTGGATCGAAAATAAAGTATTTTTGTCATAAGGTAATTTTATTTTTTTGTGGAACTTAAATATATATACATATTTCTAAAAAAAAAAAGGTCTGTGAAAAAAATTAGGCAAAAAATCAAATAACTTGTTTGAGTAATTTCATGTGAAGCGATCACAAATTTGGTTTCTTCTCACCGATTTTGATGAAACTTTCCAAATATATGTAACGAAAAATATGAATTTCCCTATTTTCAAGAAATATGAAATTGTCAACACTAGGGTTGATCGAAAATAAAGTATTTATGACCAAAAGGTAATTAAAAAAATCTAGTTTTACGGAAAATAGACAAATCTTGTAAAATATTTTTTCTTATTTTTTTATAAACAAGAAATAAAACATAGATTTTTCGACTAAATATATAAATATCTTTCTAATTTCATGCAAATTTCAAAAATAGAAAATTATCAAATATTAAAAATGTTTTTTTTTTATTTTTTCTTATCTTTTCTAAAAAAGTTAAATTAATTTAATTTTTGTAAAATAATTTTTATTAATAGTGTCAAAAACACAGCATAGGTTTCATGAAGGTGTTCCTGGTACTTACTCTAAAGCAATTATAAAAGTTATTAGCAACGAAATTAAAAATATTTAATATAAATAGCACTATGCAATAAAATGTTTGCCGAAGTGTCATGTATACAATTTTCTGATGTATTTTGGCTTTCTAAACTCGAAAACGACATTAAAAAAATTATGGTATTTTTTTACTAAATTTTTACTAAAATTCCAATTTTCGGCGAAAGTATTTTAAATATTTGTACACTCATTCAACTATTAATAAAATATTTTTTACAAATATCTATATAATATTTGTTTGTTATATGTTTGTTAAATATATTTTTTTATGATTTTAAAATTTTTTATAAAAAAACTAGAAGAAATTGCGCTTGAAATGAAAAAATATACATTTTTATCTCACACAGAAGAGTTACATTTTTTTTTAAATTATCTTATGGAAAAATATTTTATTATCAAACCAACCTAGTGTCAATAATTTTTTATTTTTTGTAAATCGGGAAATGCAGCCATATAGAACTATTAATAACATCTATTTTACAAAAATCGAAGATATATTTTTTGGTTTATAAATAAATAAGAAAGACATATTTTTGAAAGATTTGACAGATTTTAAATTTTCAATATTTTTTTTTACAAAAATCGAAGGTATACTTTTTCTATAAAATAAATAAGAAAAGAATTTAAAAAAATATTTTTTAAGATTTTCGGTAAAACTACATGAAATTTGCTTGAAATGAAAACGAAATTATATTATAATAATATAAAAAAATAAAAAAAATTGTAAAATTACATTCGGACAAAACTACTTTATTTTCGATCCATCCTAGTGTGTACAATTTCTTAATTTTTGAATATCGTTAAATGCATTTTTTGGCTTATAGAAAAGCACATAATAGGGAAATTTCATTAAAATCGGGGAGAAGAGCCAACATATGTGTGTGATCGCATCAAATGAAAATATTTAAAAATAAATATTAATTTGGTTTTAATTAATTATTTGTGGCAATAAAAGAATAAACTTATTGTTTTAAGGAATATATACATATTTCCCCATACTTCTTAGGGCTTTAATATGCTCTACCCTGATTCATGATCCGTCCATGAATAATGCCACTTATATTTAAATATTTGTTTTCTATTTTGTATGGATTTTGTAATTATTTTTTTTTTGCTTTGCGATTTTATTTGAGTAATTCCCCAAATTTCCTCCCCTACCTCCACTATTGGTTGGCTGTGTCTGTGTAATCATCATCATGACTGTCATATCATCACCAGTCAGTCACCGCCAGTCCCTCGCAATGTATCTGCTCGCAATGGTTTGATTTGAATTGATTACATGCGTTTTGCGTTGTTTTTAATTTTTTTGTTCTAAAATTTTGCAATGATGGCGTTGAGTTTTTGTCTCGATTGATCAATCTGAAATATACGCTTTCCGCCTTCTATGTTAACATTATTGTGGCCACAACAAAGTCTTGCAATTTCAATTAAACTCTGCCGTATATAGACCAACACAGATCATTAGTGTTGGGGGACGGTGGGGAAATATGTGTTCTTCTGTGTAATTGGAATTTTTCTGTTAAATGTGCATGCAATTTAATTAATATTTCAAATTTCTATCTATTTTCTATCTATTAAAAAATCGAAATGAAAAAAAAACACGAAATATCTGTAAATTTGATGGTATTCGAAACGATCAGCAATTCAATCACATTTCCCTCTCGCTCTCTTCCCTAGCTCCCTAATAATTTGAAATCTTTTAAAGTCACGATTAACAGCCATAGGAATAAATAAGAATCTATTTATTTTTCACCTTAGCTAAATATGCATTTTCATTTTTTATTTCGCGCATTTTTTCAATTTGTTTTTGTTTCCCTTTTGCCAAAAGGTTCGTTCGTCTTCTTCCATATATGTATGTCTAGCTTAGCTATTGTAGTGTAGTGTGGAACGCCGCCAATGTTTTCTATAAATATTTTTTTCCTTTAGCCCAATTGATATTTATTTATGCTTGAGAAATTACAGTCACGTTTGGAAAGGTATCATCATCATCGCCATAAAAACATCACGCCACGATTACGATGCCGGCGTATTCTCGCGAATATCTTTGTGCCTATTCGGGCTCAGTCATGCTATGACTGACTACTGACTTATCATTGAAAATTAAAATTCAGTATCATGATTGGGCATACATAGAAGCTTTCTAAAGCGTTTGATTGTAAAAAATCAACAACAACAAAATCAAAAATAAAAAACAAGTGTATAATTCGCCAGTTTCGTGTCCTAATTAAAAAGTGTTATTTTTTGTTTACAGACATTACAAAACAAGTTCTGAAGAAAGCTTTTTGATAAAGCTTTCTGTTTGGAAATGTCTCAAGTTAAATGGATAGATGGCCTTAGGGGCAAGACATTTCTAATACAAAGATGACCATCAAACTTTCTAAAAAATGAAAGTTTATTTGGCAGTAATAGCGAAAGCTCGCTTTAGTTTCTGTACAAGTTGTTGTGGTTACAAAAACAATTTACATTGAAAATAACACAAGTTCTCTCTTATAACATTTAACAAGGCTGCACTTAAAAGCTTTAAGTTTGTAAGGTAGTGGAAGCGGCATCTGCAATGCAAGGTAATGTAATTCTCATTACCTTCACGATTACTTATATCTAATAATATTAATTGTGTTCTCCGATTTAAATGAAAATTTGCAAATTTGTACTTTTCTATCAGCAAAGCTGTATTTACCGATTTTCAAAAAATATAAAATCATAGACATTTGGCTGCATCGAAAATGATGAATTTTGTAATAAAATAATTTTTAAAAATTCCTACCGTTTTTGTGGTAGAATATTTAATTATAATTCTTTTGGCGAATTTACAGCAAATTGTTGATACAAGTTTAATAGACAATTATTAAATCAAATTTTTTTGTAATGTGTTTCTTATTTCCTTGTACATTTTTAATAAACAGTAAAGTAATTCTTCGAATTTTTAAAATAAATTTGTATTAATAGCTAATAGTGTCAGTAAGAAAATAATTTCTACTAGTTCTGCAGAAAATGATCAAATTTAAAAAAAAATTAATTTTATTCTTATTTTTTATAAGCAAAAAATTTAATTTCGATTTTTGTAAAACAATTCTTATTACTAGGTAATAAATAGTGCCAGTAAAACGATCCATAACTTTTATGGTAGATATTTTGAACGTGATTTCTGTCGAAATTTAAATAAATTTTATAGAAATAATTAAAACGACTTAATTTAAGCTGGCTTCAAAAAAAGTTGTTTATATTTCCCACTAAAATTATTCTTTGTGTTTTTTTAATGTGTCTTCGGAGAACGCAGGGAAAATTTCTTTTTCGCCAACACTCTTTGATAAATTCGATAGAAACATGACCTATTCAAGAAAAAAACTCGTGGAACATACATATCTAATTTCATTATGTTTCAATTTAGACGATTCGTTCGATTACAGATTCGTTATTTTACAGAAACAGGGCGTAAAAGTTATTCAAAGGGTAACAAATACGGAAGCCGCTTTACGCACTTGATGAGTATTACGTCACGAGATACAATGTTGAACACAAATTTAAGTATACTTACATATTTACATATCAGTTTCGATTACGAATTCACCGGGAATATTTAAAATTTCAAGGTTACAAGAGAAGAGAGCATGAAATTCCTACATCCTCATGGATTACACAGAGCTACAGTCAGAATAGCCCAGTGTACGATGGAGAATTAGTCGAGGAGATTATATAAAATAATACATTAACTGTCGTATTCATAAAAGTTTATCATAAATCAAACATGTTAAAGTGTAATTCAGCTCATTGTAGAAAAAAGATTGCTAAGAAAATTAGCGTTATTAGATTAAAGTAGAAATGAAATGTTATCGGTGTCAAGAATATTAGAAAGTCAGCTGAAAATGTGAAATGGATCCTCAAATTTTGTAAGCACATATTCAAAAAAATAAAAATCTTAATAGAGAAGCGAAAACCATATGTGCTTACAATATATAGTCACTTTGAGATTTGGCTGAATTCAACAAATTTGCTCAGATTTTGTAAGCACATATTCAAATAATAAAATATCCTAATAGAGAAGCGAAAAACATTCTATGATAGGATATCAAGCAAAAGTTGGTGAAAGTATGATATCCGAATACGCAAGATCGGACAATATTTTTGGATAGAATACTTCAAAATAAGAAGAGATATTGGTGGACATGTTATCGATATCTCGCCTAAAATAAATTTTTCAATTTCTAATTTTCGTTCCGACGAAAATTTGAAGAAGAAAAAAAAAATCGAAAATTTTCGATAACTTTTGTAGTTATCGATAACTGCTTTAGTAAACTATAATGCACATAGTTTCAACACAAAAAGGAAAATTTTTGCACATATTATCGATGTCTCGCTTATTTTTCGAGTTATCGTACGTTAAAGATAAAAAACCGATTTTTTCGTGCCAACCGAAAATTAGAAGAAAAATCGAAATAGTTTCAATAACTTGTTTAATTATCGATAACTGCCTTAGAATTCGGTAACTTCCATACTTTCAGAATAAGAAGAAAAATTGGTCGGTATGTTATCGATGTTTCACTTATTTTTCGAGTTATTGGACGTTAATGTTTGAAAAAATCTACTTTTTTTCGTTACATTCGAAAATTAGAAGAAAAAAAATCGATAATCGATAACTTCCATAATTTCAAAATAAAAACGAAAATTCGATAACTTTTTTAGTTATCGATAATTGCCTTAGTATTCGGTAACTTCCATAGTTTCAAAATAAGAAGAAAAATTGGTGGGCATGTTATCTAAGTCTCGCTTAGTTTTCGAGTTATCGGTCGTTAAAGATTGAAAAATAGAAGAAAAAATCGAAAAATGTCGTTTTTTATCGATACTGCCTTAGGAATCGATAACTTCCATATTTTCAACACACGAAGTTAAATTAGTGGACATGTTTTCGATTGTAAAAGTTTGAAAGAAATGATTTTTGTCGTTCCAATGGGCTCAAAATCGAAAATTAGAAGCAAAACGAAAAAAATCGATAACTTTCTTATTAATCGATAACTTCCGTAGTTTAAAAATAAGAAGAACAATTGGTCGTCATGTTATCAATGTCTTTGCTTCGTTTTCGAGTTATCGGACGTTAAAGTTTTAAAAAAATATGTTTTTCGTTCCAATGGACTCAAAACCGAAAATTAGAAGAAAAAAAACGAAAAATTTCAATAACTTTAAGTTATCGATTACTGCCTTAGTGATCGATAACTTTCTTATATCGATTGTTGATATTTATTTATTTAAATCACAATTTAATGTCACATGTGCACCTACAATGGAAATAAATATCAAAAATAATAATTATATGAACTTAAATAAATAAATAAATAAAAAGGAAAAATTATTTCACAAAATATTGTCCGATTTTTTAAAATAATTTTTCCCCTGCGATACTCTTTTGAGGTTTAAAACGTATTTTGAAAACATAGCACCCTGTGTAACTTCAGTATTTATGCCTTTTTTTATTAAAATTCATCATCAGAATTGTCCATCGTCTATTTACTCCTCCAATGTATCTAAATCGATGGTCGGCACGAAGAAAGTTTTACACTGCACTGATTGAAATTTGTCGTTCTCTTATTCTCTGCGATTTTTGCCGCAACACGAGCTGTGTACAAGTTAAAAGCCGAAGCAGTTCGTGGCGCACGCCAAGTGGACGCCTGACATTTATCTAACTTTGATTTTCTTTCTATAAAAATCAGTTTTTTCCTATATTTTTAGCTTCTATAACTCAAAGTTTTTTTCGTGCAACAATTTCCTATTTTATATTTTCTTTTTAAGAGTGTAGGAATTTCTTTGAACACCTGGCATTGTTCTCATCAACCTTTAGGGGTTGAAGTTGAAGTATCGAACGAATATCGTTTAAATTTTACGCTTAAAAATATACCGATTCCACTTTCCTTAAACTTTTAATTGACCTTCATCCGGCAATTTTCGTATGTACTTCGATTGCATGTCCAAATGTCAACCTACTGACTGACATTTGTGGTATTTTTATTAACGCTGGATACAATTTGTATTACAAAATTTTCGCTATACAGAGTAAAGTTAAAGAACGTTAAAGAAAAAATAGCCCTATTATTTCGATATTCGAGAAAGAGAACAAGAGTTTTTCCCTTTCCAACCACAAGTTATAAAGTTCAAACCAATTTTCCATTAATTGCAGCCATCGAATACCTTCAATAGATTTTTTAAAATTATGGCTAAATGATTTCATACGAACGCAGAGTGATGCAGTTGCTACAATAGATGTGTTCGACTGGGCTTACTCGATTGGCGCAACAACCTTGTCAAGTCGCTTAGTAAACAAAATCCGGTCAATGTTGAAGGACAAAATCCAAGAACCGACTTCAAATTTGCTATAAAAGATAATCGATAACATTCGAATATTTTTCTCCAAACATGGGCGGGATTAAAAAGGTCCTTGGCTATCTTTTACATCGTTTGTTTTATGTTGTCCAGTTTATTATACAAATACGGACCATGTTGCAATCAAAATATAAAAGATCTAAGAAAACATATGTTTTATTTCATTTTCTGTCAGCTCTGCCTAGTAAATTGATAAAACCTAGCTTCAGTTTATATTTTTATCGACCCTAAAACGAATTTAATTCATCCATCCATTCGTGAATAATCCACGAAAAAAAATTGTCTGAATAAAACAGAACAACATATGAAAATATTTATTTCGAAATAGATATTTTAAAGAGCTTAAAAACACAGAGAAAGAGAGACAGGGTTAGTCTGAGAGTAACATACTTCTGTTTTCATATTTGTGTCAATGGTCGGTCAGCTGTTTTAAAATACCGTTTTTAACAGAGGCCACTTGCAGAATTCTCACTCTCCGCGAGCGTGTAAATTAACGCATGCGACTGTATGAGTGAGTTCGGTCTTGAGAATGGATAATCCAATAAATATTGAAATTAATAAAACAAATGACCGTTAAAATTCTTTTTAAATGCATACATTCATATATCATATATCATATATATATATATATCATATATAACATATGTATACAACTATATTAATTTTATACATCTGTATTGTCAGTACTGTCGGTGGTCATTTGTGGTTATCTGCTAAAACACAGTGTTACGAAATCGAACATATTCTGAAATAAGCTGACTTTCAAGGTGAATTTCCACCATGAGCCTAGAGATAGTTAAGAGCGAGATATCAATACTCACTAAGTCTATGCTCTCTGGTTGTTTCATGGTACGAGAATTAATTACATCTGTGGTAGCGTATGAGTTATATTTTTTAGGGGATAATATTACCCATTCGAGCTGTGAAAGAAAATCATAATAAAATCTACTTAATCGATATAATTTGTTTTCAAAATATGAAGAAAAATTGATAGACATTTTATCGATATCTCGCTTAGTTATCGAGTTATAGGACGTGAAGTTTTACAAAAATCGTTTCGTTCCAAAGGCTTCAAAATCGAAAATTAGGCGAAAAAAGTCGATAATTATTTCAGTTATCGTTAACTGCATTAGTAATCGATAACTGTCATACTTGTCGAATGGGGAAATTTTATAATTTTATTCTTCAATAATAAATAATTATTATATTCATATCAATGAAAACTAAAAAAAATATATTTTTTTTTAAATCACTTGATTTTCTTTTTTCAAAAATACCTTCTATCCCTTCTTGGTATTTCCTCATCCCAAGTATTTAAACTCTCTCTTCTCTCTTTTATGTCAGAGGCTAATTATTCTTCAGTTTTTTTACACCATTTTTTCGATTTATTCATTCATACGAGCTCAAAATAATAAAAAAAGTAAAAATTTCGATTTTTCAATTTTTAATTTCGATATTGCGATAACTAATATAGTTATAGAAAAAATTTATTTAAAGTTAGAAAACCCGATTTTTTTGTGTTCCAATGGGCTCAAAAAAACCGATAACTTTGTGCATTTTTTTTCACATTGTTATTATACGTCTCGATATCAACGCCAGTTATCTACAAATTTTATGTATTTATCTATTTTGAAATATTCTACAGCCTATAAAATAACTGCTAGAAACGCATTCATATTCTAACGTTTATTATTTTTATATAAAATACATGCAAACAACAATCGGTAATTTTTTTCTCTGCGTATAAGTTAGGTTTTATACGATATTTTTATTTTCGATAACTCGAAAGTTATGACAAATTTTTACCCCATTTTTTCGCTTGTTCTATTCAAATGAGCTCAAAATAATAAAAAAGTAAAATCTTTTATTTTTAAATTTTATATTTATATTTAATTTTTTAAATAGTTATCGAAAGAAAAAGTTAAGGTTTAAATACCGGATTTTTTGTTCCAGTGGACTCAAAATCGAATATTAGAAGACAAGAAATTGAAAGAAATTCGATAACTTTTTTAGTTATCGATAACTTCCGGAGTTATCGACTGTAGAAAAATTATGTGTATATTTATTGGCTCAAAAATTAGAAGATAGAAATCGAAAGTTATCGATAACTGTCTTAGTAATCCATAACTTCCATATCGAAATTCGATAAAAATTATTATAAGTCAGTTTTTTATGATATTTTTAGTTTTGATAACTCGAAAGTTATGAAAAAATTATCAAATGAACTCAAAATAATAAAAAAGTCAAAATTTTGATTTCAATTTAAATTTTTAATTTCAATATTGTGATTACTAATATAGTTATCGAAAAAAAATTGTTTTAAACCCCGAATGTTTGTTAGATCAAAATCGAAAATTAGAATGCAAAAATCGACAAAAAAAACTTTTTTAGTTATCGATAACTGCCTTAGTAAACGATAACTTCCATAGTTACTGAGTGTAGAAAAATTATATGTATCTTTACGGGCTCAAAAATTAGTACATAAAAATCAAAAGAAATTCGTTAACGTTTTTAGCTATCGATAACTGCCTTAGTAAGCGATAACTTCCATAGTTATCGAGTGTAGCAAAACTATGTGTATCTTTATTGGCTAAAAAATTAGAAGATACAAATCGAAAGATTGCGATAACTTTTTTAGTTATCGATAACTGCCTTAGTAATCGATAACTTCCATAGTTATCGTAATTCGATGAAAAATATGTATATTTTTAATGTATGTATGTGTATTTAAAATCGCGCTTTTTAAATGTGTTTTTTTAATCTAATCGAAAAAAATTTTACTAGCGTCTTTGATTCGGACATTTCCAATCTTTTATCACAATTTTTCACACACAACATAAACTTCAGCAATAGCAATCGGATCAAAATCGATAAAAATTATGTATATTTTAAATTTTTTGGAGGTTTAAAAAAAATAGCAAAAATTATTTTTAAAAAATCTAATCAAAAAGTGTCTTGATTCGGTAATTTTTAATCTTTTTTCACAAATTTTCCGAAACAATATAAAATGCAGCAATAGCGATCATAAAATACATAAACATAAACTTCAGCAATATCAATCGGATCAAAATCGAAAATTAGAAGACAAAAATCGAAAAAATCGAGTTAGTTATCGATAGCTGCCTTAGTAAGCAATAACCTCGATAGTTGTCGATTGTAGAAAAACTATGTGAATCGAAGCATCAAAAGAAATTCTATAACTTTTTTAGTTATCGATAACTGATTTAGTAATCGATAACTTCAATAGTTATCGAAATTCGATAAAAATTATGTATATTTTAAACTTTTTCGAGATTAAAAAAATAGCAAAAATTATTTTTTAAAAAATCTAATCAAAAAGTGTCTTGATTCGGCCATGACTTCAATAGTTATCAAGATTCGATAAAAATTATGTATATTTTAAATTTTTTCGAGGTTTAAAAAAAATAGCAAAAATTATTTAAAAAAAAATCTAATCAAAAAGTATCTTGATTTGGGCATAACTTCAATAGTTATCGAGATTCGATAAAAATTATGTATATTTTAAGTTTTTTCGAGGTTTAAAAAAAATAGCAAAAATTATTTAAAAAAAATCTAATCAAAAAGTGTCTTGATTCGGCCATTTTTAATTTTTTTTAACAAATTTTCCGAAACTATATAAAATGCAGCAATAGCGATCTTACTCCAAATAAAGAGTGATTTTTTTGAGGTTAGGATTTTCATGCATTAGTATTTGACAGATCACGTGGGATTTCAGACATGGTATCAAAGAGAAAGATGCTCAGTATGCTTTGACATTTCATCATGAATAGACTTACTAACGAGCAACGCTTGCAAATCATTGAATTTTATTACCAAAATCAGTGTTCGGTTCGAAATTTTTTATCGACAAATTTTGTTCAGCGATGAGGCTCATTTCTGGTTGAATGGCTACGTAAATAAACAAAATTGCCGCATTTGGAGTGAAGAGCAACCAGAAGCCGTTCAAGAACTGCCCATGCATCCCGAAAAATGCACTGTTTGGTGTGGTTTGTACGCTGGTGGAATCATTGGACCGTATTTTTTCAAAGATGCTGTTGGACGCAACGTTACGGTGAATGGCGATCGCTATCGTTCGATGCTAACAAACTTTTTGTTGCCAAAAATGGAAGAACTGAACTTGGTTGACATGTGGTTTCAACAAGATGGCGCTACATGCCACACAGCTCGCGATTCTATGGCCATTTTGAGGGAAAACTTCGGAGAACAATTCATCTCAAGAAATGGACCGGTAAGTTGGCCACCAAGATCATGCGATTTGACGCCTTTAGACTATTTTTTGTGGGGCTACGTCAAGTCTAAAGTCTACAGAAATAAGCCAGCAACTATTCCAGCTTTGGAAGACAACATTTCCGAAGAAATTCGGGCTATTCCGGCCGAAATGCTCGAAAAAGTTGCCCAAAATTGGACTTTCCGAATGGACCACCTAAGACGCAGCCGCGGTCAACATTTAAATGAAATTATCTTCAAAAAGTAAGTGTCATGGACCAATCTAACGTTTCAAATAAAGAACCGATGAGATTTTGCAAATTTTATGCGTTTTTTTAAAAAAAAAGATATCAAGCTCTTAAAAAATCACCCTTTATATGGACCTTTTCCAAAAAAATCTTTTTTTTTAATTTTCAATTTCAACGTACACATAATTAATATGGATATCTAAAGATTTTATTATTTCGTTTTTTATTTTGACCTCATATGTTTTCTTCGATTTTTCTTTACTTCAACGTCCGATAACTCGATAACTTTGCGATATATCAATGACATATTCACCTATATTTCTTCTTATGTTGCGTTTGTTTATCCAAAAATGAAGTCAGACCTTGGGTGCTACTTTCGCCCCACTGTGCCTTCTAGCGACGTGAACAAAATACAATCTGCTGTTAAAAAGTATCTCTGTTTCTGTTGCTCTGTTATTTCACTTTGTTTCAGTTGTGGTTGTTGTTTCATTCGACTTCGTTTGTTGCTTGCTTAGTGTAGTATGTTTGCTGTTGTTGTTGTTGCTTTTTTAATATTCTCTTCGTACGAACGTACGGAGGTTTGTGGCGGCGCTTCGTCGTCGCTTTGTGTGAAGTGCAAAACTTTTATTTTCAAAAAAATACACAAACACACACGCATACACACGTACACAGAGACACAGACAGTAGGCAGTAGTAGTAAGTCCACACCAGCAGATTCGTTGTGACTCGTATTCAGTTGGTCTTCGACAGAAAGACGTATTGGTTGTGTGGTTGTGGTTGGTTAGTAGTTGTTGTGGTGGCCTTTTCTAGCGACATCTACTCCTCCCGTATCTCGTTGGAATCTCAAATCGATCAAAAGCGTCGTATTATCGGTCAAAAAGAATCAAGAATCAAGCATCAAGTGCTAAAACATAAAGAACAACCAACACTTGCTTGCTTGCAACCAACCAACCAACGAATCAATCCAACGTGTGTTTTGACCGTGTCGTGGTATCGCTTAATCGTGCGCGTTGCGTTGTGTCTCACCCGCCGACTTAACTAAACAAAATCGCGTGTTTTTGTTTTTCAATACAATTTTTTCCCTGCTATTGTTGTTGTCCGTGTTCATGTTTGGCTAGATAGAGCAACAACTAAACAACAATAAAATAATAATAATAATAATTTCGTCGATTTTGGTGTTTTTTGTGAGTGTGTGTGTGTTTGTCGATTTTTGCTGTTTTTGTTCGACTGGTATTATTATTATTATTTTTTCTGTGTTAACATTTCGTTTTAAAGATTTTCGGACAGAAACTAGTTAGTCTTGGCTAAAACAAAAACAAAAAAACGCAAGCAAAAAAGAAAAATAACAAAACTTAACTACAATGTCTCCAAAAAGTTTCCGCCCAGATGCGATATTCGACTAGATTTTTGTTTCTATCTGGCGATCAAAAGAAATTAAATAAAACAAATTTAAATTATAAACAGATGTTAAGTGGAACTAGTTGCTCGGCTGAACACAAAAATGTCTTTAAATTTAACTCGTTAAATAAAATATAGTCAATATCTTTAGCTCAGAATTATTCAATTACCCATTTTGTATTGAATGCCGTTATAAATGCTTAATTTATGTTATTTAAATATATTCGTTTGACTTTTGTTCTCAAATTTGTCATATGTCTGTCTGTCGCTTTGAAACCGTTTGATGTTTGGGATTTATATGTTTAGTTTAGGCCAGAAAGAAAGCTTAGACCAGGAAGCTAAACATGAGATTCGATGTCATTATACCCTCCAGGATGGGGGTATACTAACTTTGTCATTCCGTTTGTAACACCTTGAAATATCGACCTGAGACCCTATAAAGTATATATATTTTTGATCGTCATAAAATTCTAAGACGATCTAGCCATGTCCGTCCGTCTGTTGAAAGCACGCTAGCATCTAAACGAAAGGAGCTAGAACGTTAAATTTTTCCATAAATGCGTCTTATAGTCGTAGATCCGTTGGGATTGAAACGGGGCGAAATCGGCCCAAAGGGAACATTTTTTCCCTCACAAGGACTAAAAATACCCATAATAATCCCTAATATTTTAGCGTATTTAAGCATGTTTTTTGAATATGTCTGTTTATATTTGCTTGCTATTTGGTATGTGCATTCCCCTTATAGCAAAAAAGTGCACCGTAAAGTGATTCTTATTTGTAGGGAGTGAAATGGGACAAAAAAGGGATAAAAATGGTACATATTAAACGACAACAGCTAGAAGCACGAAATTCGGTGTGTACATTCCTCTGATTGAATAGATACATAATATGAAAGTATTTTTTCCAAATTCGTACTTTTAAGGGGTAAAATAGGAATAGAGGGATAAAAATGGTACCAACCAAACGGTTGTACCTAGAATAATGAAATTCGGTGTATAGATTCCTCTGATTGCATAGACAAGTAAAATACACGAATTTTTCAAAATTCGTACTTTTTGGGGTTACAATGAAAAAAGGGGATAAAAATGGTACCACTCAAATGACCGCAGGTAGAGTAATGAAATTCGGAGTATTCATTCCTCTGACTGTGTAGACACGGAAAATAAACTGATTTTTCGAAATTCGTATTTTTTGGGGTTAAAATGGAAAAGGGGATAAAAATAGTACCACTCAAATGACCGCAGCTAGAGTCATAAAATTCAGGGTATACATTCCTCTGACTGCGTAGACACAGAAAATAGACGAATTTTTCGAAATTCGTACTTTTTGGGGTTAAAATGGAAAAGGGGATACAAATAGTACCAACCAAATGACCAAATGAGTTTCCTCTGACTGCGTAGACACGGAAAATAATCGGATTTTTCGAAATTCGTACTTTCAAGGGATACAATGGTACAGAGGGATAAAAATAGTATCAACTAAACGACTACAGCTAGAATGATGAAATTCTAGTTGTGTAGAAACGTCGAGGTAAAAATGGTACCAACCAAATGGGCACAGCTGGAATCATGGAATTCGGTGTATACATTCCTCTGACTGCATATACACGCAAAGTAGAAAGTTTTTTCCAAATTCGCAAAAAATGGTTCAATCATGAAGTTAGGTGAGATAATATATTTTCAAAATTTGTACTTTTGGAATTAAAATAGAATGGAAATACAACCTACTGTAGCAACCACTATCTACCAATATTTATGGTATTTAAGCTTTTTGAAAATATAAATATAAGAATATTTATTTTTTGATTTGAAATAAATAATGGTTTGAAATAATTAAAATATTATATTTATTTATAAAATTATTTTTTTTTTCAATAATACAAATGTTTTGGTTTGGCTATATTAAAAAATTTATATTTTCCTGTAATATTACTGCACTTCTACGACAACCTCTGTGGAATGCAATCCATGGTGGAGGATATATAAAGTTCGGCCCGGCCGAACTTACCGCCACTTTTACTTGTTTTTAAATATCGTTTTCGAGTTTAAAATGCCAAAATACAACAGTCGTTCGACAAAATGGTTGGTTGCATAGTGTTATTCATTATCGTTATGTTATCAGGTTATAATTGCATAATATCAGATAAACAAACAAATTACGATTGGGCCGACCCACGGCCACAAAAAAAAATAACTGATCTTGAGGTGACTTCAATAATTCGTATGGCATTTGGCATCATTTATCGTTTAGAAAGCGTTCATTTACCCTTTAGAAAGCGCTTTTGAACTAAATTTGTGGGATTCCCTTTATGGAATAAAATTCCCATTGATCTAAAAGACTCATTTTGATAATGATTTTTACTTCACCGAATATGTTCCGACCCCAAAAAGTACGAATTTCGAAAAAGATTATTTTCCGTGTCTACACACTCAGAGGAATGTATACTCCGAATTTCATGACTCTAGCTGTGGTCATTTGATTGGTTCTATTTTTATCCCCTTTTTTTCATTTTAACCCCAAAAAGTACGAATTACGAAAAATCAGTTTATTTTCCGTGTCTACACACTCAGAGGAATGTATACTCCGAATTTCATGACTCTAGCTGCGGTCATTAGATTGGTACTATTTTTATCCCCTTTTTTCATTTTAACCCCAAAAAGTACGAATTTTGAAAAATCCGTGTATTTTACTTATCTATGCAATCAGAGGAATGTACACACCGAATTTCGTGTTTCTAGCTGTTGTCGTTTAATATGTACTATTTTTATCCCTTTTTTGCCCCATTTCACCCCCTACAAATAAGAATCACTTTATGGTGCACGTTTTTGCTATAAGGGGAATGCGCATACCAAATATCAAGCAAATATAAACAGACATATTCAAAAAAACATGCTTAAATACGCTAAAATATTAGGGATTATTATGGGTATTTTTAGTCCTTGCGAGGGAAAAATGTTTCCCTTTGGGCCGATTTCGCCCCATTTCAATCCCAACCGATCTACGACTATAAGACGCATTTATGGAAAATTTGAACTTCCTTTCGTTTAGATGCTAGCGTGCTTTCAACAGACGGACGGACATGGCTAGATCGTCTTAGAATTTTATGACGATCAAGAATATACATATATACTTTATAGGGTCTCTGGTCGATATTTCAAGGTGTTACAAACGGAATAACAAAGTTAGTATACCCCCATCCTGGAGGTGGAGGGTATAAAAATCGATTTCTCAAAAATTATGAGTTATGTCTTTTCTTATATTAGGCTAACAATATATACATTTAATTTGATTGTAAATCAATAAAATACAAAATATAAATTTATAATTCCAGAAATAAATAAACAATAACGTTTCATTTTTAATATTCTAGTCATTTTTGTACAGAATTTATGTTAATTTAATAAATGGAATGTTTAAATGATATAGCATCGTTTACTTATTTCTTATATTTTGTATTTTAATGATTAAAAACACAAATTAAATGTATAATTTAATTTTGTGGAATTTGCTCATTAATCTTGGTTCTTTGTCCACATTTAATTGTTTTTTGGTTTAACTGATTTATTATTTAAGTTTAGATCAGGACACAGAAAAGGATGTTTTCCGTTTTGGTATTTTTTATTTGTTGTTTATTTTATTTTTTCCTTCTTGAGATTTTCATAGTGAACCTTTTTGTTCGAGACCTAATTTTTTGTGAGGGGAAATTTTATTAAATTTTAGGAAACTTTTTAAACCAGTTTAAATATTTTCTATTTTTAATGAAATTCTGTAAATTTGTCTTTTTCCACATTTCATTGGTTTTTTTTAGATCTTTTCGGTTAAACGATTTTTTTCCAAATGATCCCACCACAAATCCTATTTTTGGTTTAGATCGGATACAGATTTTTTTATATTTTCGGATTTTGAATTTGCTTATCCATAAAAATATAAAAATATTACATATCAATATAAAAATGTTCTAAATTTTGCATTTTTAAAAAATACAACTTTTTACTCTTGAGATTTTCATAGCGAACTCTTTTGTTCGATTCAATTTCTTGTCTTGGGAATTTTTAAGTATTAGGAAAATAATTGAATTAATTTAAATATTTCTATTTTTAAGTAAATACTGGAACAATGTTATAAAATTTTCAAAAAATTTTAGCTTTATGTCCATCCGAGCAATGTTTTCAATTCTTTTATTTGTTAACGAAATAACCTGAATTAAAAATGTAAATATTTTGTATTATGTTTTTTTTTCTGGGGTATTATGGAAAGTTATGCTAATTCTTTGCATCTGTACGAAGACTTTTTGGACCTAGTGTATTTTAAGTGTTGTTGGTTTTTGTGTACTCACACAATTGTTGGTATTTTGGAAGTTGTTGGTATTTTCGCCTTTTTGACGGTTATTTAATACTACCATCACAATCTCGCCACCGTCCCCATATTATTCGAGTTATATGGTCTGTGTTTTACGACAATTTTTTTTCGTTCAATATAAAAGTGACGGTACGGTTTGGTTCGATCGTTTTGTTTCTCAAGTCTTACTTAAACAAAATAAAAAAAGATTTTGCTCTAATCGAAATCTATTTCAAGTGTTAGTCTGTCAAGTTTGCGCGTTGCGCGAATAGAAGTGGTATTTGCTGCTTTGTTCAAACAAAGCTTGCAATTAAAAAATTATCTCAATTTCGCAACATCGTGATGTTAATGTGACACGTGTGTATGGGGGTTTTTTCGTTACACTTCAAAACTCAAAACTAACTGGAATATATGTAGTTGAGCGGAGTCAGACCTTTGTTTGTCCAACTATTCTCAAGTGTTTAACTGGCATCTATGAAATGTGTTTGCCAACATTTAACTGCCTGCAAGGTTCTTAACATTTCAACTTGTTGTTGTGGATTTTTTGTTATTGTCTTGGACCTTTGTTCCCAATTGCTTTATACATTAGCATGTTTAGAAAAAGCTAATGAGCTAGCAAGAATTTTTGTTTAACAGAATTAAAAAATTAACTGAGTTAATTAGAAAATTAATCGTATTAATTAGAGAATTAATGGAATTATTAATATTAATTAAAATATTAATAATATATTAATTAATATAAATACGAGTCTCAATTTTGTCATATTTTCCTTCTATCCTATGTAAATTAATTAAGAATAAATAGATTTCAACATAAAATGCAATTTATTTTTTTATTAACTAATTCTTAATTTATAGGACACTTTAGCATTTCATATAATAAACATTTCTTCAGCTGCTGGTCAGGAAATATTTTAGATTTTTTCCGGACTCATTTTAATAGATAAAATTTAATTAAAGATATGTTTTTTCTTGGTTAGAATGGCCCTGTCTCATGTCTTCTCATATATAATTAGCATTTTGTATTTAAATTACTCATACAACCCACTGTACTTCGCATTTAAATTACTCATACAGCACGGTGGGGCTTTGTATTTAAATTACTCATACCACCCACGGTACTTCGTATGCTGTAAAAGTTTTAAAATTCTGTAAATCCAGTGATTCTTTTACTAGATTGGATTTTCTTGGATTGGATGATAGTTTACATGACCACGGGAAATATCCAACGTCATTACATCATCAACGCATCCTTCAATATATCTCTATTGAATATATATATGAAAATATGAATTAAAATTAATTATACCACCCACCGTATTCCTTATACGTTGAGCTTAAAGACGTGTCTCAAAGTTATCTTATTTTTCTTATATGCTATGTAAATTAATTAAAAATAGATAGATTTCAACATAAAATGCAATTTATTTTTCTATTAACTAATTCTTAATTTATAGGAAATGTAAAAGTGATTTCATATATTGAATATTTCTTCAGCTCCTACTCAGGAAATATTTTAGTTTTTTCCGAACACATTTCAATAAATAAAAATCAATTAAAGATATACATTTTCTTGTTTAAATTGTCATATTTTTTATTACTCATACCACCCATGGTATTCCTTATTCAAATTACTCATATAAACCATCGAACTCCGCATTTAAATTACTCATACCACCCACTATACGCGATATTTAAATTAAATTAATTTAAAAAACGAAAAAATGCTGTAAAAATGTTGAAATTCTGTAAATCCAGGGAAAGAAAATATTTGGATAATTAATATAATATATTGTGAGTTATTTAGATGAATATGTGATTTTTCCGGACACATTTTAATAGATGAAAATCCATAAGAGATACGATTTTTTGTTAGATTGACCCCTGTTTTAAGCTAGTCATATTTAATTTGCATTTTGTATTTAAATTACTCATACCACCCACTGTACAACGTATTTAAATTACTCATACAACCCATAGTACTTCATATTTAAATTACTCATACCACTCATACCACCCATAGTACTTAGTATTTAAATTACTCATACCATCCAGTGTATGCGATATTTAAATCAAATTAAGTTATAAATCGAAAAAATGCTGGAAAAATTAAAATTCTGTAAATCAAGGAAAGAAAATATGTTGGATAAATAATTAAATCAAAATGTGATTTTTCCGGACACATTTTAATAGATAAAAATCAATGAAAGATATGATTTTTTGTTTTCTTGGTTAGATTGGCCCTGTTTTTCAGCTTGTCCTATTTAATATGAATTTTATATTTAAATTACTCATACCACCCTGTGCACTCCATATTTAAATTACTCATACCACCCACCGTACTTCGAATTGAAATTACTCATACCACCCACCGTACTTCGTATTTAAATTACTCATACAGGGTAGCTGATGAATGTTGCTACCATGCTACTTAATGATGTTGTTAAAGGAGTTTTTCTTTGCAGAACTACATCGAAAGGTAATCCCTTCCAACACTGTGTGGTTTCAACAGGATGATGCGACTTGTCACATATCCAGGTCCTGCTATGTGAGAATTACTGCGAAAGTTTCCCAATAAGCCGATTTCTAGAAACTCAACATTTCGTTGGCTCCCAAAGTCTCCTGACCTCACTGCACCTACCTTTTTCTTGTGGGGTTATTTCTACAGGAAGTTTATAAAAAAATCATAAAAATGTGGATGATTTAAAGCAATGCATTCGAACAATAATTGAGACAATTCTTACTGCAACTCTGCAGGAAGTAATCAATAATGAATATTGCAAGAGCGTCACCGTCATTTAAATTTTATTATTTTTAAAACCCGTTAAAAAGGTTAATTAACTATGTATCAGTTGTCAAATGAACGAAGAAAAAATAATTTTTATGAATTAAACAAAAAGGTTTTTGAGTTTCTTAATGTAGGATCATTCGTCAGCCACCCTGTACACGATATTTAAATTTAATTAATTTATAAAGCGAAAAAATGCAGTGAAAATTTAAAAATCCAGGGAAAGAAAATATATTGGAATTTCTTGGCTTGAGTAATAGTTTACAGGTCCACAGGAAATATCCAGTGCCATTAAATTATCTACACGTTCTTCAATATTTCTCTGTTTTAAGTACTTTTAGAAATAGGGCGCCATTGAACGGAATATTTCGATTTCTTAATTTTTCAAGAACTCCCATCCGATGATCCATCAACTTATAAATCACACCAAATGCAACAAGCTGTTGAGCCTTATCATTGATCAACATTTAAAAATCCAAGCTTTCAATGGACGACAAACCTACGGAATTTTTTTTTTCAAAAAATGAAGCTATCAGAATGTATTTTCTATTAAATTCGTATGTCTTAATCTGCGTTCATATATGCACCCAATATCCACTCAGATTTTGGCACTGAGCCTCATCATTGATCAACATTGAAAAATCGAAGCTTACAATGGACAACAGGCCTAGGGGAAAATTTTCAAAAAAATGAATCTATCAGAATGTTTTTTCTATTTAGTTTGTATGCCTTAAGCTGCATTCAGATATGCAACCACAAATCAACTTAGAACGAATTTTGTCTGTCAAACTTCAAATGGATTCTAAGATCCGACAAATTAAAAAGAAAAACATTTTGGGAGCTACACTTTTTAAAAAATTTCCTGGTGATGAGTGTGGTGGAAATTGTACACCTACCCCTAAAAATTATAATAAATATTTTTTGTGTAGAAGGAGGGAAATAATTTCCCATTTTCAAAATATTTTTTATATGATAATGACAATACGAATTTTTTTTTTGTGGTTTGTCCCTCACAATCGACTTGGTCATTTATAACAATTTGACTATTTTGGATGGGGGAGCAGTTTCCACCGGAAATCTAAAGTTGGGAAAACAACAACGTTCTCTTAATTAGTGACAGACAGGAGGAGGGCTATTCTTTGTCGTTTTTGGTACGCCCTAATATGGCCTGACGTGGAGCACTACCTTTTATAATATAAATTACTGCCACAATTACTCAGCAATTTCATTGGGAACAAGTTTACCCACCAGCTGCAGCTGCAGCGCTATCTCTTTGTTTCTTTGCCTCTTTTTAAAACGATTAGACAGCCGGAAAAGACGTCACTTACTTAAGTCTTTCTTTGCCGGTGTGTGCCAAAGTTCAAGCGAAACCAAGAAAATATATAGCTGCTGCTGCTGCTGAAGACTGAAGAAATGAACTGAAATTATGTACTAACTAGTACAAAAGACAGAAATAGCTTTCTCTTTTTATGTTCCAGCCGGCCGGGCCGGGGTATTGTAAACTAAACTAAAACATTTGTAAGCCACCACCACCGCTCGCTCGCACCACCAAGGTGGTCAATACCAAGCGGCCATCAATAGCAGCAGCAGCACCTCAACCACCACCACCAATACTGCTGCTGCCGTTCACCGTTAACCAATTAAAGTTGACATAATTTCTTGGTCAGCAACTCACAAGAAACCGAACATAAAGATTGTTGGTGTTGGTGGTGGTGGCGGCGCCGGTGTACAGTGGGTCATTGTGGTAATAAAGGGGGAGAGAACAAATTCAAAAGATTTACTAATAGTTGTGAAATGTGAGAACCTTGTTAGCCTAGATTGGAATGTAGCCTGAATGGAGATTGTTAATGGTTATAGGGTTTTTATTTATTCTAAATAGTAGAAAAGTGTCAGCGTTTTTACATTTATGCAGCAATTGTTAAGAGAAAATTCGAGCAAAAGTTTCACCAAACCAATAAGAATATTTTCATTTGTCGACATGTTTTCGATATCGTTTAGTCGGACGTTAAAGTAAAACAAACATAAAAAAATTATCGATAACATTATTAGTTATCAAAAAAATCAAAAAAAAAAATAATATTTTATTAATTTGAATGATAACGTTTTTTTTAAATTTTTTAAAAAATTAAAATTATCGACAAAAACAGACTTATAGAAAACTAAAAAACAATTTTGCAATTTTTATCGAATTTCCACAAGCGATGGAAGTTATCAATAACAAAAAAGTTATCGATTTTTCATTTCTTTTAATTTTCGATTTTGAGCGCATTGGAATGAAGTATTATTTCAGTTTTCTTTAAAGTCCATGTAATAATTATTTTTGTTATTGAATTCATTTGGTGGTATGCTATGTTGTATTTAATTTTAATTTTGTGATTTTTATCGAAATTCCATCATCGTCAACTATGGAAGTTGTCGATTACTATGGCAGTGTTTTGAATTTTCAATTTTGAACCCATTGTAAAGAAAAAAAATCGATTTTTAAACATTATTGTCCGATAACTCGATTTCTAAACGAGATATCGATAAGATGGCAAATTTTTTTTCTTATTTTAAAAAATAATTATAAAAATAGCAAAAAAGCGCAACAGGCGCAAACTTAATTTACAATAAAATATATCGCGCGATTTCCATTATAAAGAGTGATTTTTTTGAGGTTAGGATTTTCATGCATTAGTATTTGACAGATCACGTGGGATTTCAGACATGGTGTCAAAGAGAAAGATGCTCAGTATGCTTTGACATTTCATCATGAATAGACTTACTAACGAGCAACGCTTGCAAATCATTGAATTTTATTATCAAAATGCGTGCTCTGTTAAGAAAGTTCAGAAAGAAAGAAATTGTGTTCAGCGACGAAGCTCATTTTTGGCTCAATGGGTACGTAAATAGGCAGAATTGTCGATTTTGGAGTGAATATCAGCCAGAAGCATTGCAAGAGCTACCAATGCATCCAGAAAAAGTCACAGTTTGGTGCGGTTTATGGGCTGGTGGCATCATTGGACCGTACTTCTTCAAAGATGATGCGAATCGTAACGTAACTGTGAATGGTGAGCGCTACCGTGAGATGATATCCAACTTTTTTTTGCCCAAAATGGAAGAACTGAACTTGGTTGACATGTGGTTTCAACAAGATGGCGCTACATGCCACACAGCTCGCGATTCTATGGCCATTTTGAGGGAAAACTTCGGAGAACAATTCATCTCAAGAAATGGACCGGTAAGTTGGCCACCAAGATCATGCGATTTGACGCCTTTAGACTATTTTTTGTGGGGCTACGTCAAGTCTAAAGTCTACAGAAATAAGCCAGCAACTATTCCAGCTTTGGAAGACAACATTTCCGAAGAAATTCGGGCTATTCCGGCCGAAATGCTCGAAAAAGTTGCCCAAAATTGGACTTTCCGAATGGACCACCTAAGACGCAGCCGCGGTCAACATTTAAATGAAATTATCTTCAAAAAGTAAATGTCATGGACCAATCTAACGTTTCAAATAAAGAACCGATGAGATTTTGCAAATTTTATGCGTTTTTTTTAAAAAAAAAGTTATCAAGCTCTTAAAAAATCAGCCTCTAGTTTTCTTCAAAGTCCACGTAGTTAGTAATTATTTTGTTTATTTTTGATTTTATATTAATTTTTTAGTTGTTGAATTCGAGGGTATACATGTAATTTCTTCCGAATTTCCACAAGCGATAGCTATAAAATTTATCGATTACTAAATCAGTTATCGATTACTAAAGAAGTTATCGATAACTGTGGAAGGTTTCGATTACTAAAAAGTTATCGATTTTATTCGATTTTTCTTCTAATTTTCGATTTTAGCCCATTGGAACGAAAAAATCTATTTTTTGCTGTTTTCAAAATATTTTTTATCAAATTTCCTCAATCGATAGCTATCGATTACTAAGAAAAGTTCGATTTTTTATATTTTCTTCTAATTTTCGATTTTGAGGCAATTGGAACGAAAAAAATAATTTTTGCTATTTTTTTTTCAAAGTATGAATTTATCGGTTACTAAGACAGCTATCGGTAACTAAAAAGTTATCGTTTTTCACAATAGATAGCTATCGGTAACTACAAAGTTATCGTTTTTCACAATAGATAGCTATCGGTAACTACAAAGTTATCGTTTTTCACAATAGATAGCTATCGGTAAATAAAAAGTTATCGTTTTTCACAATAGATAGCTATCGGTAACTAAAAAGTTATCGTTTTTCACAATAGATAGCTATCGGTAACTAAAAAGTTATCGTTTTTCACAATAGATAGCTATCGGTAACTAAAAAGTTATCGTTTTTCACAATAGATAGCTATCGGTAACTAAAAAGTTATCGTTTTTCACAATAGATAGCTATGAAAGTTATCTATTACTAAAAATTTTTTATTTTATTTGTTCTTCTAATTATCGATTTTGAGCCAAATGGAACGAAAAAAAAATCGATTCTTTGCTGTTTTCAAAGTATGAAGTTATTGATTATCAAGGCAAAGAAGTTATCGATGTTGTTTATTTCTTTTAATTTTCGATGTTACGCGCATTGGAACAAAAAATAATCATTTTTTCAATCTTTAACGCCCCATTACTCAATAACTAAGGATATATCCAATTAATCTTTTTTGAGGTCCTCTTTCAAAAACTATAGTCAGATCTTAGAGCTTCGGATATCATACTCTCTCGAAATAAAAGTCAATACTCCCGTGTATGTTTTCTTTGCTGAGGAGCAGTTATTTTGGAAAAAAATTGCAAAAATAATTCTCAGTTGCGAAATAATCCGCTCGTGTATTCTTTCTTTGCTGAGAAGCAGTTACTTTGCTACAAAGTTGCAAAAATAATTCTCAGTCGTTTGGTGGGACATTTTTAATTAAAAGATTTCTAACGAAACACGTCACGGCCCAGATAGCTGCGATCATGTTAAAAAAATAAAATTGATTTTGACATCTCTGTTCAAATCACAATAATAAAGAACAAGTCTAACTACTTTAAAAAATGAATTAAATTAACGACTTTCAATTAAAATTAATATTAGAAAGTTAATAGACGTTTTATGTAGTATACTAAAAATAAGTAAAATTCTGAAACTAGAATTTCTAAAAATATTTAAATGAAACAAAACATGTTGTATATAGCCTTACCTTAATACATATAAGGGGAGCTTACACTTTAACAATTTGTCGTACAAAAATCGTCTTATATGAACTAGAACTTGCGTAAATTAAAAAAAATAAAATATAAATTCTCAAAAAGTCGAAATCGTTCGATTTTATTTATGATTAGGTATGTTAGGTTCCTTTATTTTTAATCTAGCCGCTAAGCGCCTCCTGTTTTTTTTTGGTAATTTATCGACATTTTGTAGTTTTTTACTTTTATTATCGAGAATTGTCTACTAATTCTTAAAGTGTAAAATATCAAAAATTGATGTCCTAACTATATTTAGGCCTATAAATTCTGGGCCCAATTTTTATTATAAGTTGAATTAAATAAATCCTAAAATATTCCTCAAAACTTATAAATTTTTCCTCACTAATGTCACACTGTGCATCAGTGCGGCGGCAGCTTCTAAAGAAGTTTCCCTTTCATTGAAAGGCCAACAAAGAAATGTGTAAATGGTTCGCCGCTGCCAAAACGTTTCAATGTAAACCAATGCGTCACTGGAGCTTGAACAAGAAATTCATTCATTCGTGAGACGACTGACGCGACTGCGATGCGCTACGCTCACGCACCGGGTGTTTAGCGGCTTGGTGGCGGCGGCGTCGACTCTGGCTCATAGTCGAAACCCACTGAACTATATTAGCTGCAGCCGCCGTCGTAGTACATTAGCCATTTATGGTTAAAATAAACATGTTGCTCAATTGGCCACAAATGCCATGACAGCGTTCAAACATACGAGGCAGATAGACGTACGAACGGCCAGACGGACATGACTATACATTGCACATTGTCGTTGGTTGTATTTAGTTGAGACTGGTTGTTATTACCATTTTTCAGTTAACGTGGTCTTTAGTCTTGCTGTTGTTTTGTTGGTGTGGGGTGGCGGGTTTCTAACATTACGTTTGCATTACATACAAATATGTACTCGTATGTATATGTAGATATGCCAGCCTCGTGTACATGTGTGATTTGTTGCTGGGTGTAATCGGTTTTCGGTGAATTTTTCATGTGGCAACGTATTTAATTTTTAGAAAAGTACATCTATTATTTTAAAACAAAAAGTTGGTGGTTTTTTGGCGTGATAGTATTTAAAAAAAAATAATATTAGTTTGTATTATTGTCCGCCTTAAGGTCTCAAGTAAATGAAAACAAGATGTTGTTTGTTTATTATTTTATTTTTCAATTTTGTTCCCGATATTTCGAACGACTTCGTAGATCATCCTCAGGGGCGTTACAATTTTAAAAAACAAAACGATCCTTCCACTTTCACAAGTTTTTGTCAAGTGACAATAATAAAATTAATCCAAAATGAAAGAGGTTTAAATGTTACCCACACCACCTTAATTACACTAAAACCATGAGCACTGCTGCTGTTAAATGTTAACCACTCCACTTTAATGTTACAGTAAAACATAAGCAGTATTACTGTTAAATGTTAACTTTCTATTTTAATGTTACAGTAAACGCATTAACAGTATTGCTGTTAAATGTTAACGTTCCACGTTAATGTTACAGTACAAGCATAGGTAGTGTTGCTGTTAACTGTTAACTTTCAGTGTAAGCATCACTCCTGCTGTAACGTTTATTAACAGTGTGTGTGTGGTGAAGCTCTGAGAGAGAGTTTGTACAATAACAGTGTGTACGGGGAGGACTGTTTACGCTTGATGTTTTGTCTTCAGAAATGTGATGTGTTCTTTCGATCGCCTGTAACTCCTGAAATACTTGACCGATTTTAATGTACTATACCTTGTTTTGAAGGCAATTTCAATTACTTTCAAATTATTGAAGTGAAATGGTTTAGCCGCGTTATATTTTTAAAGGTTTTACAATTTTATTTTGATTTTCGAATGGAATACATTAATTGATTTTTTTTGAAATTATAAAGTAGTGTTCTTAGATGTCGTTTTTAGTGACTATGTGAGTTTGGAAGTGGTGAAATGATGGCTTCTTTTTTTTACGATTTTTTTTGCAATATCTACCAGAATTTCAGTAAAAAATGTATTAAAAAATCCGTCTTCTCAGGGAAAAGAATTAAGATTTTCCAAAAAATATAATTTGTGATTTTGGAAGTTATTTAATAAATAATGGGTTATTTTTTACGATTTTTTCAATCTTTATTTTTGCAAAATCTATTAATCTATTCAAAAATCCGGCTTCTCAGGGAAGTAGTTTTTAGTTTTTCCAAAAATATATCATTTCTTTATTTTTTAGCGTTCTTAGTGCGAGTTTTGGAAGTGATGAAATGATGGGTTATATTTTTTACGAATTTATTTTTCAATCTTTCTTTTTCAAAAATAAACCAAAATTTCAGCGAAAAATCTAAAAAAAATTCTTCTTTTTAGTTTTCACAAAAAAATATTGCTTTCTTAATTTTGACCACACTTATAATACAAATTTTGTATTTTGCGCCATTGCGTTTATTCTTTTTTATTAACATATTTACATTTGTTTATTTTTTCCTCATAATTGTGTAATTCAGCAGAATTATTGCAAAATTTTCAATTTCATTAATTTCCGATTTTCCCACCTCGTCTCCTTTTTCCAAAATCAACCAAAACCAGGGAAATAGTTTTTAGTTTTTCTCAAAAATATATAATTTCTATAATTTTGACCATTCTTATTAGAAGACCCTTATATTTCATTCATTTTGTTTATTATTTATTTTATTAATAATATTTATTTTGTTGCGTTTGTTCCCCATAATTGTGTAATTCAGCACAATTATTGCAAAATAATGTGTTATCGTAAATTTTTCATTTTCGATTTCATTAATTTCCGTTTTTCCCACCTCGTCTTTGTGTCTGGCCATGTTTATTTATACACTTAATTAATTTTTCCGCAATATTTTCTTATGACTCAGTTCAGTTCAGTTTTTCAATTTTAAACAAAATCTTTTGTTTATTGATTAATTGCATGTTCGGAAATAGCATAAAGGCTTACTTACATGTCTGTTGTTGTTTTTACTTGCATTTAAGGTCTTCTTGTTGTTCTAGGTCTTTTGTGAAATATTAAGTTCCGGTTTTTTGTTTGAACGCAAACAATGTAAAAAAAAAATACAGAGGGACCTTAGTTCCTACAAAGGGAAATACATATATCTTGTCGTTGGGAACATGATTTCTATAATATACTGGATGTATTTATTTCATTTTATGACACTGGATTTTTGCGATTCTTTACAAAAAATAATATTTTGTCTCCGTCTCCTAAAATTGTTATGAAACATAAAACATAATAAAATTATGGATACATTTTTTGCTAAAATTCCAATTTTATGTCCGACGCCTACAATTTTTATGAAATCATCACAAATAAAATTTATGGAATTTTTTTTTTACTAAAATTCAAATTTTCGCCTAAGTTGCCTTTAATATTTGTACTATCAATTTGGCAGTATATTTCTATAATATAACATAGTTATAGTTATTGCTATTTAAGCCCTTATAACACTTTCTGTTTTGTGGTTCCTTTTCAAAAAATAACATTTTGTGCCCGACTCCTAAAATTTTGACGAAATCACAAAAATGGAAACTTTTTTACTAAAATCTAATTTTCGTCGAAGGTACCTTTAGTATTTATACTATTGTTTTGACAGTATAAGTCCGATCATGGCCGATTATACGCTAAACAGAATGTAGGAGTAAGGGATATTTATCTTCTGAATATTACCATCAAGTAGAAGCAGCGGCTTAGGAACAACCGTAAACAATAAGAAAATGTTTTTTTTTTTTCAAATTTGAATTTGAAATTTTTAAAAAATAAAAAAATATTTTGTTTAGTTTTTTAATAGCTACTAGCATCATAAAGAAGAAAAATTATGCATTTAAAAAAATTGATATTTTTTTACTAAAATTCCAATTTTCGTGGAATGTACATGCCCGGTTATATGTTAAACGAATGTATTCTGAATATCACCATCAAGTAGAAACAGTGACTTAGGAACAGTCCTCAAAAAATTGAGAAAAGTATATTATTATTTTTTAATTTAATTTTTTTTATTAAATTTTCGTCAAAAAATAGATATTTTGAAAAACAATGTTTAAAAAATAGAAACAAATTATAAAAATATTTTGTGCCATTTTTTGAAAAAAAAAATAAATTTGTAAAAATAGAAAAAAAATTGCAAAAAGTATTGTGTTTCATTTTTTAATAGTTAGCATCATAAAGAAGAAAGAGTATGTATAATTTTGTATAATTTTTTACTAAAATTCCAATTTTCGTCGAAGGTGCCTTTAATATTTGTACCATCATTTTGGCAGTATACATCTGACCATGGCTTATTATGATCATATTCTGAATATAACCATCAAGTAAAACCAGTGACTTTGAGAATTTTTTTTTTAAAATGTTTTTTGTCAAAAAATTAGAAAAAAATATTATTATTTTTTTCTTTAATGTTTTTTGTCAAAAAATTGAGAAAAAGGAATATATTTTGAAAATCCATAAAAATAGAAAAAAAATAAAAATATTTTGTGCCATTTTTTTTTTGAAAAAATATATATTTAAACATAAAAAATAGGAAAAAATTGCAAAAAATATTTTGTTCCATTTTTTAATAGCTAGCATCATAGTGGAGAAAACAATGCCTATTTAAAAAATATCTGGATAAAGATATAAGACAATTTAAAAAAATATGTTTTTTATTTTTTTATTATATAAAATCCCAATAAAAATAGAATTTAAAATATATTTTTAATTTTATAATAACTGTTTACCTAACGATGAAAACAAGTCCTGCTGGAAGAAAATCTATAAATAAATGTAGAAGTTATGACCAATCAATTTAAACAAACACTTCATTTTAGAATTTCTCTTGTTTCTACAAGAAGTGTCACATTTTCTACATTTATCATTAAATTTTCTTCAAAGAGGACTAGTTTTCTTGGTTAGAATGCCATTAGAAAATTAAAAAATATATATTTTAATTTTGGGTTTTAACTGTGTTTTATCGTGCCTAAAAAGATACATAAAAAAAATTAAAAAATCACGTTTTTTAATTATCGTACAAAGAGGGCCATAACTTTTACATTTATTCATTGATATTTTTCATATAAGCTCTGTTTTAGTCTCTAGGATGAAAGCTATTAAAAAAATGAAACAAAATAATTGTTTGTTGCGATTTTTTATTTATAATTTTAAGCGGTTTTCATGTCAACAAAAATCGTGTCAAAAAAAGTTTATTTTTAATTATCTTACATAGCGGTTCATAACTTTTATATTTATCCATAGATAGTTATCAAATATGCTGTTTTTTATTCTTTAGATGCTAGCTATTAGAAAATGGAATAAAATATTTTTGACGATTTTTTCTTCTATTTTTTTGTTTTGGTTTTTTTGTGCCAAAATAAAATGATTTTTTTTAAATATCTTTTCTCAATTTTTTGTTGATTGCTCCTAAACCATTTCTTCTAAGTAAAAGTGATTTTGAGAAGATTGGTAGCCCTTACTCCTATCAACTGTTTAATGCATAACTGGGTATACTCATAATTAAACTATCAAATTAATAGTACAAATACTAAAGGCACTTTCAACGAAAATTGGAATTTTAGTAAAATTCAAAAAATAACCATATATATTTTTCGAGTTTAGAATACCAAAATACATTAGAAAATGTTATACACATTTCTTGGACAACATTTTTGTGGCCTAGTGCAATTATTCAGTTCATTTTCTCATAAAAATTTCTTTTGAATTTTAATAAATGTATTAAAAAGATAGTCAAACGAACGAATTATTTAATCAACATCTTTCGATGATTTCGATGAATTAAAATTAATTTAATTAAAAAATTAATTGAAATACAAACTAATTAATATTTTTATTGATATAACCAATTTTCAATTGGAAATCTTTTAAGCTTATTTTGCCGAGAGCAAATGGTTGTTGTTATGCTAAAAAATAAAATTAATTTAATTAAAAAATTAATTGAAATACAAACTAATTAATATTTTTATTGATATAACCAATTTTTAATTGGAAATCTTTTAAGCTTATTTTGCCGAGAGCAAATGGTTGTTGTTATGCTAAAAATTAAAATTAATTTAATTAAAAAATTAATTGAAATACAAACTAATTAATATTTTTATTGATATAACCAAAATTTTAATTGAAACTCTTTTAAGCTTGTTTTGCCTAGAGCAAAGGGTTGTTGTTAAGCCAAAAATTAAAATTTAATCAATTTAAATAAACTAATTAATATTTTTATTCATATAACCATTTTTTAATAAAAGCTCTGTTTCCTTTTTTCCATGCACTTCTTAAGATAAAATATTTATATATATTTATAGAAAGTTCCCTTTAAAAATCATATAAGTTTTTTAATATAGTTCGATTTTGTACTCTCTTTGGGAATTTATCATTTTTTAATTCGTTTGAGGTTAATAGCCTTTGTCATGCCAAAACGTGCGTATATTCAATTCTAAATGTTCGCTGCCACTTAGCTATGATGAAATGTACACACAACAGGTAACAGGTAATGTCTTTTTGAACACATGACATTTGTTGCTGAATTGCAAAATCAATACGACGTTTCCACTGACAATTTGTATAAATATTTTGTGTTTGTCCATTTGTTTATGCTCCAGTTCTTGCATAAACAACAAGAGCAACAACATGTTCCTCACGAGGAGGCTTGTGGATGGGGGTACATATTTAAATTTCATCAAATTTCCATTTCCATTTGTATTTGCGATGCGTTCCTCCTTCCTTCGTGCCATTCACTCTTTGTGGACATATTACGCCGTTTGGAGGTCATTAACCCCAACAAAAAAGTCTTCTGTCCATTGGCAGCCACTGATGGAGGTGGAACACCACAAAAGGTTCCTGCATCACATCATGATTTTAACATCAAGCAAATAACGGTAACGTCGAACGAAGATGTTGCAGAATTTTAAATAGTTTGATTTGGAAATACGCAAAAGCAAAAAAAAAACGAAAACAAATAAACAAACTCGTATAAACTTTCAAAATTATACCGGAACTGAATACAAAGAGCCATGATGGTCTTCGGACTGTGCTGTTGTCTTGTGATGTTGTTGATGATGGTGATTTTCGTGGCCGCTCGATGTCATAATCGACGTTTTTTCACATTTGTTTTGTTTTGCTTTTTCTATTGTATCTCTTTTATAATGTTTATTTAATGTATGATTAACGCCATCACATTATCGGTTCATAAAAAAGGCCATTATTAATGCCACATAATATTCAGTTTATAACTATGACGGACGATCGTCGTTGTTGAACAGTGTCTTGACTATGTATTTTTAGCTTGGGAAGAAAACAACATTGAAATTGCTTAATTATATCAATCCAAGAAAATACATGGAAAAAGTCGGAAAAAAGACCAAAACGATTTTCTGGATATCTTCCCAACCTATTAGAAGAAGTGTAAAAAATTTAAAAATTTAATTTAATTTTCTTTGTAGTGTAATATCCGAGGTTGCATGATCCGACTATATTTTTGGATAGAGGAATACGAAGAAAAATTGATTTTCTTGTTATCGGAAGTTAAAGTATGAAAATAGTAGATTTTTAATCAAATAGGCTCAAAATCGAAATATAGAAGAAACAAATCGATAAATTATCGATAACTGCCTTAGTAATCGAAAGCTTCCAAAAAAGTAGAAGAAACAAATCGAAAATAAACATGAAATAAAAAATCGATTACTTTGTTCAATTATACGTAGGTAGATTTTTAGTTCAAATAAGCTCAAACTCGAAAAATAGAAGAAAAAAATCGGTAAATTGTCGATAACTGCCGTAGTAATCGAAAGCTTCCAAAAAAGTAGAAAAATAAATCGAAAATAAACATGAAATAAAAAATCGATTACTTTATTTAATTATACGTAGGTAGATTTTTAGTTCAAATAGGCTCAAACTCGAAAAATAGAAGAAACAAATCGAGAAAAAAAAAACGATAAATTATCGATAACTGCCTTAGTAATCGAAAGCTTCCAAAAAAAGTAGAAGAAACAAATCGAAAATAAACATGAACAAAAAATCGATTACTTTGTTTATTTATAGGTAGGTCGATTTTTAGTTCAAATAGGCTCAAACTCGAAAAATAGAAGAAACAAAACGAGAAAAAAATTGATAAATTATCAATAACTGCTTTAATAATAGAAAACTTCTATAGTTATCGATTAGAATCGAAAAAATCGATAACTTTTTAGTTCCAATGAGCTCAAAAACGAAAACTAGAAGAAACGAATCGTAAAGAAAACTTAAAAAAACCGACTGCTTTTTTAATTATAGGTAAGGTAAGTCGATTTTTAGTTCAATTAGGCATAAAATCGAAAAGAGGAAGAAACAAAACGAGAAAAAATTTTCGATAAAATATCGATAAATGCCTTAGTAATCGATAACTTTCATTGATATCGATTTGAATCAAATTTTCGATAACTTTTTAATTCCAATGAGCTCAAAATCGAAATGTAGAAGAAACGATTCGAAAAAATTAAAAAATCGACAACTTTTTTAATTATAAGTAACTCCCAATAGGTATTGATTTGAATCGATTTTTTTCGATAACTTCTTTAATTATCGATAAATGCCTTAGTAATCGATAACTACATAATTATAGATTTGATAAAACTTATGAGTTGTTTTATTTAAAGCAAAATTAAAAATCGAATTTTTTACATACATACTTCGTGTATTTTCTATCGCAGTATGTAAAAAATGCGATTTCGAAAAAATTTTCAGTTACAAACTTTTAGATTTATGATGACGACCTACAAAAAAAAACAAAATTCAAAGAAAACTTAAAAAGAAAAAAATATGTACAAAAATGCGCGATTTTGTAAAAAATAATTTTTCCTTTTTTCCGGTTTCGTTAACTCGAAAGTTATCAAAAATTTTTATTCAATTAAAAAAAAAATGCGCGATTTTGTAAAAATAATTTTTCCTTTTTTCCGGTTTCGTTAACTCGAAAGTTATCGAAAATTTTTATTCGATTTTTCCGCTTGTTAATTTTTCAATGGCGCTAAAATTAATAAAAAATCAATTTTTTAATTTTCAATTTCGATAACTAAAATCTATCGAAAATTTTTACTTATTGTTTTTAATTTTTTTAAATTGACCTCATTTTACAAAAAAATCTATATTTTTTCAATCTTTCTTTTTCAAGATTTGACGTCCGTCTAAGGAGATATCGATAACAATTACTTTTACTCTTTCCAAAATGTTAGAAAGTATTTATGAACATAGTACAATATCTCGAATAGCTACATAACTTTTTCAGCCTGTTTTGATGTTTTCTTAAAAGTTTTTCCAATATTTTTAGTTATGATTTACTTTACTTTTTTCATATAAATAAGCTAAAAATAATAAAAAAATTAAAAAAATATTTTTAAATTTTAAATTTCGATAACTAACATAGTTATCGAATAATTTTATTTTATGTTTTCCCTTGTTTTTCATATTGACCTCATTTTACAAAGAAATAAAAAACAATATTTTTAATTTTTTTTTTTAATTTAACGTCCGATAACTCCATAACTAAGTGAGATATCGATACAATTTGCACCAATTTTTCTCCGTACTCTTCGCAACTGCAAGAAAGTATTTATGAGTATTATACAAAATCTCCATAACTACGCCAGTTATCGAAAAACTTACTTAACCTTCTCTGCCTGTTTTTATGACTTCTATTAAATTCAGTTAATCGGATATTTTTAGTTTCGATAACTCGAACGTTTACCAGATTTTTGCGTTTTTAAATTCAAATGAGTTAAAAATAGTAAAAAATATAAAAAAATCGATAACTAAATATAATAATCGAAAATTTTAGTCGCTTTTTTCATATTGATCTCAGTTTACAGAGCAAATTCAATATCTTATATTTCTTAATTTGTCATCCGTTCAACTAAGCGAGATATCGATATAGTGATTTTCTTCTTACTTTTGACAACATTTCAGAAAGTATTGTACAATATCTAGTTTTGTATAAAACTAGTTTTTTATAGTTTTTCCGATATGTTTAGTTTGGATAATTCAAAAGTTATCGAAAATTTTTACCCGATTTTTTTCGAGTTTTTCATTGAAATGAAATAAAGATATTAAAAAAGTTTGGATAATTCAAAAGTTATCGAAATTTTTTACCCAATTTTTTCGAGTTTTTCAATGAAATGTGATAAAGATATTAAAAAATTGATTTTTTTTTAATTTTAAATTTCGATAATAATAGTTATCGACATTTTTTATTTTATTTTATTGATCTCCTTTTACAAAAAAAAAATAACTTTCGATAACTTGATAACTAAGAAAAGTATTGATAATATGTCCACCAATTTTTCTTCTTACTCTTTTATAAAGTATTTGTGTCGGAAATTAAATAGTTCTAAAGTTGATATCTCCAATTATTTTTTTATCTCCAAATCTGGATATGATGATAATCGCTCGATAGGGGGGTTGCAGCTGTTGCTCTTCATCTTTCATATGGCTTCACACCACTGTGCTACACTGTGATTATAATCTTCATGTTCATGTCCAACAATGTCGACGATAATGACAGTAGCACGACGCCTCGTATTGAATGCCTGGAATTTTAGTTTATTTATTTTTTGAGGAATGTGGTCAAAACTCTCGGTTGGTTTGTTTACATCTTCGGGGCATAGTTGTTTTACAACTATTACCACCATCACCACCAACTACTTACTACTACTTACCCTCCCCAACTACTTGTGTTTTGTTTACTTATTTGCTGTTTTTCGTTTTGTTTTTTATTTATTATCAAGTTTTTTTGTTTTCTTGTTTTGCCAAAATAAAAACAACAACAAAATTATTGGTATTTGTGTCCGATAGTTGTGAGTATTTCACGAATGCAGGAATGTTTGTGGTTTTGTTTTTTGTTGGATTAAAACAGATCAAGGTTATGTTTACCGTGTTGTGTTGTGTTGTGTGCCAAGCCAAACCGACATACGGACATTAACCATCCAAACCGACCCGGGTGGTGTTGATGTTGCTGCGATAACATCTTCAGCAAACAGGTTGTTGTTGCCGCTATGACTCAACTTAATTTTTTGAGTGTAAATGGGAATTTGTGGAGCTTTTCCTTTCATATAAAAATGTTAAAATAAACATCGAACAAGTCGGGCAAAATATTTTATTCATTTCCTTAAAGGCCTTTCCAGACATACCAATTTTTTATTTTTGGGGGAGGTCCCAAAGTTTTGTTTCTTACTGTAGTGTATGAATATATACATATTTATCGTTTGAATATTGCAACCACCCTATGTTTTGGCTCGCTTGAATGATTGTGGCACGTACACATTATGATTTGTTTAAATTATTTTATACTTGACATTAATTTTGGAGTTTAATTCAATCTAGTCATGGCTAAGAGCAGAGCTAAGCAACGATAGATCGCAAAATTACATAGAAATCGAAAAAAGAAAAATTGCGAAAATGTCAATATTATTGTGTCAATAATGAAATAAACAAAACAAAATAAGATAAAAACTAAATTTACTTTTCCCATATTAAAAAGTATTATTCCAAATTAATTTATTACCCCAGCAAAAAGGTACATGTTTCCTAAGGAAGCACGTTTTCATCGCATTCTAAAATCCCAGAATTTTTCTATTTTCAGGAATTTTTTATTTAGATTTGTTCGCCTTTTCATTAATTTGCGTCAAAGTTAATAAAAAATCAATTCTTTAATTTACAATTTCTATAACTAAAATAGTTTTCGATTTTTTTAATTTATCTTCCGATAACTTCATAATTAAGCGAGATATCGATAACTTGAAAGTTATCGAAAATTTGTATAGGATTTGTTTCTCTTTTCATTCAAATGTGCTAAAATTAATAAAAAGTAATTTTTTATTTTTTAATTTCGATATTGTGATAACTAAAATAGTTATCGAAAATTTTATTTTATATTTTCCCTTGTCACAAAATTTTAATTTATCGTCCATAACTAAGGGAGATATCTATAACATGAACAATTCGACAACTCTAAAGTTATCGAAAGTTTGTATCCGAATTTTTCGTTTTTTCAGTCAAATGTGCCAACAATATTTTTTTTAATTTTAAATTTCGATAACTAAAATAGTTATCGAAAATTGTATCCCCTTACCTTTTTCATATTGATAAAAAATCAATATTTTTTATTTTTTTTTTACTTATGGACCGATAACTCCAAAACTAAGCGAGATATCGATAACATGACCAATTCGATAACTCGAAAGTTATTGAAAATTTGTACCGATTGTTTAGCTTTTACCATTAATTTGATTATATAAAAATTGTCGATAACTAAATTAGTTATCGATTTTATTCGAAAGTTATTGAAAATTTTCATCCGATTTGTTCCTCTTTTCATACAATTACGCTACAATAATAAAAAATCAATTGTTTTTATTTTCAATTTCGATAACTAAAATAGTTGAATTCGATAACTCGAAAGATGACGAAAAAATGTATCTATTTTTTCTTCATTCAATTGCGCCAATAATTAAAAAACGATTTTCTAATTTAAATTTTTTTCGATTTTGATTTTCAATTTCGATTTTTTCGCTTTTTTATTCAATTGCGCCAAAGTGATTTTTTTTATTTTCAATTTCGATAACTAAAATAGTTATCGAAAATTTGACATTTTCCCTTGTTTTTCTAATTTACAACAGTTGACAAAAAAACCAAGTGAGATATCGATAACATGACCAATTTATTAACTCAAAATATATAGGCAATGTATATCGGATTTTTCGCTTTTTTTATTCAATTCCATTTTTTAATTTTCAATTTCGGTAACAATATATATTTTATTTTATTTTTCCCTTGACCTTTTTCATATTGACCTCAGTTGACAAAAAACCAATATTTTTAATTTATCGTTAGTTATCGAACATTTAAATTTTATTTTTTTCATTTTTTCATATTGACCTCATTTTAAAAAGCTCAATATTTTTTTAATTTATCGTCCGATAACTCCATAACTAAGTGAGAACAGAACCAATTCGATAACTCGAAAGTTATCGAAATTTTTTATCGGATTTTTTCTTTTTTTTCATTCACTAAGTGATAAAAGAACCAATTCGATAACTCGAAAGTTATCGACAATTTTTATCGGATTTTTCGTTTTTTTTTATTCAATTCTATTTTTAAATTTTCAATTTCGATAACAATATAGTTAGTTAATTCTATTTTTTCCCTCGACCTTTTTGATATTGACCTCAGTTTACAAAAATATATTTTTTTAATTTATCGTCCGATAACTCCATTACTAAGCGACCCTTGCCAACATGTCAGAAGGTATGCAAATTATACAATATCTCTATAATTACGCCAGTTACGGAAATGTTGTACTTTACTTTTTCTGCCTGTTTTTATATCGATATTTTTAGTTTCGATAATTCTCTTTCTTTTTTCACATTTTTTTTCGATTTTTATTCCACAACATTTTTGGCTTTATAAAAAGGTAGGAACATCCTGGGTTGCTTCCGAATTTTTGGATCTTCAAGCTATTTGAATTTGAAATTATTTTAGCTAAAACTCTGGTCACTTTTAATTTGTATTCGTCCTGTGATATTTTATATCCACCGTAATGACATATCTCTGTTTAAAGATTGCCACTTAGCATAAGTGTCGGTCGCATAGGTTGCATATTAATTGCTGTTACCAACCAACCAATCTGAGTAATATAGAATACAATTTATTGTTTTTATATAACTTGTTACTCAGACATTTTTTTCTTATGAGCTGTTTAATAACAATAATAATAATAATATAAACATTCGGCACGTTTTGTAAATCTGACATCGAGACGAGAATATCAGTAATTTGTATATTTATGGTGTTTTAACATATTCTCCCCCCATTCGATTGGTGGTCATAAGACAACGAACGAAGCGCGCGCGAGTGATAATGACGGTGTGAGATTTGTAACCGCAACACAAAAAACCAGCCAACAACACTGATTAGCAAATAAATAAATAAATGAAAATTAATTTTACTCATAGATCCAGAAATAAGAAATTAAAAAAAATATAGACAAAGAACAATAATAAAGTATAAAAGTTAAAACCGCAAAAGAGACATGGCCTGTCTGTCTGACATCGATTTGGCCACACTGCATAGAAGTCGCCTGGAAGAGCGCTTCAATTACAAATTGTCCTTCCAGCAGCCCCATCATATGTACGATGGCGGCTTTAGTCCGCTGACCCGCAACCGACCTTGTCTGCAACGCAATAATGCCAGTGAAAGCGGCGTTGGCATGAAATCGTCACATTTGGAAGATCTGAATGGGAATTGTGTTATGGATAATTTGAGCAATAAATTAAATCGTTTGAATTTTTTAAATAAACAAAAATTATTGAATCGTGGCGAGTCATCGTCGAGTCTGGAAGACGAAGAGGATTACAATTATTTCTCATCGACAACAAGGAGACGACGTTCGGGAACGTGGCCGTAAGTTTCAAAATAATAATAATTATTTTTCAAATATTAATAATAAAAAAATAATAATGTCATTTGGAAATAAATGTTTATTCCATAAAATATAGATGGTCTTGAGCCAGGACAATATTACAGTTTAAATCAAAGATCTTTTCTTTCTTGATATTGTTTTTTGCTATTTTTGCTTACCCTGTTATCACGTGGCCTTGAACAGCCCGCCGATAATTGTAATTGCTTATTGATGACCTATCATTTTTTTCGTTGGATATGTTCGTCATCGTCCGATGTTTCCCATCCCCGTCTCCCCAATAAACAATTATAATTGTAAATAAATATAATGTTCGACAAGTGCTAGCTAGACACCAGCACAAATAGCAATGACATTCAATATTTATTTTTCACAAACTCCAGAATTGGCAAGTCATTTATTTATTTACCTATTGGTGGTCGGTGATACTCGAAAGAGTGCCCTGTAACAGAAAAGATAAAAAGTTTCAGACAATATATAAAGAGTGATTTTTTTGAGGTTAGGATTTTCATGCATTAGTATTTGACAGATCACGTGGGATTTCAGACATGGTGTCAAAGAGAAAGATGTTCAGTATGCTTTGACATTTCATCATGAATCGTCTTACAAACGAACAACGCTTGCAAATTATTGAATTTTATTATCAAAATGCGTGCTCTGTTAAGAAAGTTCATTGCGCGCTTCCATTTTATGATCAGTTTAATCGACCCACTGAAGCGGCTATTCGGGCTATTGTGACTAAATTTCGCACCAAATTTACATTGTTGGACATTAAACCACCAACACGCTTACGTAGAGTGCGAACTGAAGAAAATATCGCAGCTGTATCGGCCAGTGTTAATGATGACCACCAATTTTCGATTCGTCGCCGTTCGCACCAATTGGGTCTCTGTTACTCAAAAACGTGGAAATGCCAAAATTGGACTAAGCGGATGGACCACCTAAGATGCAGCCGCGGTCAACATTTAAATGAAATTATCTTCAAAAAGTAAATGTCATGGACCAATCTAACGTTTCAAATAAAGAACCGATGAGATTTTGCAAATTTTATGCGTTTTTTTTTTAAAAAAGTTATCAAGCTCTTAAAAAATCACCCTTTATAATAATTTATACAGTATCACAATTCATAGACATATTACATTCATTAACCTATGGGGAATTTGTGATTGGATAAATATTTGTTTGGTTTTGTGGATTGTGAATTTCAATAGTTGGTTTTTATTATTTTGTTCATAATTCAAAAATAAAACACGTCTATTATCCCCTATTGCAGTCTAAAGAAAATATATTTATTTATTTTGCATTGACGAACAAAATTACACACCCTTCCTTTATAGTTTCTACTCATGCGTGCAAAAATTATGGGTTTCCCTGATTGAACTTTGTTGATTGGTGTCATTTTGATCTATTTATGATGGCTGATGTCGTATAACGTCAGTCAGTCAGTTTTTACAGCAACGATAATTTTCAATATAAACAGCTTTGGTGGGAGGTGACAATAAATATTTTATACGAAAAGTATATTCTAAAATATAAAGCATTATATTTAAACGGGTAAATTCTTAATAATTTATGACATGTGTAGAGTATGCTTTTACATTGTAAAGTTGTCCATAAATAGTTCTGAATTTTGACAATAGAGAGGGAATATGTTTAATGGATATATATTAATTCAATTGATCTCGTAAAAAAGTTGAAATGTCACAGCTTCAGGTGACCCGAAAATTATGTCAACTTACTTATTCGTTACTATTGAAAATAGCTATTGAAAAATAAAATAAAATAATTTTTTCTGTTTTTTTTTTGTACCCCCAAAAAAGATTTCTTTTGAAAAAAAAAACAAAACATTTTTTTATTAATTTCTTCGGGAATGTTCCGAAACCACTGTTTTCTATGTGAAAGTGAAATTGACAACATTTGTTATCGGACTATTAAGGTACCTTCGACGAAAATTGGAATTTTATTAAAAAAATAAATATAAATTTGCCGCATAATGTATTCGACTTCGAATTTTACAATGTCAAACTTGGAAAATATTATAATTATTAACTGAAGAATAAAAGTAAAATTTTCATTGCTTCTGCAGCCGTATTCGTATACCCTCCACTAGACTTTGGCAGTTTTGCAGTTGTTTATAACGCCCAAAAGTGTAGTTTTTTGAAAATTACTCAAATTCAATTTTCCCTATCTACTTCTATTATAAAACTAGCAATAACGCTAGTGGAGTGATTTGAAAAGAAAAAAGTTTATTGATAAAATAATTGAAAAAAATGCAAAAACAAATGTTGTTAACTTGCCTGTTCACTCCCCGACGGGGAATTGAACCCCGGTCTCCCGCGTGACAGGCGGGGATACTGACCACTATACTATCGAGGATGTTGTTGACGGAGCCATAAATTCAATGGTTTTTATTGGCAAAACAACAAAACGGAGTTTAGCGAAACAAGGACTTATTACGAACAGTAGTGATGTCCATGACCACAGTTTTGGTTTAAACTTGAGTTTAAGTAAACCGTTTTAAAAATACTAAACAAAGTTTAAACTTGTATTAAGTTTTTTCGAGATATTATTTTAATATGGCAACAGTAACATTAATTAGCAAATTCAAGAACCATTTTACTATGGAAAGCTATGAAGGTAACACAATAAATAAAAAGTGCAGCATAAGTTCAAGCGACAGCTCTCAAAATCTATGTGAATATGGTATATTAATAGGCGTTAAAGCTGTAGCATGGATTTAAGGTGAGCGTCAAGTTTCTGAACTTTTTTTGGTTCATTTACAACTTCACCTGGAGAAATTTATTTGAAAATGCTGGTGTTATTGCTGTAGCATGGATTTAAGGTCAGCCTAAAGTTTCTCAACTTGGCTTACTTACGCTGCACCTGGTGAAATTTATTTAAAAATGCTGTTGATTTCTTTTTTATATTTTTTGAACCAAATCGCATAGACTTAGTTAAATTATTATAAAAATTACAACACAATTAATAAAACGCAGTCAAACAATATAAAATATCACAGTGGGAAAATAAATGATACATCACAGCAACCAAATAATATAAAATATCACAGTGGGAAAATAAATAATATATCACAGTTCAATATTCTTCAAAATATATAGCGGATTATCCCAAATTTATGAATTTACACTTTGGAGTTAATCTTTATTTTATATTTTTCCACACATTTTTTTAACCCTTTCCGTGGATTTGTCGAATATATTTGACAATTCATATAGTTGCTACTTAACGGCGACTGACGAACAATTCAATTATATTTTTCATATTGTGTTTCTTCTATTCTCTTCACAAAGCTTCCTATTAGTAATATTCTCGACAATTTTTGGAACAAAGCAAGTTGTTATACTTTTTTTCGAGTTTTAGTGTGGCGAACACCCCATAACAAAAATCTTGTATACGAGTTTTTAGCTATAGCTAATTTACCATAGATTTATAACTCGATATAAATAAATAAGATAACCAGAAGAATTTTATAAAATATTTTTACGAGTCTTTGGAGACGTTTCGTAAAAAAATATTTATTGTGATTCAAAATTTTTACGTTTGGTAGCTTATTTGATTTTGTCCTATAAATTTGACATTGATTTTAAAAAGTCTATATCTTCTAAACGATAAACTTCCCACAAAAATAAATATTTTTCTCATTATTAGAGGGCCAATATTACCTTATATACAAACTTTCGTGTATTTTGCTTTCCATAAAATTAATTCGACCCGGAAAGGGTTAAATCAAACAATATATATCACGGGCCAATATTCTTCAAAATATATCCCAAATTTATTCATTTACACTTTTTGAGTTAATCTGTATATTTTTTATTTTTCCACACATATTTTTATTATTTTATTTCTTAAATATATTTTTATTATTTTTATTATTTGATTTCTTAAATCTATGCACGTAAGAATTTATAAATTTATGATATCTTACTTAATTAAGACCAGTGATTTTTTATCACTGGGTGATTGGTAAAAAATAAAATTAAAAGTATATATGCATATTAAATTGGGTCGCGGCCGATACAATTAAACTTGGAATGTTTAATGACAATTTGCAATATATTTCGTACCTAGATCAAGCCGTCTGGGAGCTTCTGAAAGCATCCGTAAGAATCTAGAGTAATTTTTTATGTTGCACTTTTCTCCAATTTTTTCAGACCCTTGAGAGCAGTTTTAATATTTTTTATTCTTCCATAGAATTACTTATTTGTTGAACTATTGGACTTTTATAATAATTTTAATAATTTTTTATTAGTGGTGTTATTGAACTTTATTATAATTTGTTGTAGTTTTTCAGAGTAACATTTGAAAACTTATTCATATCATGGTGCCGCTAAATGATGAACATCGCAGCGCTCATTTTTTGGGAAAATATTTTAAAAATATTGATTCTGTATACTGTGTATTAAACCATTTTCACAAAAATTGACTCCAATATCTAATTTTTCATCCGATATTCGTTTGGAACATCATTCGAAAGTTTTTTATTCCTATTGTTAATTTTTCATAATATTTTTTTAAAAATGTTCCCGAGAAATAAGAGTTTTAAGTTGTTGAAAAATCACAAAGAATTATTTAGAATTACTAGAACGTCCAATGAAAATTTGTTTTGACAAGAATAACAATTTGTATTTCAGGAAAAAAAAATTTCAAAATTGCAACATAATAAATACACGATACAACATGATCTTTAGACGTGTTTTTTTCAGGAGCTTTTAATTCACAGATGCCTTGACCTTGGGACGAAATATTTTGGCAATCATCATAAAACAATCTTCATCTCTTAGGGATGACCCCAGCATTTTTTGCGTGACCTAGGTTAATGTATGTCTAAAACGTATATTTTCTGTATTTTTTTTTTGCAATTTGTTCTTAAAAACGCATCCTACTATCAGAGAGCGTTTAACGTTAGTTTTGTTCGGTAACTAAAACGTCAAAGCTTATCTTTTACGGAGCTTCGCAGATATTTAAATTAAAAAAAAAAAAATAGTTTGTCTTGACTTTTTATGGCCTTGAGCTAATAACTCCGTTATTATTGATGTTAAAATAGAAAAATATATAGAAAATACTCTGTGTTTATCAATAATAAATGTAAATAAATTTATAATTTTTTATCGAATCAACTTCGACAATAGACAATATTTTTATATATCTATATCAACTTTCGGAAAAAAATAAAGAAATATGTTTTATAATTAAAAAACATATGAATGAACTAAATAGAAAATGAGAAACTATAAAAAATAAAAATTTAAAAAAATCCCCGACGAGGTATTGAAACATTCGGAAAAATAAAGAAATAATTTTTATAATGAAAAAATTTTGTGATAGGAATAAATTAAAATAAAAAATTACTAATAAAATGAATTATATAGGAATAAATTAAAATAAAGATTACTAATAATATAGAAAATACAAATTAATAATAAAATAAAAATAATAATATTAAAAATAAAAAAGAGTTTAACGTTTAAAAAAAAATGAAAATGACAGAGCTTATCTTTTATGGAGCTTCGCATATATTTAAATTAAAAAATAGTCAATTTTTACCTTGACTCTTTATGGCCTTGGGCCAATAACCCCGTTTTATTGATGTTAAAATAGAAAATACTGTGTGACTATGATCAACAAATTTCAATGTTTTTAATTTTTCGGACCAACCTCAACAACATTTTTATTATTTGTATTATTAGTTTTGGACCATTACTGAAAATTTATTAATTATTAAAAAAATTTTTAAAATTTAAAAAAAAAATAATAAAAAAAAACCAAACGAAAAAAAATTTTTTTATTGCGTTTTTCGAGCTCATGTCAAGGTTATCTACACAGAAAAAATTATCGCATCCGGAGTACATGAAATTTTTTTCAATTTGTTGAGTAGTGTAATTAATCTCGAACTTGATTAATTATTAAATGTTCAGTAAAATATTCTTTTATACTTCATGAAACAATAAAGAAATATTTATATCGTAAATAATTTATGAAAAATTAACAATTTAACAAGAGTTTTAAATAAAAGTATTGCTAAAATAAAAAAATAGTAATATTTAAAATAACAATAATAAGAAAGTAAAAAATAATAATATAAAAAATTATAAAATAAAAAATAATAAAGTAAAAAATAAAAAATATTAAAATAAAACATAATAAAATAAAAAATACAAATAAAATAAAAAATACAAATAAAATAAAAAATACAAATAAAATAAAAATATTAATAAAAAACATATTCTTCTCCCCGACGGGGAATTGAACCCCGGTCTCCCGCGTGACAGGCGGGGATACTGACCACTATACTATCGAGGATGTTGGGTATGGGGTATTAAACTTTGGCCATAAAGCAAAGCGATAGACAATACTGTTGTATATATGACAGCGGCAAGCACACACATTAAAGCTTTGAACAATAAAAGCTTTTTTGCTTGGGCTCTTCTCATACTGTTATACACCACCTGTCATATTGTGAGCGGAAACCCGTTATTATACACTCAAAAAAAAATCATTAATAATTACTAACCTTAGGCAACATATAAAGAATAGCTACACAGACACAACAGAACAAAAGAAGACATTTTAAGAATTTTAAAATAATTTAAAGATTTTTTTCTTTTTTTCTGCTGTTGTTGTATCTCGTTTTTGTTTTTGCGAATGACACGAGAGGAATATAAACTATTCCGTACCAGGCGCCAGCCAAAACGTTCCATTAAAAAAAGAACAAAAACATAAACTCGCTCTTCAAGAGTTTGCTATGTTTCTTCGTATTGTTTTGTTGCAGCGTTGCCGTGTGTGATTGTTCATTATTATTTGTGTTTAATTAAGTTATTCGGTATAAACCAGTTCATTGATTAATTTTGGCATAGATATATTGTTAAATGAAACATTGTATTTATATTGAGAATTTAAAAATGTTGGGTGGAATTTAATTTACATATTTTTTTCTTGTCATAAATATTTTGAAATATTTCTTCAGGATCCATTATAAACTGTTCTTTCTATGTTGGATGTAAATGATCCATTATACTTACATATAATAACATGGAAGGAACGCTCTAATTCAATGTTAGTGGCGCCAAAGGTTTCTTAAATATTTTGTTTAGTGGCACACGTCTTTAAATTTCGAAATAGAATTATTCATGAGTTCAAAATTTTCCCCTTTATTAATGAACTTTGATTTGTGATCTTCTTGTACGGTTGACAGCAAGCGTGTCTGTTGTGACATGTGTCACCTACACTGACAGTTTGGCCTCACGTCAATAATTTAAAAAAAGTAAACAACCTGTGATATGTGACATTAAATATAAAGAGAATTTAATATTCAAGAAATTATATTTATAAAATATAGCACTTTTTTTTGCAAAATTAATTTGAAGAAGATTTTGTTCGTATGGGACGTTCCATGATAATCTACACAGTGGTGCCTATCACATCGTTGACTTGATGTAGTTTTTCAATGCAATTGCCAATATAGGATCAACATTTTTATTTTCGATCTAAAAAATTAGGATTCGCTCTAAATACATTATATATATTTAAAGAAATCGAGAACCTAAAATCTGATAACTGTTTAGGATTTTTAGACTAACACCCAAAATCTACAGAAATTAAAAAAGCAATGATATTTTTTTAAATCATTGTTTTGAGTTTAACAGCAAAGAATTTTAAACAGTGATCAAATTTTATTTTTTTACAAAGCTTGCAATATCAATATCAACTTATATTTTTGAAATACGGAAGGGGACTTTCCCCGCTATTTAAACAAAAATTTAAAAAATCAATATATTTTATTTTTTTCGTCTACAAGGAATGTCATAACTTTTACATTTGTCCATATATCTTTTACATATACACATTGTTACCTTCTTTAAGATGTTAGCTATTTAAAAATAAAGCAAAATATTTTTTTCCGATTTTTTATGTAAAAATTATTTTTTTAAATTCCCTTACTTCTATAAGAAGGATCATGCCTTCTATAATTATTGATAGATTTTCTTCACAGATGTCAGCTACTAAAAATTAAAAATATTCTGCTATCTAATTTGAAAGAGGACTCTCCCCGCTATTTAAACAGAAAAATAAATGTCAAGATTTTTTATTTTTTTTTTCTATAACGTCTACATTTGTCCATAATCATGGGTATATGTATGTACCCATTGTTTCCTTCTTTAAGATGTTAGCTATTTAAAAAAAATAAAACAAAATATTTTTTCCGATTTTTTTCTATTTTTTATGGAAGGGTTATTCTAATTTGTAAGGTCGATTTTCCCGCTATTTAAACCCAAATTTAAAAATCAATAAGTTTTTAAATTTTCAAAAAAAAATTGTCTCATTTTTTGGGGACTGTTCCAAACCACTGTGCCTATGTGAACGTGAAATTCGCAACATTTGTAGCCATATATATATATTTCCACATTAATGAGAATACCCAAATTTAATGAACTTTCGACGAAAATTTGAATTTTATTAAAAAAAAATAAATTTTATTAAAAAAAATAAATTTTATTAAAAAAAATTAATTTTATTAAAAAAATAAATTTTATTAAAAAAAAAATAAATTTTATTAAAAAAAAAATAAATTTTATTAAAAAAGTTAATTTTATTAAAAAAACAAATTTTATTAAAAAACAAATTTTATTAAAAAAATAAATTTTATTAAAAAAATAAATTTTATAAAAAAATAAATTTTATTAAAAAAATAAATTTTATTAAAAAAATAAATTTTATTACAAAAAGAATATATTAACCCTTGTGCAGTGTTCCTATTTATACTACACATACATATAGTGTTTTGGGTCAATTTGACTAAATTTGTTTCAATAATATGTTAACAAAATATATATTATAGCTCAGTTTTATTTACTAGACAGGAAATAAACAATATGTATGGAATTTTGAAGTAAAGCTGTGTTTAATCTTTCTTTGGCAACCTTTACACTGATTACTTGTGATGCTGTGTTCTTTGTCAAATTTCATAAATTGGGTCATTTTGACCCAAAACACTGTAGAAGGGTTAAAAAAATAATTTTTATTAAAAAAAATAAATTTTATTAAAAAAAAGAAATTTTATTAAAAAATAAATTTTATTAAAAAAATAAATTTTATTAAAAAAAATAAATTTTATTAAAAAAAATAAATTTTAATAAAAGAAATAAAATTTTATAAAAAAAAATAAAAAATTTTAATTTTATTAAAAAAATAAATTTTACTAAAAAATAAAAAAAAATATATTTTTTTTGTTTTGAAACTTTGGCAAAATTTTTGTTGCCTAGTGTTATCAAAATCTAGTTGACATGGAGAGCCCCATATTCAAGAAATATTCATGTATGTTTTTAACCCGCTTTTAGACCAATTAAAATTTAACATATTTTTGTATTTCCAGTATTTTTGTTTAGAATTTCAATTTATTTTTTATGTTTTGATCTGCGTTAGCGTTGACAAGGTCTATCTGCTCTGCTCCTCCATGTGCCTTCAAAAGAAAGTTCTTGAATAAGTTTTTGTTTGTCAATGTTTTAAAGTTTGTTTTTTTTTTCCTCTTTTACTATTTCGAAATGCATAGTCATTGGAAATTTCTATTGTATTAATAATTAATTCTATAATATTGCCATTAGACGCTCGAGCGAAACCAAAGAGCGACAGTAGAAAGAACAAACGCTAAAGAACAAACGCTTAGTCGTTCAGACACATCTACCCCGCTATCAGCCTGAGCCGAAGGTTTCGCACGAAGAAAAGAACAACATGGTTTTAGTAATTTAAAAATATTTCAAAGGTTTAGTACAACGGCGTTTTACCGAGAACCACAACAGCAGTTCGCACAAAAAACATTTACTTTTTTCACAAAAGTTGACTCAATTAAAGAAAGTTTCGAAAAAAAAAATAATGGAAAAATGAGTACGTTTTGGAATTTTTTACAAAAATAAATAAAACATTAACATTTACGTCAGTTGTCTGTATAAATGTGGAAATATTATGAGCTAAAAATTATGATCGAAATTAGGTGTTTTTAAATATCAGTAAATAAAATTTAAAAAAACTTGAATATGTGACATTCCTTTCGGAACAAGGATATATATTTACTTTCATAAAAAATATAAAATTAATTATCAAAATATGATTTTGCTTATAAACCTGTGATAAATGAAATAAAAACTAGTTGAAATGGAAAATAAATTGAAAGTTGAAATTTTGAATATAGTAAACAAAAAATATTTATTTATGTTAATTAATTTCTGTGGTTTAATGAACACACTTTAAAAAGTTAATGAAATGATATCAAAATTTTATGCACTTAGACCGCATAAAAGTCCGAAAAATGCTCTTTAAATTTTATTCTGGAAATTTCGATGACTATACATAAAAAAGGCAAAAAAATAAATGAACTACGTGCTCAAGCTATTTACGTCGTCGTCCAAAGAATTGACGAATTGATTTTATTCCAGAGTGTAAAAATAAAAAAGTGTCATTATGCTGATGTATTCAAATTGTTTACAATTAATTCAAAGCGTACTTAATGCTACCTCTACTGTTCAGGCAATAGGTGTGTTTTATTTTTCGTGAGTTTTGGGTAAAGGAACGAAAGAATTTTTAAATTTTATATTAGCTGGAATCAAAACAAAGAAACCAGGAAGAAGAAAAGCTATGGATAAATACAGAAGTTATGACCTTTATTCTAGAAGTAAAAACTTGGTAAAAACGATTTTTTGAAATGCACTTGCTTCTAAGAGTCAATATTTAAATTTATTTATAACTTCTATATTTATCCTTAGATTGTCTTCAAAAGTGATGAAAACAAGGACTATTCGAAGAATATCTAAGGATAAACGTAAAAGTTATGACCCTGAGAAGTACAATCAAGTAAAAACTTGGTAAAAACGATTTTATGAAATACGCTTATTTTTACAATAAGAATCAAATTAAAATTTATTTATAACCTCTACATTTATCTACAAATTGTCTTCAAATGTGAGGAAATTAAGTTCTATTAGAAGAAAATCTATGGATAAATACAGAAGTTATGACCCTTATTCTAGAAGTACAATCAATTTAAACAAAAACTTTGTAAAAACAATTATTTGAAATTCACTTCTACAATAAGAGTCAAATTGAAATTTATTTATAACTTCTACATTTATCCATAGATTATCATCAGATATGAAGAAACCAAGGTCTATACGAAGAAAATGTAGGGATAAATACAGAAGTTATGACCCTTATTCTGGAAGTACAATCAATCTAAGCAAAAACTTTGTAAAAGAATGATAAAAGAATTTGATAAAATATCAAATTCACTTACTTCTATAATAAGATGCAAATTCAAATTTATTAGTAACTTCTACATTTATCCATAGATTGTCCTCAAACCCGAGGAAACCTGGGCTTTTAGAAGAAAATCTATGAATAAATGCAGAAGTTATGACCCTTATTCTAGAAGTACAATCAAATTAAGCAAAAACTTTGTAAAAACGTTTTTATGAAATTCACTTACTTCTACACTAATAGTCATAACTTCTCCATTTTTCCATCGATTGTCTTCAAATAGACCTTGTTTTCTTCGTTAAGACGCCAGCAATTAAAAAATAAAACAAAATATTCAGTCGTCTAATTTGTATGACTAAATCAATTTAAGAAAAAAAACTTAGTAAAAAGTGAAAAACGCGATTTTTGAAATTCTCTTACTTCTTTAATAATCATTTAAGCATAGATTTTTATTGAAAAAGGCCTTGTTTTCATCTCTAAGAAGCCAGCTATTACAAAGTTAAATACAATTTTCTAATTTGTATGACTAAATAAATTTAAGCAAAAACTTGGTAAAAAGTAAAAAAACACGATTTTTGAAATTCTCTTAATTCTACAATAAGGATCACAACTTCTACATTCATCCACAATTTTTCTTCAACTAGATCTTGTTGTCATCGCTAATATACCAGCTATTATAAAATAATTTGTAGAAGTTATGCACCTACATATAATCTTCATGTATGACTAAATAAATTTAAGCAAAAACTTGGTAAAAAGTGAAAAAAAAACACGATTTTTGAAATTCTCTTACTTCTTTAATAATCATTTAAGCATAGATTTTTATTGAAATAGGCCTTGTTTTAATCTCTAAGAAGCCGGCTATTACAAAATTAAATACAATATTCTTCTTTCGAATTTGTATGACTAAATAAATTTAAGCAAAAACTTGGTAAAAAGTAAAAAAAACACGATTTTTGAAATTCTCTTAATTCTACAATAAGGATCACAACTTTTACATTTATCCAAAATTGTTCTCCAACTAGACCTTATTGTCATCGCTAAGATATCAGCTATTATAAAATAATATGTAGAAGTTATGCACCTGAATATAATCTTCATATATGACTAAATAAATTTAAGCAAAAACTTGGTAAAAAGTGAAAAAAACACGATTTTTGAAATTCTCTTAATTCTACATTAAGGATAACAACTTCTACATTTATCCACAATTTTTCTTCAACTAGTTCTAGTAAAAATCCCAGCTATTGAATGAAATAAATTGTAGAAGTTATAGTCCTATATATCGTCATCATGTATGACTAAATTAATATAAGTAACAACTTGGTAAAAAGTGAAAAACACGATTTTTGAAATTCTTTTCTACAATAAGGATCATAACTGCTATATTTACCACAGTTTCACTCCAAATAGCCTTTGTTTTCTGCGTTAGGATCCCAGCTATTAGAAAATGAAATAGATTAATCTCTCATCTAATCTGTATGACAAAAACTTTGTAAAAAATAACACAAGATTTTTTGAAATTCTCTTACTTCTACATAACTTCTACATTGATCCATAGATTTCATTCAAATAGGTTTGGATTTCTTCGTAAAGATTATTATGAATTATTATAATATATTATGAAATATATTATAATTATATAGAAGTTATTGATGTACATATCGTCTTCTTGTGACTAAATCAATTTAAACAAAAACTTGGTAAAAAACTAACACTACTCTTTTGGGTTTCCCCTACGTATACATTAAAGGTCATCTACATACATATATCCATATATTTTATTCATCTAGTCCTTGTTTTCTTCGTATTATAAAATAGAATAAAATATTCTGATTTTTAATTTGTAAAGCGGATTTTTCTTCGCAATTTAATCATAATTGTTTTAAATTCTTTTGCATCTACAAAATGTTAACTATTGAAAATTATAATAAAAATAAATAAAATATTCTGTTATATAAAATATTTCTTATCATTTTTCTCGTGCCAGCAAACAACATTTTTTTAATTCTCGGACAGTAAATTTTTAATATTTTGTTGCATAGTGTAAATTGTAGTTTTAGTTGTATTTCGATTTGACGCACCTGTACCAAGGCGTGTTTTAGGGTCAAAAATATTAAATTTTTTTTAAAAATACTAAAAATATTAAAAATATTAAAAATATTAAAAATATTAAAAATATTAAAAATATTAAAAATATTAAAAATATTAAAAATATTTAAAATATTTAAAATATTAAAAACTAGCTGAACCCCGCCCGCTTCGCCAGGCAAAAACAAAAATGGTAAAATTAAAATCAGGTTTCATATTGATCTTATCATATTGATATTATCGTGGTCAGTAATATATACGTTCCAATTTTCAGCCTTCTAGCTAAAAGACACTTTTGCCACGCCCCAACTACCCACCAAACGAAAATTCAAACTCCAGCATCATATTTATCTTTCTTGTGGTCAGTAATATATACGTTCCAATTTGCAGCCTTCTGGCTCAAAAAAACACTACTGCCACACACATAAAATGAAAATCCAAATTTCGGCATCATATTTATCATTCTCGTGGTCAGTAATATTTATGAACCAATTTTACATCCTATGTCCTTCCTTGGGCCAACACGAATTCATCAAGCCCAAAATCGTGAAAATCAGACGATCCGTTATAAAGTTTTGCGTGTTCACACGGACGGCATTCTCTTTTATAAATATAGATATTAAAAATATTAAAAATATTAAAAATATTAAAAATATTAAAAATATTAAAAATATTAAAAATATTAAAAATATTAAAATATTAAAAATATTAAAAATATTAAAAATATTAAAAATATTAAAAATATTAAAAATATTAAAAATATTAAAAATATTAAAAATATTAAAAATATTAAAAATATTAAAAATATTAAAAATATTAAAAATATTAAAAATATTAAAAATATTAAAAATATTAAAAATATTAAAAATATTAAAAATATTAAAAATATTAAAAATATTAAAAATATTAAAAATATTAAAAATATTAAAAATATTAAAAATATTAAAAATATTAAAAATATTAAAAATGTTAAAAATCGACCTAAAATCCTTTAAAAATTTACGTTTCCTTCATAAGATTGATCTGAGGAAATAATGTATTACAGTGAAACCTCCTAATAGTGAACAGTCACGTTCGGTCGACATTTGTATATTTTAGAAAGGCAGGTGTCAACTTGTGGGAGGTCAAATAAATTTGGAGTTTTAAGCTTTGCTTTCTGAGGGATTTTACATTAATTTTATTATGAGGTTTCACTGTATTTTGTGAAGCTTGTATGCAATTAGTTTACTTTGATATTTAAAAGTTTTAGTTGAAACGGAAATAATTTGAATTTGATTGCATTGTCTTCTTATGGATCTTCTTCTTCTTCTTCTTGATGAGATTTGATATGTAATCACGTCGTTTGAATAGGATCTTGGATCTTTCCTCTCTTTTTTTATGAGCCAGCCAGCTAATTAGGTCATGTTGTGGCTGAGGCGAATGAGTGGATGATCAGTCCAACCAACCATCATTATTTCGGTAATTGTTTGGTTGTTTTTGTTGTTGTTAATTTATCTTTCTTTAATGAATGTCTTAAAGCCAATCAATTCAAAATCAAAATAAATATTCATTCAAATAAATACCAGCAGCAACAAACAATGCCCGCACTCACACTTCTTGTATTGAAAGGAAAAAAGCAAAGAAAAAACAACGCCGCTAACCCCTTTCCTAAGGTTACTGAATACTGAACAAAGATCATTCATTACCCATTGCTCGCTCAAAGCCGAGCCAAGCCGATACGATCAGATCGATGGATGGATGGATAGTTGGCTGTGATTGAGTGGAGGGAGTTGAGTTGATTGCATAAGTGCAGATATGTTTTGGGGGAAATCTATTAATTAGCATTACCGCCGACAATTCCATGCCTCACTTTTTTCCTCTCTTCTTCTTCTTCTTCTTCTTCATTTTTTTTGGTTTTTTCTTTTCGATTTCTATGGTGGATAAATACAATTATTTATGGTGTCAACTAACGCCCATTATTATTAATTATAATACCTATAAACAATAACAATGGCAACACTGAAGTAATTGTTGTGCGTTGAAAAGATGTTAATGAAATTGTTGTTGCTGTAGCTGCTGCTGCCGCTGTTGTTGCTCTCCCGCACTTGAAATCAAGTCAAGTCATTTTAGTTATGGGGACAATATAATTGATAATGTATAGCCGGGCGGTGTGGTAAGTTTGGTGATATATTGACCATTTTGTGGAAGAGTTTAACAGCCATATTTTAAAATATTTATCACAGGTTTATAAGACGAATTTTCAATGTAAAATTATACTTTAAACACTTGATTATTTTTTGGGATACGGCAGTAAAATGTCTATCGACATCGAATCAATTTATTTTATTATTATTTTACTATACACCAAAAAATATGTGTCGGAGATCTAAAAGTTGGTTTCCTGTGTGCGTTGAAGCACACAGATTCATAAAATCAACATAAAAATTGTGAATATTTTTTTATTTTTTACTAAAATTCCAATTTTCGCCGAAGGTTTCGTTGATGTCAGTACTCTCATTTTGAAAATATATATAAAATATATGTTCAATTAAAGGTAATTTGATGGCTAGAAAGTGGTTTGGCAACAGTCTCAAAAAATTGGGAAAATTGATTAACACCTTTTTTTATCTAATTTGTAAAGAGATTTTTCGCGCTAATAAAATATGATACAAAAAATCTACATTTATCCAAATTTGTTTACAATTAATTAACTAATTAATTTAATATAAAACAAAACATTTTTCCTACTTTCTTTTCTATTTTTATAATTTTTTTTTTGAGCCAGAGAAAACAGACTTTTTTTTTCGAAAAAAATTTCCATATTTTTGAAGACTGTTCCTAAACTTCTGTTTCCATGTGAAAGCGTATTTCGCAATGTCTGTAGCCATCACGAGTACCTTTAATTTAACATATAACCGGACTAATATTTCGAAACTGAGAGTACTACTATTTATGGTACCTTCGCCGAAAATTGGAATTTTATAAAAAATAAAAAAAAAACACCATAAGAACAATTTTTAATATCATTTTCGAGTTTAGAAAGCCAAGATCAGAAAATGTTAAACATGACCTTTCGATAAAATATAAAAAATATAAAATTATGTGTTAAGATATAACATATAGCTAATATTCTAATGAAGAAAACAAAAGGGATGTTTTTCTTTAAGCCGGGATAACAAGCTGCGATATCAAAAACGTTAATAAAAATTTAATTTTTTGTTCAAAATAAAAAATTATTTTTTTCACATTGTCGCCAGTGACTTTTTTGGATTTGGCTCGATAACCATAAATTTGACGTACACTGGATAATTATCCAGCCTAAAAGTCTAAAATTTTTAACACAATTTTTTTTCAAAACACAAATTTTCACACACGAATTGATATTGCTGTTGGCGGCAATCAAAGAAAAAAGAATTCTTTATTTTGAGTTAAATTTCAACATTTTGTTTAGATTTTTGTTATCGCAGCTTAGTTATCCAGTCTTAAAGAAAAAACAGCCATAATGTCTACATGTAAAAGATCGATGGATAAAGTTATGACTCTTTGTAGAAAGAAAATATTTTTTTGTAAAAAAATCTTATTTTTTAATTTTAGTCAAATTGCCAAACCACCCAAGTTACAAGTTAGATAACAGAATATTTTTGGTTTTATTTTAAAAAGAAATTCTGCGAATAAATGTTATTGAATGGACCATGCCGAATTAGTAAAAATAAATTTTCCTAGGGACCTGAGCTATGCATTTATTAGATTTGGGCAATACAGACTTAAAAGCTCAGCATTTTTCTATAATAAAGGGTGATTTTTTAAGAGCTTGATAACTTTTTTTTTTAAAAAAACGCATAAAATTTGCAAAATCTCATCGGTTCTTTATTTGAAACGTTAGATTGGTCCATGACATTTACTTTTTGAAGATAATTTCATTTAAATGTTGACCGCGGCTGCGTCTTAGGTGGTCCATTCGGAAAGTCCAATTTTGGGCAACTTTTTCGAGCATTTCGGCCGGAATAGCCCGAATTTCTTCGGAAATGTTGTCTTCCAAAGCTGGAATAGTTGCTGGCTTATTTCTGTAGACTTTAGACTTGACGTAGCCCCACAAAAAATAGTCTAAAGGCGTCAAATCGCATGATCTTGGTGGCCAACTTACCGGTCCATTTCTTGAGATGAATTGTTCTCCGAAGTTTTCCCTCAAAATGGCCATAGAATCGCGAGCTGTGTGGCATGTAGCTCCATCTTGTTGAAACCACATGTCAACCAAGTTCAGTTCTTCCATTTTGGGCAAAAAAAGTTGGATATCATCTCACGGTAGCGCTCACCATTCACAGTTACGTTACGATTCGCATCATCTTTGAAGAAGTACGGTCCAATGATGCCACCAGCCCATAAACCGCACCAAACTGTGACTTTTTCTGGATGCATTGGTAGCTCTTGCAATGCTTCTGGCTGATATTCACTCCAAAATCGACAATTCTGCCTATTTACGTACCCATTGAGCCAAAAATGAGCTTCGTCGCTGAACACAATTTCTTTCTTTCTGAACTTTCTTAACAGAGCACGCATTTTGATAATAAAATTCAATGATTTGCAAGCGTTGCTCGTTAGTAAGTCTATTCATGATGAAATGTCAAAGCATACTGAGCATCTTTCTCTTTGACACCATGTCTGAAATCCCACGTGATCTGTCAAATACTAATGCATGAAAATCCTAACCTCAAAATGTATATATAAGTTTTATACAATACATACTAAAAATTATAGTGATTATTTTTCTGAATGCTAAAATTTTTGGTACAAATAAGGGTGGACATAACTAAGTTCATTTATAGTATTGAAATTATTGACATTTATATGTAGTTTTTTTTTCAGTTATTATTTTTCTCCAGGTTAATCAGATTACTTTTTATTGTGAAAGGACTGGAGGAAAATATTTGTTTTCGACTGCCAGCATTTTCGAAAATATAATCTATCATAGTCTGCTATGTTTTCTAACGTATTGGAGAATGTATCAAGATGTTCTCAAGATATATACAAACTATAAAATGGATCCATTCTGCATATATTAACAATCCTTTTTAGAATTAATGTTATTATATGTTAACTTATCATTTGAAAGTTATTGCAATAGTATTTTTAATTATAGGCATATAGTCTCATCAGGTAATAGAAAATGAGTCAATTATCAATTAACAGCAGTAATTGTTAGCAGACTGCAAACACTTGAGCAGTTTGCTAATGCAAAACTGCAAACAAACTGTTGTAAAAAACTGCTGTAATAGCAGATAAGTCCCTACTGATAAGTAGCAAACAATCTCTGCTGTTAATATTAGTGCGTCAACTGAGATAACTCTTGATACGTTCATTTTATTGCGTCTGAGAAGGGATCTGATAATTTTTTGTTTATCTAAGCTAAGTTTGACTGGATATTTTACAATTGTTTAAGTTTAATGAGCATTGCACTTTTAACAGAGCCTATTGTGACCAATTGGGTACTTCTCAACAATCACTCGGCGAACTCCATTGACGACAATTTTAACGTTTAACGAAGCCGCCAAGATAAAATAGGTCTTTTAGAAGAAGAAATTTTTGAAAATTTTGTATTTTTTTTTAATTTAATGTTTATAGTCTGCATTTTTTAAATTTATTTTTTAAAATATTATTTTTTAATATTCTATAAATTTATTTTTAAGTTATTTTTTTACGTTGAACTTTATAAATTTAAATATTTTTAATGTAAATTTTATAAATATTTTTTAATATCAATTTATATAAAAAATTTTTAAATTTCATTTTTTAATATTCTATAAATTTATTTTTTAACATAAATTTTATAATTTTATAAACATCGTACATTTTATAAATTTAATTTTGTTTAATTTAATTATTATAAATTTATTTTCTAATTTAAATTTATATGGAAAAATTTTTAATTTATTTTTTTAATTAATTCTTTTTATATTCTATAAATTTAATTCTCAACTTTAATTTTATAAATTTAAATTTTTTACTTAAATTTGGAAAAAGACATTCCCTTATTTACAATAAAGTGTTTTAATTTATTGGCGGTTTTCAAATTTTCCAAATGAAAATGACAAACCGAAGATGACCTTGACCTTGACTTGAAACTTTATAAAAATTTATATTTATAATAATTTTTTTGCGTCCCCCGTCCAACAAAGTTAAACATGACAGTATTTGTTTCTCAACAATATTGACATTTAACGGAGCCACCAATACGAAAATTGTTTTGTGTGTAGAGGACTAAATTAGAAACTGATTTTCTGATTCTTTTTCTCATTTTATTTTATCACATACATCCCAGAAAAAATATCTGCTTATATATTTTTAATTTCAAAAAAATTGCCGGTTACAGTTTAATTTATAAATTCAATTTTTTTTAAATTAAGTTTTATAAATTATTTTTTAAATTTAAATTTATACGGAAACATTTTTAAATTTATTTATTTTTTTATTTTTTAACATTCTATAAAATCTATTTTAATTAACTTATATCTTATAAATTTAAATTTTTAACTTAAATTTTATAAATTAAAATTTTTAACTTAAATTTTATAAATTTAATTTTTTAAATTATTTTTTTTAATTTATATTGAAAAAGTCATTCCCTTATTTACAATAAAGTGTTTTAATTTATTGGCGGTTTTCAAATTTTCCAAATGAAAATGACAAATCGAAGATGACCTTGACTTGTAACTTTATAAAATTGTATATTCACAACCATTTTTGAGCCCCGTCGTTCCGATGAAGTTCACCAAAAAATTTCCATTTCGTGTAATTTGTTTTGTATTGAATTTATTACTGCCACTGCCGCATATTTCATATTAGTCCAAGGTAACAGCGGTGGAATGTTGCCACATTTATCATACCCACCACCTAGGATGATCTCGGCTGTGAGAGTGTTGCCAATAACAATTGAACCAAAATCTCCAAAGCATGTGGGGAGTCACTATCAAAACAAATCAACCGAAAAACCATTTGATTACTCTTCTCTCTTCTGTGTTAAGTTTTGGTTAAATACAATCAATGATCTTTATTTTTTTGTTTTTCAAAACAAAATATCAGTTTTTACGTTAAGTGAGAAGGCTTATTGGCCAACAGAGTTAACATTTTGTTACCAGTATTAATGTAACCTTCGTCGTTCACAGTGCTGAGTTTTTGCGTCGCATACTGGCTAAACGTTTACTCGCTTCGGTTGTGCGCCCAGAATAACAACGTCGACTTTGGCTTTTCGATTTTTGTTTTCAAATCCAACCTACACTTATGAACACTTAAACTCGCAAATATATACATTTTATTTAAATTATATTTTCTTTTCGGAAAAATTTCATTAAAACAAAATTGAGAATTTTGTTTTGTTTTCATCGCTACTGAATCTGAGCAGTAGAGTATCAAGAGCAGCAGCAACAAGTGTGTTTGGTTGCTGTTTCTTAACAAGTTCAACAACTTTGATTTGTTTATATTGAAAGTGCATAAAAAATATATTCAAAAATACATATTGAAGTGATCTGTAAATAAATCAATTGAGAACGCATCGCCGCAACAGGTGTTCAAGGAAAGGTGAAAGGTGGTGTTCGAACCACCGCCATGCTTCCCCTCCATCGTCGCCATCAGAATCTAATGCAGGAGTCTTTCTCGCGTGACTCCTCCCTGGATGAAAATGCTGGGCCATCGAATAATGGCTTTGAAGCGGAGTTGAGATCCTCGGCACAGGCCATGGAGAAAATATCGTTGTTGGAGAAAATTCATCCTTCATTGCGTACCCTAAGGTTTGGAATTTAGTTTTTGTATTTTTTCTTTTTAAATTTCTATTGGTTTTCGTTGTTGGATTGGATGCTGATGTGCGCTGCTAAGATTATAGGTGCGGTGCTTCTCGTCTCGTACGTAACCTTCTGGTGGCTCATATTTCTGTTGTTGTCGTTGTTGCTTAATATCGTACCTATTTTATAATGTCAATACGATTGTGATCTTTGTAATAACGTATTGTGACACAGCTCAACGCCGCTGTTGGTTAAATAAATGCTGACAGGTTTAAATCTAACAACAATTGACAATGTTCAATGTTGTAATGATTGGCCCACATCGGAAGGAAGGGATTACAAAAAAAGCCTCAAGCTTTTAAGTTTTTCCTTCCAAGATAATCTTCATGCTGTGCATGACGAAATCGCATTCACTATACTTCAATTGTCTTCGGAATTAAACTGAAATTATCCCCCTTTGTCTTTAAACCAAATGCTCAATTTATATTCTGCAAATCACGCCAGCAAAAATCTAACATTAAAAATATAACCCTGAGCACAAAAAAGAACCGATGCGCATGTGAATGTTTGGAATTTGAATATTAAAAAAAGTTTAACAAGTTTAATACAAGCTCTCGATTTTATAAAATAAAAGTCATACATCTATATAGTTTGTTTCCTGAAGAAGAATTCGTGTGACCAGGATATTATCCATTTGTGCATTTGTTTTCAACTCCCCCAAATAAGCTATATAGACAAATTGTTTATAATACCGATCTAAATGAAAAGATAGGCTGAACAGCTTGCCTATAGTCAATGGTGGTGCGAAATACTTCAGGTAGATCTTAACACTCTTCAAAACGTATTGTGGTGATGTTTTCGAGTGTATATTCTACAATGTATGTAGAAGCACTCTATATAAAAAGGCCACTGATGAGTTCTCCCCACACAGGATACGAAATGTGTTTATATGACCACAGTGGGTACACTGAAAGAATTTTCCTTCACAATATTTATGAAGCGATTTCATAAAAGCTTTGTCATAAATTTAGTGAGTTTTTCTTAATATGTTTGAAAAATTCATAAATAAAGTGAAATGTTTCATAAACATTTCATACTTCATAAAATATAATTGTAAATTATTGAAACTTAGTTTCATAAGAGCAAAGAAAAAGTTCATTGTAATAAATAAAACTTTCTTAAAGATTATGAAATATGTCATAACCATTAAAATATTTTTGCTGTGGAATGTTTTCATAAATATAATGAAGGATTTCATTGTTTTTATGAAACGGATGATAACTTGCAAATAGATTTTTAGTATGTCGACTTTATTCGCTTAAAACATACACTACTAGTAACTCTCATTTGTCCTATGTTAACTCTGATATAAGTATATACCCTGATTTTGGTCAAGGGCATATTCTCATCAGGTGTAAGTCGATACAGTCAGACCCTTCTTGATTTTTTGTTTATATTGGAAACTTCAGTAGAAATTTTTAAAAATTATGAAACTTAATAAATATATAGAAGTTTCATTATAAAATCCAGGAAAAATTTCATAAATTATATTATGAAAAATAAAGAACGTGTGTGATAAAAGTTCATTGGATGAAGAACTGCGTTTCATAGTTTCCAATGTTTTATAAATTCGATGACACTTTCATTGATTTGTGCGCTATGAAACATGTTTCATACATTTCTTTGTCGACTTTTTAATGAAAACTTTCACAGTGGTTATGAAAAAATCCTAAATATTATGAAGTTAATTCTTTCAGTGTAGGGATGACTTGGTGGTGGAATTCCTGGTAGAAGTCGTTATCTAAAATTTTACACAGACGGCTCCAAACTCTATGGTATGGGTTGCACTGCAAAGTGTTTGAAGTTAACTAGGCTCGTACCTGTCAAGCCAAAGTTATGACTATCAGAGAAGTTGCGCAGTGGTTGCTACTCTGTTGTTGTGACGAACACTAAAATCAACATTTACTCTGATAGTCAGGATGTCATCAGATCCATGGACAAGAACAGCCCAGGAGATGTCCAAGCAGTTCGATATTCACCATGGCATAGGGACATCCCAGGGAACTATAAAGCTGACGAGCTTACCAGAATAGGAAAGACCCCACAAGTTCAACAGGAACTCGCTTGCTATCGACATGCAAGTTGCAACTCAGGTTGAAAGCACTGATGCTGGCGAAAACCAGATGATCGAACCTGGGCTTAGGTGACTTGGCCAGTATAGATGTAGGCAAAATAAGGCGTTTTGGAAGTCACTGTGGACCACTTCTGGTCTAAGTGAGTCAGTTGCTTACATTCTGACTGCCACAACAAACTAACCTAACCTAACAACTACTTTATGTAAACAATTATAACGAAGTCACTTTTTCATTCTTCAAATGAAAAGCAGAGCGTAATGAACTGTTATTACTAGAGCTAATGCAAATAACCATAATATGTTTAAAGTTTTTGGTGAATTTTGGTACAAAACATTATTTTAACTAAATAGAAACATGTAAACTGAATTTGTTTCACATCGTACCATTTTGATATAGACCCCATACAAATGTCTCTCCGACCGACATCTCTTCATGAATATAGGAAATACAGGATATTTAAATTATAACGAGTGTGAAATTTTGACGGAAATCCTGTTATGACACCAGTCTATATCTGGAAATGATCCGAACTATTGTTGTCATTATTTTTTTGAAATATAATCAAAAATATGTATTATGACAAGTATAAACATTACGAATATTTATCCCTGTTTTTTAATTTTTAAATCATAAATTGATTTTGAAATTTTGCCGAAAAAAATGTCACATTACGTGGAATCACCCATATCTCAAAGCGGATAAAGTGTGATTTTGTCCACTATCATACTAACTGGCACATAAAGAGTGATTTTTTTGAGGTCAGGATTTTCATGCATTAGTATTTGACAGATCACGTGGGATTTCAGACATGGTGTCAAAGAGAAAGATGCTCAGTATGCTTTGACATTTCATCATGAATCGTCTTACAAACGAACAACGCTTGCAAATTATTGAATTTTATTATCAAAATGCGTGCTCTGTTAAGAAAGTTCATTGCGCGCTTCCATTTTATGGTCAGTTTAATCGACCCACTGAAGCGGCTATTCGGGCTATTGTGACTAAATTTCGCACCAAATTTACATTGTTGGACATTAAACCACCAACACGCTTACGTAGAGTGCGAACTGAAGAAAATATCGCAGCTGTATCGGCCAGTGTTAATGATGACCACCAATTTTCGATTCGTCGCCGTTCGCACCAATTGGGTCTCTGTTACTCAAAAACGTGGAAATGCCAAAATTGGACTAAGCGGATGGACCACCTAAGACGCAGCCGCGGTCAACATTTAAATGAAATTATCTTCAAAAAGTAAATGGACCAATCTAACGTTTCAAATAAAGAACCGATGAGATTTTGCAAATTTTATGCGTTTTTTTTTAAAAAAAGTTATCAAGCTCTTAAAAAATCACCCTTTATAACTATGTGTAATTTTTGGTAGTTTAGTTCGGTATCTGTCATATAATAATAGTGAACAAATCAGATCAGAAGCATTTTTTCAAAAGGGACATATTTTCGGATTTGGTTCAAAAATCAATCGGTACAATTTGACTTCAATATTTCCTACAATCATTAAGGGAATACATAAATATTGTCTTCAAAAAGTAGCGATATTTTCGCTCTTACAATTAAATCTATATTTTTTATATTTGCTTATGACTGAACTGTAGCTGAAATTGTAGACAAAAATATAAAATTTATGAACACAAACTTCGCAATTGGACATTTTTTGCTTCTCCTGAAAAATTATGAAAATGTGGGTTTCGTCATATTGCAACGATCTTTGATCTCTAAGTTTGCTATAGTATTCGAATTCAGCTGCTAAAATCTATTCTAGACAGACATAAATTGCCGCAGCTGCATCAGAATGTTGTCATAAGGCCTAAAAAATCAATATCTGTATTACAGTGCGTAATTTGTTTTCATCCAGAAATATATAGACTTGTAGGAAGTTCTCACGGAAATCTGCGCCTCCATTTTATCACTTTTATGAAATCTGACATAAATAATTGCTACAGATTTAATTATTCCTATATTTTTGATATTAAAATAAAATAAATAATAATAAAGAAACCTTAGTAAGATATTTAGCTCTCAAAATTCGTCTTAGTTTTTCCTCAATCACCACTATTTCACTAAATATCGACAAAAATGTTATTAGGGCTGTTTTTCTTTAAACGGGGATAACAAGCTGCGATAACAAAAACGTTAAAAAAAGTTAATGTTTGAATAAAAATAAAACATTATTTTTTCACTTTGTCGCCAACTACAATATAAATATTCATATCAAAACAAATTTTCAAAAAAAAAAAAAACTATTTTGCATTGACTTTTTTTGGACTTAGCCTCGATAACCATAAATTTGAATTACACTGGATAATTATTATCCAATGTTTTTAACATTAAATTATTTTATTTGAACTGGGATATTGTCCTGGCTCAAGACCATTTTGCTTCTATATTTAATAGAATGCAAATTTATTTACAAATGGCATGGTGACATTTATTACTTGGCTGCAGACTACCACGATCATGATTTCGACCATGTCATAAGTCTTTTCAAGTGGCTTCGCAGCGACTTTTCAACATCAAACCCGGCCTCTATAAGGAGATGATTCTCACAAACGAACGAGAATCACAACTCACTTGCCGAATTTGCGTTTAAAAAATCGCACCAAGTAATAAAGCACACATGCCATCTTACAAGCATCTCATCGAGTTGCATATGTAAGTATGTGTATATGCAGGTATAGTTACCCAGCAATACTTCTGCCGTGCCAACGCTCATTTGCTTTAGTTTTTTCGTTTGCATTTTTTTTTTTTGGTCTGTAATCAATATTTGATTTGAACTGGGATATTGTCCTGGCTCAAGACCATTTTGCTTCTATATTTAATAGAATGCAAATTTATTTACAAATGGCATGGTGACATTTATGTTGAAAAGTCGCTGCGAAGCCACTTGAAAAGACTTTTTACATGGTCGAAATCATGATCGTGGTAGTCTGCAGCCAAGTAATAAATGTCACCATGTCATTTGTAAATAAATTTGCATTCTATTAAATATAGAAGCAAAATGGTCTTGAGCCAGGACAATATCCCAGTTCAAATCAAATATTGATTACAGACCAAAAAAAAAAAAAATGCAAACGAAAAAACTAAAGCAAATGAGCGTTGGCACGGCAGAAGTATTGCTGGGTAACTATACCTGCATATACACATACTTACATATGCAACTCAATGAGATGCTTGTAAGATGGCATGTGTGCTTTATTACTTGGTGCGATTTTTTAAACGCAAATTCGGCAAGTGAGTTGTGATTCTCGTTCGTTTGTGAGAATCATCTCCTTATAGAGGCCGGGTTTGATGTTGAAAAGTCGCTGCGAAGCCACTTGAAAAGACTTTTGACATGGTCGAAATCATGATCGTGGTAGTCTGCAGCCAAGTAATAAATGTCACCATGCCATTTGTAAATAAATTTGCATTCTATTAAATATAGAAGCAAAATGGTCTTGAGCCAGGACAATATCCCAGTTCAAATCAAATATTGATTACAGACCAAAAAAAATGCAAACGAAAAAACTAAATTAAATTATTTTTTCAAAAAATTTTTGATACACTTATCGATACTGCTGTTGGCGACAATTTAAAAAATATATATATTTAACTTTTTATTTAGGTTTTTGTTATCGCAGCTTTGTATTTAGTTATCCAGTCAATTTTTATCAAATTCCTCCATTTCGATATGGTGTTATTAAATCTGAATAAATTCAAACGTAAGTCTATAAATAGTTCAACTCAGCCTACTGAGTTTAGTCTGCGGCAATTATTCAAAGGTCAATTTGGGGTCTTGTTCTAGCAACTATTGCGGTTATTGCAACAGTTATGGACAGTAATTAGTTACGATCAGCGAGCTCAAACTATATGAGTAGAAAATACATTTTTAAAATGCGAACTTAGTTACGGATATTGATAATAAAATTAAAATTATACTTACAACTGTTTTAAGCCATTTGAAAGAAGTTCTTATTTCATTTCAAAATAATGCAGAGGCTAATGTGCTGTCATTACTACAAATCAAGCTTTATGCCAATGAGATGCAGATAATTGTTCATATTCGAACGATAAATCATTTATTTATACAGGTGATTTCCCCGTCCAAATTATTTAGTAATTATCGTGTTATTAAAAACACAACCTATACAAATTCTTGAACAATGCTTATGACACTTTAGTGAGACGCTAATCTTCAACCTTAAGCGGGCTTAATTTCGTAAATGACACTGTTTCGTCGTCTTCCTATTGTCAAAAGTGTAGAATAACGAGTGCGACACCATTAATAAAAAAACATCATCTTGAACCAACAAAATTGAAAGGAAACACTCTAATACAAGTTGTTGAATTTAATTCTCATTAAATAAAAGTAAAAACAATGAGTCGTTCGCCATAAACATAAGTGATTTTTTGTGAATCCAAATAATAAAAATCTTTAACATCCATAAAATATTTAACAATTTTGTTTTTTTCTTTCTTTGTACTTCCAGGCGCACACGAAGTTTAAACGCCCCTTCACCATTCCAACAGTTTGGACCATGTGGACGTATAATGAAAAATCCGGCTATGGTTATGCAAATTCAAGACCCGGCCAGTCAGCGTCTGACCTGGTACAAACCCCCACTCACGGTATTGGTGATCAAAAAGGTGCGCGACTCGACGGTAATGGCACCCTTTGTGCAGTTAGTCGAATGGTTGGTCCAGGAGAAACACATGGTGGTATGGGTTGAATCAGCGGTGCTGGATGATCTCTCGCTGCAGGAGGATAAGAAATTTCAAAGTATCAAAGAGAAATTGGTGACATTCAAGTAAGTTGGGGGTTGTTCAGAAAAAAAGCGAAAAAGGAAATATTAATAATGTTTTGTTTAATCTTTCAATAGAGACGGTCGTGATGATCTAACCGATCGCATTGATTTCATTGTGTGTCTGGGAGGAGATGGCACCCTACTGTATGCTTCTTTGTTGTTCCAGCAATCTGTGCCGCCAGTTATGGCTTTCCATTTGGGCTCTCTCGGTTTTCTCACACCATTCCAATTCGATAATTTCCAAGAGCAAGTAACCAACGTTTTGGAGGGCCATGCCGCTCTCACATTGCGCAGTCGTTTGCGTTGTGTGATTTATAGGAAAAGTGATAGGCGCAAGGATTCGGATTGCCAGCAAAATCAAATGAATTGTAGTTTGTCGGCGGATAGTGGTGTGTCCATGGATTCCTGTGGAGGCCTGCACACCAGTGGCAAGAGTGGCTGCAGAGCACCCTCAACAAATATTTTGGTAGGATTTGCTATATTTATTTTGAATTTGAAACATTATTAAAGCTTTTTCTCAATTTCCAGGTTCTAAATGAAGTGGTTATCGATAGAGGTCCCTCACCATATTTGAGTAATATCGATTTGTTTTTGGACGGCAAATATATAACCTCGGTACAGGGAGATGGTTTGATTGTCTCAACGCCCACCGGTAGCACCGCTTATGCCGTGGCGGCAGGTGCCTCTATGATCCATCCATCAGTGCCCGCCATTATGGTGACGCCCATTTGCCCACATTCGTTAAGTTTTCGTCCTATTGTTGTACCTGCTGGTGTAGAGCTCAAGGTAAATATCTTTATAAATTGGCTAGCCTAGTAAAACGGTGGGAGAAATGTTGATGGAAGTGATGATGGCTAATAAAAGTGGACCTATAAGACACAGTAAATCATTCTTCAAGGCTTAGAAAGAATGGAGTGGAGCGATAGCACAAATTTTGTTTATTTCCTCCGATTTTGATGATTTCCAAATATACATTTTTCTATGTGTGGGATAAAGCTTCATTTCCCGATTTTCAAAAAATAAGAAATTGTAGACACTAGGTTGGATCGAAAATAAAGTATTTCAGTCATAAGGTAATTTTAAATTGTTTAACTTTTTATACCCTCCACTAGGGTATTATGTCTTTGTGCATTTGCTTGCAAGACCTAAAAGGAAACGAGTTATACACATTGTTTATTATACCGATCGACATAGAATCACTTTTAGATTCGATTCTTGTAATCAAAGTACGGGTCGCAATTGTAGAAACTTTACAAAACGAAGTTTTTCGGGATAAGGACGAACGCTATTTAATTTTAAGAAAATCAGTTAAGATTTCACTATCAATTTGACTTTTTCTGCTCCAGAAACCACATATTTTAACAGATCTTCTTTAAATTTGGCACAATAGCTTATATTTCAACTAGAAATACCTATGGTGAAAATGGGTCAGATCGCTTCAGATTTATATATAGCTTCCATACAAATTTCGCTCCCGGCTTGACTTTTTTCGCCCTAGAAACCATCTATTTTCACCGATTTGCTTCAAATTTGGCACATCTTCTTATATTTCGAATAGAAACATCTGTTGTGCAAGTGGATCAGATCGGTTGTGATTTATATATAGCTCGCATACAAATTTCGCTTCCGATCTGACATTTTCTGCTCAAGAAACCACATATTTTACCAGGTTTTCTTCGAATTTGGCAAAAAATCTTATATTTCAACTAGAAACACATATCGTGAAAGTGAGTCAGGTCAGTTCAGATTTATACATATATATCTCCAATACAAATTTCGCTCTCGGCTTGACTTTTTTCGCCGATTTTCTTCATTTTTTTAAATAGAAGAACCTATGGTGAAGGTGAGTCACTTCGTTCCATGTTTTCATATAGCCCCGATACAAATATTCTTCTGGATTTGACTAAGTGGATCAGGTCACATCGGTCTGTGATTAGGACGCGTACAAAAATCCTTCGCGATTTCACTTTTTACCCAATTATATCCTTTCCTTATATATTTTATACTAATTTCAAGCAAATTTCTTCTAATTTTACAGAAAATTTTTAAATCTTAAAAAAATATTTTTTATTTTATCTTATTCCCTTTTTTATTTATTTTATAAACATAACTTAAATTTTACTTAAAATATAACTTAAATTTTTGTAAAATAAATTTTATTATTATTAACTAAAATAAATTAATTAAATAACTAAAATAAATTACCTTAAACTGGCTTCGAAAAAGTTGTGGATGTTCCCGACTAAAATGAATCCTTGGTTCGGTCAATGCGTTGTCCCAAAATATTTCGGCATTATCCCTACCATTCGTGCCCATTAATAATTTATGTTAAAAATTTGTAATTTCGACAGCAATCACGTCTATAATTGTTTTAGAATATCGCCATGAAACTGGAACGTCTTATTGATGCTATTAACTATTAATAAAATTTATTTTACAAAAATCGAAGGTATATTTTTTTTGTTTATAAAATAAATAACAAATAAATAAAAAAAATATTTTTTAAGTTTTGACAATTTTTTGTAAAACTAGAAGAAATTTGCCTGAAATTAGGAAAAATATATATATTTTTTGTTTATAAAAAAATAAAAATAAATAAGAAAAAAATATTTTTTTTTTAAATTTCACAATTTTCTGTAAAACTAGAAGAAAGTTGTTTGAAATTAGAAAGAAATATATATTTGTTGTTTATAAATAAATAAAAAATAATTAAGAAAAAAAATAAAAAAAAATATTTTTTAAAAATTTTAAAATTTTCTTGAATTTGGAACAAAATATATATTTATATCTCATACCACAAAAAAGTTAAAATTTTTTAATTTTTAAAACTTTTTATTATTACACAAATAATTTATTTTCGATCCACCCTAGTGTCTTTCAATTTCGTAAATCTACGATGTTCAAGCTTGGACCCAATCGAAGCTATATTTTTTATTTGTAAAATAAATAAGAAAAAAATATTTTTTTCAGATTTCACAATTTTCTATAAAATTTTGCTTCATATTAGATTTTTTTGTTTAAAAAATAAATAAAAAATAATTAAGAAAAAAATGATTGTTAAATATTTTAAAATTTTCTGAAAAACTAGAAGAAAATTGCTTGAAATTTAAAAAAAATATATATATTTATATATAAAGGGTGATTTTTTAAGAGCTTGATAACTTTTTTTAAAAAAAAAACGCATAAAATTTGCAAAATCTCATCGGTTCTTTATTTGAAACGTTAGATTGGTCCATGACATTTACTTTTTGAAGATAATTTCATTTAAATGTTGACCCCGGCTGCGTCTTAGGTGGTCCATCCGCTTAGTCCAATTTTGGCATTTCCACGTTTTTGAGTAACAGAGACCCAATTGGTGCGAACGGCGACGAATCGAAAATTGGTGGTCATCATTAACACTGGCCGATACAGCTGCGATATTTTCTTCAGTTCGCACTCTACGTAAGCGTGTTGGTGGTTTAATGTCCAACAATGTAAATTTGGTGCGAAATTTAGTCACAATAGCCCGAATAGCCGCTTCAGTGGGTCGATTAAACTGACCATAAAATGGAAGCGCGCAATGAACTTTCTTAACAGAGCACTATTTTTGATAATAAAATTCAATAATTTGTAAGCGTTGTTCGTTTGTAAGACGATTCATGATGAAATGTCAAAGCATACTGAGCATCTTTCTCTTTGACACCATGTCTGAAATCCCACGTGATCTGTCAAATACTAATGCATGAAAATCCTAACCTCAAAAAAATCACTCTTTACATACCACAAATTTAAAATTTTTAAAATTATTTTATGACAAAAATAATTTATATTCGTTCCATCTTAGTGTCTCTCAATCTAGAAGAAATTTGCTTGAAATTAAAAAAGAAATATGTTTTTGTTTATAAAATAAATAAAAAATAATTAAGAAAAAAGTGAAAAAAAAAATATTTTTTAACATTTGAGAATTTTCTGTAAAATTTGGTTGAAATTAGAAAAAATAATAATTAAGAAAAAAGTGAAAAAATATATATTTTTAGATTTGAGAATTTTCTGTAAAACTAGGAGAAACTTGCTTTTAATTTTTAAAATTTTTTATTATAACACAAATAATTTATTTTCGATCCACCCTAGTGTCTGTAAATTTCGTAAATCTACGATATTCAAGCTTGAAGCCAATTTTTTTTAGAATTTCATCAAAAGTGAATTTTTCCTTGAATTTTTGGGTTAATTCGAACCAAGAATTTTTCTAATTCTGTTTGCTAGTTGCAATAATTGATATTATTCTTAAAATTGTATCCAAAATATTAAATCAGTATCTGAATATTAAATAACGTAATAAAACGTTATTTAATATTTTGTTGCAAAAGCCAATTAATTTTCTCCCAAAAATCTTCTTCATCCGACTTGTTTTCATATTTTATTAATTTCTATTTTTCTTCGTCTTTTTCAGATTTCCGTATCACCCGATAGCCGCAACACCTCATGGGTCTCCTTTGACGGCCGCAATCGCCAAGAGCTATTCCACGGCGATAGCCTAAGGGTGACCACCTCCATCTATCCGGTGCCCAGTATATGTGCCCAAGATCAAATATCCGATTGGTTTGATTCGTTGGCCGAATGCTTGCACTGGAATGTGCGCAAGAAGCAAAAGTGCCTGGACGAATTGTCGGACCTAACAGCGTCCGGCTCTGAGGATACTCTGGATGAATTAGAAAGAGGCTCCGATTCATTGTTAGATAGTTAAAATTAATTCTGAAAAAGGCATATAAGAACGCGAAACAAACAAAAGCTATATTAAATATCATCATTTATTTTATAAGTCCTAACAAAAACAGAAAAGCTTGAATAAATGGAAAGCTTTATATTGGTGTTACTGGGCCCGCAATGGAGCTTATTTGTATCGTGTGCAAACTAACTTCACCGAGCCCACCAAAGCTTGTATATTTTTGTGTTTTTTTAATTATCTATTATTAAAAATGCAATTGTATTATGTTATATAGGAAAAGAAAAGAGAAAACAAATTTGAAAAATTGTTGCCAATTAGTTTAATCGTTTAATTAGCAAAAAAGAAAAGAAAAAACTTGTTAAAAAAGCTCAAATTATGTTACTACTATTTAAAAACAATCTGCTAAAATCGGAAATGGAACTTATTACATTAATTAATATTATTAATTATTATTATTATTATGGCAAAATTATCGTAATAGGCTTTAGTGTAATTTATATATGATTTTCTACAATTTCTATGAGAATTGGTTACTATTTTTCCAAACAACATTAGAAGAGACACGTAAGGTTGTTGTTAATAAATTATTAAATTGTAAGATTTATTAGTTTTTTCTAATAACAAAAAAATAGAAATACACACACAGAGTGTACGCTTGTGGTTTTGCCTAGAAAAAAGTTGAAGGGATGATGATATATTTAAAATGTTTTTCTTTATTTTTGGGAATTGTATCTTAGCACACCTTGCACTTGCTATCTGATTCCACTCCTATTATGTTTCTGTTTTCTTTTTGCATTTTTATTTGAAATTTCTTTCTTTTTAAGTTGGTTGTCTGCTTCTTTCTAACTTTATTTCCCCCCATTATTATTGTAATTCTAGTTATTATGAGCAATTGTTTTTTGTATACTCTTCGCCGCAATCGTAGTGTTTAGCTTAATAATCATTACCTAAAAGAATAGAAGAAGAAAAAAAAAACAAGAGAAAAAGAAATAAAATATTAAAATACTTTTATATTAACGTTATATAATAATAATAATATTTGAATATTATGTATGTAGGTCATCGTTTTTTATTTTCTACTAAGTTTTACAAGAATTTTTTAAATGAACAAAAATAAAACAAAATACTCCTGTTTCTAAAAAAAAACTAAAAAAACATAATTGTGTATTATTTATTTATGATGTGTTGTAGTGGTGTATACGCCTACAATATAGTCAACACTGGACAAGACCATCTCACTATAGGGGAGGGGTTTAAATCACTTTAATCTTACGACATGATTAAAATGTTATTTGAAGTAGAAGATGAAATTAAGAGAGTATCGCGAACAGTACAAGTCATATTGGCAGAAAGAATAACCTTACAAGCAATGGGATCTTGTTTTTGCGACGAATCGGAAAAGAAAACAGTTCGTAAAATACTTAATATGTAAATTATATTTTATGTAACGAAGCTGCTTATTTATCTATAAATCACAAAAATGATTTATCTTCAAGTTTTTACTATTTTTATCAACTTTTTTGAAAAAATGGTTTCGATTAGTTGCTTGTATAGAATGTTTACAGTATTAGGAAGAAATTTAAAAATTTGTTGAGTCTAACCGGCTTCGGCCAAAAATTGATATTAGGAGCCGATTCGATATTCGGTGTAAATTATAACTAGACAGCGGAATATATGCAATTGCATATTTTGATTGGATAGTTGTATCGAAATGGTAATGCTGCACAAATGTTTCTCATCAAAAATTTATTCGAAATATATAAACATATTTTTCATATTTTATGCAAAGTGCATATTTGCATAAATCGAGCATATGTTAAATATATGCAAAAAATTTAAACGTATAAAACGCAATATATTTTATATAATAAACCGTACTGCTGTATTACAGCTAATTACTAGATTAGATATGATGGTTTATGATCTTTAAATCGCACTCCTAAAAATATACGAAATACAAGATGTGACGTTCTTGCACGAAATGAGCGTTATCTTCTTAGCACGATCTGAAGGGTAATTTTAAGATTGTTTTTGGACGTAAATACTGACACTTACCTCAATTTATTGAAATTTGAAAACAATTAAAAGATCAATACACTCTATTATATAACCAGGTCAAAATTACAAGGAATAATATAGAACTTAATATAGGCTCGCGAAGCTTAATGTCAATTAAGCATTTAGTGTATATATTTACCAGGTTAACAAATAACTGGTAACAAATACCTGGTGCCGTTCCTTTGTAAGCAAAGAACTTTTTGGTTAGCTCCAAAGTGGGAATTAAATTAGGAGTGACATTACCAGCTATTTAATTGAATTTCGAGGAACACACAAATAAAGAGTGATTTTTTTGAGGTTAGGATTTTCATGCATTAGTATTTGACAGATCACGTGGGATTTCAGACATGGTGTCAAAGAGAAAGATGCTCAGTATGCTTTGACATTTCATCATGAATCGTCTTACAAACGAACAACGCTTGCAAATTATTGAATTTTATTATCAAAATGCGTGCTCTGTTAAGAAAGTTCATTGCGCGCTTCCATTTTATGGTCAGTTTAATCGACCCACTGAAGCGGCTATTCGGGCTATTGTGACTAAATTTCGCACCAAATTTACATTGTTGGACATTAAACCACCAACACGCTTACGTAGAGTGCGAACTGAAGAAAATATCGCAGCTGTATCGGCCAGTGTTAATGATGACCACCAATTTTCGATTCGTCGCCGTTCGCACCAATTGGGTCTCTGTTACTCAAAAACGTGGAAATGCCAAAATTGGACTAAGCGGATGGACCACCTAAGACGCAGCCGCGGTCAACATTTAAATGAAATTATCTTCAAAAAGTAAATGTCATGGACCAATCTAACGTTTCAAATAAAGAACCGATGAGATTTTGCAAATTTTATGCGTTTTTTTTTTAAAAAAAGTTATCAAGCTCTTAAAAAATCACCCTTTATTTGGGTATGCTTATTTCTTATACGATAGACAGGTCTTTTTCCTATATTTAAAGTAATGTTTTAAGATTTGTTTGTACTAAAAACAATTAATTTTTACAATATGTAGACTAAATCTTGGGTCTATATACTGGGTGCTGGGTGTGTTACTTGTTATAAAAAATCATCATTTTAATACTCTGTAATTAAATGCAAAGTTTAAAATATTGTTGTTTATCCAAAAAATTAGTAAAAATAGTTTTTTTTTACATTTAATAAAATATAATTTAATTTTTTTCAATTTTACAGAAAGATTTAGACAATTAATTGTACGCAGCTTTGATATGATTATACATACCTAATTCAATATATAGGGTCCGCCAAATAACTTTTTTTTTTTGAAAATGCTATAAAAAAACTACTGCATATTTTCTCAAATTTCTTTTTTATTTGAAAGTGCAATCCTTCCGGTTAATAATGGAAAATAATTTCATTCAAATGGCTGCCTCGGCTCCCCACAAATAATAGTCCAACGGTTGAATAGTTAAAAAATCGTTAGTGGCGAACCCTTACGTTACCAAATAAAGGGTCCGCCAAATATTTTTTTTGAAAATGCTATAAAAAAATACTGAATATTTTCTCATTTTATTTGAAAGTACAATCCTTCCGGTTAATAATGGAAAATAATTTCATTCAAATGGCTGCCTCGGCACCCCACAAATAATAGTCCAACGGTTGAATAGTTGAAAAAAAAGTTATATGGCGGACCCTTTATTTCAACTCTTATTGACCCCAGTTTAAAGAAGAAGTAATTAAATTTGGGTGCTCTCTTTGTCAACAGGTCGCCTGATTATTGTTTTATTGCCATTAGCATTTCGGGGTGAATTGTTTTCTTAATTAATTTGATTTTTATATATCGAGGGCTATTCTCTGATTTGGCTGTCATCTGTCATATTTGGAGAAGACATTTTTTTCGAAAGCCGCTTTTTTCATATATTTCTATTTTGGCTATACACTCACACGTTAGTTTGTAACTGCAAAAGTGGCTATGAACATAACAATGAAATAAATAAAGTAGTTCCAAAAATGAGACAGCATAAACCGAAGGTTGTAATTCTCCACAACGATTATGTTTAAAACATTTTTATAGATTTAGGGTATATCATACTATAAATTTTCCAAAAATATCTACATATCTATTATCCACAATATCCACGCTTAAAAAAAGTGGAAAAAGGGATAAAAATGGTACCAATTTAACGTATGAAGCTGGAATCTTTAAATTCGCTGTGTACATCCCAGAAGATGCGTTTTCTATACGACATTGCCAGCATTTCATTAAAATCTTGGGGGTTGTGTTTTCGAATCCCACCAGAGGCTCTGGTCTGTCGCTAAAACAACTAGCTACAATGGTCTTAGTCACAACGGCTCAATCCCTGGACCCAAAATTAGAATATAAATTTACTTTGTATTGTAATTCATAATAAATAAATAATAAAATATGGAATATTCTGACTTGTCTTCGGCCAGAAATATCCCCTTCGGTCCTAATTAAACGTAACGTATACGGCACCTAGTTAGAGAATTGCAAAATGTATAACATCGTTACAATATGAAATATATAAAATCAATATGAAACTAAATCGTTGATATTCATGGTATATCGCCTATAAAAAGTACTGATTATTTCTTAAATATTCTGGTTTTATTAGATATTTTATTTTATTAATAATGGAACACAATATCATTCATATGACTACCACGACTGGCTCGGCAGTACCTCTTCCGATCAACCCAATTTTTCAGTACATGGCCCAATGATGCCGCCAGCCCAAAATCCACACCAAACAGTGACTCGTTGTGGATGCATTGGCTTCTCAATTGGCACGTGTGGGTTCTCTGAACCCCATATGCGGCAATTTTGCTTATTGACATAGCCACCGAGATGAAAATGAGCTTCATCTGAAAACATGAAAATTTTCCACGTAAATTTCATACAGTTTGCGTTAAAGACTCACTACTTTGGAAGTAAGTTTCTGATATCTCCCAATTTTGTTCGAGCGTATAGCCTCCCATTTTACAAATGTCAAACATAAACCTGAAAATAAAAATGAATGTTATTCTACCTTTCAAAGTAATCGGTAGTTCAAATTTCTCCCTTTATTGAATTCTAAAATAAATCAATTTCCAACTACTGTTCGTTTTTTTTCAGCCAGTGTGATAACTGAGCATATGAGCCTTGCCAAACCGGGAAAAATTCTAAATTACTCACATTTTTATGGAAAACTCATGAAATATTCCTTAAAAATATTTTACACGTGTCATAGGAAAACAATAACGACATTTTTTTGGAGACTTATATGAGTCATTACATGCCAAAATGATTACATTATTTGATATTCTTCAAATTTAAAGTGGGGTTTGTAAAAGTAATTCTTATGGACTGTGTGAGCTTGAAAGTGGTGAAACCAATAGCTATATTGTATGTTTTGCAAAGCATCCTACGTTTCAGTGAATGTACATAGAAATGTCAACAGGGTGGTCTTTTCTTCGGTAGTTTATTAACACAAGGTACACAAATCAATAAAAAACAAGTAAGGAAAGGCTAAAGTCGGACGGGGCCGACTATATGATACTCTCCACTGTCTATCCGTTTACAATTCAGTAAAAAGTGCAATCGGGAAGGATTTTTGTATCCCGTAAATGTATGTGTTTGAAAACAAATGTTAAATCGGAAAGGACATTTGTATGGGGGCTTCAGCATAGGTGTTTCTAGTTATAAATATTACATGCTGTTAAGCCAAATTTGAAGAAAATCGGGTACAATATGTCGTTTCGGGAGCGATATTTGTATGAGGGCTATATCTAAACCTAACCGATCTTACCCAATTTTACCATAGGTGTTTCTAGTTGGATTATAAGATATTGTGCCAAATTTAAAGAAAATCGAGTACAATATGTCGATTCTAAAGCGGAAAATGTCAAATCGGGAGCGACATTTGTATGGGGGCTATATATAAATCTGAACCGATCTTACCCAATTTCAGCATAGGTGTTTCTAGTTGGATTATAAGATGTTGTGTCAAATTTAAAGAAAATCGGGTACAATATGTGGTTGCTAGAGAGGAAAATGTCAAATCGGGAGCGACATTTGTATGGGGGCTATATCTAAATCTGAACCGATCTTACCCAATTTCAGCGTAGGTGTTTCTAGTTGGATTATAAGATGTTGTGCCAAATTTAAAGAAAATCGGGTACAATATGTGGTTTCTAAAGCGGAAAATGTCAAATCGGGAGGGGCATTTGTATGGGGGCTATATTTAAATCTTAACCGATCTTACCCAATTTCAGCATAGGTGTTTCTAGTTGGATTATACAATGTTGTGCCAAATTTAAAAGAAAAATCGGGTGCAATATGTGGTTTCTAGTGCGGAAAATGTTAAATCGGGAGCGACATTTGCATGGGGGCTATATCTAAATCTGAACCGATCTTACCCAATTTCAGCGTAGGTGTTTCTAGTTGGATTATAAGATGTTGTGCCAAATTTAAAGAAAATCGGGTACAATATGTGGTTTCTAGAGAGGAAAATGTCAAATCGGGAGCGACATTTGTATGGGGGCTATATTTAAATCTTAACCGATCTTACCCAATTTCAGCATAGGTGTTTCTAGTTGGATTATACAATGTTGTGCAAATTTAAAGAAAATCGGGTACAATATGTGGTTTCTAGAGAGGAAAATGTCAAATCGGGAGCGACATTTGTATGGGAGCTATATCTAAATCTGAACCGATTTGCCTCAAATTAAATAGCGTTCGTCCTTGATGCACAAAACTTACTTGTGCCAATTTTTGTTAAGATCCGACTATAACTGCGACCTGTAATTTAATTACAACAATAAATGGACAGACGGACGGACAGACGGACATTGCTAGATCGACTCAGAAAGTGATTCTAAGCCGATCTGCATAATAAACGATGGGTCTAACTCGTTTCCTTTTGGGTGTTACAAACAAATGCACAAAGACATAATACTCTCGTGGAGTGTATAAAAATTCATCGAATTATATGTTTTTTTTGGAAAATTTGCTAATATTTATCTTTAAAAGTTGAATATAAAACTATTAATTAAAAATAATATTTTCAAGGTTTAGAAAAAATCAAAATTCGTACCACTCCTCAGCTGTTCAGAAAGTATGAGAACACTCAATTCCGTCGAACCATTTATTTTTCAACAATATGTCCCTTCATCTATTCATGAAACGGAACTACGAAATCAATTTATTTTACATATTTGAAAACAATCTCTGCGATTTTTCTCTTTTTTGGACTGTTACCTTTAATTCAATTCGAAGCAAGTCAGTTTTTTTGATTTTCGACCATGAAACGGAGTGTGCATCGTGTAGAAATCAAATGTCATGCCATTCACAACTGGCAATTTAAACACAGCTGGATTGTCATATAGCTATAGCGAGCAGCATAAACTAACTAGAGGCGTGTTCAGAATATTTGTTTCTCAACAATGTCTACTGGTTTTTCTGAACCGCAATTTTGAAAACTATTTAAAAAATGAGTTCAATCGCAAAAGCATTTTTTTAATTAGAATTATGTTTAAATTGATCAGATCTGAAATATTTGTTTCTCAACAATCTCTAGTGATATTTCTGAACAGCAATTTTCAAGATTACTGAAATCAATAAGATAAAAATGAGTCCCATCACAATAGTATTTAGATTTGACCAAAAATCTAACATTATTTTTGATAGATGATAAAATGTATATTTTTGCACACCTACCTACTGTTCTTTCCATTCAATTTTGGATAACCTCTGAATTTCTACATAATGTAGGTGGAATTGGTTTGAAATAAAACAACATTTTGTTTACGGAGTGTAGCTCAGTTTTATTCACCAACAACTTGTGTGTTATCATCAGTTAATCTTTCGTATTTAAATCGTATCATCATATTACAATATTTGTTTAATTTCTTTAAAGTTATGTATTTAAATATATGTATATATACGCATATATAGAGTTATATATAGATCATGTCATGAATTAGGAATTTTCTTCTGTTTTTCTTTATGAAATCCATTTAACGTATATAAATTCTTAAAATGCTATAGGTAATAAACAACATCATCATTGGATTTGAATTTGTTGGATGGAGGGGGTTAAATACGAGTACATGCATTACACATGTATACAATAATAGATGTGTTTTTTTTTGAATTTTTGAATTTGTCGAAAGGGGGTTTCCATTGTTTAGTTATATTTTAGTTATATTTTATATTATATAAACTTGTGCTATTTGCTAGTTATTAAAACGTCAAAGTGGTTTCTCCCATTGTAATTATAGTACTATATAGAGTAAATATTTTATAAGATATTTTGACTATTATGCTCAAAATGCAAAACAATTTAGATTTTTCTTGATTCAATGTGTTAAGGGTTTTTTGCTATAATTTTGTTATAATTTTTGTTAAGTTATAGGAATATTTGATATAAGATATTTTATAGATTTTATAGTAATAATAATAATAATGGTCACAAAGAGCCTTATAAACTAATTGGTTGTGTTATACTTTTTCACGTTGATGTATGTATGTATGTATATGGATACGGAAATAGTTTCCGTGCTAGAGTGCTAGAAATATTTCAGTGAATAGTGTGTTTGACCCCATACCAGCTTTTGGTTTTTTGTTTTCTTTTTCATTCATAATATGTGCAAATGTATGATAAGAATAATTAGTAGACATATAGATAGAGATAATATTTGGATTATGAATATAATAAAGGATGTAGATATATATATATATATATTGGGATATATGTCTGGTATTATATGTATTTCCACTTATATTGTCTAATTCACACAATAATACTCATAAACGTCTTGATTTTGCAATATTAACGTTTGTCATGACTATGCTAGTATTTTCTATTTTTTTTAATTTTAATTAATTTAAACTTAGTAAATGAAAAACTTTTCAACTTTTTGAATTTAACCATGTGTTTGAGGTTTTTCCTAACATTTACAAAACTTTTTCTATTACCCTGTACATAAGCTTGTTTGGATTTGGAAATTTGTATTATATTGTATATATATATATATATGTATATGAATTATGAGATGCTATAAAAAAATTGCTTCAAATATTATAATGATTGCATTTCTGTGGCAATTCTTGGCTATACTATATATAATATAAATATAATATAATAATGATAATTTCAAATAACAACACATTTACTATATATATATTTTATATTTATATTAATATGATTATATGCATGTATGATTTTGAGATTTTGTGTGTGTATGTTTGTGTTTCCTTTCCTAAATATGCTCAGCAAGTATTTCAGCTATGTTTTCATATATACAATTGTTTTTCATTTTCGATTTTCACTATAACTTTTATGAAAATACCTGCTTTCAACTACAAATGTTTGCTTTTCAACTTTGGTTTTGCATAATTTAACCCAAAATATACAGTACAAATGTGGTTAAATTGTGTGTTTGAAATCGAACATTCATAATAATTATTAATTAGTTTTTTTTTTTTTACTACATAACGCATACTTAACTTATCGCCTAAGAATATCATAGAAGTTTGAAGTGGGGGGAGGAAAATGTTGGTATTTCCCTTTTGCTAAAACTACTAAGTTAACGGAAATTATTGAGAGTTATAAAGTTCAAAAGATTTCAAGGAGAAATCAATAGCTATTGACTATCGAATGTCTTAAAATGTTTAGTATTTAAATTATGAGGTGAGGAAAAGCAACTCAATTCAAAACGAGTCCAAATGTATATAAGAAATCGGATCTAGTTCACAGAAAATCAATAGCCAATTAAGCTGTATTATATCTTTTTGCTATTAAAGCATTAAAAAGTTCAAAATTAAAATTTATGGGGTGAACACATTCAACTCAATTCAATTTCAGCTCAAATATATATAAGAAATCGGGTCTAGATTTTTTTTCGTTATTGAAAGCCTTAGCAATTTCAAAATTAAAATTATGAAAAATTAATTCTATTCAATATCAGTACAAATGTACGTAAGAAATCGGATCTAAATTTTTTTGTTCAAAAATATTTCATAGAAAATCAATAGCAATTAAGCTGTAAGCTCGAAATTAAAATCAAGAAAATCCAAAAAATCAAGAAAATCCAACTCAATTTATAAATTTTAGTACTTTTTAATCCAGAGGATTTAAAAAAAATTAATTCTATTCAATATCAGTACAAATGTACGTAAGAAATCGGGTCTAGATTTTTTTGTTCAAAAAGATTTCATAGAAAATCAATAGCAATTAAGCTGTAAGCTCCAAATTAACACAAAAAAAAATCAAGAAAATCCAACTCAATTTATAAATTTTAGTACTTTTTAATCCAGAGGATGAAAAAAATTCAAAATTTTTGCTTAGAAAAATTCATTAAGAGAAATGTCATTTAAATTATATAAGGCTTCGTCTAGTAAAAACGCGAGTTTGGTGCAATTAACAAAATAAGGGAAAGAGAACATGAGATTCCAATATTTTTGATCAGCTATTTTATATATAAACTTAAAATTTCTATTAAAAAAATAAATAATAAATAAAAATATAAATTTTCTTAAATCAGTAAATTTACAAAATAAAATCAAGAATTAAATTTTGAAATGTGGGGATTTTTTTCCAAATATGAGAAATATGAAAAACTATTGATTAGAATGAGCTTTCGGGATACGTATAAGCAATTCAAAGCTTTTAAAAGCTTTCATTAAACACAAACTTCTGATTAGTTGTGGATGAAAATCAAGTTTTTTGAACTTGAAAAACTATTGATTAGAGCGAGCTTTCGGGATACGTTTAACAATTCAATTAAGTAAACTTTTTAAGAGCTTGCAACAACAACACAAACTTCTGATAAGTTGTGGATGAAAATCAAGTTTTTTGATCTTAAAAAACTATTGATTAGAGCGAGCTTTCGGGATACGTTTAACAATTAAATTATGTAAACTTTTTAGGAGCTTGCATTCAACACAAAGTTCTGATCAGTTGTGGTTGAAAATCAAGTTTTTTGATCTTGAGAAACTATTGATTAGAGCGAGCTTTCGGGATACGTTTAACAATTAAATTATGTAGACTTTTTAAGAGCTTGCATTCAACACAAACTTCTTATAAGTTGTGGAAGAAAATCACGTTTTTTTTAATGCGGCATTTTTTTTTAAATATGAGATATGATAAACTTTTGATTAGAGTGAGCTTTATGTTTAACAATTAAATTATGTAAACTATTTATTATTTTGGAGCTTTATTATTTATTTATTTAGGAGCTTTTGCGATGCGTTTATCGAATAATGTAAGCAAGCTTTTAAGAGCTTTCATTCGACAAAAACTTCTGATAAACGCGAGCGTGATTGTTTTAAGAATTATATTAGTTGAGCTTTCATTCAACTATTTAAGCGTTCGCAGATATTTAGCAATTCAATTAAGTAAACTTTTAGAAGCTTTCATTAAACATAAACTTCTGATCAGTTGTGGATGAAAATCAAGTTTTTTGATCTTGAAAAACTATTGATTAGAGCGAGCTTTAGGGACACGTTTAACAATTCAATTAAGTAAACTTTCTAAAAGCTTTCATTAAACACAAACTTCTGATCAGTTGTGGATGAAAATCAAGTTTTTTGATCTTGAAAAACTATTGATTAGAGCGAACTTTCGGAATACGTTTAACAATTAAATTATGTAAACTTTTTAAGAGCTTGCATTCAACACAAACTTCTGATAAAATCAAGTTTTTTTAAATGCGGCATTTTTTTTAAATATGAGATATGATAAACTTTTGATTAGAGTGAGCTTTATGTTTAACAATTAAATTATGTAAACTTTTTAGGAGCTTTAAGCAAGCTTTTAAGAGCTTTCATTCGACAAAAACTTCTGATAAACGCGAGCGTATTTGTTTTAAGAATTAAATTAGTTGAGCTTTCATTCAACTATTTAAGCTTTCTCAGATATATTTCATCCAACATAAACTGCTTATTAGAGCAAGCTTCCGCAATGGCTTTAACACTTGAATTAGATAAGCAAAACTTTAAAATTAAAAAATAAATATTTTCATAAATCAGCAATCAAACATTTAGAAATGTGGAGATTTATTTCAAATATGAAAAATTTCATCAAAACTTCTGATTAGCACAAGCTTTCGCGATGCGTTAAACGTTTAAATTATGAAAGCTTTCTACGACTTTTCATCCAACAAAAAACTTCTGATTGTGCGATGGTTTTAACTTAATTGAATTAGTTAAGCTTTTCGTAACCTTTCTACACGTGACATAAATAAAAGCAAAATTACAATAAAAAAATAAAAATATACATTTTCATAATCGAATTAAATTAATTTTGAAATGTGGGGATTTTTTCAAATATGAAAACCTTCTGAATAGATCGATATACGCGCTTAAATTATGTATTATTTACAATAGTTCACCTTTGTAGATTTTTATTTCTGACAAAAACATTTTATGAGTAGCTTATAATGGGTCAATTTTTAGCCAAAAAATTAACAAATATAAAACATCAAACACTGTTTTCATCAGGTTCCATTTGTTTTATATCCCAATACATCCGTCGAAAGAAAATACGTTGTCCTTAAGTCTATGGATGATGGAATCATGTTTTCCAGTGTGGTCTATGTACTTTTTGGGAGAACAATTAAATGCCTGTTTCCAGAAGACAAACGATAAAACTGGACTCGTATGAAATATTAAAACTGTTGCTAAGTTTTTTAAATCGCCAATGAATTTTTTCTTCAATATTGTTGATCTAAACAAGGGTTAGGATTTTCATATTTCAATGGAAAGTCCACACAAATAAATAAATAAAAAATGCAAACAATCACATTGTACCAAATATAAAATGGAACATTAAACTTATTCTATTGAAAACTATATTTTTATATAAACAATTGTTTCTTTTAAAGCATTTTGAATTAATAAAAAAATGATATAGAATTCAATTGAACTAATTCAAAAAGCTTCTAAGTGCCTTAAGGCATTACTTACCGCTCTCGTGAAGGAGAGCGGCCAATGTATACCAACAATTTAAATTTTAAATATTTAAACATATAAATAAAATATTTGAATACAAAACAATATCCCAGTTCAAATTAAATATTGATTAGATATCAAAACAAATGGAAAAATATAAATAAAATAAACTTTTGTAAATAAATTTGCATTCTATTAAATATAGATGCAAAATGGTCTTGAGCCAGGACAATATCCCAGTTCAAATCAAATATTGATTACAGACCAAAAAAATACAAACGAAAAAAACTTAAAATGAAGTAAACTTTTAAAGAATCTAACATACGCATATGCATTCTTTAGATTCTAGTAAATTACTTTTCAGAAAAAACCGGATTAAATTCAAAATATATATAAATATAAATAAAATATATTTTAAAGGATTGGACTTTATGATTATAAGTTTTTTTGTTTCTATTAAATTAATTTAAAGAATATATTAAATAATCCGAATTAAGTTTTAATTTTCCATAATTTCGATATCCCTAACGTATTTTCTTACTTTTAAAATTCTTATGGTTTTTAAATTCTTTGCACATAGAATAGTATTTATTTCATTAACTTTATTTTATTAAAATTTCTAAATATACTCTGTTTATCCAGGAATAAATGCAAAAAAATAGTTTGAATACAACTCTGTGTTTTCCTTTCAAGGTTTCTATTATATCAGCCAACGAAAAAGATTCCTTGAAAAATAAACACAGGATAATTAGGAAATAAGACAACTATGTAAAGAAGTCGATTTTCTTTTAAAATACTTTTTTTTAGTTTTTTAATCAAATACAACTCTGTACGAGGTCTTTGTGATATCAGCCAATTTTGAATTTTGAAAGTGAAGATAAAAGAGTATTATAGAGAAATTAATTAACAAAATAAATATTAATAAGGAAAGTATGAAAAATTGTTTGAAAAACAAAAGCAGGTTAATTAAAGTAAGATAACTATGTAAAGAAATGGACTTTTAAAATATTTTTTTTTTTAGATTTTTTCAATCAAATACAACTCTGTACGTGGTCTTTGTGATATCAGCCAACTTTGAAAAAGAAGATAAAAGATCACACTCTTTTAGAAATTAATTCATAAACTAAATGTTAATAAGGAAAGTGCGAAAAATCGCTTGAAAAATACGCAGGATAATTGAAATAAGACAACTATGTAAAAAAACGATTTTCTTATCAAATAATTTTTTAATCAAATACAACTCTGTATGAGGTTTTTCTAATATCAGCCAACAGTGAAAGTGAAGATAAAAGAGTATTATAGAGAAATGAATTAAGAAAATAAATATTAATAAGGAAAATCTTGGAAGTAATAATTGAAAAAAAAAAAAAATAAAATCTTAATGAATTGTTCAAAATGCTAACTTTTTAAATTCTGGTAACAATTATTATTTTTATCGAAAAAATTTTAATAATTGAATTAATAATTGAAACTATAATTTAAAATCGTAATGAATTGTTCCAAAAATATTTAAATATTTAAAATCTGCAAACAATTATTATTTGTATCGAACATATTGGAAATAAAAACTGAAACTATAATTTAAAATCTTTATGAATTGTTCCAAACATATTTAAATATTTTAAATCTGCAGACAATTATTTGCATTTTGTGGTTAGTTTTTATCGACAAAAATTTGCAGCCATTCAAATTTCTGTTTTAAAAACTCTAAAGCAAAATCATTTTGAAAACTTTATAATTTACAAAAAAATTCCGTTTTTTTTCGTAACTTCTTACATGCTAAACTACTTTATTCCCTTTTTGTGTCAGATAACTTGTGCTTTAATTTTACAAAGAATTAAGCTAAATTGTGTAAACATTTTACTATAAATTTTTAGTTTAATGTTTTTTTTAGATAATTTTAATTACTCATATAATAATAACATATTTTTAAGCTTTCATTATTATGAAAAAAAAAAATGGCAAAGCCAAATGTGCCAATTTTTCATTAAATTGTTTTTTTTTGTTTATAAAAATTGATTGTTTTAAAGAAGATTTTTATCCGGGGGTTTTGAGTTTTTTCTTTTTGGGGACACAAAACCCCCTTCGCCATCAGGACTCCACTCAAATTTGCAAACATAACTCAATAAGTTTCTAATTAGGTATTACAACACTGGCTAGTCAAGGGAATTTCTCTTTGAAATATGAAAATTATTTCAAATATCATTTGAAGTTTTTGACAATAAATAGTTTTTTTAATTTTTTGTGTAATAAATCATCCGAAATTCAGTTTTGTTTTGATTTCAAAAATTTCGATCAAAATTCCTTATTTTTTCCAAATTCCTTCGAAATGAATTTAAATCATCGTGGTCGCAATATTTGTAAGTTTCCCTGGAAATGAAAGGAAATCCATTATAATCCCTACTTTTTCCCAGTCACTTTGCCCAAGTACCCAGCTGATCATCACACCAAAGCTAGACAAAATGCTGATCCTTTCGCAAGGGATCCCTTCAAAACGCAATCGTATAACTTTCGTTATGCCGAAAGGCCCATATTTCCGGTTAGACCCACATTTCAAGAACAACAGCAACCCGATGTAAATTCCACCAAAGGCAACAGCTCACCCTTCGATACCTATTTTTATAACCACCAGTTTCCAAGGACGTCCAATAAAGCCAGATCAAACCACAATAATCTCTATGCACGTGATTCGAAACGCGATTATAATTTATCAAAATTTCAAGAATATCGCCGTAGAAAGTTTGTCCAGAATCAAAGAAATGTATCGAAGAATGATCAAAGTCTAGGGTTGCAATATCCCAGCACATATTCAAATTTAAATATTTCTTCCTTTGGTTTGCCGGCCCAACAACCACTTCCGGCCTCCTCCGTACTGAGACGATCTTTTACCGATAACTTTTTAGAACCTAGAAGACGTGCTGGACAAACAGCCCCCTCTTCCGGCTATGAATCTCAAAGGACAGCGCCACCTAGAGGCAAAGAATATAATCATTCTTCTACGCTTAAAAAATCGTTTACCGAGAATTTTTTCGAACCCACTAAAGCACACTCTTCTGAAAACGATTTCAATGAAGGGAATACAACTAACAGAGAATACAACTACAGAACATCCTCTACCGGCAGGGGAAGAGATCAATTGGACTTAAGAGACAAAAGATATCCCAGTTCGCATTCCTACTTGACAGGTGCTTTAGATAATCATTCTCAAAATCAAGAGCCTTTAGCTTCCCGAGTATTCAGGGATAACTTTTTGACAACATCTCCTTCAAAACATTTAAATCACGATTCTGGTCCTAGTTCGCATTCTTACTTGAGAAGTGCTTTAAACAATCAGTCGCAAAATGAAGAGCCTTCAGCTTCCCGGGAATTCAGGGATAACTCTTTGACAACGACTCCTTCAAAATATTTAAATCACGATTCTCGAGAAAGTTCTCATCAATCGAGAGCAACTTGCATTAAGAGAAAGTGCAGCTCCGGCTGTGAGATCAATATCAGCATCAAGAGCTTGGACGATGATTCTATATCGGAAAATTTTACAGTACAAATTGAAAGAGATTCCAATCTTGAGGCTCCCAAAGAGAATATCAATAACTTGTCATCCCAAACGAACATTCCGTCCAACACGAAATTGAACATAAACATATCTAATGCATCCTTTGTGATTGATAAGAGATTATCGAAATTCTCGTTAAAACCGAACATCAATGAGAGAGTAGCCTCAACAAGAAGTGCTCACGAAAATATAACAAAATTCTCCAGATATTCTTTAAATAACAACCACTCTGAGAGATCAACGAGAGCTGGCTCTCAATCTCAAATCTTGGAGAGAAAATCGATCGCCAATCGCATACAAGAGAATGAACGTTTGAGAGAGTCGCAAAGAGAGCGTGCCAAAGCTTTGAATTCCATCTACACTACATCTCATTCTGTGAAACCTCTCCCACGAATGGCTTCCAAGCGTTCGGTAACTTCCTCGGAAAGAATGCCTTCATTGGTTCCGTGGCAGGATCGCACAAGAATGAACAACAAATCATCTATTTCGGAAGATTCAATGCCACGCAAAAATTATCCTCTGCACAGGGTAAAAGCAAATTTACGCTTTCCTCTGGCTGATTTAAAGGGAGGCCCAAAGCCAGAGACATCCACCAACAGAGTAAATACTGCCTTGAATTCTTCATCCAAATTTTCTGCTAAACGTTTAATTTTACAAAAATTTCACAGTTCTAAACAAGCGCTTTTGCGTGGCCAACAACAGCAAAGAACGTTGCCAACTCCACACCAGCCATTGAAAACAGCCCTGCAGTGTTGCATTCCTGTGAAGAAACCGCGGCTTCGGTTGAAATTACCTTTTAATATAAATATCAACGTTTTTGCTGAAAAGGTCAAATTGTTCAAGGATTAGTTTAAAAGAATAACTATTTAATTCTTGTTATTAATTTATGAAAGTTTTATAGATAAACTTTTCAATGTAAAATCATAATGTAAACCTTTCATAAATTAATATGAATTTGGCGGCAAGTATTAAATAGTTTTTGTTTTGAACTTATTTCTTAAGTTTATGAAAATTCTAAGCAAATATTAGTTTTCCTATTAATTGTTATAAAATAGTAATAAATTCGTAACACAGTGAAACTTTGCTGCTTTATTTCATTTCAGTCACAGTTAACTCCGGAAAAACGTAAATTAAACTTTGATAAATCTTTGATTAAAGTTTGTTCGGGAGATGAATAGTTGTTTTAAATTCATATCTGGAAATTTGGGCTAATTCTAACCATAATCAATCATTTTCGACTGTAAAATAACTATCCTCAACAAATAAAACACGTCTCCATCCTTTTTTACAGATATAGCTATTTTTAAAATATAAACGTTTCTATTCTGAACTTTTTATGTAGAGACAACTATCATCTACTACTGAGGAAAATATTTTCAAGTGTTATGGTAAATATTCTTAAATTTCCGAACTATTCTCAAGTGGAAAGATAATTTACATTAAATTTAACGTGGAGGGGCAACTATCCTTGACTATGACCATCTTTAAGCTTGATAGCATTGTGGAGGTAACTATCCACAACTATTGAGGTAACTACCATGAACTGCTGAGATAACTATCCTGAACTGTTGAGGTAACTATTCTCAACTTTTGAGATAACCATCATCAACTGTTGAAATAACTATCCTTAACTGTTGAAGTAACTATCCTCAACTTTTGAGGTAACTGTGCTCAATAGTTAAGGTAACTATGCCCAACTATTGAGTTAACTATTCTTAAAATTTGAGGTAACTATCCTCAACTATTGGCGTAGCCATCCTCAACTTTTGAGGTAACTATCATCAACTATTGAGATAACTATCCTCAACTTTTGACGTAACTATCCTCAACTGCTGAGATAACTATCCTCAACTGTTGAAGTAACTATCATAAAGTATTGAGGTGACTAAAAAAATCCTGAACGGCTGAGATGACTATCCTCAACTTTTGAGGTAACTATCATGAACTGCTGAGATAACCATCCTGAACTGTTGTGGTAACTATCTTCAACTGTTGAGCTAACTAGTTGAAGTAACTATCCTCAAGTTTTGAGGTAACTATCAGCAACTTTTGAGGTAAGTATCCTCATATGTTTACATAAATATCCTCAACTATTTGGCTAACCATTCTCAACTGTTGAGATATCTATCCGGAACTGCTGAGTTAACTATCCTGAACTGTTGAGGTAACTATGCACAACTGTTGAGGTAACTATTCTCAACTTTTGAGATAACTATCATCAACTGTTGAGGTAACTATTCTCAACTTTTGAGATAACTATCATCAACGGTTGAGGTAACTATCCTCAACTATTGTGGTAATCATCCTCAACTGTTGATATAACTATGCTCAACTGTTAACTATCCTCAACTGTTGATGTAACTATTTTTTCAACTTTTGAGATTACTTATCCTCAACTTTTGAGGTAACTATGCTCAACTGTTGAGCTAACTATCCTCAAGTTTTGGTAACTATTTCATCTTTTGAGGTTACTTATCCACAACTTTTGAGGTAACTATGATCAACTGTAGAGGTAACTATCCTTAACTGTTGCGATAACTATCCTTAACTTTTGGGATAACTATACTGAACTGTTGAGGTAACTATCCTCAACTTTTGAAGTAACTATGCTCAACTGCTGAGGTAACTATGCTCAACTATAGAGGTAACTATCCTCAACTTTTGAGGTACCTATCCTCATCTTTTAACCCTAGAACACTAACGTTATTTTTTATACTTTAACAATAATCATTAGTCGAATCGACTAACATATATATATATAACCGATTTTGTAGTTATTTATATATAAACCGTCAAAGCATCTTATAAAGATTGATATTTGGTTACTTTTGACTTAATTAAAACAAACAATTTTCATTTTTATAAAACAATTCATTCAAAAATATATATTTATTAAAGCTGCTTTTGAGATAACTATGCGTTAATATGTAAGCGATGTTAGTCGAATCGACTAAGGTTAGCGTTCTAGGGTTAAGGTAACAATCCTGAACTGCTGGGATAACTATACTAAACTGTTGAGGTAACTATGCATAATATTATAGGTAACTATCCCCAACTATTATGGTGCTGAGTTAATTATTCCCAAATTATGTTGTAATTCTTAGTTAACTATTCCCACCTTTTGTGGTAACTATTTTCAATTACTGAGTTAACTGAACCCAACTGTTAAGTTAACTATTCTTAATTATTGGGGTATCTTTCCTCAACTATTGTAGTAACTATACTCAAATGCTGAGCTAACTACCCTCAACTACTGAGTTAACTATTGTCAATTGTTATGGTAACTATTTTCAATTTTTGAGGTAAATATTCAGCCCTTCTGGTGGTAACTATCTCCAACTTTGTAAACAACGTCCCCAACTATCAAAATAAACCATTTATCCTGAACTATTACATTATATTGCCTAAACAGCTGAAACGATCATTTGTCAAATTTTAACCTTTATGATTTTGTCGCCAAGTATATTGCTTCCAAATAGAATCATATTGAATTATCTCAATTCCAATGGTTACCACTGACAGCCATCTTCTTTGCTGGGAGTAGGAATTTCTTTGTGGAAGAAATTCCGTGGGGGGAACTCAAAATCCCAGGCTGGATAGTGAGTTCCTCAGAAAAATAGTTTTTTTCTTCTTCATTTTTAACTCTACTACAAAACGAGTAACAAGGAGAATATTATGGTTTTAAGGGGTGTTAATTTTGGGTTCACATTTTCGAAATTACATAAATTTGTATTTTAACACCCGCATTTACGAACCATTTTGATATTTATCGATATAGATTTTTTTTGTGATTTTTTTGTGGTTTTCTTTACAAACCAATTGCCCAAAAACTGTAAATATATTTTTGTGTGTGTTTTTTTTTGTTTGCTTTAGATTTGTTTCGAACTTTAACAACAACAATAATAAAAAATAAATAGTTTCGTTTATAATAATATGAATATGAATTTGTTGTATAAACATCAAAAGCTTTCGAACCAAATTAAATAACTTACGTATTTTGTTTTCTTTTTTGATTTTTTTTTGTAAAAGTTTTCATATGATATTTCTGATATTATTGGTTGTATCATAATATTCTTGTTTCATTTTTTTTGGTTAGTTTTCACTGTTTTTTGGGGGGATTTTTTTTTCAAAAATTTTCTTAGATTTTTCGTTTCGTTTACGTTCGTAGTCATTAACCGGGCGTGAGACAGATAACATTAGCTTTGGTTTATTCATCATCTTCGTAATTCTGATATGTGACGTAGCGTACCGCTGAGCGTTCGCCGACGATAAGCGACTGAAAGAGATAAAAATAAAGGGATAAATTAGAATTGGAATTAGTCGAAAAAAACTTTTTAATTGTTTTTAAAATAAAAGGCGATCTCTTTGAAATTTTAATAACAGGTTCTGAATACCAAATCTACATATTTCAAATGTTCAATATACAATTCAAAATCTGTAACATTATTTTAAAAATAAATAATAAATAATTGCACTTCCATTCAATCAAATAATAAAAAAATCAATAAATTCAAATAAAACACAAAATCAACTTAATAATATTGAAATAAAGTTTTTTTTATTAAAAAATAACTAAGCTATTAGAGAAACAGAAAAAGTCACACATTTAAAATAAAATATATATAAAAAGGAAATAAATTTAACTAAAAAAACAATATTTTCTATAAGAAAATCAAAATACGGAACGTCTAAACTTAAATTGATATGCTCCCCCGGAAATCTTCAAAGATTGCGGAACTTTATCTCAATTTTACAGAAGTGCCTTTAAGACACTTGCTTTTTTTTATCAAAATATAAAACTATACAAAAAATACAAATTACGAACTTAAAAACTAAAGCAAAGATATGTATGGATATAGGCCGCAGCAAAATCATAAGTGCACAAAAAACCGAAAGCCTTTCAAAGTCTTTCACTTTCATAAGCCGTATTTGTGACACCGTCATTCATAATGGCAGGACTGGTAGCTTGTATGGTCGTAACCTCGTCCGCTGCGGCAACAACACCCACCTTCTTTTCCTCTCTCGTGGGCGGATTCTTGAGCAGCGTCAACAGCGGAGCATAGAGGAAACACAAAATGGCAATGCCAAACAACATCCATTCAAAGCCGATTGTCTTCACCAGGGTGCCACTGAGAGCGGGACCCACGGCAAAGCCCAAACAGAAGGCCACATCACCCAGAGCATAAACGCTACCATAGACGGCCGAGTGGCGTATATCGACCAAATAGCCCAATTCCGGCATCATGGAGGAGTCGACCATGCCAATGGCAAAGCCCAGACCAGCATTGGGGATAATCAAATGGGTGATAGAGGTAGCCATGGGGATCTGCAAAGAATTTGTGATTGTGATTGTCTTAAAAGAGAGTGCGCGCTGACCAACTTACCATTATCAAACATCCTCCAATGATGACCAAACCCAAGCAAGCCGCAAACCATCTGCCAATTTTATGACCCAGAGGACCGAAGAGATTCGTACCGATTAAATAACTGATAGAGGCTGGTAGAAAAGCCACACCCTGCTCCCAACGACTCGAGCCCATGTTGTCCAACATCCAGAGCGGCAAAGAAGGTTCCAGCATGGCAATGCCCATGTTCGCAAAAGTTATAGAGCCTTTAAGGGACAAAAAAGAGAAAGAAAATGGAGGAATTTTTAAATTTAGATAAAATATCAGAATTTATCTGGAACTGATTTTATCTATCAGGGCCGTTAATACCTTTAATTGGATCAAAACAATTAAACGTTATTTTTAAGCCTAAAGTTGGTTCTAGTTTTCGAGATTTTTGTACCATTTTTATCCCCTTTCCCGATCATCTCTAATGGTTCGAATTTCTAAAAATTATTTTATTTTTAGCGCCTACGCAGTCAGGGCCCCAAATACACCTCATATAATGATTCTAGCTACAGCCGGTTGATTGGTACCATTTTTATCCCTTTTTGGTACGTTCCGCTTACAAAGTTCAAATTTCTGCAAATTATTTTATTTTATGAGTTTACGCAGTCAGAGGAATGTACATATCGAATTTCATGATTCTAGCTACAGCCGTGTGACTGGTACCATTTGTATCCCTTTTTGGTACGTTCCACCTAAAAAGTTCGAATTTCTGCAAAATTATTTTATTTTACGACTCTACGCAGCCAGAGTATCATATACACGAAATTTCATGATTCTAGCTACAGCCGCTTGATTGGTACCTTTTTTATCCCCATTCGACCTGATCATCTTTAAAAGTTTGATTTTCCGAAAATTATTTTATTTTACGATTTAGCGAAATTAGCTTATTTCTTATTTTGGTAGAACAAAGGCATGCGTTTATTAATAACCCCAGGCATTCCATTTAAATTCATACTTGTAAAATTAAATATTAATTTGTTCGTCAAAAACAATGTATGGGTCGGAAATAGTGGTAGTGTGTAGCCAAGTAATAAATGTCATCATGCCATTTGTAAATAAATTTTCATTCTATCTATGTAAATAATTTGCATTTCTTTATCGTTTAACTAATAGGGGCATTAGTTAAACGATAAATATGTGAATTTTTTAAAAAATAAAAATATATGTTCAGATATTTTTTCTGGTAAAGTTGTGCTAAAATAAACTCAGAAAAAGAATCAGAAAATCATTTGCTAATTTAGTTCGAGAGCCAGATGATAAAAGGTGAGGAGTGCCTTGCGTCCTCTACAAACGAAACATTTTTTTCCCTTTCACAAGTGCATATGTTGAAACTAGCACCATATAAAAAAATAACGCAATTATGTAGATCCGTGAGCAGAAATCAGTACTATTTAGTTTGGAATAAGAAGAATTCACACACAAAATGTCAAGATTTTTTTTTTTGGACTTTGTGCACAAAACTGAAAATAAAATCTAAACCAAACGTTATAATACGTTTGGTACTTATACAAAAGTGTTACTATGTCTGTTGTTCAAAGTACCATTATAAGTTTGTTTTCATAAGAATAAGCAATTGTTGAAGAAATTTGAGATTTGCGAAGAGTGCCCTGAGGCACTCTTGCGGGTTAAACGGTTAACTGAAAACAGAATCAAATGACATTATCGTTCTTTGGGTCAAAGAGTAATAAACGAAAATGATCCAAAACGATGGAAATGTGATTCACAGGAGGTGTAAAACTTACTAGGCTGATGAGATGTACATCTGTATGTTAGGAACTTGTTTTCGGCAGCTCTAAAATCTGCACCAAAAAGCTACTCTAATGATGATTCTCGACGAACCAGCGTTGCCAGTTATTTTCTCGGTCGAATCCCCAAATCATATCTTGGAATTCCCCAAAATCCCTAAATAGTAATTGAACATCCCCAAATAAGCCCCACAAGATAGTATTTCTCTATCTGTAAGAAATAGAAGTTCTCAATTTCAATATTAGTTTTCTCAGTATGATATAGGTATTCTCAAGTTCATGTGGCATTTTTTTTTTCAATTTAAAATGTAAATTCTCAATTTCAATTAAAATCTTTTTATTTGAAATAAGAAATTCATTTTTCCAATTAATACGGAAATTTTGAATTGGAATTTTGTTATATGGTATAGAAGATCTCAATTCCAAATGGAATTATATAAATTTAGTATGGAAATTCCCATATTGAGTTGGATTTTCCCAATAAGATATAAAAATGCCAAATTTCATTGGAATTGGAATGTTCTCAATGTGATTTAGAAATTCTCAATTCTGATTGAAATTTTCTCAATTTATAATGAAAATTCTTAAATTCAATTATAATTTTTTCAATTTAGTATAGAAGCTCTCAATTGCAGTAATAGTTTTCTCTGAATGAAATAAACTTCACAATTTCAGTAGTAGTTTTTCCAGAATGATATAGAAATTCCTAAATTTCAAATAGAATTTTCTCAACTTATTATAGAAATTCTCAATTTAAACTACATTTTAAAATAGATTAATCAATTTTGAAATTTGTACAAAGTCTATGTAATGACGAAAATTATTTTCTGAGTGTGTCACACACACGCTCACAATTAAAGTTGTAAGTAAGCTTTTGGTGGGAATTGACAACAACAATAAGACGGAAAAGGAATTTCACTTCATCACTCCACTGTTTATTATTTGTACCATGTTATTATTAAGTGACGTAAGTGATAATAAATTCATTCGTTCTTCTGTGATGGAAATTTCAGTCGCCACATAAACATTTTTCTGTGCGCGAGGTCATTCACTTCTCTTACCTACGAATGTGAGCAAATACCATTAAAGTCATTATTGACACTGATGTATTTGAGGATGTTGGAACCGTAAAAGACAACAACTGAATATATTGACACAATCAAAGGAAATATAGCCGAATTCTGAGAGTCACAGTGGTGATATTGTTAAAAGGAGAATTTCCATTAAGAAATCATAAGTTTAATTGAGCATTACTTATGTAATCTGTTATACAATCTGCTGTAATATTTATCTTTGCTAAAGCCATGGTACTTTTTGTCCGAAATCGTATAATTGGAATTCTGTACTACTGAATTTTTAGTATATTTAAAGCAAGTAAGGAAGATTAAGCAATGTACACACCGCATTCCATGATTCTAGCTACAGCCGTTTGACTTGTACTATTTTTATCCCTCTTTTCCCTTTTATCCCTTAAAGGTTCGAATTTCTTAAAATTATTTTATTTTACGAGTTCAGGCAGTAAGAGCGCCATATACATCGAATTTCATGATTTTAACTTCATTTCATGATTTTAATATGGTACCATATTTATCCCCATTCGGACCAATAATCTTTAAAAGTTCGAATTTCTGAAAGCTATTTTATTTTACGAGTTTACGCAGTAAGAGCGCCATATACATCGAATTTCATGATTTTAACTTCATTTCATGATTTTAATATGGTACCATATTTATCCCTTTTCGGCCCGGTTCGATGATCTCTAAAATTTCGAATTTCTAAAAATTATTTTATTTTACGACTTTACGCAGTCAAAGGAATGTACACACCGAATTTCATGATTCTAGCTACAGTCATTTGATTGGTACCATTTTTATCCCCATTCGGCCGATTATCTCAAAAAAGTTCGAATTCCCCCTAAAATGTACTAATTTCCAAAAATCCTTTCATATTACGAGTCTACGCAGTCAGAGTAATGTACACACCGAATTTCATGATCCTAGCTACAGCCGTTTGATTGGTACCCCTTTTATCCCTTTTCGATACGTTCCAACCAAAAAGTTAGAATTTCTGAAAATTATTTTATTTTTCGCATTTACGCAGTCAGTGCGCCATATACACCAAATTTCATTATTCTAGCTACAGCCTTTTGATTGGTACCATTTTTATCCCCTTTCGGTACGTCCCCTCTAAAAAGTTCGAATTTCAAGAAAAAATAATTTATTTTATGAGTCTACGCAGTATGAGGTATGTACACTAGAGCGTACCAGGTTACAAGTAAAAAAAAAAAGTTCGCCGTACACCTTCGAATATGAAGTATTATTGAAAGGTAGTTTCAAAAAAATTTTTTTTATTTTTTTATGCCGAACGTAGGGGTCGCGCTTTTACATTTTTCTATATAACTTCTGCATTTATAAACGGATTTTAAAGTGTGATACATCGATGTTTTTGTCCGATTTTTTTTGTCTTTGAAGTCATTGAGCTCAAACATGATTCATGATTTTATGCGAGCTTTAATTTTCGATTATTAGAGTGGTACATTAGGGTAGTAGCAACTGAGAAATGATGGGTAAGTACCAGAAGGGGGTGCTTGAGCTCAATGACTTCAAAGACAAAAAAATCGGCCTCGTCGAGACAAAAACATCGATGTATCACACTTTAAAATCCGTTTATAAATACAAGTTATATAGAAAAATGTAAAAGCGCGACCCCTACGTTCGGCATAAAAAAATAAAAATTTTTTTTTTGAAACTACCTTTCAATAATACTTCATATTCGAAGGTGTACGGCGAACTTTTTTTTTGAGGTACGCCCTAATGTACACTCCGAATTTCATGATTTTAATTTCAGCCGTTTGATTGGTACCATTTTTATCCCCTTTTGGTCCAATCATCTCTAAATGTTGCAATTTCTGAAAATTATTTTATTTTACAAGTCTACACCAAGTTTCATGTTTCTAGCTGCAGCCGTTCGTTTGGTGCCTTTTTTATCCCCTTTCGGTACGTTTCGCCTAAAATGTACTAATTTCGTTTGGTGCCTTTTTTATCCCCTTTCGGTACGTTTCGCCTACAATGTACTAATTTCTAAAAATTATTTTATTTTACAAGTCTACGTCTACCATTTGTATCCCCTTTCGGTACTTTCCCCCTAAAAAGTTCGAATTTCTGAAAATTCTTTTATTTTACGAATCTACGCAGTCAGAGGAATGTACACTAGAGCGTACCAGGTTACAAGTAAAAAAAAAGTTCGCCGTACACCTTCGAATATGAAGTATTATTGAAAGGTAGTTTCAATTTTTTTTTTTATTTTTTTATGCCGAACGTAGCATGATTCATGATTTTATGCGAGCTTTAATTTGCTGATATTAGAGTGGTACATTAGGGTAGTAGCAACTGAGATATGATGGGTAAGTATCAGAAGGGGGTGCTTGAGCTCAATGACTTCAAAGACAAAAAAATCGGCCTCGTCGAGACAAAAACATCGATGTATCACACTTTAAAATCCGTTTATAAATGCAGAAGATATATAGAAAAATGTAAAAGCGCGACTCCTACGTTCGGCATAAAAAAAATAAAAAATTTTTTTTGAAACTACCTTTCAATAATACTTCATATTCGAAGGTGTACGGCAAACTTTTTTTTTGAGGTACGCCCTAATGTACACCTTGAATTTCATTTTTAATTTCAGCCGTTTGATTGGTACCATTTTTATCCCCTTTTGGTCCAATCATCTCTACAAGTTGCAATTTCTGAAAATTATTTTAATGTACGAGTCTACACCAAGTTTCATGTTTCTAGCTACAGCCGTTCGTTTGGTACCTTTTTTATCCCCTTTCGGTACGTTCCGCCTAAAATGTACTATTTTTTTAAAAAATTATTTTATTTTACTAGTCTACGCAGTCAAAGGAATAATGTACACATCGAATTTCATGATTTTAATTTCAGACGTTTCCCTTTTTATCATTTAAGGGTTCGAATTTCGAAATGTACTTGTTTTACAAGTTCCTGTCGGGGGTTGACTCGTACTATTTTTATCCATTTTGTCCCATCCCAAATATCAAATATTTCGAACACAATTCTGTACATCGACCACTCCCCCTTCTCACGATTTCCATTTCCATTACATCTTTACACTCACCAGCTGCTATCAATATATATGGATCCGATATCAAAGCCTTCAGTGTGGGTGGTTCCGTTTCCGCTTTCTCTATGGACGGCTGCAACATGAACAGCTGCAGCAGACCATCGCCCAAGGCCAGAACCGACAAAATCAAAAACGGAGCCGATTTGCCAACGAATTCATACATAATACCGCCGAAGGGAGGACCAATCAGGACGCCCAAAGCCAGGCCACCCAAAGCAACACCCATGGCATTGCCGCGCTCCTTGTCATCCGTGAAACGATCAGCCAACATGCCCATGCCGGAAACGGAACTGCACGAAGAGCCAATGCCCTGCAAGGCGCGAGCCACAAACAAAACTAAATAAGAGCGGCCAAAGGCAAAGACTAAGGGAAAGAAAAGAAAAAAATTGCAGTGTAAACAAGCCAAGAGCTTAAAAAGCTTAAAACAACCAACTTACTTATGGTGGACACAAACATGATAACAAAGCCGGCAAACATGGGTATACTGTAACCAATTCTAAAAATAAAATAAAAATAAAAACAAAATAAATAAATAAAATAAAAGATATTTTCTAAAAAGGCCTTACCTGTGCGTTAAAGGACCAACAATTGGATTAACCAACAACTGCACAAAGGCCTTGGAGGCAAACAGCAAACCCACCTCCACCGTTTCACCCACCAATTCATTATGTCGCTCCTCCAGACCACGGTAGAGAGTTTCATTTTCTAAATCATATTAAAAAAGTCATTTAAAATCTCAACCTCTGCCGCCTTCCGCCGCCCTGTTAATTGTCCATTAAATACTTACCCTCTGGACTGAGTGTGGCCACCTCCACCATGGGTGAGGTATCACCGTCTTTGCTGCATGGCCCTGGCGTGGGCATGGGCGGTACGTGTATGCTTAGGGGAGTGCGGGGATAGCTGTCCAAAGGAGCGTCTGGATGGCGTATGTCATACAGGAACTCAGGTATTATAGGAACTGCAACAAGGACAAGAAAGCAACAAAGTGGGGCAATTAAGTTGGTGTTTTTTACGAAAAAAAAAAAAATAAAACAAAGTTAAAGCTAAGCTAAAGTTTGACAAAGTATGTATGGGTTTGTGTCACACAATAGACGACTTCCGGTTTTGGGGAACAACAACGTTGAAAGTGATTTTCATCTAAAATAAATTGCATTAGCAGCAGCAACTTGTTGAGGTTATGGGCATGGGGTTAGACAATTAAAATATTTACTTCAATTTTAATTACTTTTCAAAACAACGCGGGTTGTTGTGATGGTGCTTTACACAAACCCCAAACGTCTACTCTATACGTCACAGGAGTTCATACAGTAGGCCAAAGGAGTGAATGTGAGATAAAAACGAACGATTGAAAAGAATCTTGGGACGAATGATATTACTCCTAACTCCGCAATATGTTTTAAGAAATTGCCCAAAGGAAAGGAATAGAGAATAATATTGAAATTGATTATCCCCTTTCGGCCTGAAAGGAAAAAAATGGAAGGAATAGAGAATAATATTGAAATTTCCCACACATCCCTTAACTGTCTAGTTAGATGAAAAATGTAGTGTAAATCCGCCCGCAACCACACCTACCTCCCATGTAACATAAAATGAAAAACATTTCTTATATTTCTTATTTTAATACATACATCAATACAAATCATTACCAGTGATTTCATTTCAATCCACAATTTAATGAAAGTTGCCCGTGCCACGCACAGTGGGATGACTTTATACATTTGAGTGCCAGAAATATAAGGAGTGCTAGCAGAGTGATGGAAATTGACACCACACGCAATTAAGAACAAGTAAAAACGGCGTTAAGTTCGGTCGGGCCGAACTTTATTTACCCTCCACCATGGATATAGAAGTGCAGTAATATCACAGGAAAATATAAATTTTTGAATATAGCCAAACCAAAGCAAATACAAATATTGAAAAAATAATTTTATAAATAAATATAAAATATTTATTATTTCAAACCACGCTTATAAGGCAAGACTACCAATACGTCAATTTAAAAATTAAATATTCTTATATTTATATTTTCAAAAAGCTTAAATACCATAAATATTGGTAGATAGTGGGTACTACAGTTGGTTGTATTCCCATTCTATTTTAATTCCAAAAATACATATTTTGAAAATCCATTATCAGACGTACATAGTGCAAAATAACCTAACTTCATGATTTAACCAATTTTTGCCGTAAAAGAAAAAGTACGAATTTGGAAAAAAAAACTTTTTATTTTGCGTGTTTATGCAGTCAGAGGAAAGTATACACCGAATTCCATGATTCCAGCTGCGCCCATTTGGTTGGTACCATCTTTACCCCCTTGACGTTTCTACGCAATTCGTCATTCTAGCTGTAGTCGTTTAGTTGGTACTATTTTTATCCCTCTGTACCATTGAAAGTACGAATTTCGCTATTTTACGTGTCTACGCAGTCAGAGGAATGTATATCTTTTATTTTTCATGTCTACGTAGTCAAATGAATGTATACTACGAATTTCATGACTCTAGCTGCGGTCATTTGTTTGGTACTATTTTTATTCCCTTTTTCTATGTTGACCCCAAAAAAGTACGAATTTCGAAAAATCAGTTTATTTACCGTGTCTACACAGTCAGAGGAATGTTTACTCCGAATTTCATGACTCTAGCTGCGGCCATTTGATTGGTACTATTTGTATCCCCTTTTTTCATTTTAACCCCAAAAAGTACAAATTTTGAAAAATCCGTGTATTTTACTTGTCTATGCAATCAGAGGAATGTATACACCGAATTTCATTATTCTAGGTACAGCAGTTTGGTTGGTACCATTTTTATCCCTCTATTCCCATTTTACCCCTTAAAAGTACGAATTTGGAAAAAGTACTTTTATATTATGTATCTACTCAATTAGAGGAATGTACACACCGAATTTCGTGTTTCTAGCTGTTATCGTTTAATATGTACCATTTTTATCCCTTTTTACCCCCATTTCACCCCCTACAAATAAGAATCACTTTGTGGTGCACGTTTTTCCTATAAGGGGACTGTGCATACCAAATAGCAAGCAAATAGAAACAGGCATATTCAAAAACAAGTAAGGAAAGGCTAAAGTCGGGCGGGGCCGACTATATGACACACTCCACTTTCCAACCGAATACAGTCCAACTCGGTAAAAAAGTGAAAACGGGAAGAATTTTTGTATGTTTCCTAATCATAGGCTAATACGACCTGGTTCGATTTGTCAAATCGATAAGAATATTTGTATCGGGGCATGGAAAAATGCGACTAACTTTCACAATAAGTTCTTCCAGTTCAAATATAAGAAATTCGGTGAAAATTCGTGGTTTCTGGGGCGGAAAAAGTTAAATCGGGAGAGAAATTTGTATGGGAGCTATATATAAATCTGAACCGATCTAACACATTTTTACCACAGGTGTTTCTAGTTGGAATATAAGATGTTTTGCCAATTTTGAAGAAAATCTCTTGTAATATATGGTATCTAGAGTGAAAAGTGTCAAATCGGGAGTGAAATTCGTATGGGGGCTATATCTAAATCTGAACCGATTTTCTTCAAATTAAAATGCGTTCGTTCTTATCCCGAAAAACTTCGTTGTGCAAAGTTTGATTTGGTTCTGTCTACAATTGCGACCTGTATCGTGATTACAATAATAGATGGACGGACATTGCTAAATCGATTCGATCGGTATAATTAACAATCTCCCTTAATTTTGGGTATTATTTTTGATTTTTTTTTTGATTTGATATTCTTTCCTTCCTACTTATATTTGTTACATATGTACACAAAAATAAAACTATTAACTCTGAAAAATATTTGATTTTATAGGACAAACTCGTGATGTTTCTTATACGTAACTTTGGGAGCGAACAAGAAATTTGAAAAAATAATCAGGCGTTAATTGTGTAACTTTCGAATAGTTTTTTGATGTATTTCCACACAAACAAAAACAATTTTAAATGTTCAAAATCAAAATTTTTTTGTGGTACATAATAATGAACGATATTTTTATAGCCGACTCAAACTTGAAGTTTTAAATAACCATAGGGTGGGCCTCATTCTCAGAGAACATATATATACACTAGAGCGTACCAGGTTACAAGTAAAAAAAAAAAAGTTCGCCGTACACCTTCGAATATGAAGTATTATTGAAAGGTAGTTTCAAAAAATTTTTTTTTATTTTTTTATGCCGAACGTAGGGGTCGCGCTTTTACATTTTTCTATATAACTTCTGCATTTATAAACGGATTTTAAAGTGTGATACATCGATGTTTTTGTCCGATTTTTTTGTCTTTGAAGTCATTGAGCTCAAACATGATTCATGATTTTATGCGAGCTTTAATTTTCGATTATTAGAGTGGTACATTAGGGTTGTAGCAACTGAGAAATGATGGGTAAGTACCAGAAGGGGGTGCTTGAGCTCAATGACTTCAAAGACAAAAAAATCGGCCTCGTCGAGACAAAAACATCGATGTATCACACTTTAAAATCCGTTTATAAATACAAGTTATATAGAAAAATGTAAAAGCGCGACCCCTACGTTCGGCATAAAAAAATAAAAATTTTTTTTTTTGAAACTACCTTTCAATAATACTTCATATTCGAAGGTGTACGGCGAACTTTTTTTTTGAGGTACGCCCTAATGTACACATCAAATTTCATAATTTTAGCTACAGCTGTTTGGTTGGTACCATATTTATCCCAATTCATGTTTAAGAGTTCGAATTTCTGAAAATTATTTTATTTTACGAGTCTACGCAGTCAGAGGAATGTACACACCGAACTTCATGATTCTAGCTATTGCCGTTTGATTGGTACCATTTTGATACCCTTTCGGTCCGAAAGGAAAAAAGGAAGGAATAGAGATTAGAATATTTCCAAATTAATAAATGGGTCATAACTTCATAAATAAAGCCCTGAGAGCTAAAAGAAGTTTAATTTGTGATCATCCAAAATATTTCCAAATTAATAAATCGGCCATAACTTCTTAAATATAGCCCTGAGAGCTAAAAGAATGTTAATTTGTGATCATCCAAAATATTTCCAAATTAATACATGGGTCATAACTTCTTAAATATAGCCCTGAGAGCTAAAAGAAGGTTAATTTGTGATCATCAAAAAATCTAAATTTTTTCCAAATTAATAAATGGGTCATAACTTGTTAAATATAGCCTTCAGAGTTAAAAGAAGGTTAATTTGTGATCATCAAAAAATCTAAAATATTTCCAAATTAATAAATGGGTCATAACTTCGTAAATATAGCCCTGAGAGCTAAAAGAAGGTTAATTTGTGATCATCCAAAAATCTAGAATATTTCCAAATTAATAAATGGGTCATAACTTCTTAAATATAGCCCTGAAAGCTAAAAGAAGGTTAATTTGTGATCATCCAAAAATCTAGAATATTTCCAAATTAATACATGGGTCATAACTTCTTAAATATAGCCCTGAGAGCTAAAAGAAGGTTAATTTGTGATCATCAAAAAATCTAAAATTTTTCCAAATTAATAAATGGGTCATAACTTGTTAAATATAGCCTTCAGAGTTAAAAGAAGGTTAATTTGTGATCATCAAAAAATCTAAAATATTTCCAAATTAATAAATGGGTCATAACTTCGTAAATATAGCCCTGAGAGCTAAAAGAATGTTAATTTGTGATCATCCAAAATATTTCCAAATTAATACATGGGTCATAACTTCTTAAATATAGCCCTGAGAGCTAAAAGAAGGTTAATTTGTGATCATCAAAAAATCTAAAATTTTTCCAAATTAATAAATGGGTCATAACTTCTTAAATATAGCCCTGAAAAGGAAGGTTAATTTGTGATCTTCCAAAAATCTAGAATATTTTCAAATTAATAAATGGGTCATAATTGTCTAGTTAGATCAAAAATATAGTGTAAATTCGCCCTCAACCACGCCTACTTCCCATGTAACATATATTTCGTCATATATTTCTTATTTTAATATATACATCAATACAAATCATTACCAATGATTTCATTTGAATCCACAATTAAATGAAAATTGCGAGCGCCCCGCACAGTGGGATGACTTTATACATTTGAGTGCAGAAAATGTAAGGAGTGCTCGAAGAGTGATGAAAATTGGCACCCAGCATTTTTTCAACGCTGTTAAGAAAAATGTGAAGATTTATCAAAATTGGCCGCGCCCATCACATACCGCCCATATAACTCAAAATGATTTTTTCGTACAATTTTTTTCTGTTTCGGTTCGAATAGTATTTCAATGAAAATTTCATCAAAATCATCGGCGCCCATCAAAAGTAATTCAAAATATATTTTTCACACAAAATTGTTTGTTTTGGTTCGAGTGTCTTGAAGTTTTCCACAGAGTTTTTTCGGCGACTGTGGTGAAAGTTGGCGGATTGTTTGGTAAAATTTAAAGAATATATTCTGGCGCTTCTTTTTATTGCATTGAGAAGACGGAGGTAGACGGCGCTAACTTATCTTTAAATGTTGGCTATAAAGACAAAAATTTTGAAAAGTGCCTTTAGAAAGGACCCGTGTGATTTTCTATCATGTAGAAGATACTAAAATTTGTTTTGGCATGTGATTGCTGACTAAATAGGGAATATTTATGAGAGAATCGAAATATATGCAATTGGAACAGCGAATTGTAGATTTTTGCAAACAATTGCAGCTTTTTTCAACTGACTTCATATATACATACAAGCGACATTAGTTCTTAATACACATACAAAAAATCCGCCGAATCCGTTAGATAGATGGCGAGAAAAATACAAAACATAAATATCATGCATACAAAATAATGTTAGTTATATCTCCCGTAAAAAAGAAAATTTTGCAAAAATATTCAATTTGTATTTTTTGTCATTTTTGTCGAAAATGATGGATCTTCAAAAGAAAACATGGACTGATTTTAACCCTAGCAATTGTTGTATAAATTCGGGTGTATTTTTGCTATTTAAACGTGAAGAGCTTTTTTTACAACATCGGTGTCTTTGGTGACACCCACTGAAATTTTTTACATATATTATATTTTTGTAGAACATTTTAATCCTTAAATGCTCTTTTTGAAAGTTTTTTTTTGATTTTCTCGAAAAAGGGTCAAATTTACCAATTAAGATCTTCTATCAAAATAATCCTCATACAATTCCACAATATAGTTCTGACAGTAAGAATTCTCTCAGACATTAACTTATAAAACTTTTCTCAATTAGCATAATGCCCCCTGATCCGCTTGATCCACTGTAAAAGATACGCAGACCAGTTGGACTATAGTTTTATTCGGCAAAAATAGTCTACTCAATATGCCTTACTCGCTACGATCCTATAAATCTGATTCCAAAAATGCTGTTGGACAGTGTAATTATTAAGATAATATGCTATAGTTTTAAGTTTTCTGTTGCTAAGTTTCCTTTCAAAAATTTAAATTAAAATTTAAAAAAATGAAAGCCAGTAAAATTAATTCTGTACAAAAAATTATTTAACTGTTTTCGATGCTGTAGCAAACATGAATAATTTTGGGTTGATTTTTGCATTTTGTTTTATCTTTTTGTAATTAAATAGATATTTAAAACTTTAGATAGAATTTTCTTTTTGCAATTATTAACTGAGATCCCAGCATAGCAATATTTGAAAATAAGAAGTCATCGATCGGTCTGGATAAAATGGACAATGGAGGGCAACCCTCTGGTAAACCACTGTTTGCGTTAAGAAACACTTCAAGAGCTCTTGTATTCCATGAATTAATAAAAATTCCAATACGATACATGGCTTCCGAGATATAGGCCAATAAAATAACCTCTAAAATAATGAACTTTTCAACTATGTATTTGAATATTTATGAACTTGAAATGCATCCAAAGCTGTATTTTATATTTTACCACGATATCGCCAAAATCTTTTAGAACCTCCTTGATTGGAATGTTCTTCGAAGTCAATCAAAAAATAGAGATTGGGGCGAAAGAAATTTGGGAGTTTTTGCCGCTGATAACACTATGCAACAAAAAAAGAAAAATTGTGTGCCCAAGCCGATAAAAAATATTTTTTTGGGGTACACTGAGGCATGCTGATTCATAAAATCAACACAAAATTTTTTATGGATAATTTCTTTTTTAAAAAATTGTTTGTCCTAGGCACCTTTAATATTTGAACTCTAATTTTGGATACATTGGTCTGATCGTACCCACTTATATGTTCAATTAAAAATAATTGTGATGTCTACAAATGTTGCAAATTACACTTTCACATAGAAACAGTGGTTTAGCCTCCAAAAATTTGAGAACAAATTATTTTTTTTTCGGAAAAAATGATAAAAATAACAATAATAAAATAAAAAAAGTATATATATATATATATATATATATATATATATATATATATATATATATATATATATATATATATATATGAATATAGGAAATGAAGAAAGTCGATGAAGAATATCCGCCTCAGTTTACTGATTGTTAACAATTCAAATTGCATGCCGGTTTGGGGGTAACTCATTAGAGGAACTTTTGTATAGGGTGCTTCTTACTTTTTCTTCTTCATTTATGTATCAGTAGAAAATAATCATTGATCAAGAAGATTTAGAAAATGAAGAAAGACGATGAAGAATGCCCACCTCAGCTCCAGTTTACTGATTGCCCACAATTCATGCCTGTGCCTCATTGGAGGAACTTGTATATATATAAATATATATAAAAATAGCAAAAAATATATATATAAAAATAGCAAAAAATTTTTATATGTAAAAAATCTATGGATCGATGTCGAAGTAGATGCAAAAGAATTAAAAAATGACATGTAGGACAAGAAAGTCCATAATTTCTACATTTATCAATAGATTTTCTTTAATTAGGCCTTGTTTTCTTCGATAAGATGCCAGTTATAACAAACTGTAAAATACAATACAATAAGATATTCAGTTATCTAATTTGTAGTATCGCCTTTTTAAAAGAAAAATTAAAAAATTATGATTTAAAAAAACTTCTACAACGTCTACAGAGAGTAGCATAACTTCTAGATCTATCCATGGATGTAAGATTTAAAAAAAAAAACAGAATACTTTTTTCCGACTTTTTTTCTTTTTTTATGAATTTTTTTCGTGCCAGAAAAAAATTGATTTTTTCGAAAAAAAATAATTTTTTTTCTAAAGTTTTCAAGACTTCCTGAACCACTGTTCGATGTTTCCGACTTTTTTTCTTTTTTTATGAATTTTTTTCGTGCCAGAAAAAAATTGATTTTTTCGAAAAAAAATAATTTTTTTTCTAAAGTTTTCAAGACTTCCTGAACCACTGTTCGATGTGAATGTGTAATTCGCAATGTTTGTAGCTATTTAAACAAAAAAATAAAAATTATGATTTAAAAAGTATGTGCCTCTACAAAGAGTATCAATCATAACCTCTACATTTATCCATAGATTTTTTATATACAATCATTTATTTGCGTTAGAATGTTAGCTATTAAAAAATAAAACAGAATACTTTTTTTCTATTTTTAAGATTTTTTCCATGCCAGCAAAAATAAGTTTTTTTCGAAAAAAATATTTTTCCCAAATTTGTTAAGACTGTTACTAAACCACTTTTTTACATATAAACATTGTTTTTTGCTTCATAATGTTCGCTATTAAAAAATAAAACTAAATATTTTTTCAGATTTTTTTCTATTTTTTATGTTTTTTTTCGCAAATTTTTAATGACCTTTTCTAAATCACTGTTGTAAGTGTAATTCGCAATATTTGAAGCCATCATGAGTACCTTTAATTTAACATATAACCGAGTGTTACCAAAATGAGAGTACAATTATTTAAAGTACCATCGAAGAAAATTGGAATTTTAGTAAAAAAAAAAATACCATAATAATTTTTTAATATCATTCTCAAGTTTAAAAAGCCAAAATACATCAAAAAATGTTCGACAAAATTTGTGTTGCATAGTGGGATGTCTTGAAAAAATATACAACTCCAAACTCCACAAAATGTTTAAAGAAATTGTCCATTTATTTTTACACTGGCACTAATGCCCCACCGATCATGGTAATAATTTGTCAAAAAAATTTGAACTCAATTTCGAGGGATTTTCTGAGAACATCTCAGGTTTTTATTAACAAATAAAATTTGTGAGGACTCTAACTAAAAATGGTTACTCCGGATTTGAGACTATATTGTCGGAGTGCTGTAAAAAGATTTGAAGTCACATAATTGTATTCGTGTGCTATTGAAGATCTAAAGTTGGTATTTAAAGTCCTCACAGTTGGGTGAATGAATTGTTTATATACAACAACTACAAAACTACTTTAAATAGACATGGATTTTTTTTACAGTACATAATCTATGACATTTCCTCAAAAAGTGGACTTGAGGTCTTTTTGCAGCACACCGACGATATATATGTCTACAAAATGTATCCTGTAATTTACATGACTGTGGCATGTTCATGACTATTATTGAAAATGTTTTACAAAACCGTTCCAACTTTTATCCTTACCCCCTGTTTCATTCTAGTCCCAGCCCATAGAAGTACTGCTACTTTAAATTCCACTTTACATTGCCCCATTTAAACAACATTTTAAAACCAAAAGAAATGCACACGCGTTGCATGATGGTTTGTTCCGGATTGAGTGTTAGTATATCATACCTTATGGAAGTGTTATAGCCAAGTTTAGTTATCATGTTAACATTGTTTGTTTGCAATTCAATTGCCGACGAGCACAGACTTAAAGTTTAAAGTACTTTGGTGTGTTGTTGCCACAATTAACACAACATCATAAACACCACCAACTGCCGCAGCAGACGGCAGTGCATGCACTGTGTGTGTGTGCGGAATACTTGTGGCAGCACTGCCACTAAACACTTCATAATTGCTTTGGCATAATATTGTGGCCGTATTTAGACATTCGTCCGTTTACGACATGGCGCTTGCGGAAATGTTTTTATTAGGCTTACGGCTTGTCCTTACCACGCCAGCACGATACTGCTACTGTGTGGCCGTGTTTTGTGGCCACTCATGGCTGTTGGTGTCAGTGGTGTTGCATGTGTTGCAAAGTCTCTAAAGTGCAATTATTTGCCTTGTATAATGGAGGTAATTCCATGGTTTTGGCATGGTTTTCCGTTCATTTATTTTTTTGTGGGTAGCTAACAGTGAATGTAGATTTTATTGAAGTATTTAATGGATAAAGGATAAAGGAGTTGATTGAAATGTATGTTTGTGTCTATGGATAAAGAGTGGGAAAGTACTTCCAATAGATGGGCTGATATAAGTTATAACATAAAATAGTCTATCATGATGTTCCTGCTGTAGAGAATTTCCAATTTCAATATAATTTGCATTGAAAAACTAAACTAAACAATCGGGCGTATGATCAATATCAGCAATGGCATCAATCATACGCAGCCCATGATCATTAACTAGAAAGCATTGGGCGTCTTTTACGCATGGACACAGAATTGAACTGTAGAATATAGGGTGGGTCATTTATAGTATAGGGTGGATCATGTAATTATTAGAATCGGCTACAAATTGGAAAGGTTGAACTTTGGCTCGGTAGAACCTCATCCGATCAACCCAATTTTTCAAAGATGCCGCCAGCCCAAAATCCAAAATCCAAACTGTGACTCGCTGTGGATGCATTGGCTTCTCAATAGTCACGTGTGGGTTCTATGAACGCCTTTGGAACTTTGTAGTCCTTTTAGAAGGCAACAGGATGAGTAAATGAAAAACTAAAAACGTCAATAACCACTATTCCACCTATAGTTTCAGATGTATATCATCTGGTTCAAGTGTACTGTGGACTGTCGGACAATGTAATATTTTCCGGTTTATTGCGTTTACAGCTTGGCAATCGATATATTTCTATGAGGCGATAACACAGAAACCTCCAGGGCTAAAATTCTATCAGATGGCCACGTTATCCACGTTCTATAAGAACTTGTTTCTTTTCTATGGTTGCCAGGAATTCTTTGGGATTTATATGATTTCTATGCAGTTGAACAAATTCCTAGGTGAGTTGCGCGATAGATATCGGGAAATATATGATTCGACTTTATGCGAATTTTTGGTCTCTGAATGACTCTATTGGATCCGAGTCATGCAGAGTTTCAGCAATGTTTACTTTATTGCACCCTGATTAGCTCTACAACGGGAACGCTGCTTCCAAAAACTAGATAATTATTTATAAAAATTTACTCATTCTCTCAAATCTGTTATAGGAATCAATTAGAATCATATGTAAATTATAAATGAAATTCTACAAAAATCCAAAGGACTAAAAAGTTGCCCAGAAGTAAACTTTAGAATATTACAGAGAGTTGATTTTATAATAGGTTTCATTTCAACGCTTTTGTAGAGCTTCCAAAAGAACGCATATAGAATTTCAATTTCTATACATCCGGGTAACTATAAAGACTACTACCCAATTTAGTTACTTCTCCCCACTTCAGTGAACCATTTTCTGAAATATTGTCAATGCAACGGAAATATCCATTTTAGTTCAGGAAATATCACAAACCAAAAATGCTCATCCACGTTCTCCTGTTCTGGCCACAACATGTAATTTCCGTTTCCTCCAACGGACAGAACAATGTGTGCGTACACAGACGTTGTACAAGGTGCATGCAGATGCCCGTCCTGATTGCCAGTGCTTAGCGGAAACGGAAGAGGAAATTAAATTGAACAGATTTCATGTGAACTATCAATATTTCAGTTATTTGTCAACATAACAACCAGCAAAAGGCCTAATATAATTTGACAACTATGCAAATTCCGACATACATTAATAATCAAACCCTTTGCTTTAATTTAATGCAGAGGAATGTTGTCGGGAGGAAAGGGAAGAGGAAGGGAAGTAGGCATGTTTCTATGTTAGGGAACTGAAAACCAAAAAAAAAAAAGAAAATATCATGATGAACCTACACTAGCGTCGTTAAGGTAGTAAGAGGGTTTGAAGGGGATATGCCAACCTTTCCCTGGAAAACATATGAACCTCTTAGATTTTTTGGGGTGCGATAGCCCCCTCTTTCTTGGGAATTAATCAAGCTGCCGGCGCTTATGTGTCACGAAAAACTCTTTTGCGTGTAAAAGACACTTTTAACCGCAGCCACAGACACAAACAATCGAACTTAGTTTTAGCTGTTGGCGGCTTGATTGTTTTTTGGTCGCCCAGAGAAACCGGAAGGTTTGTTGTTTGCCCGCAATACCAGCCGAATGCAGGCTGCGGAACATTTTTAACCTGCATAACATTAGAGAAGCCGGAAACTAAAGGATTGCAAGGTTGGCGGCGCACAGGATAAAGATTCACAAAACATCCCGAGAAATCGACAAAGTGATTTCAATTAAGAATTCCTTGAATTTTTACGATTATAATCCTGGAATATAAAACGTCTGGGGTGGGGTGGGAGACGGGATCATGAAAACCTCCACCATTTGGGAGTCGGCCAGTCGCCCTCTGTTTGTGCGCACCGTCTGGTTGGAGGGTTCCGAATTGAGACCGGGCTTACAGCGGCATTTCCTCTTGGATTATGAAACCAAACGTCCACTGGAGAGATTAAAATCGGCCATAAATCCTTTAACACATCAAAGGAAAGGTAAGCGGATTGAATATATTCAAATAAAATATTTTATATTTATTCAATTTCTTTCAATCTAGATTCCTTGAGACCCACCATTTCCTATGACTTCAACGAGTCCGAGGATCAGGGCACCAGTGAAGACGATGACTTTCACATAGACTCGGCCAAGGTTAAACTGCATGAGCCTGTTAAGCCGGGCACTGTTAAATCATCCCAAAACCGCTCCGCCATTCGCAGTAGATCCTCGGTGCTGTCGCGTAAATTTCAAAGCTATGACAGCTACCACAATCACTCGAAGAGCGCCAGCCATAATCGCCGAACCTCGGACTTGTTAGATTTCCACTCTCGACGCAGTTCTTTGCAGGATCTGGCCTCGGAAAAGCCCATTGCGCCGGATGAACGTTTGGCCGAGCGCGTTCTGAATTGGTTGGATTTGGCGGGTAATGAGGACTTTTTGAAAAATCTCAACGAGCTCAAGGACATGGATGTGAAATCAACGAAAACCTCGAAACTAAGGAGAGACTCCATCAAAAGGACTCTAAGCAAAAATAGCAACAACAACAACATCACTCCACCTGTATTCAATATGGCCAAAGTGAAGCCTCAAAAACTCAAGCCCACAAATGCACTCAATCCCGATGCGTGTTCCCCTCTGCGGGGAGCCGATGCCATCAAACACATCACCATTATTTTCAACAAAGAGGGTCAGCCCATACGCTTCAACCGGCCCGCCAAAAATATAGATCTTTGCTCTTTGTCGGCCAGTCCCAGTACCACGCGACGTTTGGCCGGCTCTCTGGCTTCGGCCAGACTTTATAAAAGTGCCGAAAATTCCCGTTTGAATAGCGAAAGATCGAAAGTTAAACAAGCGGCCAATGCATTTTCGTCACGCAGACGTTTGGACACGGTGGCTGACTTAACCAATTCCACGCTGCAGAAGCGTCTGCAGGAGAACCCTTTAACGGGCAGCTATAATAGTTTGCATGACTCCAAGAAACAGTTGCACATCTTTATGCCCACATTGCCGAAGAAGTGTGTGGCCATGGGTTCGCAACTCGGTGGTGGTTGCGGCACGGAGGATGGTGTCAGTGAATTAAGCCAAAATTTAAGTGAATATTGTCGAGTGTAAAAGAATGATGATAATGAATGATTAAAATTAATATGATAATGAAATTGGATTTGAATATTGAAATAATAAATCTATAAGGAAAAATTCCATTTTTTGGATCAGATGGGCATAAATGACTCATTAGTTCCTCAAAGAAACAAAGAATTAAACAATAAATCAATACGCTTTCATTTGTTTAAGAGCAAAGGCTTAGGACTATAAATACCCTATCATTTTATCAAAAAGCAGTGAAACCTTCCAACAGTGGACACTAGGGCGTACCTCAAAAAAAGTTCGCCGTACACCTTCGAATATGAAAGGTAGTTTCAAAAAAATTTTTTTTTATTTTTTTATGCCGAACGTAGGGGTCGCGCTTTTACATTTTTCTATATAACTTCTGCATTTATAAACGGATTTTAAAGTGTGATACATCGATGTTTTTGTCTCGACGAGGCCGATTTTTTTGTCTTTGAAGTCATTGAACTCAAGCACCCCCTTCTGGTACTTACCCATCATATCTCAGTTGCTACTACCCTAATGTACCACTCTAATATCAGAAAATTAAAGCTCGCATAAAATCATGAAACTCTTCCTAAGGAAGTATGTCGATTTTCAAAAAAATCGGCCTCGTCGAGACAAAAACATCGATGTATCACACTTTAAAATACGTTTATAAATGCAGAAGTTATATAGAAAAATGTAAAAGCGCGACCCCTACGTTCGGCATAAAAAAATAAAAAAATAAATAAAAAAAAATTTTGAAACTACCTTTCAATAATACTTCATATTCGAAGGTGTGCGGCGAACTTTTTTTTTTACTTGTAACCTGGTACGCTCTAGTGGACACTCCCTCATTTCGATATCTCCCTTCAATGGACAATTATCAGAAATCGAAGTTAAAAATTCCAAAAAAGGAAAACATCACGTGATGACGAACCAACCTGGCAATTGTGCTCAACACTATCGTCGCACAGTGGTTCAGAATCAAAATCCATCGGCGAAAATTCAATAACTTTTGTTCTAGTAGACATTTTTGAGTTCTGTAAAAGCCAAAATTAGTCAAGGACCCAAGGATTATTTTGAGATACCGACATTAAAAATCGGTGTATCAGATATATTTTAGAAATCGGCCTAAAGTTGACTACTTTTCGTATTTTTCGATTTTAAAGAAAATTAAATTTTTTGTCTTTATGTTTTTTAACATATTTTTACGTATTTGTTCTTAATGCGAAGAAAAAATTTAATTTTTTTGTATTACAGATTTTCACCATTTTCAGATTTTGAAAATTGAAAAAAGCTAATATCTTTTTTTGATTATAAAAATTAATTTTTATACCCTCCACCTCCAGGATGGGGGTATACTAACTTTGTCATTCCGTTTGTAACACCTTGAAATATCGACCTGAGATCCTATAAAGTATATATATTCTTGATGGTCATAAAATTCTAAGACGATCTAGCCATGTCCGTCCGTCCGTCTGTCCGTCTGTTGAAAGCACGCTAGCATCTAAACGAAAGGAGCTAGAACGTTCAAGTTTTCCATAAATGCGTCTTATAGTCGTAGATCGGTTGGGATTGAAATGGGGCTAAATCGGCTGAAAGGGAACAATTTTTCCCTCAAAAGGGCTAAAAAATACCCATAATAATCCTTAATATTTTAGAGTATTTAAGCATGTTTTTTGAATATGTCTGTTTATATTAGCTTGATATTTGGTACGCGCACTCCCCTTATAGCAAAAACGTGCACCATAAAGTGATTTTTATATGTAGGGGTTGAAATGGGGCAAAAAAGGGATAAAAATGGTACATATTAAACGACAACAGCTAGAAACACGAAATTCGGTGTGTACATTCCTCTGATTGAGTAGATACATAATATGAAAGAATTTTTTCCAAATTCGTACTTTTAAGGGATAAAATGGGAATGGAGGATAATGGATAATAATGGTACAAACCAAACGGCTGTGCCTAGAATAATGAAATTCGGTGTATACATTCCTCTGATTGCATAGACAAGTAAAATACACGGATTTTTTAAAATTCGTACTTTTTGGGGTTAAACTGAAAAAAGGGGATAAAAATAGTACCAATCAAATGACCGTAGCTAGAGTCATGAAATTCGGAGTATACATTCCTCTGACTGTGTAGACACGGAAAATAAACTGATTTTTCGAAATTCGTACTTTTTGGGGTCAAAGTAGAAAAAGGGGATACAAATAGTACCAACCAAATGACCGCAGCTAGAGTCATGAAATTCGGAGCATACATTCCTTTGACTACGTAGACATGAAAAATAAAAGGTTTTTTCCAAATTCGTACTTTCATGGGATACAATGGGTACGGAGGGATAAAAATGGTACCAAGCAAACGGCTACACCTGGAATAATGAAATTTGGTGTATACATTCCTCTGATTGCGTAGAAACTTGAAATAAACAGATTTTTCGAAATTCGTACTTTTTGGGGTTAAAAAAAGGGAATAAAAATAGTACCAATCAAATGACCACAGCTAGAGTCAGGAAATTCGGAGTATACATTCATCTGACTGCGTAGACACGGAAAATAGACGATTTTTTCTAAATTCGTACTTTTTGGGGTTAAAATGGAAAAAGGGGATACAAATAGTACCAACCAAATGACCGCAGCTAGGGTCATGCAATTCGGAGTATACATTCCTCTGACTGCGTAGACACGAAAAATAAACGGATTTTTCAAAATTCGTACTTTCAAGGGATACAATGGTACAGAGGGATATAAATAGTACCAACTAAACGATTACAGCTAGAATGATGAAATTCTAATTGCGTAGAAATGTCAAGGGGGTAAAAATGGTACCAACCAAATGGGCGCAGCTGGAATCATGGAATTCGTACTTTTACTTTTACGGCAAAAATTGGTTGAATCATGAAGTTAGGTTATTTTGCTCTATGTACGTCTGATAATGGATTTTCAAAATTTGTACTTTTGGAATTAAAATAGAATGGAAGTACAACCAACTGTAGCACCCACTATCTTCAAATATTTATGGTATTTAAGCTTTTTGAAAATATAAATATAAGAATATTTATTTTTTGATTTGAAATAGATAATGGTTTGATGTAATTAAAATATTATATTTATTTATATAATTATTTTTTCAATATTTTTATTTGTTTTGGTTTGGCTATATTACAAAATTTATATTTTCCTGTAATATTACTGCACTTCTACGAAAACCGACAACCTCTGTGGAATGAAATCCATGGTGGAGGGTATATAAAGTACAGCCCGGCCGAACTTAACGCCGTTTTTACTTGTTTTTATTAAAAATTTTGATTTCTTAGTTTTATTATGACGCCAAAACTAGTTTGTTTATAATAAATATATTAGAAAATATCCTTTTTGAACAAGTATCTGACTTTGGACCAATATAACTTACTTTCCTTCAGAAGCCTTTAACAAAATATTTGAGAAGATTGAAAGGTTCCACGTTTTTTGCCCGCCTGAAATTGCTCCCTTGGAAGATAGGATACATTTAGTGCAAAGAGTCAGATTTTTTAGTTCCAAAACGCAATTTACTCACTTTCTTCACATAACTTCTGAAAAGATAAAAAGATGAGTAATTTTCCTTCATCCTAATGCTAAATTTTATAACAATCGGAGTTCATTTGCCGGAAATATGCCCACGACGCATCATTAAGGTAGTAATAGGATTTGAAGGGGATATGCAAACCTCTCCCATGAAATCATATGAACACATTAGAGTTCCAGGGGGAATACCAGCCTCCTCTTTCTTGGAAATGTATAAAGTGAAACATCCCAAAAGTGGGCACTCCTTTCAACGGGTTAAAATGTTCTACAAAAATATATGTCATAAAATTCTACTATAAATCTCTGAATACACCGAATCTCAAAACTCAACTTAAGTGACAGAAATATGTCAAAACTTAAAATTCATTTTAGGGTTAATTTTGTACTTTTTCCGAACTGGAGTTACAATGGGCCACAAAACCTTATGACCGTTAAATTTTAAGTATAGGATGTGTTCAGCAATATTGCCTAAAACATTACGAGGCAAATTTTTGTGGAACATTTTAAACCTCTAGCTCCTCATCATATGGGTCTTTTTTGTGCAAAAGGGTAAAAAACGCCCATAAAGTAGCGTTTCAACGGGTCAAAATGTTCTACGAAAATATTTATCATGAAATTCTACTATAAGTCTCTGAATACACCGAAACTCAAAACTCAACTTAAATGGCAGAATTATGCCAAAACTTAAAATTCATTTTAGGGTTAATTTTGTACTTTTCAGAATACGAGCTAAACTGGCCGTCAAAAACTGTTGACCCTTACATTTTAAGTATAGGATGTGTTCAGCAATATTGCGTAAAACATTACGAGGCACATTTTTGTGGATCATTTTAACCCTCTAGCAGCTCATCATATGGGTCTTTTTGGACTTTTTTGTGCAAAAGGTTAAAACACCCCTAAAATGCGGTTAAACGGTTCAAAATGTTCTACAAAAATATTTGCCATGAAATTCTACTATAAGTCTTTGAATACACCAACACTTACAACTTAACTTAAATGACAGATATATGTCAAAACATAAAATTAATTTTAGGGTTAGTTTCGTACTTTTCTTTCTTTCATTCTTTTTGGTCTATTTTATGCAAAGGTTAAAAACACCCCTGCAACAACAGTTTAACGGGTCAAAATGTTCTATAAAAATATTTTCCAGGAAATTCTACTACAAATCTCTTAAATGCCAGTAATAAATCAAAACTTAAAATTCGTTTTAGGGTTCATTTCATACTTTTTTCATTTTTCCTAGCTAAACTGTCCAACAAAATTGATTTTAGGGGGTTGTGTGAATGGAAAAATATTCTACGGTAAGTTTCAGTGTAAGAGTTACAACAACAACAAAATTAAACCAGAAACCAGAGTTCAAAAATAAATAAATTTAAATTCACCAACTTAAATTTAATGAAGGCATGCTGGAATCCCCACAAAAATTCCCATTTTTGTACTTTTGACCATCATAAAATCCCCATCCTTACATCTAGCAGGCCTGCATCTCACAATGGACAAATGTCGGCCAACCCTGATTGTTGGGAATACATAACGAATCCACCAATTGCTCTACCCTATTGTCAACCTAAAGGCCACCACAAGATATCATCATGATTAATGTCCACTTTTAATTAAAAACAAAACCATTTAACAATAAACCATTATTCCCACCTGTCATGCAAGTGTCATGTCATTAAAATTGTAAAACTTCCACGCCCAATAACCCACAGCTCAGTTAGTCCTTAATAGTCAGTCAAGAGTAAAACACGCCGCACAAGAAAATGGGCATCTTTGGCAATCCCCGTTCCCTGAATGAATCCTATGGATTGGCCATATTGCTGTTACGCCTGGCCGGTTTATTTCCTTATGATTTTGACGTGGCGAAAAATAAGTTCTATGTTACCTGGAAAGGTCTAGCCTTTACCATAACACACATTCTGGTCTACACGTATGTCAATATCACCTCCATCATAGAGAGTTGGCGTGACTTTTCCCAGCCCATGATTGGCCAGTCGGCACTCACAGCTCTCGGTAACTTGGTGCTACGTTTGCTGGGTATAATCATAACGTTCATCATCATGATGCCTTTACTGTTGGGCAGTGCCAAATATGCCTCATCCATTAACGTGTACATGAAATTGATCGAGGAGTTCACTTTGCTGGGCATCGATGTCACCTGTATCTTTCGTCGTGTTTACTATATGTGCTGTTTCGCTACGGTTATATTTTCCGGTCTCTTGGCTTTTACTGCTTGGCATTCAATATATTTCTATGAGGCGATAACTCAGAAACCACCGGAGCTAAAATTCTATCTGGTGGCCTCCCTATCCACGTTCTATAAAAACTTGTTTCTTTTCTATGGTTGCCAGCAATTCTTTGGGATTTATATGATTTCTACGCAATTGAATACATTTTTAAGTGAGTTGCGCGATAGGTATCGGGAGATATATGATAACGAACGAATGATGAAGTTTGCGTGGTTGTCGAAGGATGTCAAAGTGTTTTGAGGTGTCAAAATAGAACGAAAACGCTCCGGAAATCAAAGACAAATTGAAGTTTGATGTCATAGTATTCTATTATATTTATACAATTTTAAATTTTAATTTACTAAAGATTATTGCGGAATATATACAATATACAGGATATACTCCGCAAAACCTAATCCAACATAGTCACCACCTCGGTCTTTATCCGGAACACAAACCCGCTATATCCACCACACACATCACAGTACTACAGTATTTTTTTAAATTCTAAAAGATGGCGCTGTTGGCAATTCGTTAACGATACATACAGTTTGCATACTCTACTTTTCGGCATGGATTCAGCAGATTAATAAAATTCCGAAACTTGTAACAACATTACATTAACCTATGCTCTCACAAATAAATATATTATTATTTAAAAATTACAATTAAAATGTTTATTATACAAATTTTGGGAATCGAAATTTGCACAACCAAAAAAATATTGAATGAATATTGAATATGCTATTATATGAATAATAATCAAAAATTTTAAATATTTTTTGAAACATTTAAAATCGAATCCTTTGGAATTTTGCAGTTCTGCGAAGGGGCGACAGTAAGAGGAAATGATAAATAACAAGTAAGGAAAGGCTAAAGTCGGACGGGGCCGACTATATAATACCCTACACCACTCCTTGCATATATACATACATCGATTATAGTTCGATTATAAAATGTTGAGTCAATTTTAAAGAAAATCGGGTACAATATGTGGTTTCTAAAGCGGAAAAAGTGAAATCGGAAGCGACATTTGTATGGGGGCTATATCTAAATCTGAACCGATCTTACCCACTTTAAGCATAGGTATTTCTAGATTGATTATAAAATGTTGTGCCAATTTTAAAGAAAATCGGGAACAATATGCGGTTTCTAAAGCGGAAAAAGTGAAATTGGGAGCGACATTTGTATGGGGGCTATATCTAAATCTGAACCGATCTTACCCACTTTCAGCATATGTGTTTCTAGTTCGATTATAAAATGTTGTGCCAATTTTAAAGAAAATCGGGAACAATATGCGGTTTCTAAAGCGGAAAAAGTGAAATCGGGAGCGAAATTTGTATGGGGGCTATATCTAAATCTGAACCGATCTAACCCGCTTTCGCCACAGGTATTTCTAGATTGATTATAAGGTGCTAAGCCAAATTTGAAGAAAATCGGGTACTATATGTGCTTTATAGTGCGGAAAAAGTCAAATCGGGAGCGACATTTGTATGGGGGCTATATCTAAATCTGAACCGATTTCCTCCAAATTCAATACCGATGGTCCTTGGCCAGAAAAAATAACTTCTGCCAAGTTTCATGACAATCGGTCAACAATTGCGACCTGTAGAGTGCGAACAAGCTTAGATGGACAGCAGACGGACAGACGGACGGACAGACAGACATCGTTAAATCGACTCAGCTGGTGATTCTAAGCCGATCCGTATACTTAAAGGTGGGTCTAGCTCGATTATTTCTTGGTGTTACAAACATTTGGCGCGAAACTAACTTATAATACCCTAGCCCACGAAGTGGTGTAGGGTGTAAAAACGCCAGTTAACTCAACTTTGACTATAGTTTCAGACTTATATCATCCGGTTCAAATGTAACATGGACTGTCAGACGTTGTAATCGAATAATTTTTGTGGACATTTATGATCGTTTTACAATAAAAAATAGCACATTTCGCAACTTTCTCAGTTTCGAATTCCCTAAAAAGCCCCCTGCATATGTATATTTTCCGATATAGTCCTTACAAAAATCCTCCGGTTAGAACTTTAGAACCACGCTATGATCTCTAAAGAATGTGGGTCATATATATCTCCCGATTCAAAACGTGAACAATTATTTTTGCATCATTTCGTTTTAAAATACATACTAACATTAGATTAAAGGCGAAATTCACAATCATTTATTAAAGTTCATCATTCATTAAATTCAATAAATAATAAATTTCATTGTTGAAACGTACTTTCTAGCCTTTCATAAACTTGACAGTTATAACATGAAATGGTATTTTCTTAAAATTCACCAAGAAAGTCGCCAGAATAGTAACATGGCCAAACCAAAACCTTTTACAAATCGCTAACTTTGGTGAGAAATCGCCATACCAGTGTGCACAGCTCCTTGATTAAGGTAAGCTTATCCTCGTTCCGTCTGGGTTTGCTGAGGCTTACCTTCTTGTTACACATTTAATTATGACAAAATGACAGCTGTTAATCTCAATATAGTATAGTGTAAAAGGTACCATTTTTGAATGCTACGTTTTCGATCTTACATCAAGATGGCGCTGGTATTATAGCGGTGATTTTTATTTTGTTAAAGTCAATAATACAAACATTGTAGTTCCATATAAATAAAGTGATTCTCAGTTGATTGGATCGTTTGTTAAAAAATTCTATTGTGACTTTTCCTCGTGGCAAAATAATTTTTACATATAGATGCCACTCCATCGCCATATACACAAAGACCTAGAACCATAAAGACTGAGCATATGGGAAAATAAAAAATATATTCAATAGATGTATTCATAGTATTATTGGAAAATTGGAATATTCAGCCTACAAAGATGGTGAGATAGTAAACATTTGCAAGTTTTGTGCCATCTACATTTGATTTTTTCTCACTTCATGCTCAGTCTTTATGCTTTTAGGTCTTTGATATACATAACGTCCTAAAACCATAGATACTGGAAAAATAATAAATATAATATAATAAATTCAAAACGGTGCCTTAACCCACTTAAAGCTGGATTTTTCTTCTAAAAAATGCTAAAAGTCCACCATGATCGTGCTGTGGTCCATTCAAAACGGCCCCACATAGTGCTGGATTTTTCTTCTAAATAAAGCTAATCGTCCACTAAAAAGTATGGTGACTAAAAGTGGGTTAAAGAGTACTTGACGCTGCCGACAGCCAGCTAATCCAACTATTCTTGAAAAAGTTTTGTGCCAACTTCATATCACACTTTCTCCTACCATGCTTAGTCTCTATGGTTTTAAGAGAATGAGGACATAGATCATACAAAGTTTTCCTCAGATTGCTATCAGCAATCAGTAGATAACTTTTGTATGTTCTAAGTCTTCTGAAAAGAAATTTAGAAGTTTTTCTGATGACAGGAATCTGAAGAGAAATTTGGAAGTTGTTTCGATAAAAACCATCCGCTCAAAATTACTCAACAAATGAATTGCGCACTTTATAAAAATCAGTGGTATCATTTAAATCGGAATTGATTTCGTATAATTTTGCGTTGTCATATGTAAATACAAAGATTCTGGAATTCCTAGATTTATTTAATATTTTAGCATATTTAAGCATATTTTTTGAATATGTCTGTTTATATTTGATTAATATTTGGTATGCGCATTCCCCTTATAGCAAAAACGTGCACCATAAAGTGATTTTTATTTGTTGGGGGTGAAATGGGGCATAAAAGGGATAAAAATGGTACATATTAAACGACTACAGCTAGAAACACGAAATTCGGTGTGTACATTCCTCTAACAGAGTAGATACATAATTAGGGTTTGGGGTCCGGGAATTCCCGAATCGTCCCGAAAAAATTTGGACGGGAATTCCCGGGAAAAAATTTTAAATTTCCCGGGAATACGGGAAATATTAAAAAATGTTTTATTGATAATTTTATGCACTAATTTAGTTTTACTATATAAAAGGAAAATTGCGAAAACAAGATAGGGGAATACACATTTTTTGTGAAGATATTTGCAAGATTTTTATCGTGAAACAGAAACATCATACTAACAATACTATGGCTGACATTAAATTTCTTGTTTTCCCCAAAAAATCGACGAAAAAATGTGAAATTCTTCTCAAAGAAGAATTTTCTTTACATACAACCGGTAAGTAAAGGTCTAAAAATAGGGATGGAATTTAAAATTGTTCACTTGGAAATTTTCAAGAGAAATTTAATATTAATCAAAGACTATTTATATACAAAACAAGAAATATCGCTCTTTGTCTGTTATTATCGACGCAACGCTGGTCAATAACAGCAAATGCTGATGTTAAATTCATGTTAGATTTTTACAACAAAATACACAAATATACACGAAAACGAAATGAATACGTGTGTGTTGATTGCTAAATGTTTGAAAAATATTTGAATTTCATAGCAAAAATTTATAAAAACTGTAAAATAACGACAAACAATTGTACTTTGCAGAAGCAAATGTTATTGCTGTTCGGTGGTATAGCTCGCATTTCTGCAAGTTAACATACAAAGAGCGAGTTTTCCCTCTAGTATATTTACGCTCTTTGATATGAATAGAAATATTTAAATGTCCATTTGTGAGAGCTAAGGACTGCATATTTCAATGTTTTTATTTTTTATGAATTTATTTAATTAATATTAACATTTTTAATTTATCTATTGCTTCTACAGTTTAGAATATTTCCCCTCTTTTTCTGTAAAATATTTTCCTCTCTAGACGAACGAATCTTCTAAATTAAACACGCCATAACATTGTCAGTCATACAAGTTCTTTGTTTCCTTAAACATTTTATTTTTAATTTTGAATCTAGTGTAGGTGTCAGTCCGTTGTGCTTGTGATTCCAATATTATGACCCTCCACTTCTTTCTGATTTGTGTAGAGTAAAATATTTTTAAAATTGAAAATAATTTCTTAAATATTTTAACAAAATCGTTCGTTTTTAATTTATAATATGTCAGTATTTTAACCCTAAATTTTAAACCCTAATGTTATTTTTATTTATTAATTTTCTTTTCAATTATTTTCGTAATAACTACTGCAATAAAAAATATTTATTTTTAGATTATTACTAGCTGAACCCCGCCCGCTTCGCCAGGCAAAAACACAAATGGTAAAATTAAAATCAGTGATCAGTAATATATACGTTCCAATTTTCAGCCTTCTAGCTAAAAGACACTTTTGCCACGCCCCAACTACCCACCAAACGAAAATTCAAACTCCAGCATCATATTTATCTTTCTTGTGGTCAGTAATATATACGTTCCAATTTGCAGCCTTCTGGCTCAAAAAACACTATTGCCACACACATAAAATGAAAATCCAAATTTCGGCATCATATTTATCATTCTCGTGGTCAGTAATATTTATGTACCAATTTTACATCCTATGTCCTTCCTTGGGCCAACACGAATTCATCAAGCCCAAAATCGTGAAAATCAGACGATCCGTTATAAAGTTTTGCGTGTTCACACGGACGGCATTCTCTTTTATAAATATAGATTATTTTGCTTTGTTCTTCCCGATCCCTTGTGCCATATAGATTTGTTAGGAATTGCATTCATATTGAAAATTATCAAAAATGTTCGAAAACCTTTAAATAGTGTACACGAACGTGTACGGTGTACTTTAATGGGTTAAAAAACACACCAATATTGATATTTTAAACCATATTGGACATACCTAAAATAAATTATGAAACTTTTCATTCCCGTTTTCCCGGGAAATGAAAAAAGTCCGGGAAACCCCAAACCCTATACATAATGCAAAAGTATTTTTTCCAAATTCGTACTTTTAAGGGGTAAAATGGGAATAGAGGGATAAAAATGGTACCAACCAAACGGATGTACATAGAATAATGAAATGCGGTGTATACATTCCTCTGATTGCATAGACAAGTAAAATACACGGATTTTTCAAAATTAGTACTTTAGGGTGTAAAATGGAAAAAGGGGATAAAAATTGTACCAAACAAATGGATGCAGCTAGAACCATGAAATTCGCGGAATACATTCCTCTGACTGAGTGACACGACAAAAACTTTTTTCCAAATCCGTACTTTCAAGGGATTCAATGGGAGCAGAGGGATAAAAATTGTACCAACTAAAAGGCTACAGCTAGAATGATGAAATTTTCGAAAGTCGTACTTTTAAGAAGTAAAATTCGAAAAAGGGGATAAAAATGGTACCAACAAAATGGCCGCAGATAGTATCATGGAATTGGGTATATACATTCCTCTGAGTGCATGGCCACGAAAAATATTTTTTTTTTCAAATTCGTACTTTATTTTGTTGCGTTTACGACAAAAAATGGTAGAATCATGAAGTTGTCTTATACTGCGTACGTGAGAGATAAGGTATTTTCAAAATGTATACTTTTGAAATTCAAATAGGATGGAAATACAACTAACCAAATAACTGCAGCTGCAAATACACTCTCTATCCCCAATATTTAGGGTATTTATGATTGCTGCCTTATATTTACTTTATGCATTGAAGTATTAAAATGGAATATATATATACATAGTATAAAAATATTGGTAGCCTTGGCTTATTAATTAAATTTCTGATTTTCATACATTTGAAATTTGTTGTGGACATTCCTCTTGTAGCTTGGAAGCACCACAAAGATAATAAATGTTTTAACGGGCGAAATGGGACAAAAATGGATAAAATATGGTACCAATGATACGACAACAGCTAGAATCATGAAATTCGGTGTGTACATCCCTCTAATTGCATAGACATGTAAAATAGAGGGATTTTTCGAAATTCGTACTTTTAAGGGATATAATTGAAAAAGAGGGATAAAAATGGGACCTTCCAAACCGCTGAAGTTGGTATCATGAAATTCGGTGTATATATTCGGTGGTCTGACTATGAAGACTCGAAAAAAAGGTTTTTTTTTCCAAATTTGTACATTTGGGCGGAGAATGGGGCCAATGGGGATATCTTTAAAATTTGTACTTTTCTTATCAAAATAATGCAGTCACTTTGTCTGTATTTGAAAATGCTTCTCCCTAACGGCGACTGACAATCGCCTAATATTTTCGACATGTTCACTTTCACAATTACAGCATTGTATTTATTTATAGTAGTAGATTTTAAAAAGTGCGCATAAGTATACATTATAGTTTGAAATGGTAATCAAATATAGTAATGTGCATAAACATATCACAATTTTCGTAATATGGTTCTGTACTTCTATGTCGACAATCTGCTGGTAATACTGTGGAATGCACTCCGTTGTGGAGGGTATATAAGATTCGGCCCGGCCGAACTTAACGCCTTCTTACTTGTTTCAAATTGTCTCCTCTAGGCTCCGTCTAGGGGAGACCAACAGGGCCACCAAACCGGTAGGATTCTGTTCAATTATACAGAAACCATAGAGTGCAAACAAGTATTAAAAAAATATTTTTTGAAAATTATATCATTTGAATCTGTGGAGTGTTTTTGAGGGCCAACAGGATGATGAAATGAAAAACTAAAAACGCTTATTTACAACATTTTGCCTATAGTTTCATCCGGTTCAAGTGTTTCAAGCTTTGACGGCCTCTCGGTACATTCCTATAGGGCTAATTTCCATATTTGATTTTATAATATAAGCCTCGTTGGTTATGAATTAAGATAATTCAAGAATTAATGTCTGAAGATTATTTTGGGCTATTTTACATATTAAATATCAATTTTTGTACGTTTTTTTAATATATCATATTTTTGTCATTTTCATTGTAATGCTTACAATCCAATCCCTAAAGAAATAGCTAATATTTGAATATATGTATTCCCATTCTATATATCTGAACTGGGACATTGTCCTGGCTCAATACTTTCTGAATATATATTTATAGAATGCAAATACATTTACAAATGTGAAGTGGTGAAATTTATTACTTGGATGCCCTCTATCTTCATCATGATTTATGGAAAATGAAGGCCTTCTTCAGAAGAATTTGCAGTGAAGTTTCAACAAATTTAATTGAGTTGCATATGTAAGTTTCTCATGTTTTGCCATACCAAGCATTTTTTAATTTTTCCCATTAAACGTTTTCATAACAGTTCCTAGCGGGAAATTTGAAAAACATTTTTTCGACCGTAATTTTTTGTTCTATGGGAGATTTATGGTCGCATTTATGTATAAAATCATGTCTTCAGAGTAAACCATGTTTCGAAATTCACTTTTATTCGTGGTTGTTTTGCCACTTCCTGCCGGTAATGTTGAATTTGTTTGTTTTTCAGGTATCCCGTAATGATGGAATTTTACATTTTGTTATTGTAGGAATAAAAACGTATTTATTTGATAATTTTCACTTAAAATGCTAGGGCGGAAAAAATACAATAAATCCAATATTCGGGTTAAGCACTTATTCACAAAACTAACGCATGATTGTATGAATTTCTATATGATTTTTTTCTTCGAATACAAAAACTAATTTCTTTTTTGTTTGGTTGACGTAAAACTTTACACAAAATTCAAATTTTTTTTAAAGTAAAAAATTCTTAAGACCTCATTAAAATTACACTATAATTCCGCTGCCTCATCTGCTTCATTCCATAGTTGCTAATTTCTCCTCATTATAGTGGTCTTGAACGTCAACTTCCTCGTTCTCCTCCTCCTCCGGCTGCTTGCTAACTTCCTGGATTTTCTTTTCGTCCGAACTTGAACTTTCATTGGATGAAGTTCGTCCCAGAAAGAAGGCATTCGCCTGTCGCTGCAACACATCCCGGTTGATGGTCCTTTCCAAAATCTGTTGATTTATGAGGGAGGCATAGCGTTGTTCAAAACTATGCTGATGTTTTAATTGATGTAAATGCTGCACTTGAGTGGTGGCTACGCCTTCGGTCTTTTGACCGGAGGCTGAAGAAACTTTGAGCGAATCCTTTGATGTCATTTCTTCGGAGTTATTTTTTATGCTTTCCCGCTTTTTGTTGTCGGTGGCACGCGGAGGACAGATACAACCGTTTTTATTGACAGTAAAATTTGAAATGATTTTTCATTTTCCAGTTTTCGCAAATACTTATCCTACTGTCTGTGTGACTGACTGACTATGTGCTCCCCCTTTGAGTGTGTGTGTTCGACTGACTGAGTTTATTTTTAGGATTTTCTTTTGTTGTCATTAGTTAGTTAGTTGCTGAAAAGGTATTTCCTTACATTTAATTTGTTCTTGTATTTGTTTCATGTTTATTTGCTTTTGTACACTGCGGGAAAAGAGGTAGTTGTTAATTGTAATAATTAATGTTCATAATCATTTCGCAATATGGGTATCAAATGATGAACAAGAATATCTGTTAAAAATACTTAAAATTTCAAATTTAAATCCGTATTAGTTTAGCATTAACAACTGTTTCAATTTTTTTCACCTTAAAAAGTAAATCAAAGTCAAACTAAATAAAAAATGGGGATATTTTGAAATGGCTGTTTATGTTAGAAACATGAAAATACAGGTATTTTTACCAGATGTTCTTCTCTTTCATTTCATTTGCTACCCATATCTCCATTTTCTGACACGCAAAAGTACGAAGGGCAATTTATAACATTTTCTGATGTATTTCGACTTTCAAAACTCGAAAACTATATTTAAAAAAATATGGTATTTTTTACTAAATTTTTCGTCGTAGGTACCTTTAATATTTATACTCTCATTTTGGATATATTGGGCCCAACGTACCCATTTATATGTTAAAATCGCTAAAGGAAGCGAAATTAAATTAATTATGGAAAGAATTATATTATTATAAGATTATGATGTCAACGATGTCGAAATTGCCTAAAGATATGGGGATGTAAACCAATATTAAAGTGCTAAATTATGGGCCATTTCGGTATTTTTGTATGGGTAATTTTTTCATATTTTTTCCATTTTCATATGGCCCGTGTAGGCCCCACTCCGAACCACTGTGCTCAGTCTTAAATCCTAAAAAAAAAATTTTTCAATCTTGGCCTACTATGATTTAAAATTCATGAAAAATGTGGTATTTTTCATTTGCTATCCATATCACCAATTTCTGACCCGCAAAAATAAGAAATTAAATTGCACTATTCAACAAAAAAAATTCGCGAAGGTGATTTATTCATTTTCTGGTGTATTTTGACTTTCTAAACTTGAAAAATATTTTTTTAATTTTTACTAAAATTACAATTTTCGTCATAGGTGCCTTGAATATTTGTACTTTCAATTTTTGAAATATAAGTCCCGGTTATATATTCTATTAAAGGTAATTATGATGTCTACAAATGTTGCGAACTACACTTTCGCATATAAACAGTAGTTTAGGAACAGTCTTCAAAATATTGGCAAAAATATTTTTTTCGAAAATAATCTATTTTTGTTGACACGAAAAAAATCATAAGAAAGAAAAAAATAGGAAAAATATATTTTGTTTTATTTTTTAATGGCTAAAACTCTAACGCAAAAAATAAAATGTTTATATGTAAAAAATCTATGTATAAATTTAGAAGTTATGATACTCCTTTTAGGCGCAAACGATTTTTTTTTTCAAAATCATGTTTTTTTTTATTTTTTGTTTAAATAGCGCGAAAAGTCTCATTACAAATTATATAAAAAATATATGTTTTGTTTTGTAATATCTGGCATCTTAATGAAGAATATAACGCATTTTTTGAAGAACATCTATGAAAAAAAGTAGAAGTTATGAACCTTAAGTTGGATTTTAAAAAGTTTCATCATTTTGTCAAAACGATGTGTACTTCTACAAGAGGGACCATAACTTCTACATTTTTCCAAATATTTTCTTTAGCTAAGCCTTGTTTTCCCCCTTAAGATGTCAGCTATTAAAAACTAAAATAAAATATTCTGTTGTCTAATTTTTAAAGGAATATTTCGCGCTATTTAAACAAATATTTAAAAAATCACGATTTAAAAAAAAACAATCTTTTTCGTCTACAAAGAGTATCACAACTTCTACATTTATCCACAAATTATTTATATATAAACGTTATTTTTTGTCTTATAATGTAAGCTATTAAAAAATAAAACATAATAATTTTCCGAATTTTTTTCTATTTTTTATGATTTTTTTGTGCCATCAAAAATAGTTTTTTTTTTAACAAAAGTTTATTTGTTCCCAAATTTGTGGAGGCCATTCCGACCACACTACTTCTATGTTTCCTAACAAACTAAAACAATATGTTGTTTTATCTAATTTCAAAAGGGATTTTTCGCGTTAAAAAATTATGATTTTTAAAAAAAAAAATCTTTTACGTCTACAAAGAGTATCATAACTTCTACATTTATCCATAGATTTTGTACATAGAAATACTATTTTTTTGTCTTAGAATGTTAGCTATTAATAAATAAAACTTAATGTTTTTTTGAGACAGCAAAAATATATTTTTTTCGAAAAAACATATTTTTTCCTAAATTTTTAGAGGCTGTTCCTAAACCACTATTTCTATGTTTCCTACAAACTAAAACAATATGTTCTTTTATATAATTTGTAATGGGACTTTGTGCGCTATTTAAACAAAAATTAAAAAATTATGATTTAAAAAAATATCATTTGCGTCTACAAAGAGTATTATAACTTCTACATTTATCCATAGATTTTTTACATATAAATATTAGTTTATGCCTTAGAATGTTAGCTATTAAAAAATAAAACTAAATATTTTTTTCGGACAAGTTTAAATGTGATTATTTGATATTCTGTCTATATTTTTAATTTATTATTGAAAATTCAAGCTCGAGACCAATTTTGGGTTTTTGTTGTGTTCTTTATTTTTAACGGATTTTTCGGACATTTTTTTCCTATTTTTATGATTTTTTTTCGTGACAGCAAAAATAGATTTTTTTTAATCCCAAATTTTTGACGCTGTTCCTAAACCAGTGAACTATAAAAAATAAAAGTAAATATTGTTTCCAAATTTTTTCCTAATTTTTATGATTTTTTCGTGACAGCAAAAATAGTTTTTTTTTTTTGAAAAAAATATTCTTTTCCCAAATTTTTGGAGGCTGTTCCTAAACCACTGTTTCTATGTGAAAGTATGATTCGCAATATTTGTAGCCATTTTGAGTACCTTTACATATAAATATTAGTTTTTGCCTTAGAATGTTAGCTATTAAAAAATAAAACTAAACTAATTTTTTCGTACATTTTTCCTATTTTTATGATTTTTTTCGTGACAGCAAAAATAGATTTTTTTTTTTTTAAAAAAATCCCAAATATTTGGACGCTGTTCCTAAACCAGTGAGCTATTAAGAAAATAAAACAAAAGAAAATAAACTATTTTCCTACTTTTTTCTATTTTTATGATTTTTTCGTGACTGCAAAAATTGTTTTTTTTTTTGAAAAAAATATTCTTTTACCAAGCTTTTGGAGGCTGTTCCTAAACCACTGTTTCTATGATAATTCGCAATATTTGTAGCCATTTTGAGTACCTTTAATTTAACATATTAATATAACATATCGAACGTATATTTCCAAAATGAGAGAACAAATATTTAAGGTACCTCCGCCGAAAATTGGAATTGGAGTAAAACAAATTAAAAAAAAAATATCCATAAAAAAATTGTCAATATAGTTTTCGAGTTAAGAAAGCCAAAATACATCAGAAAATGTTATAAATGACAAAATTTGTGTGGCATCAGACCGATCACGCCCGTTTATATGTTCAATTAACGGTTCATAATTAGAACTTCTAAGTCATGCTCATATAAAAACAATGGTTTAGGAACAAAAGTCGCCAAAAATAAAATAATTTTTTTTATAAAAATCTTTGTTTTTTGCTGACACGAAAAAAACCCACAAAAATATAAAAAGGTCGAAAAATAAATATTTTTTATATCTGGCATTCTAACGAAGAAAACAATGTCTGTTTTGATTGTTTTAATTTTCATTTAAAAAGCGCGAAACCCCATTAAAAATCGGATTTATATTTCCAAAATGAAAGTTCAAATAATTATTTCGATTTGTTTAATTTTTCATTTTCCTATTTTAAAAGATCCATGGATAAATGTAGAAGATATTCTATCCTTAATTCATGGTCCGTCTGTCTTTCGTTGTCAGACTAAAAGTTCCTGTTCCCGTTTTTTGTCAGTGTATTCCAACTTCGTAGACTCCCAACCGAAAGGTCACGCAACTTTTATTCTCCTCCTGAAGACTTTTGTGATTTTCTCTTTTTTGGGGGGATGGTGGCGTTGAAACAATGACTCATGTTTTTGTTGTTATTGGTAGTCAATGGTTGAGATTGTCGTTGTTTTTCCAAGCTTTTCTCCTCGAAACGCTCACAACAACCCACCAAGCCACCAACGAAATGGAATATAAAAAAAAACAACAAATGCCACCGCCAAAAATCAACAAATGTCAAGCAATTTACCACCAGATTCGTTAACATTTGCATGTCAATTATTTTTTAAACATTTTGACGGCTCCTTTTTTACTTCTCTTTCCCTCTCTACCTTCCTCATGATATTGTCTTTTGTTTTGCTATTTCTTTCGGGGGGAGGCTCTTCACAACCTTTTTGTCATATTTAAAAGCTCATAAGATTGTATTTCATTTGTACGTTACATTTTTGCGAATATTTGAATATTTATTTTATTTATTACACACGGAGTCAAATATTGGGGGGTGTTTGTTTATTCGCGCATTACGTTTATCTTTCCTTGGTCGACAAAAAGAAAAGACGAAAAGACGGCCTATGTTTAATTAAACGGGGTTATAGTCAACGACAACGACGACGGCATCAACAATGACACAACGAAACGTTGTAATGTAATGACTTTGCGACATGAACCATCCATATCCTTCTACCTTCTACCTACTGTGCATACGATGACTTGCTTCCGAGCGACAAGAATGACGCAGTGTGGGTTTTCAAGACAATTTACAAGTTTAAGTTGTATAACTTTATTACAAGTAAAATATCATAAGTTGCCAGAAAGTCAACAGAAACTAAATTTAAAAGAACAATTTTAAATAATTGACTTTTAAAAACAAAGTTTTGTTATGAAGAGAACAACAGAAAAACTTTGCAATTGGCGGTTGTTCAATTATTTATTAAAGTCATAGCAAGTTTGTTTTTTTTTTTTTTGATAGAGTTATATGTGCAGCAATTTAACCCTTGCGGGGCTGCTTATCGGACTTGTTTGAGGGTCCAAATGAGACATTTGAAGACATATAGCGATTTGAAATAATTATCTAAAATAACTACTATAGTTACATTTTTGGGACAACATTTTTCGTCGAGTCTTCAATTAGCTTGTTTTCTAATTTAAATTAATCTTCGGAAATTTTCGAACAGTTTTTCAACTGTTCATCATTTCAAATTGGCAGATTAGATGTGAATGATTTTCATGGTATTTTCAAGAATTATGTATAACACCGTAGGACAGACATACGTCCGATACTATAGGTAAAATGTAGTTTATTGGCGTTTTTAGTTTTTCATTTCCTCATCCTGTTGCCACGTCACAGCACTACAAAATTCATAAGGATACAAGTTTTGAAAAAAAAATATTTTAAATACTTATTCGCATACTATGTTACCAGTATATGTGTCAAATAAAAGAGGAATGTAACTGTAAAAAATACATCAATTTGCATGCTTCTATCTTTATTAGTTTAGCCATAGTTTATTTCTTTTATTCATATTTTAATTTTTAAGAGGGAAAACTTGAAATGGTTGCTAATGCTAAAATAATACAGACAGACTCATTCCATTTGAAGTTTCTTTAAGAGATATTCTCCTCTTTAATTTGGCACTTATACCGGCATCACAGGTTGTGGATAAGAATGTAAAATATTTTTTTTTAAATTGTGCCCTTGGGAATGGGTTTTCAACGGTCAACATTTTGCGTAAATGCAGACGTTGTAATAACATAACATAATATAAATATTGTGTTTGAAACAAAAAAAATTATAACCTTCACAACTGCGGTTTAGGAACAGTCGACAAACAATAATGTATATAAAAAATAGAATAGAAAAATAGCTTGAAGAAAAGAGGAAAATGTTATTTTAACTTTTCTTACTTACAATTAAAATTTGTTCGGAAAAATACAAATTTATTCTGCTAGGTGCAGCATATTTGACCCTACAGAAATAGTAACCCAATTAATTAATATTAAATAAGAATCAGTTAATAGTAAATTTCACTGCATTCTAGGTCGATGATAAAAAAAAACAAAACTATCGATGTTTGAATTTAATTCCATAGGATAGCAGAAAAACATCTGCCGAATTTGAAACTCATTGAAACTCTTGTTGGATGCAAGCGAAAGTTTATAGGAATTATATTATTTGAGATATGGAAGTGGAAAATTCATCAATTATTGTTAAACAACTCGGTAGCTCAATAAATCAGAAATTTTCTATTTGAGTTAAGGACTAGATATTATATAGAAAGGAATATTCCCTTCTTGGAACTTCAAAGGCTGTTAGAGCAATAGCATCTGTCTATATTATACTAAAAAATACAGTCTCCTAATTTAAGTTATTTTTTAAGTATTGAGTGTCAAATTTCGAAGCAAGGACATTATGTTCAAATAATCATGATCATCTTTGGCTATATGAAAGAATATTCAAATGGCTTAAAATGGAAATTTCAGATTTTTAGCAATTAATTAAATTCATATTTGTTATTTAAATTCGTCATTTTCGCAAATGTTTATACTTTGGTAGGTTCTTTAGAGAATGTATTCACAATATCAAATGGGCATAGGATAAAAAAATGTAACCATTTTCGCTATTAATCACATATTTTAACATTTGTGTTTTTAAATCATTCTAAAATATTTTATAAGGCTTCTATAAATTCGGAAATGTAATATCTTTAGAGTCTGCCTTCGAATCGTAAAGCATTGGTCAAGTAAGGAGCAAGAAGGAATACTAAATAGTGCAATATTTCGTATGGAATTTCGACCAAATATCTACGGATAATTTTGGGGCATTCATCTTTTATTTTTTCTATTTTCATGAATCCCTCTGTAATATTAACAATATTTAAATTTAATCCAGACATTAACTATTAAAAAATAATTGTTCAAGCTCGAGGTAAGTTGTTGTGTTTTTTATTTATTAAATTCTGATATTTCTCAGTTTCATGAATCGCATCTTTAGGACTTCAGTTATATATCTTTGAATTGGTCTAAAAAAGATGCCCAGTAGACATTGTTCACGCTTAGCAGATCTTTAATGGCCTGTCCACAATCTGTTGTTGTTTATTTTGTTTTGAGTCTTTACCCCCCAAATGGGTTAATCCTTTCAACGCACCATTTCTATATGAATTTCATAATGGTTAGCCATGGGCACACCACCTTGAATTATTTTCACGTGTGTTTAATTATTCAAATAATTACCGACTTGTTTATGTACGTATCTATCTGGGTACGTACGTATGTGCAGGTTACATGTGTTCGCAGCAGTCATCAATCGTTTTTTGTTTTTCTTGCGAAAAAGCAGAAGAAGAAAGAGTGTTGGAAAACTACGCTGACTGGCAGCAATCCTTTGTCAAGGTGAAAGGTTAATGGAATAACATGTCTTGCCTTGAAGGAATTCCATGTAAATTCATCATTTTGTATCGCTGACGATTTTTCTATTATAAATATTGCTGACGAAGAAATTGCCACGAACTACGAATTTCCTGTTTTCAATCAGTGGTAAATGTGAAATTGGATTTTGGTGGTAATGAAGGTAACACCTCTACCACTATATTAATGACAAGACTAGATAGATGCAAAATATTACAAGTGGTATTATGCAAATTGCTTCAATAACAACAACAATTTTACTTGAATCATGGATTTGCTAACACTGTTGGACAAAAATGGATTTAGCTGGGGACAAACACAAAAATAGGTTTCAAATTTATTAAATTTATTCTTTCAAATATTCACTCTATTAGAGTTAAAAAACAAAATTATTTAATTGGGATTAGACTATTTAATTTTAGATTATTTAATTTTATTTAAATATTATTTACATTATATAAAAATTATATGGACTGTGTGTGAAAAATCACTTTAAATTATTTTTTAACTTTTCCTAATTTAAATTAAAGAAAATGAGATTTCTAAACTCCAAAATTACCTCGAAATAGTCTTAAAAATTATGTGGAAATATTTGTTCTCTTGATAGATCTACAACTATTAGAAAGACTAAATAAAAGGACGGACTCTCTCTCTATATATAAAATAATATAAAATAAGTTAAATAAATATAAACTCATTGCAAAATAATAGGTATTGATAAAGTTTACTTTAAGATGATTTGTCGCAATAATATGCGAATGAGTAATATTATACATTGTTCATAATTAATATAAATTATACGCCACCAATATGCTCATGCGATTATAATTTCTTATTTTTGTCGATTTTTCGTTTTTTCCACATATTCAATTAAATTGATCTAATTTTTATAAATATATGGCCTTTTTATATAGATATGGTCAAACTCAACAATGACAATCATATTTACCGCATGTCGATGACCGAATACGAATTGTCGGAAATTCTGAATTTAAATGAATTTTTCACAAAGATTTATCCACCTTCAATTCAGGTAGAGTAAGTAACTGGAACTCCCTCATGAAACTTAAGAGACGATCCATACAGATACTATTAGCTGGTAATAATATTTGTTTTAAAAAATCGACGAGGTACTTTTTTGTTTATTTAAAAATTGCAAGAAAATTAAAAATAAAAATATTTTTTAAGATTTAATAATTTTCTATTAAACTTTAGGAAATTTTCTGTACTTTTTCTGAAAAAAAAGACCACTGCTTCAACGGCTCTTTTTCTATAAAAAAGGTCACTGCTTTTTTTCTATACAAAAATACCACTGTTGCACAGGCTTTTTTTTTTCTTAAAAAAGGCCTCTGTTGAAGTGGATCTTTTTCTATAAAAAATACTGAAAAAATGCAAGAAAATTGAAAATAAAAGCATTTTTTGAAGATTAAATAATACATTTTCTGTAAATTCCTTAATAAAATTATATCTATATAACCAACCACAAAACATTATTTAAAACACAGTTTTATCAGCCTTAAAATATTAGATACTTTTTTGTTTATTAAAAAATTACAAGAAAATACGCAAAAAATTAAAAAAAGATTAAATTATTTTCTATTAAACTATAAGGAATTTACTGTAAGTTTGTCAATCAAATTATATTTATATAACCAACCACAATAAAGTTGTGAAATTTTTAAAAATTACCTTATGACAAAAATCCCAAATTTCTATCTAAATTTTCTTTTGAAAGTAAAGTACAAATTTGCAAATTTCGTTTAAATGGGAGAATACAAAGAAAATTTCTGTTTCATTTTTTGTGGACTTAGTCTTATTTGAAGTTATTTTTTCTGCAAAAACTTTCTTCAATTTTAAATTCAAAACTGTCCTCAGATCACAGCAGAAAAAAATGAAGATTGAAAGATAAATTTTCAAGCATAAATCCGTGTAAATGTTGTCTGAATCTTGTAATAGGGGGATAATAAATATTTAAAAGTGTTACAAAAAGTAGTATATATAATATTACCTCGGGCAACGGGGATTAAAATGGTACCAATCAAACAACTGAAGCCGGAATCAAGAATTTCAGTTTAAATATATTCTCATCACACCAGAAACATTGAATACGTGTAAATGTTGGCCGAATCTCGGAACAGGGGGATAGATCAATATTTGGAATAATTACAATCTAATGATGAACTTAAAAAAGGGTCCGCCAAATAACTTTTTCTTTGAAAATGCTATAAAAAAGCTACTGAATATTTTCTCAAATTTCTTTTTTATTTGAAAGTACAATCCTTCCGGTTAATAATGGAAAATAATTTCATTCAAATGGCAGCCTCGGGCACCCCACAAATAATAGTCCAACGGTTGGAAAGTTGAAAAAAAAAAAACGTTAGATGGCGGACCCTTTATATACTCCACCAATAATTCGTGGAAAATTTTTATGTTTTATTTAAAAGAAGGAGTTCATTTACCTAAAGAAGTCATTTAAATCAATCTTTTTTTCTTTAACAACTGTCTACTTACACTCGTCTTCTTTTTTCAGCAATACCATACACAGCCTTTAAGTGTTTATTTAATTGATTCCGGGTATAATGCAAGAAAAAAAAACGAACGAGAAAAATAGTCCTTGTTTATTTATGGCCAATGGCTGTATACTTGTTGGAGCTATTAACAAACAGACGCTGTGGTTGAATGTGTGTGGCAGACAAGTGCCACTTAAACTTTGATTAGTTGTGGTGGACATAACGCCCTCCCCCTTCCACCACTTCCACCATATTATTCATCCCTCCTTTATGCTTTTGTGTAGGAATAGCAAATAAATTGACAGCTAACCGAACAAATAATACACAGGACATAGAGGGGAGGGAGAAGAGAGAAAAAAGCCTGGATAAAGGATAACAAATTTGTAATGGCATTCCAATTAATTTGATAAGGGGATATTGATTAAATGAAAGGCTATGAATGAATGAATGATCATTTACATTGAGCTAGAGCAAGCAAAGCAAAGTGATTAGCTTTTAGAATAGATTTTGGGAGTTTTGACAAAATTTCAGGGAATTAATGACTACTTGTTGAATTTAAGGAAACTATTTTGATTAAATGAAAGGCTATGAATGTATGATCATTTACATTAAGCTAGAGCAAGGTACAGTGATTGCAGAGTAGATTTTGGGACTTTTGAAAAAAAAAAAAAAAATACAGGGAAATGATGACTGATTTTTGAATATCCCAGTTCAAATCAAATATTGATTACAGACCAAAAAATACAAACGAAAAAACTAAAATAAAAAGATAATTGTCACAGTATGTTTGAAGACATTTTGAAAAAAAAAAACAAGTAAAACGGCGTTAATTTCGGCCTGGCCTAATTTTATATACCCTTCACCATGGATTGCTTTCCACAGAGGCTGTCGATTTTCTTAGAAGTGCAGTAACATTACAGGAAAATGTTAAATGGTTTTAATATAGCCAAATCAAAACAAATATAAATATTGGAAAAAATAATTTTATAAATAAATATGAAATTTTTGTTACTTAAAACAACGATTTTAATTTAATTTTAAAATTTAAATTTGAATTTTTAAATTTAAGGAAGCAATCTTCAAAAATGCTTAAATACCCTAAATATTGGGGGATAGTGGGTACATTTTCAGCTACAGCCGTTTGGTTGGTGTGTATTTCCATTCTATTTTAATTCCAAAACTACAAATTTTGAAAATCCATTATCTTTCACGTACACAAGATAGCCCAACTTCATGATTCGGCCAATTTTTGCCGTAAAAGGAAAAAAATTGGACAAATCTTTTTATTTTGTGAGTCTATGCAGTGAGATTAATGTGTGCACCGAATTCCCTGATTTTAGCTGCGGCCTTTTTCCATTTTACCTCCATAAAAGTGTAACATTTTATTTTACATGTCTACGCAATTAGAGGGATGACACACCCAATTTCACCATTCTAGCTGCATCCATTGAGTAGGTACCATTTTTATCCCTCTGTTCTCATTGTATCCCTTGAAAGTACGAATTTTGTAAAAAAAACTTTTTTGCGAGTTTACTCAGTCAGATGAATTTATGCACCGAATTCCATGATTCTAGCTGTGGTCATTTGGTTGGTACCCTTTTTATCCTTTTTTTTGTATTTTAACCCCAAAAATTACGAATTTCGAAAAATCCCTTTATTTTACGTGTCTCCGCAATTAGTTGGTAATATTTTTATCCCTCTGTTCCCGAATTTAAAAAAAAAAATATTTTGCTAGTCTATGAAGTCAGATGAATGTGTGCACCGAATTCCATGACTCTAGCTGCGGTAATTTTGTTGGTACAATTTTTACCCCCCTTTTACATTTTACCCCCTAAAAGTACGAATTTTCATTTTACGTGTATACGCAATCCGAGGAATGTATACACCGAATTTCATTATTCTACGTGCATCCGTTTGATTGGTACCATTTCTATCCCACTATTCCCATTTCACCCTTAAAAGTACGAATTTGAAAAAATACTTTTATATTCAGTATCTACTCAATTAGACGAAAGTACACACAAGTCGTGTTTCTAGCTATTGTCGTTTGATAGGTACCATTTTTATCCCTTTTTGTCCTATTTCACCCCTTACGAATTAAAATCACTTTATGGTGCGCGTTTTTGCTATAAGGGGAATGCGCCTACCCAATATAAAGTATATTTGAAAAAAAACATGTTTAAATACTCTAAATTTTAGGGCTTATTGGGGGTATTTTCAGTCCTTGTGAGGGAAAAAATTTTCCCTTTGGACCGATTTGGCCCAATTGCAATCTAAACCGATCTACGACTATAAAACACATTTATGCAAAATTTGGACCTCCTAGCTCTTTTCGTTTAGATAGTAGCATGCTTTCAACAGACGGGCAGACGGACGGACGAACATGGTTAGATCGTCATAAAATTCTAAGGGTCTCAGGTCTATAGTTCCAGGTGTTACAAACGGAATGACATAGTTAGTCCACCCATCCTGTGATGGAGGGTGACAAAGAAACTATTTTAATTGTCACAGTAAGTTAGTGTAGATTTTGGGATTTTTGTGAAAATTGCAGGGAAATGATGACCACTTTTTGAATAAAAAGAAATTATTTTGATTGTCACAGTATATTAAGTAGATTTTGGGATTTTTGAAAAAAATTACAGGGAAAAAATTACTACTTGTTGAAAAAAGGAATTATTTTGATTCTCACATTATATTAGAGTAGATTTTGGGATTTTTGACAAAATTGGGAGGCAATGATTACTACTTTTTGAAGAAGAAGAAATTATTTTTATTGTCACATTATATTAGAGTAGATTTTGGAATTTTTGAAAAAATTACAGGGAAAAAATGACTACTTGTGAAAAAAAGAAATTATTTTGATTCTCACAGTATATTAGAGTAGATTTTTGGATTTTTGATAAAATTGCAGGGAAATGATTACTACTTTTGGAGTAAAGAGAAACTACACCAGTTTCAATTGAAATTGAGAAAATACAAATTTAAATTCTGTAATCTAAATTGAAATTGAGAATAAAGAATCGATATTGAAAATAAAAAAATGAGAATGAGAAAATACAAATTAATTTCAATTTAGATTTCTGAATATCACTATTTTCTATTGAAATTGAGAAAATACAAATTTAAATTCAGAAATGTAAATTTAGATTGATAATATAAGATTTGATATTGAAAAATAAACAAAGAGAGAATACAAATTAATTTCAATTTCGATTTCTGAATATCATTTTGTTTATACAAATTTAAATTCTGTAATCTAAATTGAAATTGAGAAATCGATATTGAAAAATAAACAATTGAGAATGAGAAAATACAAATTAATTTCAACTTAGATTTCTGAATATCACTATTTTCTATTGAAATTGAGAAAATACAAATTTAAATTCAGAAATGTAAATTTAGATTGATAATATAAGATTTGATATTGAAAAATAAACAACTGAGAATGAGAAAATACAAATTAATTTCAATTTAGATTTCTGAATATCATGTTGTTTATACAAATTTAAATTCAGTAATGTAAATTGAAATTGAGAATAAAGAATTGATATTGAAAAATAAACAATTGAGAATGAGAAAATACAAATTAATTTCAATTTAGATTTCTGAATATCACAATTTTCTATTGAAATTGAGAAAATACAAATTTAAATTCAGAAATGTAAATTGAAATTGAGATTTGATATTGAAAAATAAACAACTGATAATGAGAAAATGCAAATTAATTTCAATTTAGATTTCTGAATATCAATTGGTTTATTCTCAATTGCAATTTTCATTTCTGAATTTCAATTTGTATTTTCTAAATTTGAAATTCCATTTCTCAATTTCAAGTTGTGTTTTCTCAATTTCTGAATATCGATTTGAATTTTCTCAAATTTAATTTCTCAATTTCAACTTGTATTTTCTCAATTGCATTTTCAATTTATGTTTTCTCAATTTCAATTTGCTTGTCTGAAATTCAACTTGTATTTTCTCAATTTCAATTTACATTTCTGAAATTTAAACTTTTATTTTCTCAATTCCAACTGAAAATTAAGTATTTTAACTGCCACAGTATGTAGAGTAGATTTTGGGATTTTTGAAATAAAATGCAGGGAAATGAGGACTACTTTTTGAATAAAATCGAACAACTCTGATAATACTTGTCTTTGATAAATGATTTTCTTTCAATTCTTAAATAGTAATTCCTATATATATATGTATGTGTAACTAACAATTGTCCTTTGTCCTATAGACAAGCGACAACAAGCAAAAACTTCAAAGACTTGTACATGACACAAAGACCACAAGTGTATGGGGATTTCGAAAAAGGATTCCTTCAGTTTATTTCTTTGCTTTCCATCCACCTCCACTCCACTCTTAAGAAAGAGTAGTGACAAAAGCTAAAGCAAAAGAAATAACTACTTTTCCAACAACTTGTTGAAACTTAAATGCACACAAGAAAGCGAAGAAGTAGAAGAATACGAAGAATAAGAAAAGGCAAAAGGAACCGGAAGTCACTAAGTCACACAAAGAAGAAGAAAAGAATCACGAAATCCTTAAGGAAAACTAAAATGAGAAAATCACTGTTAGCATTGCGTCCCCTGGCCTCCCCCTTTATTTAGTCCAGGAAATCCATCTCCCAGGATAATAAACTTTTACCTTAAGTGGCCACATTAAAGATAAATCTAACGTAACGTTTAGATACCATCATCTCCCCTCAACCAAGAGGGTGGGAACGTGCCGTGCCATATAAGAATAACTAAGTTTTTTCGCCCCCCTGATAAGTTCAAGTGTGAAATGTCTTGTTAAACATTTTCTTTGCACTATCTGTCTACGTTTCGTTTCGCTTCGATGTAACAACAGGTCCTTTCTAAGGAAAGGACGAAAATAAAGGGGGGAAACCTTGTCACGTCAGGTAAGTGGGTAGAGGGTAGATAAAGATGCTTTTTGCAATTCATCACCCTGAATATGTTTTATGTGTAAAGCTGGAAATGTAAGTGCCACAATATGTTGCAAATTTATTCATGTTGTTTGTGGAGGATACGTGTTGTTTGGCTCATTTCCTATGCATGCTGCTGAAATGGCATTTTATCATCAAAATTAATTTCATTTGATGTTTAGCCACGACTACCTATCACTATCGCACAGGGGGATGTTTGTTTTATGGGCTCAGGATACTGAGATGCCCCCTTTGTTTTATTCTTCCTTTCGTTGTATAATAAAGCAATAAATTTGTATTAAGAGCGGCAAGAATCACTTAAATCACTTATCATGTGTTGCGCTTAGTTTTGGCAATTTGCAATAAATCCTCTCGTAAGAGGTGGTCTCCTAATGGCGGAATAAAGGTGTCTGATTATAATTTCAGATTTTTCGTTTTCCTTTACAGATTCATACATAATTTTGCTATTTGTTTTCTAAGATCTTCACAGTGCTGCAAAACTGTAGGAAAGTGCATTAAGTATTCCAAATATTCAATCAAATAGATTAGTTTAGTTTATATAGGACCTACTGTTGTGTGATTGAGTTTCGGGCCGATCCAAACGACTAAAATCATGAATTTTGTACAGGGGATATGAATGGTATCATCGTCCTGACTAAACGGTTGCAGCTATAATCTTCTTCCTATAAGTGAACTTGCCAAAAAGTGGGGCAAAGTGGATGAAAAATGGTACTAACGACACGGCAGTAGGCGAAATGATCAAATTCAGTGCGTATACTCCCCTGACTGTGTAAAAGCTGAAGTTTTTCTGATATTTGTTCTTTTAAATGCATAAAAATCGTACCAGTCACACAACTGAATTTGAAATCACGAAATTCAGTGTAAATATGCCTCTGACCGATTTTTTTTTTTAAATTTGCATTTTAAAAGGGGTAATGTGATAAAAATGGTACCAATAAAACGGCTGAGGGTGGCAGCATGAAACTCGATGAGAATATTCCTCTGGCACATAAAGTATTTATATACCCTACACCACTTCGTGGAATAGGGTATTATAAGTTAGTTTCGCGCCAAATGTTTGTAACACCAAGAAATAATCGAACTAGACCCACCTTTAAGTATACGTATCGGCTTAGAATCACCAGCTGAATCGATTTACCGATGTCTGTCTGTCCGTCCGTCCGTCCGTCCGTCTGCTGTCCATCTAAGCTTGTTCGCACTCTACAGGTCGCAATTGCTGTCCGATTATCATGAAATTTGGCAGAAGTTACTTTTTTTGCCCAAGGACGATTGGTATTGAATTTGGAAATCGGTTCAGATTTAGATATAGCCCCCATACAAATGTCGCCCCCGATTTGACATTTTCCGCTCTAGAAACCATATATTGTACCAGATTTTCTTTAAAATTGGCACAAAAATTTATAATCGAACTAGATACACCTATGCTATAAGTGGGTAAGATCGGTTCAGATTTAGATATAGCCCCCCGTAAAATGTCGCTCCCGATTTGACTTTTTCCGTTCTAGAAACCACATATTGTACCCGATTTTCTTTAAAATTGGCTCAACGTCTTATAATCCAACTAGAAACACCTATGCAAAAATTGGATAAGATCGGTGCAGATTTAGATATAGCCCGCATACAAATGTCGCTACCGATTTGACATTTTCCGCTCTAGAAACCACATATTTTACCCAATTTTCTTTAAATTTGGCACAACATCTTATAATCCGATCGGTTCAGATTTAGATATAGCCCTCATACAAATGTTGCTCCCGAATGTTTAACCGATTTTGGCCAAACTTTACATATAACATTTTACCAATAAACATACATGACGAAAGCGGGTCACATCGTTCCAGGTTTCAATATACCCCCACACTATGGTCCCAAATCGATTTTTTTTGGCAGAAATTCAAAAAAATTAAAATTGGAAAGTGTATATATATTTTCTTTATGACAACACTCCAAGCAATCAAGAAAATATACTGAAGAAAATTAGGGGGCAACACCACAAGCCTGAATGGTACTTAAACTTTGCGGTTCAAAAGAGTGGGATTAATCTTGATATAAAGCAGTTTTACAAATTAATTAAAATCAAGACTTAAAAAGAAAATAATAAAGTGTGATGAAAATTGACGGCAAGAGTTAGTAGTTGAAAAATTATATTTAACATTTTATGATTATTGTGGTCTTGTAAGAATTCATAGGTATTGTAATTTTGTGATTTGTAGAGAACATAATCTATAAATGTCGTGGACCAAAAGTTATATGTATGACTCAACTTGACTCAAAGTGTAAATGTGAAAGTGTTCGTCTGAGGTTGTAGTTTATGGTGGATTTAATATCTCGTCAGCATTTTTCGGCAAACTCCAAACATTGTCATTTTATTTTAGCACAGTTTTTGATTAGCCATAGACATATATATATATATATATATCTGAATTAGTTTTCTGTACGACCCACCAATATTTTATTTAAAAGGTATTGAAAGTACCTTTAAAATGGTATACAACATCATTCACCTTTTTGTACACATGTTACTTTATTTTTTGAAATAATTATTTAAAATGCAGTTTAAAGTATACTATTTGTATGCTTTATTTTGCTTTTGTAATAATGTTTAGAAAAACACATTTCGTCAAAATAAACAATTCTTCATTCTTTTAAGCTTTCATAAAATTTTGTTTTTGGTCACCCTGTACCAATACAGGGTGATAATTATGTTGGTTATATATTGAGTTTATATGGGAGGTGGTAGTGGGCGTGGTCCGATCGGCCCAATTTTATTTTATTCTTTAGAAAAGGTAGCTTGGACCTGGTAGGACAAGTAACATGGACCAAATTTTCTTTACGAAAAACTTTCCCAGTCCAAATTTTCTTTAGAGTATGTGACCTGGAAAAGTTGCAAAGGCCAACACTTCTTTATGGAAAACTTCTTGTCCAACTTTTCTTTGCGAATTGTAGTTTGGGCGAAGTATTCTTTAGGAAAAATTATTTGTTACGACATTTTCTGGATCAATTTTATTTTAGAGAAAGTTACATGGATTATCATTAAATAGAAAAAGTTGCAATGATCAAATTGTCTTTAGGAAAAGTTGATACATCATCTCTAAGGGCAAGTTGTCTGTACCTATTTTGCAAATACTTCATAATAATACTGCCTTATAGAAATGTTTCTATAGAAAAAATCAATGTTGTGTTTTCTAAAGAAAATATTTAATTTTGTTAAAATTTCTATTACATTAATTAACTAAGGATAGTAATAGTAATGCTGTGTTTAGGATTCTTTCTCTATATGAAATTTTGCATGAAATCAGCAAAATAACTTTTTTTTGAAAATGCTATAAAAAAACTACTGAATATTTTCTCAAATTTCTTTTTTATTTGAAAGTACAGTCCTTCCGGTTAATAATGGAAAATAATTTCATTCAAATGGCTGCCTCGGGCACCCCACAAATAGTAGTCCAACGGTTGAATAGTTGAAAAAAAATCGTTAGATGGCGGACCCTTTATAAGATAAACTTGATTCCTTCATATCAGACATATATCTTTTAAATATTTCTATTTATTCGAACTTTTCAATTTTAAATAATAACACAGTCCTGACAACGGGTTCTGAAAAAGAGTATATACGTCTATCGGCGTTCTACGTATGTTGAATCGGTATAGGAAACCTTGATTTCCTTACATTTTAATTATATAATGTTCAGCAATATTACTTAAAATACTACTTCCACAAAAAGAAGGAAAAAGACCCCTATATTGAGAAGCTAGGGGTTAAATATTTTTGTGGAATATTTAAACCCTGCAGCTGCTCAATATAGTGGTCTTTTTGTCCCTTTTGTACAAAATGGTAATAAAGATGCTCTAGAAAAATATTTGCCATACAATTCTACCATATGTCTCTGAATACATAAAAATTCAAAAATCAACTTAAATGACAAAAATCACTCAAAACTTAGGTTTAATTTCGTACTTTTTCGCAATAACCTTTGTCGCACATAACCATGTGATCATTACATTTTATGTATAAAATGAGTTAGCAATATTACGTTGTGATTTTTTGTGGATCATTTTAACACTCCAACTACTCAATATTGAGGTCTTTTTGGTCCAGTTTGGATCTCTTTTTTAAAGAGGGTTAAAAAGCGCCCCTAAAACAGAAATATTTGCCATAAAATTCCATTTAGTGATCGTTACTCCTCTTTACAGGACTTTTAATTTCCCAAATATATAGATGTTTTCATAATTTATTTTCATACTTTTCCAAGTCATACAAAGGCGGCATGGATATCAAATGAAAGTGGTGAATATCAGTTAAAAATACTTCAGATTTGATGCTTCTGTCAGAATAATTTTAGCTTTAAGAACCATTTCAAATTTCCACCTTTCAAGGGGGAAAATTTGCTAAACTAATATAGATAGATGCATGAAATTTTAAGTGTTTTTAACATATAATCCTATTTGTTAAAATTGCTTAGATTTCTAAACACTGTGCATTGAACATTTAGTTGTATTAACTACGCTGTCCATTATTCTGTTTTATTATCTTAAGTGCTTCCTGACAGCTCATCATTATGCTGAAGTAAGTGATGCTTCTTTCACGAGAAAATTGAGATTATCTAAGAAATTCCTCCGGGGTATTGGAAGCCTTTTAAATGATTGGAAACAAATAATATGGAGTAGGGAGAATATGGGATTGCGGTAGCAACTGATTTCTGTTAATCAGTCTTTTAACATAGTAATTCCTAGATTAAATGGAACAAACCCTTAGAAAATATTTTTATTATCAGAGAGTACTACAAAACTCTTAGAGCATCAGTAATATTCTGGGCTAAAATCTAATGTAGCCTCCACTTTAATAAATAAATATATAAAAACAAATATATTTATATATAGAACCATACTCATAATCATTTCTCAAAGGTTTATAAAACGATTTTTTTTTTTCAAACCAAAAGTATAATTTAAACCTTTGATAAATTATGAATACGGCCGACAATTTCTAGAATAATTTTCTTCACTTACCGACTGTTGTCAACAACATGTTGTCCAGTAGCAGAGCTATGGCAACAATAACCAAAACCAAACGGCTGGAGCCACGCCATCCGATCATCCAGTTCTTTAAGGCGGCCCAGGACCCGGCAGCTCGATAATTTTCTTGGCGATGATGATCTGGCGGTGGTATAGGTGGTCCGCCGCCACCACCACCTGCTCCTCTTCCGCCGCCTGGAGGTGAGGTCATTTTTGGATTAGGTCCTGCCGGGTCCGCTGGTGTTGCTGCCCCCACACCCAATATGCCGCCGTAGTTGCTGCCACGTTCGGCCCCATTGAGTGCATCAGAGCTGTTGCCATTATGCTGCTGCTGTTGCGGTTGCTGTGTCTGTAGGTGTTGCTTGAAGGGATTCTTACTCGGTGTGTCGTTGTTGAGTGCTGTTGAGTTCGGTGTATTGGTAGTGAAGGATGTTGTCGATTCGTTGAGGCCGGCTTTGGTTGACGCTGTTGAATTTGAAGATGGTTTATGCTGCTGCTGTGTCCTTAGTTCACCACCGGAATCAGTCGATTGCATTGCGTTATGGAATTGTTACTACAGAAACACACACACACACAGACAAGAAAGCATAAAACGAGAAGAAGAAAGAGAAAAAACATTTTCATTAATAAGCTGGCATTAGGCAGCAAACGCAAAAGACAGGAAACGGAAATCAACATTTAATTAAAGTTGAACTTTTGGGTCACAAGATGTAGGATGAACGAAAAAGAAAACCAAAAAAGGAACACGAATACGAACATATGTCTCTCGTTACCGAAGACAAGGCGGATTTGTTGCGCCAACGTTAATTTGATTACATTTTAATACCATAAATAATCCTATTAACTGGAGAGGAGAAAAGTAATCACAGAATAAGTACACGACCGTTTTGAGGAAAGGCAAGGCGCAGTGGAATAATTTAGAACAAAATTATAATAATAAACAAACAAAACAACCAAAATTTTGTCCAAGGGTCATGTATAACTTTTTCTAACTTCGAAAACGGTATAAAATTTTTTTATGGTAATTTTTTTATTTATTTTTTCTAAAATTCCAATTTTCGGCGAAGATAACTTTATTATATTATACTCTAATTTTGGAACTACATATAAGTCCTATAATACCCGGTTATATGTTAAGTTAAAGGTCTTAATGATGGCTACAAATACTGTGAATTACACTTTCACATAGAAACAGTAGTTTAGGAACAGTCTTGAAAAATTTGGGAAACAATTATTTTTTTTTTTTGAAAAAAAAAAAAATAATTTAATAATTTTTAATGGCACGAAAAAAATCATAAAAAATAGAAAAAAATATTTTGTTTTATTTTTTTAATAACTAATATTCTTCGCAAAAACAATGTCTATATGTAAAAAATCTTTGAATAAATGTAGAAGTTATGATACTCCTTGCAGACGCTATTTTTTTAATACCGAAGATACCTTAAATATGTGTACTCTCATTTTGGAACTATAAGTCCGATAACACCCGGTTATATGTCAAATTAAAGATACTCATGATGGCTACAAATATTTTGAACTACACTTCAACATAGAAAAAGTGATTTAGGAAGAGTCTTCAAAAATTTTGCAAAAAAAAATATTTTTTCGAAAAAAAATCTATTTTTGCCGGCACGAAAAAAGGCATAAAAAATAGAAAAGAAATCAGAAAAAAATATTTTGTTTTATTTTTTAATAGCTAACATTCTAACGCAAAAAACAATGTTTGTATGTAAAAAATATATAGATAAATGTAGAAGTTATGACAGTCTTCGTAGACGCAAAAGATTTTTTATAAATAAATAAAATAAATAAATAAATAATAAATAAAATATTTGTACTCTCAGTTTAGAAATATAATTCCGATAATACCCAGTTATATATTAAATTAAAGGTAATCATGATGACTACAAATACTGTGAATTACACTTTCACATAGAAACAGTGGTTTAGGAACAGTCTTCAAAATTTGGGAAATAAGTATTTTTTTCGAAAAAAAAAATCTATTTTTGCTGGCTCGAAAAAAATCATAAAAATAGAAAAGAATTCTAAAAAAAATATTTTGCTTTATTTTTTAATAGCTAACACTCTAATGCAAAAAAACAATGTTTAAATGTAAAAATCTATGAATAAATGTAGAAGTTACGATACTCCATGTAGACACTATTTTTTAATATACCGAAGATACCTTAAATATTTGTACTATCATTTTGGAACTATAAGTCCGATAACAACCGGTTGTAAATCAAATTAAAGCTACTCATGCTGGCTACAAATATTATGAATTACACTTTCACGTGGAAACAGTGGTTTAGGAACTGTCTTCAGAAATTTGGGAAAAAATATTTTTTTTTTCGAAAAAATTCTATTTTTGCCGGCACAAAAAAAAGTCATAAAAAATAGGAGAAAAGTCGGAAAAAATATTAGAACTAAATATTTTTTAATAGCTAACATTCTAACGTAAAAAAAGTATGTAAAAAAATCTGTAGATAAATTTAGAATTTAAGATTTTTTTAAAAATTCCGAAGATACCTTAAATATTTTTACTTTCAATTTGGAAATATAATTCCGATAACACCCGCTTATATTTTAAATTAATGCTACTTATGTTGGCAATGAATATTGCGAATTACATTTTTAAATAGAAACACTGGTTTAGCAGCAAAAATTCAAAAATTTTGGGAAAAAAAGGTTTTTTTTTAAATCAATTTTTTGGCACGAAAAAATCATAAAAAATAGGAAAATGTCGTAAAAAATACTTTGTTTTATCAATCAATATTTATATGTAAAAAATCTATGGATAAATGTAGAAGTTATGATACTCCTTGTAAAGATTTTTTAATCATATTTTTTTAATTTTTGTTTAAATATCACGTCTGGATAATATTTCTAATATTAAAGGCTAAGTTAAAGGAAAATTAGTTTCCAGCATGTCTTAAACAGTGTTTTAGGAACAATCTTCAAAAATTTGGGAACAAATTATATTTTTTTTTTTCGAAACAAAAATCTATTTTTGCTGGCACGAAAAAAATCATAAAAAATAGAAAAAAAAGTTGGAAAAAGGTATTTTGTTTTATTTTTTAATAGCCAACATTTCAACGCGAAAAACAATTTTTATATGTAAAAAATCTATGAATAAATGTAGAACTTATGATAGTTGCTGTAGACGCCAAAGATTATGATTTTTAGAAAATCATAATTTTTTAATTTTTGTTTCAATAACACGCGTGGCTGATAAAGAGTGATTTTTTTGAGGTTAGGATTTTCATGCATTAGTATTTGACAGATCACGTGGGATTTCAGACATGGTGTCAAAGAGAAAGATGCTCAGTATGCTTTGACATTTCATCATGAATCGTCTTACAAACGAACAACGCTTGCAAATTATTGAATTTTATTATCAAAATGCGTGCTCTGTTAAGAAAGTTCATTGCGCGCTTCCATTTTATGGTCAGTTTAATCGACCCACTGAAGCGGCTATTCGGGCTATTGTGACTAAATTTCGCACCAAATTTACATTGTTGGACATTAAACCACCAACACGCTTACGTAGAGTGCGAACTGAAGAAAATATCGCAGCTGTATCGGCCAGTGTTAATGATGACCACCAATTTTCGATTCGTCGCCGTTCGCACCAATTGGGTCTCTGTTACTCAAAAACGTGGAAATGCCAAAATTGGACTAAGCGGATGGACCACCTAAGACGCAGCCGCGGTCAACATTTAAATGAAATTATCTTCAAAAAGTAAATGTCATGGACCAATCTAACGTTTCAAATAAAGAACCGATGAGATTTTGCAAATTTTATGCGTTTTTTTTAAAAAAAAGTTATCAAGCTCTTAAAAAATCACCCTGTATTTCTAGACAAAGACTAAATGCTAAGTCCCAATTAAATTCATTTCCAGAATTCTTCTTAACTATTCCCAATATCTGTATTGCTTCCAAGTAATTATCCTTCCCTTTACCACAATCTCTGTGTGTACATTTGTTAACACATCCTCATAAAGACAACCTTCATGCAATTCATCATCATCCTCATCATCGCCATCTCTATTAGCAATAATTCCCAGCTTATGGTCATTTAAAAATCAACCACAAAAATGTTAATATACTTTTGTATTTATGTAAATCGGATCAAGTGTAAAGTCATAAAATATATACATACGTATGTATTTGTTTTTGCCATGACAAAAAGTGCTTAGGCAAGCAAATCTCAAAAGCCCCAGTAATTACTTTGTGTAAGATGCTGGTACATGTCTTGGCATATTTACGATAAATAAATAAATAAATGTAGTAAATGTAAATCGGCTTAAATGGCAATGCGGCGTGGTGTGGTCTTGAGATAAAAATCTAAACGAATTATTCACGTTTTAATTTTTAAAGGTTGTAATAAAGTCAACGAAATGAAAACAAAAATCCAACTAATTTGAATACAATTCAAAAAGTGATTTTCAATGTTTTTGCCGCAAAGACATTGAAGATGAGAACGAAGTTGTTGTATTGTGTTCATCATTTTGTAAATAAATTTAACAATTGAATTATATAACTGATTTATACATAGATTAATTAGCTGCCAAGGCAATCTATTTTTTATAAAAATGAAATGGGTCGAGGAGGAGTCTATTTTTTTTAGAGTGGGTCATGAAAGATGCTACGATTACCTCCTCAACATTAAATTTGAACTGTTTTATGATGTTAACCAAAACCTAACTGATATTGATTAAAATATTTTTGAAAACACACCATTACTTGTAATTTATGATCGATTTTAGTTGTTTTCGTTTTATTTTTTATAATTTTAATTCAGTGGTTTCCCAAAAATAATCGCTTATTTAGAAATTTTTCGTATTTTTGAGATTTTTAATTTTTTGTAATTGTGGCTTTACCCACATAAAGGGTGATTTTTTAAGAGCTTGATAACTTTTTAAAAAAAAAAACGCATAAAATTTGCAAAATCTCATCGGTTCTTTATTTGAAACGTTAGATTGGTCCATGACATTTACTTTTTGAAGATAATTTCATTTAAATGTTGACCACGGCTGCGTCTTAGGTGGTCCATCCGCTTAGTCCAATTTTGGCATTTCCACGTTTTTGAGTAACAGAGACCCAATTGGTGCGAACGGCGACGAATCGAAAATTGGTGGTCATCATTAACACTGGCCGATACAGCTGCGATATTTTCTTCAGTTCGCACTCTACGTAAGCGTGTTGGTGGTTTAATGTCCAACAATGTAAATTTGGTGCGAAATTTAGTCACAATAGCCCGAATAGCCGCTTCAGTGGGTCGATTAAACTGACCATAAAATGGAAGCGCGCAATGAACTTTCTTAACAGAGCACGCATTTTGATAATAAAATTCAATAATTTGCAAGCGTTGTTCGTTTGTAAGACGATTCATGATGAAATGTCAAAGCATACTGAGCATCTTTCTCTTTGACACCATGTCTGAAATCCCACGTGATCTGTCAAATACTAATGCATGAAAATCCTAACCTCAAAAAAATCACTCTTTATAATCGCTTATTTCGAAAAATTTTGTTGTTTTTTTATATTATTATTTTTGAAAATATTATTTTTTGGCCATATAACTGTAGCATGAAATGAGCAAGAAACAGATAAGTATCTCCTGAATATTTTTATTTATCGAGATAAACAATTATTTCTGAAAATAACAGAATTGCCATAAATTAAAATATAGTTAAAGATCCAATGAACGATTTTAAGAGACATTATCTGAACAATTTATCTCAAGAAAGTATAGTATTTTTTGAATTCGTCAGAAAAACATCATTATTTGTGGTTGGCAATTAAATTATTTTTTCCACGGCAAACGTACATATATGCTGCCTTTTATATACAACAAACAAGTAAAAACCCTCCACCATGGATTGCATTCCACAGAGGTTGTTGGTTTTCGTATAAGTGCAGTAATAAAGGGTGTTTTTATTGGGGTATAGAACTTTAAGTTGGCATCACTTTTTTAACTGGCGGCCATTTTGTCAGCTGTCAAGTGATTAATATTTAGTTTGGTTTGCCATTTCATCATGAACAGGTTGACAAAAGAACAACGCTTGCAAATCGTGCAAATTTATTTCGAAAGTAATGGTTCAGTTCGCGAAGTTCACCGCAAGCTCCGTCCATTTTACGCACGTCACAATCGAATTATTGAAGGAAACATTCGATGAGCGCATAATTTCGCGGAATGGACCTGTCAATTGGCCACCAAGATCGTTTGATTTGACACCACTGGATTATTTTCTTTGGGGATATGTGAAGTCGCTCGTCTACGCCAACAAACCAGAAACGTTAGGGGACTTGGAAGCCAACATTCGTGGCGTTATTAGATATATTGGACCTGTAGAATTGGCTATATTCGAGCCGACCGCGGCGGCCACATGCCCGAAATCATATTTAAACATTAATGGCATAAAATTATCCTTCCAATAAAGCCAAATTGATGGACATTAAAACGATTTTCTTGTGTTTTATTTCAATTCGATGTTCTATACCTCAATAAAAAACACCCTTTATTACAGGAAAATATAATATTTTAATATAGCCAAACCAAAACAAAACCAAAAATTTTAAAAATAATTTTATAAATAAATATAATATTTAAAAAAATCAAATCAAAAAATAAATATTCTTATATTTATATTTTCAAAAAGCTTAAATACCATAAATATTGATATATAGTGGGTGCTACTGTTGGTTGTATTTCCATTCTATTTTAATTTCAAAAGTAAAAATTTTGCAAATCCATTATCAGACGTACAAAGTGCAAAATAACCTAACTTCATGATTCAACCAATTTTTGCCGTAAAAGAAAAAGTACGAATTTGGAAAAAAACTTTTTATTTTGCGTGTCTATGCAGTCAGAGGAATGTATACACCGAATTCCATGATTCCAGCTGCGCCCATTTGGTTGATGCTATTTTTACCCCCTTGACGTTTCTACGCAATTAGAATTTCATCATTCTAGCTGTAGTCGTTTAGTTGGTACTATTTTTATCCCTCTGCACCATTGTATCCCTTGAAAGTACGAATTTCGAAAAATTCGTCTATTTTCCGTGTCTACGCAGTCAGAGGAATGTATACTCCGAATTTCATGACTCTAGCTGGGGTCATTTGATTGGTACTATTTGCATCCCCTTTTTTCATTTTAACCCCAAAAAGTACGAATTTCGAAAAATTCGTCTATTTTCCGTGTCTACGCAGTTAGAGGAATGTATACTCCGAATTTCATGACTCTAGCTGCGGTCATTTGATTTGTGCTATTTTTATCCCCTTTTTTCATTTTAACCCCCAAAAAAGGACGAGTTTCGAAGAATCTGTTTATTTTAAGTGTCTACGCAGTCAGAGGAATGTATACACCGAATTTCAATAATCTAGGTGTAGCCTTTTGGTTGGTACCATTTTTATCCCTCTGTACCCATTGTATCCCTTGAAAGTACGAATTTGGAAAAACCTATAATTTTCCGTGTCTACACAGTCAGAGGAATGTATACTCCGAATTTCATGACTCCAGCCGCGGTCATTTAATTGGTACTATTTTTATCCCATTTTTTCATTTTAACCCCAAAAAGTACGAATTTTGAAAAATCCGTGTATTTTACTTATCTATGCAGTCAGAGGAATGTATACACCGAATTTCATTATTCTAGGTGCAGCCGTTTAGTTGGTACCATTTTTAGCCCTCTGTTCCCATTGTATCCCTAGAAAGTAAGAATTTGGAAAAACCTTCTTAATTTTCGTGTCTATGCAGTGAGAGGAATGCATACACCGAATTCCATGATTCTAGCTTCGGCCATTTAGTTGGTACCATTTTTATCCCCTTTTTCCCATTTTATTCCCTTAAAAGTACGACTTTCTAAAATCTTTTTATTTTACGTGTCTACGCAATTAGAGGAATGTATACACCGAATTTCATTATTCTAGGTACAGCCGTTTGGTTGGTACCATTTTTATCCCTCTATCCCCATTTACCCCTTAAAAGTATGAATTTGGAAAAAATAATTTTATATTATGTATCTACTCAATTAGAGGAATGTACACACTGAATTTCGTGTTTCTAGCTGTTGTCGTTTAATATGTACCTTTTTATCCCTTTTTTGCCCTATTTCACCCCTACGAATAAGAATCACTTTAAGGTGCACGTTTTTGCTATAAGGGGAATGCGCATTCCAAATATCAAGCAAATATAAACAGACATATTCAAAAAACATGCTTAAATACGCTAAAATATTAGGGATTATTATGGGTATTTTTAGTCCTTGTGAGGGAAAAATTTTTCCCTTTGGGCCGATATCGCCCCGTTTCAATCCCAACCGATCTACGACTATAAGACGCATTTATCTAAAATTTGAACGTTCTAGCTCCTTTCGTTTAGATGCTAGCGTGCTTTCAACAGACGGACGGACGGACATGGCTAGATCGTCTTAGAATTTTATGACGATCAAGAATATATATACTTTATAGGGTCTCAGGTCGATATTTCAAGGTGTTACAAACGGAATGACAAAGTTAGTATACCCCCATCCTGGAGGTGGAGGGTATAAAAATAATGTGTATAAATATTTAAAAGTTGTTCGTCTAGAAACTTTATATTGAAATTATTATTTACTTTTCAAATAATTTCATTTTATATGTCATTCATATTATCTGAATCACTTAAATAAATAAAAAATAAGTTTTTTTACATCAAGACACATCAATGTCAGTGGATCACTTTCAAACTAACACCAAAGACAATTTTGGTGCGCATAAAATCAAAAATATCATTGCAAGGGTACATTTTTTATAAATGTCAAAAATAAAAGTTCTTAAATTGGAAAATTGGCATATCTCAATTTTTAGGATTTTTGACTTAACTGGCACATACGGGATATCTGTATTGAACCATTCTCTAGGGAAAATGGCGTCGGGCCAAACTCTCTATATGAAAATATTCAGCGGTTTCTTTGGAAAATAGGCCTTCGGTCAAATATTGTTAAAGAAAATCATATCTTAAGTCATTGTTCCTTAGGAACAGAAAAATTAATATTTTTCAGAGACTAGAATCGCTAAAGTATTAGACTAAATAATAAATAGTCTCGAACTAATTCTGGAAAACCAGCGACACCAACACACTTGTCTATTCCATTTAAGATAAGAATTTGAATTTGTTTGCACTTCATAGCCAATTTAACAAAAAAAAAAAACACGCCATTAAAACTAATTCATAGTCAATGAAAAGACAACAAAAATTTCACACCGAATTAATTAAAATTTAGTTTTTGTTTCAAAACTATAATTAAAACGCTAACAACAACAACAGATAAAAGTTGCTATTTTACACGTTTCGGAGGAGTGAAAAAAGTTTCGTTTACGAGAAAGAAAATAAAAACTTTACGAAATTAATCACAATCCGCTACACGAGGCGTAATAAAATAATAAAGCAATGATTTCAAATCAATGACAGACAAAGCTTACAGCTCCTGGGAGTATTTGCCTAGGTGGCATAATTATGCATAATAATAAAACAACAATAATAAAACGATGTATAATGAATATGAACGAATTAGAATTAGAACAGCTGTAGCAAATTATAGAAAACAATTGATGGGAAGAAATGAATTCTAATGCGAAAAAAAAAGGAATATAATTAGCAACATGCTCTTTTGCAACTAGAAGTAAGTAATTATTTGCTAATTACCAGTAGCAATTGAAGGAAGAAGTGTAAACCCACCCATTTTATTTAAAACCTTTGTCATTACATTAGCAAACCCACCCTTCCACAATTTCTAGCGTATTTAGAAATTGAATTTTGCTCTGCCACTCGAGTGTTGTAAAATACCCATCAATTGGCTGTCAATGTCATGCAATTTTCCTTTTCCAAAAAGAAAACGGAAAAACGGCAAACACTCAGCCAGCAATTTGTATGTAAGTAGTACTTCTCCCCTCCCCACACTCAGCCACGTAGCATCATCGTCGTATCATCATCATCAGTTTTAGTGTGGTGGAGTCAGGGGGTGGTGAACTCTACTCTCTATGATGTATATATTTTGTCATTTACATCTTTTGTGCTAGAGTGAAAGAAAATTGAATTTTCATAATTTAATTCATTTACATTGACAACAACATAGATTGCCAATAATAGAACACTTTCCGGCTAAAAACCCAAAGTTTTTCCAAGCAATTTAGACGCTGCCAACAGAAAAATTATGACTGCCATTCAACAGTCATTCATGGTGGCGTATGAGAGTAACATCGTCAATTTGTCTAAACTTTGTGTCGTCAAAGTCAATTAACATGAATGGCCTGGAATCACATTTTGATAATTTTATCAGAAAGAAGTTTTTGACAGAAAGAAGAAGAACTCTGTTGTAATTGAATTATATTCAGTTGCAATTAAAATTCAAAATTGATTTTTGCAGATTTTATAGAAAAGTAAACGGTTATTTTAAGAGGCCAACGAAATATTATTCTTTTTAGCGTTGTTTTTCAAAACTTTTTGGTCGGAATGAAAACATGATTGAAATCGAATCTATGCACTAGATAATTTTAAATTAAATTTGCTAACAAATTGCAAAAAATTCGAATATTAAGGCTGCTTTTTCAGCTCGCAAAAATAGGAAGTAGTAAAATAAAACTCTAGTATAGGGTGGCCATTTTAAAATTTAAATTTGACTTTGAAAAGTAGAATGACATTTATTATACACTCCACGAGAGTATTATGGCTTTGTGCATTTGTTTGTAACACCCAAAAGGAAGCGAGATAGACCCACTGTTAAGTATACCGATCGACGTAGAATCACTTTCTGAGTCGATTTAGCAATGTCCGTCTGTCCGTCTGTCAATCTATTATTGTAATCAAATTACACGTCGCAATTATAGTCCGATCTTAACAAAAATTGGCACAAGTAAGTTTTGTGGATCAAGGACGAACGCTATTTAATTTGAGGCAAATCGGTTCAGATTTAGATATAGCCCCCATACAAATGTCGCTCCCGATTTGACATTTTCCGCTCTAGAAACCCCATATTATACTCGATTTTCTTTAAATTTGGCACAACATCTTAAGCGCCATGGCCACACATCAAACTCACTCTTCAAACTGTCATTTTTTTTTGACTGTGTTAGTAAAAAAAACTCACACGGATAGGTTTGTGTTTGACATTTGCAAAATAGAACGCTATACGCTCGTACAAAATTGGGTAATATTAAAAACTTACTTCCAAAGTAGTGACATTTGCGTGGAAAAATTTCTACAACAGATCGGCCTTCAGTTCAGCCTTCATGAACCCCATTTTCATCTCGGTGGCGCATATGGGGTTCAGAGAACCCACACGTGTCTACTGAGAAGCCAATGCATCCACAACGAGTCACTGTTTGATGTGGATTTTGGCTGGCGGCATTATTGGGTCATGTAATGAAAAATTGGGCCTATTGTTTTGATATTAACTGGAAAACTCCAAACATAAAACAGCAAAAAGAGACACTGGTCCAACTTGCTAATACTTAGCGAGTAATATCTCATTATCTAGTTGAAATGTTAATATATAGGGTGTTTTTTATTGGGGTATAGAACTTTAAGTTGGCATCACTTTTTTAACTGGCGGCCATTTTGTCAGCTGTCAAGTGATTAATATTTAGTTTGGTTTGCCATTTCATCATGAACAGGTTGACAAAAGAACAACGCTTGCAAATCGTGCAAATTTATTTCGAAAGTAATGGTTCAGTTCTCGAAGTTCACCGCAAGCTCGACATAATCGTCCATCAGAGCAATTAATTCGGTTAACCGCATAATTTCGCGGAATGGACCTGTCAATTGGCCACCAAGATCGTGTGATTTGACACCATTGGATTATTTTCTTTGGGGATATGTGAAGTCGCTCGTCTACGCCAACAAACCAGAAACGTTAGGGGACTTGGAAGCCAACATTCGTGGCGTTATTGCCAACATACGGCCCCATATGCTCGAAAAAGTGGTTGAAAATTGGACCTGTAGAATTGGCTATATTCGAGCCAGCCACGGCGGCCACATGACCGAAATCATATTTAAACATTAATGGCATAAAATTATCCTTCCAATAAAGCCAAATTGATGGACATTAAAACGATTTTCTTGTGTTTTATTTCAATTCGAAGTTCTATACCTCAATAAAAAACACCCTTTAGTATGCTGAAAAACCAGGCCTATTATTTGTTATGGGGTTTTCAATGGAGAAGTCCGTATTTTTTTATCCGGTGGATACACTGCCCTTCACTGGACATTTGTGTTCTGTCGTAAGGCATGTTTACACTCAAAGTTTTGCCATTCAACTTGAAGATTGATTTATACTCTCTGCAAACTTTTCAGAAAAAATGTTTAGAAAATTCAAAAAGTAATTGGTCATATTTAAACTGGAAAGAAAAATGCATATTTACACTTAATGATTTGTCGTTCAACTTGAAGATCGATTCATATTCTTCACTTTTTAGAAAAAAAATGTTTCACAATTTAGCAGATCGAAGTGTTAAGTAAATAACAACAATTGTTGCTCATCGCAAAATGCTAAATTGTTTAAGGTTTCAGCAGAATTAACTTTCAATTGCGATAAATATTTAAGTGTAAACAACTTCCCCAAAAGACAAAATTCAAAAATAAGTCGGAATTACAATTAGTCGGAAAGTTATTATAAATATGTATTGCAATTTAATCTAATCGGCTTAAAGCTTCGAGCTTTTATTTTCAGCACTGCGTTTTTATTGAACAGCTGATGGACAACCAATAAGATAAGAAGGTTGTGAGTGTATTCACAACAAACCAGAAGTTGAGAAAAACGCTGCGTCAAAAAAGCGTTGGTTGTCCGAACCTTTATGACTTAGAATTAATTACATGCTCTGATAAATAATAGGCATGTTCGATTGGTGCCAACATTTTTATTCATTGGTTTTATTTAAATAAATTACAGATAAAAACCTTACTCGGTAACTAAGAGAGTAGTATGCTACTTTCTTGTTAAACGAGTAAATTTCATACAAATATTAAGCTACTAAGCCCAATCGAACAGGCCTTATAATAAGCAAGTAAGGAAAGGCTAAAGTCGGGCGGGGCCGACTATATGATACACTCCACTTTCCAACCGAATACAGTCCAACTCGGTAAAAAAGTGAAAACGGGAAGAATTTTTGTATGTTTCCTAATCATAGGCTAATACGACCTGGTTCGATTTGTCAAATCGATAAGAATATTTGTATCGGGGCTATATCCAAACATGGAATAAAGTGACTAACTTTCACAATAAGTTCTTCCAATTCATATATAGCTTGTTATGCTCACTTTGAAGAAATTCGGTGAAAAATCGTGGTGTCTGGGGCGGAAAAAGTCTATCCGGGAGCGAAATTTGTATGGGAGCTATATATAAATCTGAACCGATCTGCCCCATTTTTACCACAGGTGTTTCTAGTTGAAATATAAGATGTTTTGCCAAATCTGAAGACAATATGATACAATATGTGGTTTCTAGAGCGGAAAACGTCAAATCGGGAGCGAAATTTGTATGGGAGCTATATATAAATCTGAATCGATCTGCCCCATTTTTACCACAGGTGTTTCTAGATGAAATATAAGATGTTTTGCCAATTTTGAAGAAAATCTCTTGTAATATATGGTGTCTAGAGTGAAAAGATTAAAATCGGGAGTGAAATTCGTATGGGAGCTATATGTAAAGCTGAACCGATCTGACCCATTTTCACTATGGGTGTTTCTAGGACAAGTATAATATATTTCGCCTAATTTGAAGAGGATCTGTTAAAATATGTGGTTTCTAGAGCGGAAAAAGTCAAATCGGGAGCGAAATTTGTATGGGAGCTATACATAAATCTGAACCGATCTGACCTATTTTTACCACAGGTGTTTCTAGTTGAAATATAAGATGTTTTGCCAAATCTGAAGACAATATGATACAATATGTGGTTTCTAGAGCGGAAAACGTCAAATCGGGAGCGAAATTTGTATGGGAGCTATATATAAATCTGAACCGATCTGACCCATTTTTACCACAGGTGTTTCTAGTTGGAATATAAGATGTTTTGCCAATTTTGAAGAAAATCTCTTGTAATATATGGTGTCTAGAGTGAAAAGATTAAAATCGGGAGTGAAATTCGTATGGGAGCTATATGTAAAGCTGAACCGATCTGACCCATTTTCACTATGGGTGTTTCTAGTTCAAATATAAAATGTTTCGTCAAATCTGAAGACAATCTGTTGAAATATGTGGTTTCTAGAGCGGAAAAAGTCAAATCGGGAGCGAAATTTGTATGGGAGCTATACATAAATCTGAACCGATCTGACCTATTTTTACCACAGGTGTTTCTAGTTGAAATATAAGATGTTTTGCCAAATCTGAAGACAATATGATACAATATGTGGTTTCTAGAGCGGAAAACGTCAAATCGGGAGCGAAATTTGTATGGGAGCTATATATAAATCTGAACCGATCTGACCCATTTTTACCACAGGTGTTTCTAGTTGGAATATAAGATGTTTTGCCAATTTTGAAGAAAATCTGTTGTAATATGTGGTCTCCAGAGTGAAAAGTGTCAAATCGGGAGTGAAATTCGTATGGGGGCTATATCTAAATCTGAACCGATTTTCTTCAAATTAAATAGCGTTCGTTCTTATCCCGAAAAACTTCGTTGTGCAAAGTTTAATTTGGTTCTGTCTACAATTGCGACCTGTATCGTGATTATAAAAATAGATGGACGGACAGACAGACAGACGGACGGACATAGCTAAATCGATTCAAAAAGTGATTCTAAGTCGATCGGTATAATTAACAATGGGTCTATCACTCTTCCTTTTGGGTGTTACAAACAAATGCACAAAGACATAATACTCTCGTGGAGTGTATAAAAATATTATGGAGCTACGAAATATTTACACTATATGCAATAAAAATTGTGACGAAGGGTCATGTATATCATTTTCTGATGTATTTTGGCTATCTAAATTCGAAAACGATATTAGAAGAAATTTATGGTAATTTTACCCTCACTCCACAGAGTAGGAGGGCATATATCATTTGGAACAGAAAAAAGTGTGACGTATTGAAGATGTGACTTATGACCCTATGTATGCTTGGACCAAATCCGATTCACGACTTTATGAGTTGTTTGACTCATATCCGTCCGTCCGCCCGCCTGGCTGGTGTACACGATAACTCTGGAAAGGAGTTAAGGAATCAATTCAAACTTTGCACATGGCAATATTTTTTCCTAAAACTTACATTAAGTTCTAATATGGGCGAAATTGCCACACCCCTTCTGGTACCTCCCACACAAATGGCTCATATTTCTATGTTAAATTTAAAACCAATGTAACTTCCGCAAGGATATTTGCAATCAGCTGTATTTTGGAATTTGATAAAGATAAAAATCATGATTTTTTTAATATCGTTTTCGAGTTTGGAAAGCCAAAATACATCCGAAAATTTTAATATTAACCTTCCTTTTTCTGTAGTTACGAAATTTTTGCTAGCCAAAATGATCGTCACGCACAATCTTTTGGCTATTTTCCGCAGCCTCGACTTAGCGAATTTAACGACAAGTCGTGGACATGTATTTGTATAATACCCAGTCTCCTAGACAACCAAACTCTTCATACATTCGATGATTGTCCTCAGCAACAGTTGGAAACGCATCCACAATTTAGCGAACAAATCGCCTTCTGTTATAAAGATCAATTCTCACTATCATATTATCAATTTTCTACACAACATCTGGCAACACAACTTTTTATGGAATTTTCACCTCGAAAAATCGGATTTATAATTGGGGGAGAGTAATCAATTATAATATGAAGTTCTCAAGTTCTCTTACAATTCTTTTACAATTACAATTCTTCTCAAGAAGTATTTGTTCTTGGGTGAAATTACATTCATGTGGTAATATTGCACTCAACCCTTAATAAAATGACGAAAGGGATTATTTTAATATATGTTTTTTGTAACTATCACTTATTTATTAAACACTTGACGATCGTATTTTCTCTCTCTCTCCAGAGTTATTAAAGAACTTTGCTAATTTCGTGCAAAACTATTACGTTTTGTTTTGGCATCATTCACGTTTCACTTATCGTCTGTCACACATTCCATTATTACCGAAACGTTTTGAAAGTAATGTTGGCGAATTATTGTTATTTTTTAATTTCCAAATTCAAATAAAACAAACATCAACGGCCAGCTAAAGTACACTCGGTTCCGCCGATCGTAATGCCAGTGAGCCCTGGTAAATATAAACAAATTGTGCAAAATTCGAATTTCGAAATAAACAATGTCGGCCGAAAGAGAGAACACGAGATAGAGAGGGAGCGCGTAATAATGCTAGACTCTAGCTTGTCTAAGGAAGAATTGCAATAAATTTGTGACCGTTTTGCTTAAAAAATGACAGTTTTGCTGATGGAGGGGTTTTTCTTGATTTTATTTTTTTTTTCATTTCACATGTGTCTACAAATCATCAGGCATAAAATATAGATATAAATGTGCGAACGTGCGCTGCGAGTATATTTGTAGGCAACAGTTGTATAGGTGTGTGTATGTGCCCATACAATATATTTATTGTTGGAATATCTGACGATATATATGTGACTGTACATACGCACGAGGGTCGTGCGATATTTGTGGGGATGGACAAAAATTTGAAATTTCTAATTTATTTACGAATATAACATAGCAAATGCAGATCTGGCATCTTTGTTTGACAGTTAATTAAAGCTGGCAACCTGGCAACATCTGGAAAATTCTGGCAACTAAAATAGTAGCAATCAAATTTCTGGTTAAATGAGTAAATGCCATATAAAAATTAAGCTAGTAAGACCAATCGAACGGGTCTACTTGTGAAAAAATGATTTTGTCTACTTGTTTTTAATAAATAAGATAAAATGGATTATATTTCCCCAAACAACTATTTTTTTAGCTATACTATTTGAGCCATTCCATGTCAAGCGGTACGATTTGTGACTTCGATAGCTGCGATTGTTTTGAAAGTTTGTGTATGTATTCTTCTCATAAAATGTTGTATACGTATTTTTAATAGAAACAGTGGTTTAGGAACAGTTTTCAAAAATTTGGGAAAAAATATTTTTTTTAATCTATTTTTTCTGGCACGAAAAAAAAATTATAAAAAATAGAAAAAAATCGGAAAAAAGTATTTTGTTTTATTTTTCAATAGCCAACATTCAAACGCAAAAACCAATGATTATATGCAAAAAATCTATGAATAAATGTAGAAGTTATGATACTCTTTGTAGACGCAAAAGATTTTTTAAAAAATCCTATTTTTGTAATTTTTGTTTAAATAGCGTGGAAAGTCACATTACAAATCAGATAACAGAATATTTTATTTTAGTTTATAATAGCTGGCATCTTAACGTAGAAAATAAGGCCTAGTTAAAGAAAATCTATGGATAAGTGTAGAAGTTATGGTCCTTCTTGTAGAAGTACATGCCAACTTCACGTATGACTAAATCAATTTGACCGACCCTCTCATGCCCGAATTTTCTTCTTAATAAATGTATATAGAACTTACTATGCTTTTTGATGAGGTATGAGTCTAAATATGACTTCTATATCTGCCATTTGTACATAAATTTGCATTCTATTAAATATAGATGCAAAATGGTCTTGAGCCAGGACAATATCCCAGTTCAAATCAAATATTGATTACAAACCAAAAAATACAAACGAAAAAATAAAAAAAATATTAATTCTGCAATATATGTGATCTTTAAAGATTTTATAGGACTAACTCGCATATAGGCAACATTGGCCATGAGATGGTTAAGCAAAAACTGAAATTAATATTTTTTTTTTAAATTCCCTTACTTCAACATAAGGGTTATAACTTCTACATTTGTACAATGATTTTCTTCAAAAATGTCTTGTTTTATTATTACAAATTAAAACAGTATAATATTTTATATAATTTGTAATGGTACTTTTCGCGCTATTTAAACAAAAAAATTTATATTTTAAAAAATCGTTTGCGTCTACAAAGAGTATCATAACTTCTACATTTATGCATATATTTTTTACATAAAGACATGGTTTTTTGCGTTAGAATGTTAGCTATTAAAACATAAGACAAAATATATATTTTCTGAATATTTTTCTATATTTTATGTTTTTTTTTTCGTAGCAGCAAAATAGATTTTTGTTTTTCGAAATATATTAATGTTTTACCAAATTTTTGGAAGCTGTTTCAAAACTACTGTTTCTATGTGAAAGTATAATACGCAAGGTTTGTAGACATCATAATTACCTTTCATTGAACAAATAAGCGGGTGCCATCGGACCAATATATCCAAGATGAGAGTACAAATACTACGAAAATTTTAATTTTAGTAAAATTAAAAAAATCATTTTTTTATTAATTTTATGAATCAGCATGCCTCAATGCTCACAATTAATATTATTTTTCGGTTTCGACACACAATTTTCTTTTTTCTTTTCTTGATAGTTCAGATTTTGATATAAACATAAACGCTATATATCGGACCAATATATCCAAAATGAGAGTGCAAATATTAAAATATATTCATTATTTTTTATTGATTTTATGCTCACAATTAATATTATTTTACGGTTTCGACACATAATTTTCTTTTTTCGTTGAACAGAGTATTTAATTTTTAACATTCTTGATAGTTCAGATTTTGATATTTGATATCAACATAAACATTATGTATCGGACCAATATATCCAAAATGAGAGTACAAATATTAAAATATATTCATTATTTTTTATTGATTTTATGCTCACTATTAATATTCTTTTTCGGCTTGGACACATAAGTTTTCTTTTTTCGTTGCATAGTGTATTTAATATTTTATATATTTTTATTTGTTATCAACATAATCATTATATATCCTCCTTGCTATAATGTATATGTACATCATGTAACCTTTTAAATTTGAACTACCGATTACTTTGACTTTAAAAGGAATAACATTCATTTTTATTTCTTGTCATTTATTTTGGTTTAAGACCAAAGGTTGTGCTGAAATCTTCAGCAGAACCCAAAATTAGCAAAAAGTCAAAGTGAGACCTCTTTGTTGCAGCTAAAAGTTGACTGCGCAGTTTCGATGGACACTACCCCATCTCGTCAGAACTTTCGCAACGAATGTATGTCTTTGCCTTAAATCAGGGTTCATATTAGTACCAGCGGTCACCTATGACAAATGAGAAGCGCTGATAAACAAAATATTCCACCGAACTAAGTCGACACACTAAAATTCTCACTTTGCCAATTCAATGTTGTGCTCGCATCGCTCGCAACAATGCAAAGGTTGTTGTTGTACGGTATGTCCCGTCTTCACTGTACCTCGTGTGTATTGTTGTTGTTTGTATGTATTGTTGGTCTGTTATGTTGTATGTCTTGTCATTTATTTTGGTTTAAGACCAAATTTCATTTTTATTTTCAGGTTTATGTTTGACATTTGCAAAATGGGATGCTATACGCTCCAACTAAATTGTGAAATGTTAAAAACTTACTTCCAAAGTAGTGAGTCTTTAATGAAAACTGCAAGAAAATTTTCGTGTTTTCAAATGAAGCTCATTTTCATCTCGGTAGCTATGTCAATAAGCAAAATTGCCGTATATGGGGTTCAGAGAACCACACGCGACTATTGAGAAGCCAATGCCAATCCACAACGAGTCACTGTTTGGTGTGAATTTTGGGCTGTACTGAAAAATTGGGTTGATCGGATGAAATACTGCTGAGCCAGTCGTGGCAGTCATATGAATGATATTGTGTTCCATTATTAAATGACCTAGTTCAACCTTTCCAATAAAACCAGAAATTTGTGAAAATAATCAGTACTTTTTTATAGACGATTCTTATTTAAAGTTTTGATTGGGCCACCCTATACTAGTATATAAGATATTTATTGTGGAAAAGGAATTAAGACCTTATCGAAAGTATTTTTTAAATGTATCGCAAAATATACGAAACATTTCCACCCACCTCTCTGGTACTTTCTGCTAGCTTTGTTATATAAAAATAAGTATTTTTAAAGGAAGAACCTTAACGAAAGTATTTTTTAAATTAATTCCAACATATATAAAACATTTCCCAACAAGTAAATATTTTTTGCTAGCTTTGTTAGAAAAAGTAAGTATTTTCAATTGAAAAAGAATCAGTTTAATTGAGTTTCCAATTTATTTGTTCCATATGTTCCACATATGTTTTTTTTTTGTAAGAATTAAATAAATTAATAAATTCTTTATATTAGAAATCCTACATTAAAACTGATTTTCTTTAGTTTATTTTTTAACTTATTATTTTCTACCATTTCACCAAACCCCTCATGCCACCCTCGTTCCTATCGCTGACTGAGTTCGTTGTTATTGTAGTGGCTGCGGCTCTTCATCTTAATTTTTAAACAAAATAGATGAAAATATTTATATGCGGCGGCATTTTTCTCCTCTCCATAGAAAAGAAAACAAACAAAAAATTGTATGTGTGACTGACATTTGTGACATTTTCCATCGTCTCCTCTGCCATAGGCAGAGAACAGAAGAAGTGACGTCGTTATAAAGGAACAGTCAACCTCTGGCGTTTTTTTTTTCGTTCTTCTTCAAATGATCAATTTGTGACGGGAAATATAGAATTGATTGAGAAACGTTCTTTGTGATGATTGTGATCACAGTAGGAAATGATCGATGATCGAGTTATCAGCGTACACCAACAACAACAAATAAACGCTTTTCAATTGTGATGATGAGTTTGATAATGAAATTAGCAATTTCAGGGAAAAAAGAAAAAAAAGTGAGCAGTTGTTTCCAAGAAGAAAAAGAACAGAAAGAAAGTCGGACAGGAAATTCTACAAAAATAGGGTAAAAGTATAGGGTGGGCCATTTAGAACTTTAAATTAGAATTGGTTATAAAAAAAGTACTGATTACTTTTACAAATTTCTGGTTTTATTGGAAAGATTGAACTTTGTCATTTAATAATGGAGTTTGATAATGAAATGAGCAATTTCAGAGAAAAAAGAAAAATGTGAAGTTTCCAAGAAGAAAAAAATGAACAACACAAAATCGAGCAGGAAATTCTACAAAAATAGGGTAAACGTATAGGGTGGGCCATTTAGAACTTTAAATTAGAATCGTCTATATAAAAATGTACTGATTACTTTTACAAATTTCTGCTTTTTATTGGAAAGGTTGAACTTTGTCATTTAATAATGGAGTTTGATAATGAAATTAGCAATTTCAGAGAAAAAAGTGAAAAGTTTCCAAGAAGAAAAAAGAACAACAAAAAGTCGAGCAGGATATTCTACAAAAATAGGGTAGAAGTATAGGATGGGCCATTTAGAACTTTAAATTACAATTGGCTATTTTTTCAAATTTCTGGTTTTATTGGAAAGGTTGAACTTTGTCTTTTAATAATGGAACACAATATCATTCATATGACTACCACCACTGGTTCCGATCAACCCAATTTTTCGGTACAGCCCAAAATCCACAAAGAGTCACTCGTTGTGGATGCATTGGCTACGTGTGGCTTCTCTGAACCCCAAATGCAGCAATTTTGCTGTTTTACATAGCCACCGAGATGAAAATGAGCTTCATGAAGGCTGAACTGAAGGCCGATCTCTTCTCGAAAATGTTCCACATAAATTTCTTACAGTTTGCCTTAAAGGCTCACTACTTTGGAAGTAAGTTTTTACTATTTTCCAATTTTGTTCGAGCGTATAGCGTCCCATTTTGCAAATGTCAAACATAAACCTGAAAATAAAATTTAAAATGAATGTTATTCTACCTTTCAAAGTCAAAGAAATCGGTAGTTCAGATTTAAAATTTTATATTTATTTTTTTGAGTAGTTTGCGTTTTGTAGTTGACTGAAGAGATTTTTTGAAATTTGTGTAGAGCTTTTTGTGTAGGAGCTTTTTTATATAAAGAATTTATAAACGACAGCTCTGGCTTTAAGGTATCATTAATTGCAGCGCATCCGTTATTAAAAAATCGGATTTTAAATCACGTCTGGATATGTTAACAAAATCCACTTTTATGGATTTTTGATCTTCTTCAAAAATTAACAACAAAACAAAATTAATCATGTGCTGGGTGGTATACAAATGGAATATGACATTTATGGAAGGCACCATCTCAGCAAATTGGCTGACACATCCATTAAATTTCATTTAGTCAATAAAAATTAATTTCGCTACATTTTAAGTGTTTTATTTATTTAATAACATTTAGAAAAGTCCACTAAAAATCACTCAAATTCCCTAAAAATATTTTATGTGAAATATATGTCATGTGAAATATATATTTTCAATATAAATTAGAATTCTTTATATCTAATGGGAAAAAATTTTAAAAAATTGAGTGATTAAATTTTATTTGGATAATAAAAATTGATGTCACTACATTTTAAGTATTTTATTTATTTAAAAACATTTAAAAATAGTATTTTGACAAGATGAAAATATGATTTTGAGATCCCAACATATCATGTCCCATTTCAAATGAAACATATCATGTCCCATTGACAAGATGAAAATATGATTTTGAGATCCCAACATATCATGTCCCATTTCAAATACATATATACATACATAAGGTTGACTAGGAGGTAGCAAATTAACTAACTAAATTAATAAATAAATTTTTAAAAATATTTTATGTGAAATATATGTCATGTGAAATATATATTTTCAATATAAATTAAAATTCCTTATGATAACTAATGGAAAAAATTAAAAAAAAATGAGCGACACACCCATTAAATTTTATTTATGCAATAAAAATTATTTTCACTACATTTTAAGTGTTTTATTTATTAAAAAACATTTAAAAAAGTCCACTAAAAATCACTCAACTTCCCTAAAAATAGTTTATGTTAAATATTTGTCATCTGAAATATATATTTGCAATATAAATTAAAATTCTATTATGATATCTAATGAAAATCCACAGAATTACTCAGTATTTTGAAAAGATGAACATATGATTTTGAGATCCCAACATATCATGTCCCATTTCAAATACATATAGACATACATACATAAGATTGACTAAGAGGTAGCAAATTAAGTAATTAAATTAATAAATAAAATTTTAAAAATATTTTATGTCAAATATATGTCATGTGAAATATATATTTTCAATATAAATTAGAATTCTTTTTGATATCTAATAGGGAAAAATTTAAAAAAAAAAATTGATTAAATTTTATTTAGACAATAAAAATTGATGTCACAACATTTTAAGTATTTTATTTATTAAAAACATTTAAAAGAGTCCACTAAAAATCACTCAACTTCCCTAAAAATAATTTATGTTAAATATTTGTCATCTGATATATATATTTGCAATATAAATTAAAATTCTATTATGACATCTAATAAAGAAAAACCAAAGAATTACTCAGTATTTTGACAAGACTAAAATATGATTTTGAAATCCCAAAATTGCATGTCTCATTTCAAATACATATATACATACATACCTAAGCAATTGACTAAGAGGTAGCAAATTTACTAATTAAATTAATAAATAAATGTTTATAGATATGTATATTAGAGAGGGTCACTTTTTTCGCACAAAGTGGCAGGCAAAAAAGAAATCACTGAAAAATTATAAAAGCATTTCTCCAAGAAACCATGGGTCTAATATGAATTCCAAACCCTCTGAAATCGACATCAAATTTGAGGACATATCTTATGTAGCGTGGGCCATTTAAAGCTTTAAATTTGAACTACCGATTACTGTGACTTTGGAAGGAAGAATAACATTCATTTTTATCTTTAATTTCAGGTTTATGTTTGACATTTGCAAAATTGGACGCTATACGATCGAACAAAATTGGGAAATATTAAAACCTTACTTCCAAACTGTAAGAAATTTACGTGGAAATTTTTCAAGAAGAGATCGGCCTTCAATTCAGCCTTCATGACGCTCGGTGGCTATGCCAATAAACAAAATTGCCGCATATGGGGTTCTGAGGGACTATTGAGAAGCCAATGCATCTACAACGAGTACTGATTGGTGTGGATTTTGGGCTGTACTGAAAACTTGGGTTAATCGGATGAGGTATTGCCGAGCCAGTCGTGGTGGTCATATGAATGATATTGTGTTCCATTATAAAATGACAAAGTTCAACCTTTCAAAGAAATTTTAAAAATAATCAATATTTTTTATAGCCGATTCTAATTTAAAATTACAAATGGCCCACCCTATAATTTGAAGTACGTTTCCGATAGCTAGAATTTCATCTTAAACTCATGGTTTCTGGGAGAAATGTTCGTAGATTTCGCTTTATTCCCATTTTTCGCGCCCATACAAATTGACCCACCCTAAGGTATATGTCATTCAAAGACTGGCCAAATAATCTTAACAAAATTGTATTTCGACTTGTGAAAGTCATGCGTAAAATTGCATTCAAATAAATAAATAAATGTTTTTGTTAGTATTTTATTTAGTAGATGATTTTACTATGGTCTTAATTTTCCTCCAAATAAAATATCTGTTGAATATTGAGTATATAAATGATCCACGTATAATAAATACGACCACAATGCCGTAATCCAGATAATCTCTCTTTTTTTAATACAAAAAGATGTGATAGCCAAAAAGCGCGTCGTTTGCCCATCAACATTTCAATTTCAAAATCGAATATTGCGAGAACTGTGAAGAAGTTCATGGCCAGATAAGCGATGCGATCCTACATTAATTCATTACGGAATTATTGACGTTTTTATATCATACTTTTGTAAAATTGTTTTTTTTTTAACAATTCAGATGATACATAAATTTATTGAAATAATATCAGACCGCAACGCACATCAGATAAGTGCAGGGGGCAATAACACTCGTCCCAACACTGTGCAACAAAAAAAGAAAATTTTGTGTACAAGCCAAAAAAATATTTTTCGTGGGAATACTGATATAAAATCAACACAAAAAAATTTGTATAGATATTTTTTTTTAAGTTTTTACTCAAATTAAATTGAACTACCGATTACTTTGACTTTAAAAGGTAGAATAACATTAATTTTTATTTTCATATTTATGTTTGCAATTAGCAAAATGGACGCAAACTGTAAGAAATTTACGTGGACAAGAGAAGAGATCGGCCTTCAGTTCAGTTTGTGCATCAATTTGTGAAGCGAGTTCATGAAAATGGATCGTTATTGGACAAAACAACCCATGTACGTTGTCGTCCAGTGCGTTCAAACGAAAACATTGCTGCTGTGGCAGAGAATGTCCAAGAACATCCATCAACATCAACTAAGTCATCGTTCTAATTGCCTTGTCACACTGCATGCGAAATCTAGCTGAAATGACATAAGGTCGATTTACAATTGTCAGATCCCATACAAATTTGACATTTGAAAATCGACCTTATGTCATTTAAACAAGATTTCGCATTCAGTGTGACAAGTCTATTTATAAGGAACTGAACATTTCTGGCACTTTTTTGAGAAGAATTTGGCAAAAAGACCTCGGTATGAAGGCTTAAAAAGTTCAATTGGTCCAACAACTGAAGCTGAAGATTGTTTGGCAGGAGATGAAGAATTTTACCGAAAAAAAATCGTGTTTTGTGTGTTCGATGAAGCTCATTTTCATCTCGGTGGCTATGTCAATAAGCAAAATTGCCGCATATGGGAATGCATCCACAACGAATCATTGTTTGGTGTGGATTTTGGGCTGGCGGCATTATTGGGTCATTTTTCGTTACCGTCAACGGTTACCATGCCTTGCTCGACGATTTTTTGTTTCCAAAAATTCAAGAGAATGTTATGGACGATACTTGGTTTCAAATAGACGGGGCCACATGTCACACAGCCAACGCACTGTTTTTGATAATCGAATAATCTCACTCTAAATTGGGATCTCAATTGGCCGCCTCGGAGCTAAGATTTGAACACTTTGTATTATTTTCTGTGGGAATACCATTAAGGATAAATGTTACGCAAACCATCCAGAGACAATTGTAGCCTTGAAACATGAAATCGAAGTTGCCATTGAAGATATTCGAGACGGAACAATCAGAAATGTACTGTAAAATTGGGTTGATGAGATGAGATACTGCCGAGCCAGTCGTGTTAGTCATATGAATGATATTGTGTTCCATTATTAAATGACAAAGTTCAATCTTTCCAATAAAACCAGAAATATGAAAAAATAATCAGTATTTTTTATAGCCGATTCTAATGTTTAACCTTTTTTATACCCTACACCACTTCGTGGACTAGGGTATTATAAGTTAGTTTCGCGCCAAATGTTTGTATCACCAAGAAATAATCGAGTTAGACCCACCTTTAAGTATACCGATCGGCTTAGAATCACCAGCTGAATCGATTTAACGATGTATGTCTGTCCGTCCGTCTGTTCGTCTGCTGTCCGTCTAAGCTTGTTCGCACTCTACAGGTCGCAAGTGCTGTCCGATTATCATGAAATTTGGCAGAAGTTACTTTTTCTGGCCAAGGACGATCGGTATTGAATTTGGAGGAAATCGGTTCAGATTTAGATATAGTCCCCATATAAAAGTCGCTCTCGATTTCACTTTTTCCGCTTAAGAAACCGCATATTGTTCTCGATTTTCTTTAAAATTGGCACAACAATTTATTATTGAACTAGAAATACCTATGCAGAAATTGGGTAAGATCGGTTCAGATTTATATATAGTCCCCATATAAAAGTCGCTCTCGATTTCACTTTTTCCGCTTTAGAAACCGCATATTGTTCTCGATTTTCTTTAAAATTGGCACAACATCTTATAATCCAACTAAAACACCTTTGGTGAAAGTGGGTAAGATCGGTTCAGATTTAGATATAGCCGCAATACTAATGTTGCTCCTGATTTCACTTTTTCCGTTTTAGAAACCGCATATTGTTACCAATTTTCTTTAAAATTGGCACAACAATTTATAATTGAACTAGAAATACCTATGCAGAAATTTGGTAAGATCGGTTCAGATTTAGATATAGCGCCCATACAAATGTCGCTCCAGATTTGACTTTTTCCGCTCTAGAAACCACATATTGTACCCGATTTTCTTTAAAATTGGCACAACATCTTATAATCCAACTAAAACACCTTTGGTGAAAGTGGGTAAGATCGGTTCAGATTTAGATATAGCCGCAATACTAATGTTGCTCCTGAATGTTTAACCGATTTTGGCCAAACTTTACATATTATATTTCACCAATATCAAACATACGCATCACATCATTCAGGGTTTCAATATACCCCCATACAAATGTCCTTTCCGATTTAAAATTTTTTGTAAAACACATACATTTACATAATTCAAAAATCCTTCCCAATTTCACTTTTTTACCTAATTGAATTGTAGTGAGATAGAAACTGGGGTGTATCATATAGTCGGCTCCGTCCGTCTTTAGCCTTTCCTTTCTTGTGTGGGAGATACCCATATGTCCATACTTTGGTATAACCCAAATGGGGTCTCATTCTGCTCTATTACAGTTCTAGAAACTACATCTTACATCGGATCTTCATCAAAGTTTGCAGATTATTATAAAGAGTGATTTTTTTGAGGTTAGGATTTTCATGCATTAGTATTTGACAGATCACGTGGGATTTCAGACATGGTGTCAAAGAGAAAGATGCTCAGTATGCTTTGACATTTCATCATGAATCGTCTTACAAACGAACAACGCTTGCAAATTATTGAATTTTATTATCAAAATGCGTGCTCTGTTAAGAAAGTTCATTGCGCGCTTCCATTTTATGGTCAGTTTAATCGACCCACTGAAGCGGCTATTCGGGCTATTGTGACTAAATTTCGCACCAAATTTACATTGTTGGACATTAAACCACCAACACGCTTACGTAGAGTGCGAACTGAAGAAAATATCGCAGCTGTATCGGCCAGTGTTAATTATGACCACCAATTTTCGATTCGTCGCCGTTCGCACCAATTGGGTCTCTGTTACTCAAAAACGTGGAAATGCCAAAATTGGACTAAGCGGATGGACCACCTAAGACGCAGCCGCGGTCAACATTTAAATGAAATTATCTTCAAAAAGTAAATGTCATGGACCAATCTAACGTTTCAAATAAAGACCGATGAGATTTTGCAAATTTTATGCGTTTTTTTTAAAAAAAAAGTTATCAAGCTCTTAAAAAATCACCCTTTATGTTTCAACTAGGCCCATGTTTCGGCACAGGCCTCAAGTGTTGTTATAGGCCCCTTAAAATGTCCGTCCCATTCATCCTATTACCGCTGTATAATCTGTATTTGTCATTGGATCTTGATCAATTTCTCCAGATCATGTTATATTTACTGTTATTAGGAATATCTGCTGGAAAATTGGATCAATTACTTTATTATTTACCATATTCATTAAATTTGACTAAAGATGAATTAAGAGTAACTGTATAATTTATATGAACTACAGTGTAGTGTATCATATAGTCGGCCCCGCCCGACTTTAGCCTTTCCTTACTTGTTTTAATTCTAGTTTAAATAGCTCGAAAAGTCCCATTAAATATATATAAAAAAATATATTGTTTTAGTTTTAACGAAGAAAGCAAGGCATTTTTAAAGAAAATCTATTATGATAGTTATGATATTTTTATTGAAGTCTTAAGACTTTTTCTTAAATTGTTTTAGTCATACATGATGACAACATGTACTTCTACAAGAAGGATCATAACTTCTTCATTTATCCATGGATTTTCTAACTAAGCCTTGTTTTCTTCGCTAAGAAGCAGAAGTTGCACCGGACGCTATTTTTCCTATCCTATATCTATTAATTTTGATACGGAAAGGTCAAGGGATTTAAAAAATATACTTAACTTGCATTCATAAGCACAATAATACTAATAGTGTACTATAGATATCACCCTAGGTACATTATTATCATCACAATCATTGAGTTTATTATACATCTGTTCACCGGACTACGAGGTGATAAAATGAGTGCAGATTACAAATTGCCCCTCGGCAGATTACAAATTGCCCTTCAGACACGTGTGAGTTGAACTTTAATGTCAGCTATTAAAAGCAATGCTTGGACACAAAATAATTTAATTGCCGGCATTTTAAGTGTCGCCTTAAATTATAGATCACCACGTAACAATGCATTTGAAAATTTTTTATAATAAATAAAAAATGCAAAAAATACTTCCTAAATATTTGCCGGTTTTTGCCTGCAACCAACGGAAATGATGATAAGATCGCCAAAGAAAACAATGAATTCGCGAATGAGTGTGATTTATGGCGATTTTCATTTTAAATATTTCACATTTCAAACGAGAGTCTAAGGCTGGATTTCATTTGTTAGAAGAAACAAATGTAAATGAATTGTAGTTCACTTTCAAATGGATTTTCGTGTTAATATTCATAAATTACACTGTGGAACAAAATGAAACTTTTTCAAAAGTAACAAGGATCTGATAACAGACAGAGAGGGTAAAAAAATGGATATTTGTGTAACGGCCCTTCAGCCAAGAGCCCCATTGCTATTTTTGTTTTGAAATATTAGTTCCCCTTCCACCTTTTGTATAAAAAGCGACAATATTATCCAACACTTTATTATCCTACATGACACTATGTAACAAAAATTTTGCGTAAGGGTCATGCCTGATGTATTTTGGCTTTCTAAACTCGAAAACAGCATTAAAAATGTTTTTTATGTTTTTATACCCTCCACCTCCAGGATGGGGGTATACTAACTTTGTCATTCCGTTTGTAACACCTTGAAATATCGATCTGAGATATAAAATTCTAAGACGATCTAGCCATCTCCGTCCGTCTGTTCAAAGCACGCTATCATATAAACGAATAGAGCTAGAACGTTCAAATTTCCCACAAATGCGTCTTATAGTCGTAGATCGGTTGGGATTGAAATCGGCCAAAAGGGAAAATTTTTTCCCTCACAAGGACTTAAAATACCCATAATAATCCCCAATATTTTGGAGTATTTAAGCATATTTTTCAATATGTCTACTTGTACTTACTTGATATTGGGTATGCGCATTCCCCCCATAACAAAAACGTGCACCATAAAGTGATTCTTATTTGTAGGGGGTGAAATGGGACAAAAAAGGGATAAAAATGGTACTTATTAAACGACAACAGCTAGAAACACGAAATTCGGTGTGTACATTCCTCTAATAGAGTAGATACATAATATAAAAGTATTTTTTCCAAATTAGTACTTTTAAGGGGTAAAATGGGAATAGAGGGATAAAAATGGTATCAACCAAACCTAGAATAATAAAATTCGGTGTATACATTCCTCTGATTGCAATACACGGATTTTTCAAAATTGGTATTTTTTAGGGTTAAAATGAAAAAAGGGGATAAAAATAGTACCAATCAAATGACCGCAGCTAGAGTCATGAGATTTAGAGTATACATTCCTCTGAGTGTGTAGACACGGAAAATAAACTGATTTTTCGAAATTCGTACTTTTTGGGGTTAAAATGAAAAAATGGGATAAAAATAGTACCAACCAAATGACCGCAGCTAGAGTCATGAAATTCTGAGTATACATTCCTTTGACTACGTAGACATGGAAAATAAAAGGTTTTTTTCCAAATTCGTACTTTCAAGGGATACAATGGGTACGGAGGGATAAAAATGGTACCAACCAAACGGCTGCATCTAGAATAATGAAATTCGGCGTATACATTCCTCCGTTTGCGTAGACAAGTAAAATAAAAGGATTTTCGAAATTCCTACATTATGGGGATAAAATGGAAAAAAGGGGATAAAAATAGTACCACCAAATGACCGCAGCTAGAGCCATGAAATTCGGAGTATACATTCCTCTGACTACGTAGACACGAAAAATAAAAGGTTACGGCTACAATTCGGTGCGTACATTCCCCTATTTGCTTAGCCATGTAAAATAAAGAGATTTTCAAAAGTCGTACTTTTAAGGGGCTAAACTAGGATAGAGGGGATAAAAATGGTACGAACCAAATGGCTGCAGCTAGATTCATGGAATTCGGTGTATATATTTTTCAGACAAGCAAAATAATAAAAGATTTTTCCAAATTCGTACTTTATATTTTTACTTTTACTGCAAAATTTGGTTGAATCATGAAATCAGGTTATGTTGCACTGTGTACGTGAGATAATGGATTTTCCAAATTGGTACTTTTGGATATAAAATAGAATGGAAATACAACTGAATGTAGCTAGCACCCACTATCTACCAATATTTATGGTATTTAAGTTTTTTGAAGATATAAAGATAATATTTAGTTTTTGCATTGACTTGAAGTATTATTTCGATATATATAGTAGCCTTGCCTTATATGCGTGGATTGAAATAATAAAAATATTATATTAATTTATAAAATTATGCTTTCAATATTAGTAGTTGGTTTGGCTATATTAAAAAAATGATATTTTCCTGTAATATTACTGCACTTCTACGAAAATGGACAGTCTCTGTGGAATGCAATCCATGGTGGAGGGTATAAAACACTAACACCGTTTTTACTTGTTTTGTTTCATAGTGTAACTGCTTGTTTAAATACCCTGAATAGGTACTAATATTTTATTTTTATTTTTATTTTTATTTTTATTTTTATTTTTACTTTTATTTTTATTTTTATTTTTATTTTTATTTTTATTTTTATTTTTATTTTTATTTTTATTTTTATTTTTATTTTTATTTTTATTTTTATTTTTATTTTTATTTTTATTTTTATTTTTATTTTTATTTTTATTTTTATTTTTATTTTTATTTTTATTTTTATTTTTATTTTTATTTTTATTTTTATTTTTATTTTTATTTTTATTTTTATTTTTATTTTTATTTTTATTTTTATTTTTATTTTTATTTTTATTTTTATTTTTATTTTTATTTTTATTTTTATTTTTATTTTTATTTTTATTTTTATTTTTATTTTTATTTTTATTTTTATTTTTATTTTTATTTTTATTTTTATTTTTATTTTTATTTTTATTTTTATTTTTATTTTTATTTTTATTTTTATTTTTATTTTTATTTTTATTTTTATTTTTATTTTTATTTTTATTTTTATTTTTATTTTTATTTTTATTTTTATTTTTATTTTTATTTTTATTTTTATTTTTATTTTTATTTTTATTTTTATTTCTATTTTTATTTTTATTTTTATTTTTATTTTTATTTTTATTTTTATTTTTATTTTTATTTTTATTTTTATTTTTATTTTTATTTTTATTTTTATTTTTATTTTTATTTTTATTTTTATTTTTATTTTTATTTTTATTTTTATTTTTATTTTTATTTTTATTTTTATTTTTATTTTTATTTTTATTTTTATTTTTATTTTTATTTTTATTTTTATTTTTATTTTTATTTTTATTTTTATTTTTATTTTTATTTTTATTTTTATTTTTATTTTTATTTTTATTTTTATTTTTATTTTTATTTTTATTTTTATTTTTATTTTTATTTTTATTTTTATTTTTATTTTTATTTTTATTTTTATTTTTATTTTTATTTTTATTTTTATTTTTATTTTTATTTTTATTTTTATTTTTATTTTTATTTTTATTTTTATTTTTATTTTTATTTTTATTTTTATTTTTATTTTTATTTTTATTTTTATTTTTATTTTTATTTTTATTTTTATTTTTATTTTTATTTTTATTTTTATTTTTATTTTTATTTTTATTTTTATTTTTATTTTTATTTTTATTTTTATTTTTATTTTTATTTTTATTTTTATTTTTATTTTTATTTTTATTTTTATTTTTATTTTTATTTTTATTTTTATTTTTATTTTTATTTTTATTTTTATTTTTATTTTTATTTTTATTTTTATTTTTATTTTTATTTTTATTTTTATTTTTATTTTTATTTTTATTTTTATTTTTATTTTTATTTTTATTTTTATTTTTATTTTTATTTTAATTTTTCTTTTGTTCTATGACCTATAGTGAAATGTGTCCCCTAAAATTCAGTTTTGTGCGACAGTTTAGCTCGAATACGGAAAAAGCAGGAAATTAACCCTAAAATGAATTTTAAGTTTTTGGCTTATTTCTGTCTATTAGTAGAATTTTCCGGCAAATTTTTTTTTGTAGAACATTTTGGCGCTTTAACACGCTGTTTTAGGGGGGTTTTTTACCCCTTTGCCCAATAGAGACCAAAAAGACCCCGGTTCTGAGATGATAGATAGTTAAAATGTTCCAAATAAATATTCCTCGCAAGGTTTTTAAATAATATTGCTGAACACATCCTACACCTAAAATATAAAGATCACAAGGTTTTGTGCGACAGTTTAGCACCAATTCGTAAAAAGTGCAAAATTAACCCTAAAATTAATTTTAAGTTTTGACTTATTTCTGACATTTTAATAGAGTTTAGAGTTTTGGTGTCTGCAGAGACTTATAGTAGAATTTTATGGGAAATATTTTTGTAGAACATTTCGATCAGTTAAACCGCTGTTTTAGGGGTGTTTTTACCCTTTTGCATAAAAGGGACCAAAAAGACCCCAGAATTTATATTGAAATTTGTACATTCTTCTGTACCCCCTCTCACATAATCTTTTGTCGAAATCTTGTTATTTTCGAAAAAAGTGGTTTAGGTTATAAATATTCGAAAATATTGACTTTCTCGAGACACATCAAAGTAGCACATTTTAGAGCCATTCATGCTGAACACTCAGAAGTTCTTAATTGGTTCCGCATTTTGGAAGAAATACATACAAAAGTACATACTTAAAGAAATACTATGGACCTCTATGTAACTACAGAAAGATGTACATTGTGCACGTACAGTACATCGAGTACAGTATATATTTACTTTGTGTTTAATTTGTTTACATTTGTCGTGTGTACAGTGTCAAGTTTAAGTTTAATTTGTATAAAGAACAATTACCAAACGACCAACGACTGACTGACTGTAGGTAGAGTAGAGTCACACGCTTTAGTTACAATCCGGCACAGATCACCATATCGTCTCAACGATGATGAGGAGGAGGATGATGGTGTTATCCATTCAACTAATGATCATGCACACGATCGCGATGAACATTTGATTAAGACATCCACTGCGACAATGAGCGATGTGATGAGTAAATGACAGATGCTAGTGTTTACATATTTTCAAATGTGACAAATATTAACTGAGAATTTATTTTGAAAAGTAACTGCAGTAAAAATGATATATATTGAAAGAAAAAAACAAGTTCAAAGATCTTTAAAGAGAACATAAATTTTTCAATTCATCAAATCCTTACAAAGTCAGTTGTCTTTCGCAGATGATGAGCAAAATTAAAATTCTATCTCTCCAAACCCTTAGAAAAGAAGTCGTATTTTTCAAGTGATGAGAAAATTAAAACTGTAACTCATAATTACAGTTTAATACATCAAATCCTTTCCAAAGGAGAGATGAGAGAACTAACAGAAGAAGAGAAAATTAACAGAAGAATAAATAAAGAATTAAACCCTTTTCAAGTGATGAAAAAATTAAATTCGTAACTTTTGAAAGCCTTAGAAAAAAAGTCGACTTTCTCATGTGACTCATGAAAATTAAAATTGTAACTAATCAATTTTTTAATTCGTCATATCCTTACAAAGGATTCTAACTCTCCAAATACTTAGAAAAGAAATCGTACTCTTCAAATGAAAAACAATTAAAATTGTAACTCTTGAAATCCTTAGAGAGGAAGTCGTCTTTCTCCTATGCGGGGTATACTATCATTGTCATTCCGTTTGTAACACCTTGAAAAATCGACCTGAGACCCTATAAAGTATATATATTCTTGATCGTCATAAAATTCTAAGACGATCTAGCCATGTCCGTCCATCTGTCTGTTGAAATCATGCTAGCATCTAAACGAAAGGAGCTAGGACGTCCGAAATTTCCATAAATGAGTCTTATAGTCGAAGATCGGGGCAAAATCGGTCCAAAGGGAAAAAATATTCCCTCACAAGGACTGAAAATACCCATAATAACTCTAATATTTTAGAGAATTTGATATTGGATATGCACATTCCCCCGATAACAAAAACGTGCACCATAAAGTGATACTTATTCGGTGAGGGGGGTAAAATGGGGCCAAAAGGGATAAAAATGGTACCTATCAAACGACAACAGCTAGAAACACGAAATTCGTTGTGTACATTTCTCTAATTGAGTAGATACATAATATAGCAGTATTTTTTCCAAATTCGTACTTCAAAGGGGTAAAATGGGAATAGAGGGATAAAAATGGTACCAACCAAACGGCTGCACCTAGAATAATGAAATTCGGTGTATACATTCCTCTGATTGCATAGACAAATAAAATACACGGATTTTTCAAAATTCGTACTTTTTGGTGTTAAAATGAAAAAAGGGGATAAAAATAGTACCAAATAAATGTCCGTAGCTAGAATCATGGAATGCGGTTTATACATTCCTCTGATTGCATAGACACGTAAAATAAAGAGATTTTTCGAAATTCGTATTTTTTGGGGTTAAAATGGAAAAAGGGGATACAAATTGAACCAACCAAATGACCGCAGCTAGGGTCATGAAATTCGTAGTATACATTCCTCTGACTGCGTAGACACGACAAATAAAAAGGTTCTTCCAAATTAGTACTTGTTAGGGATACAATGGGATTTGGGGTTAAAATGGAAAAAGGGGATAAAAATTGTACCAAGCAAATGGCCGCTGATAGAATCATCAAATTCGGTGTATATATTCCCCTGACTGCGTAAACACGCAAAACTAAAAGATTTTTCCAAATTCGTACTTTCTAGGGATACAATGGGTAAAGAGGGATAAAAATAGTGCCAACTACATCCCTCTAATTGCGTAGACACGTAAAATAAAGAGATTTTAGAAAGCCTACTTTGAAAAGGGTAAAATGGGAAAAAGGGATAAAAATGGTACCAACTAAATGGCCGTAGCTAAAATCATGGAATTCGGTGTATACATCCCTCTGACTGCATAGGCACGAAAATTAAGAAGGTTTTTCCAAATTCGTACTTTCTAGGGATACAATGGGAACAGAGGGCTAAAAATGGTACCAACTAAACGGCTACAGCTGGATTGATGAAATTCGTTATGTATATCCCTCTAATTGAGTATAAAACATACATAAAATAAAGATATTCTAGAAAATCGTACTTTTAAGGGGGTAAAAGGGGATAGAAATGGTACCAACTAAATTACCGTAGCTAGAATCATGAAATTCGGTGTATACATTTCTCTGACTGTGTAGACACGAAAAATATAAAGTTTTTTCCCAAATTCGTACTTTCTAGAGATACAATGGGAACAGAGGGATAAAAATGGTACCAACTAAACGGCTACAGCTAGATTGATGAAATTCGGTGTGTATATCCCTCTAATTGCGTAGACTAATATAATAAAGAGATTTTAGAAAGCCGTACTTTATGTAATATGGGTAAAATGGGTAAAAGGGGATAAAAATGGTACCAACTAAATGGCCGTAGCTAGGATCATGGAATTCTGTGTATACATTCCTCTAACTGCTTAGACGCGGAAATAAAAAGGTTTTTCGAAATTCCTACTTTCTAGGGATACAATGGGAACAGAGGGATAAAAACAGTACCAACTAAACGACTACAGCTAGAATGATGAAATACGGTGTGTGCATCTCTCTAACTTCGTAGGCACGTAAAATAAAGAGATTTTAGAAAGTCGTAACTTTAAGGGGGTAAAAAGGGATAAAAATGGTACTAACTACATGGCCCTAGCTAGAATCATGAAATTCGGAGTATACATTCCTTAGATTTTTCCAAATTCGTACTTTTACGGCAAAAATAGATAAAATCATGAATTTAGGTTATTTTGCACTGTGTACGTGAGAGATAATGGATGTTCAAATTTGTACTTTTGGAATTAAAATAGGATGGAAATACAACGAACTGTATCACCCACTATCTATTAATATTTATGGTATTTAAGTTTTTATTTTTTTTAAGATTGCTGTCTTATATTTAATTTTTGAATTGAATATTTCGATATATATATAGATAATACAAATTTTATATTTTTTTTTATAAAATTATTTTTTCAATATTTTTAATTGCTTTGGTTTGGCTATATTAAAAAAATTACAATTTCCTATAATGTTACTACAATTCTACGAAAGTTACAGCCTCTGTGGAATGCAATCCATTCGGGAGGGTGTATAAAATTCGGCCGAACCCTTTTACTTGTTTTAACTCATCAAATCCTTCCAATGGAAGTCGCCTTTTTCAAGTGATGAAAAAAAAACTAAAATTACATTTCTTAAAATCCTTGTCTCCTCTTTCATCTTTCTCATGAGATGGAGGTATAGGAGAGAAATGATTGTATTTTTGATTTTAATTTTAATGGAAAATTCGGGATAATTTCTAATATGTGATATCAAAATAATATTCTTAATAACTTACTGGATAATTTGTCGAATGACGATAGCTTTAAAAATAATGACGTCTTGTCCCGGACGTCTATAAGTTTCAAATATATTTTCAAATCACAAACACTTTAATCACGCGAATTGTTTATGATCATAAATCTTAACTTGAATTTTAGAAGAAAACTTTATTTTTATTATTATTTGTTTCTATTTTTATCTATTTTATCTTATATCCTTGTTGAATTCAAAGGCTTTCGCTTAAGAATCCTTTTTTAGTATTTCCAATCTATTCACTATCTATCACTGTGCTCATTTAATCATAAACTTTGTTTAGATAAATTTCTCAACCTCAATTTAATTTGAGATTTTTTCTGTTTTTTTGTTTCTCTGTTGTTGTCGCGAGTTCGAACGAAGTCTGAGCGGCGTGTTGTTTGTTGCTCGGGAAATGACAGCTTAAACGCAACTGAAAAGATTTCATTACATTTCTGCAGTTAATAAATGAATAAAACCGAAACAAAAAAACTGAACTGAACTTACTAATATTACATGGCATGAATGAACAGATTTACAGACGTGTAGACAGACAGACGCACACGGACACACACACTCGCGTATTGAAGTATTTAAAATGAAATTAAAATTTGAAAATTGTATTCCCAACTCTCAACAACAGATGCCGATACGATTTTCTTCCCCTTTTCAGTGTCGTTGTTTTAATTTTTTAATTTCTAAATGCGATACTTTTTTGCACTTGACTTAATTTGTAATTCAGATTTGTTTAATTATTTTATGATTATTGATTAAAAAAATATACTTTGTTTAGCCAGGGTTCCCAGGGATGCAATGCCTGGCTATTGTGTGAATTTGAATATTTTCGATCGTGTGATGAGATTTGTGTTACAATTTAATTAAATTACTAATTAACAAATGAATAGCACTTAATTAGCTGCTTTGAATTTGATGGTGTTGAAATGCCAACAAGTTGAAACTTAAATAATCGTTGCATCAAAGAACCAATTGTACGCCCACATTGAGTGTGCTAATCCGAAAAAGTTTATTCGGTTTATATTTCGTTAATATATGTTACGAGGGTCGTGTGATAATTCTTTAAAAGTAAATTCAAAACTTAGCAACTTGAAATTCAAAGCCATACCCTTCAAATTCGAAAGTCTACATTTAAAATTCAAAACACATAATTCGGATGAAATTGTTTTTTGAATTTCAATTGAAGTCTTTTGAATTAAAAATAGAAATTTTTGAACTTCAATTGATATGTCTTTTTGTTTGTTTTTTTTTTTTCTTTATTCGATCTTTGTCATTATTTAACTGAACTTGGATTTTCTATTCGTGTGCAAGGGCATTTTTGTTTCAATAAAACCAGACCAAACCTGCGTTAGTTCCCAAATATGAAGTAGACACCGACTAAGAAAGGGTTTTACGAAATTCGTACTTTTAGGGATTAAAATGGGACAAAAAGGGATAAACATCGTAACTCGTTCTGACTAAACGGCACTAGCTAGAAACATGAAAATCGGTGTGTTCCTTGACCATGCAGCCGAGCCACAAATAGGTATTTTTCCAAATTTGTACTTTTAAGGGACAAACGGAACAAAAGGGGATACAAATGGCACCAACTGAAGTATTACAGCTAAAATCGTGAAATTTGGTATGTAAATTCCTCTTATCACAAAGAAGCGCAATATAAATGCATAGTTGTACTTTTAAGGGTGAGCGGCTTAAAAAGGGATAACAAGTAAAAACGGCGTTAAGTTCGGCCGGGCATTTTTGCATTTCTTAAAATCCTTCTCTCCTCTTTCGTCTTTCTCATGAGATGGAGGTATATGAGAAAAATGATTGGATTTTTGATTTTAATTTTAATGGATAATTCAGGATAGTTTCTATTATGGGATATAAAAATAATATTTTTAATAAATTACTGGATATTTTGTCAAATGACGATAGTTTTAATAATGATGACGAATATATTTTCAAATCACAAACACTTTAATCACGCGAATTGTTTATGATCATAAATCATAACTTGAATTTTAGAAGAAAACTTTATTATTATTATTATTTGTTTCTATTTTTATCTATTTTATCTTATATCCTTGTTAAATTCAAAGGAAAATATAAATTTTTTTAATACAGCCAAATCAAAACAAATACAAATATTGAAAAAATAATTTTATAAATAAATAAAATATTTTAATTATTTCAAACCATTATTTATTTCAAATCTAAAAATATATATTCTTATATTTATATTTTCAAAAAGCTTAAATACCATAAATATTGGAAGATAGTTGGTGCTACAGTTGGTTGTATTTTCATTATATTTTAATTCCAAAAGTACAAAAAAATCCATTATCAGACGTACATAGTGCAGAATAACCTAACTTCATGATTCAACCAATTTTTGCCATAATAGAAAAGGAACAAATTTGAAAAAAAAACTTTTTATTGTGCGTGTCTATTCAGGCAGAGGAATGTATACACTGAATTCCATAATTCCAGCTGCGGCCACTTAGTTGGTACCATTTTTACCTCCTTGACTTTTCTACGCAATTAGAATTTCATCATTCTAGCTGTAGTCGTTTAGTTGGTACTATTTTTATCCCTCTGTACCATTGTATCCCTTGAAAGTACGAATTTCGTTTATTTTCCGTGTCTACGCAGTCAGAGGAATGTATACTCCGAATTGCATGACTCTAGCTGCGGTCATTTGATTGGTACTATTTGTACCCCTTTTTCTATTTTAACCCCAAAAAGTACGAATTTCGAAAAATTCGTCTATTTTTCGTGTCTACGCAGAGGAATGTATACTCCGAATTTCATGACTCTAGCTGCGTTTATTTGATTGGTACTATTTTTATCCCCTTTTTTCATTTTAACCCCAAAAAGTAGGAATTTCAAAAAATCTGTTTATTTTAAGTGTCTACGCAATCGGAGGAATGTATACGCCGAATTTCATTATTCCATGTGTAGCCGTTTGGTTGGTACCATTTTTATCCCTCCGTACCCATTGTATCCCTTGAAAGTACGAATTTGGAAAAAAAGAAACCTTTTATTTTGCATGTCTACGTAGTCAAATCCGAATTGCATGACTCTAGTGCGGTCATTTGATTGGTACTATTTTTATCCCTTTTTTATTTTAAACCCAAAAAATTACGAATTTTGAAAAATTGGTGTATTTTACATGTCAATGCAATCAGAGGAATGTATACGCCGAATTTCATTATTCTAGGTACAGCCGTTTGGTTGGTACCATTTTTATCCCTCTATTCCCATTTTACCCCTTAAAAGTACGAACTTGGAAAAAAATACTTTTATATTATGTATCTACTCAATTAGAAGAATGTACACACCGAATTCCGTGTTTCTAGCTGTTGTAGTTTAATATGTACCATTTTTATCCCTTTTTTGTCCCATTTCACCCCCTACAAATAATAATCACTTTATGGTGCACGTTTTTGCTATAAGGGGAATGCGCATACCAAATATCAAGCAAATATAAACAGACATATTCAAAAAACATGCTTAAATGCGCTAAAATATTAGGGATTATTATGGGTATTTTTAGTCCTTGTGAGGGAAAAAATTTTCCCTTTGGGCCGATGTCGCCCCGTTTCAATCCCAACCGATCTACGACTATAAGACGCATTTATGGAAAATTTGGTCGTTCTAGCTCCTTTCGTTTAGATGCTAGCGTGCTTTCAACAGACGGACAGACGAACATGGCTAGATCGTCTTAGAATTTTATGACGATCAATAATATATATACTTTATAGGGTCTCAGGTCGATATTTCAATGTGTTACAAACGGAATGACAAAGTTAGTATACCCCCATCCTGGAGGTGGAGGGCATAAAAATGGTGCCAACTAAATTATTGCTGCTAGAATCGTAAAATTTTATATGTAAATTTCTCTGGCCATGTAGAAGAGCATTAAAATCGGTTTTTTCGAAATTTGCACTTTTAAGATTTGCGCGGAACAAAAAGGGATACAAATAGTACCAATTTAAGTATTGCAGCTATAGTCGTAAGTGTCTTTGCAATTAGTACTTTCAAGGAGTGAGCGGGATAAAACGGGTTTAAAAATGGTACCACCTTAAGTATTTCGGCTAGAATCGTAACATTTGGTATGTAAATTCCTCCTCTAACTGGCATTTCTGCGTGCGAAGTAGCGGGCACTGCTAGTATATTTATAATTCGCAAATGTTCTTACGGGAGAGTGTCACACACTCTGTACATTTTTTAATGCCAAACTATGGCCACAACAGAGACTTAACAATTCAGCCAAAGAAAATGTTTTTTTTCTTTTAATTTAATTTGAACTCGGATTTCTCATCCTTATGAGAAATCGACATAGGAAACCTTGCGATCCTTACATTTTAATTATAGAATGTGATCAGCAAGAAACATTTTAATACTCTAGCTCCTCAATATTTGGTTTTTGGTCTCTTTTGCGCAAAAGGGTAAAAACATCCCTAAAACATCAGGTTAACAGGTCAACATGTTCTACAAAAATATTTGCCTTAAAATTCTACTATAAGTCTCTGAATACACCGAAACTCAAAACTTAACTTAAATGACAGAAATAAGTCAAAACTTAAAATCCAGTTTAGGATTAATTTCGTACTTTTTCTGAATTGGTGCTAAACTGTCCCACAAAACATTGTGAACCTTAAATTAGTATAGGATGTGTTCAACAATATTACCTAAAACGGCACGAGGAACATATTTGTGACACGTTTTAACCCTCTAACTCCTCAATACAGGGGTGTTTTTGGTCCCTTTTTGTGCAAAAGGTAAAACCACCCCAAAAACAGCGTTTTAATGAGTCAAAATGTTCTACAAAAATATTGTAAATTCTATTATAATTCGATATGAAAGTGGTGTAACTCATTGGAACGAACTACTTAGTTTTTCTTAATGTGACCTTTACAATTGTCTGAAGCTTTGCCATAATATTTGCCTACTGCAATGAAGTTATGGGACATCGGATTATCGATCGAGGCCATGGCACATGCCGCATTGTCCCATTATCCCATTATTCAATTAGTCGTGTGCGGCATCATGACCTTTAAAAAAAAGGCAATTACTCAAATCTCCAATATTTACTTATTCACACTGGCAACAAATCTTTTATGTTAACACAAAAATCATCTCTCTCTCTCGAGAAAAATCAGTAATTGTCACGCTATCGCCGTTAATTAAAAAATTGTGTTTCGTATTTCATTTTTTGTTTTTCGATAATTTGTGATGTGTGATGTGCACTACAAAGTGTACGATTTAATTATTTGCCATTTATCAGTGTGTGTGCGATCTCCATCATCGGGGTATTATGTTGTCTACCAGCCACAGCCATAAAGTCCCGACACAATTAAACTCCACAGATCGTTGAGATTGTTAATTAATTTATTCATCATTACTACAATAACTGATTACTGACTTCGCATTGACTTTGAAATTTAAATGTTTCTATTTAATTTTGTGAAATTTTATAATCATTATTTATTTATTTGAAATCAAACCAAACCGTGCCGAGCAGCTGTTTTTAATTAAAACCAAGATTTTCTTTCAATATTTATTTATTAGTTTAGTTAATTGTCGGCTGTACATTTCGTATTTCATATTCCCATTGTTCAAAGTCGGCCGTGTAATTAAGTCATTACATTTTGCATCTTGCACATACATACATAACAATAACATTTTTTTATGGTAATTGTAAAACGTGTTGTAGTACGGTGTTATGGATTATTTGTGAAAAATTTGAATTTTTCTGATTAGTTTTTCCTACAAAATGGGCAACTCTTTGAAGTGTTTGTTATTGAATTGTTAGTTAAAGGTATAGGTATAGCTAAATATGGTGACATGAAAAATCGCCCAATGAAAAAAAATTAAATTTACGCCCAATAATAAATGGAAAATCACCCAAATCAAAAATGAAAAATCTCCCAAAAAATGATGTCTTTTTTGAAAAATATATGAAAAATCGTCCAAAAAATTTCAGTAATATTTAATATGAAAAGTCAAAAAAAACTAAAAAAACAAAACTACACAAAAACAGAAAAATCAGCCAAATGAGAAATCGCCCAAAAAATGGCTCATTTTTCATATGAAAAATCGCCCAGAAATAGCCCAAAACGAAAAATGAAATTACGCACAAAAATAAATGAAATATCGCCCAACAAATTTGGGCATTTTTCATATGAAAAATCTCCCAAATTTTGAGTAATTTTTCATCGAAAAATCGCACGAAAATGACCCGAGACTTGTGTAATTATTAATATCGCCCAATACGGAAAATGAAGTTATGCCCAAATTTAAATGAAAAATCGCCAAAAAAAAAAATTGGGTCATTTGTTCATATGAAAAATAAACCAAAAATTTAGGCCATTTTTTCATATGAAAAATCACCCAAATATTTAAGTAATTTTTAATATGAAAAATCGCCCAAAAATGGTCCAAAACGGAAAATTAAGTTGCGCCCAAAAATAAATTAAAAATCATCCAAATCAAAAATGTAAAATCGCCTATAAAAATTGAAAATCGCTTTTCATATGAAAAATCGCCAAAAAGGGAAAATTAAATTACGCCAAAAAAAAAATCACTAAAATATTTAAGTAATTTTAAATATGAAAAATCGCCCAAAAATGGTCCAAAACAGAAAATTAGGCTGCGCCCAAAAATAAATTAAAAATCATCGAAATCAAAAATGTAAAATCGCCTATAAAAATTGAAAATCGCTTTTCATATGAAAAATCGCCCAAAACAGGAAATTAAATTACGCCAAAAAAATCACTAAAATCAAAAATAACAATGGAAAAACTTGGGCCATTTTTCATATGAAAAAATGTACCCACTATCCCCCAATATTTAGGGTATCTAAGATTTTTTGAAGAAAGCTTCTTATATTTACTTTTTGAATTGACTTGAAGTATTATTTCGATATATATAGTATAAACGTCTGTGGATTGCAATCCATGGTGGAGGGTATATAAAGTTCGGCCCGGCCTAAATTAAAAATGAAAAATTGTCCAAAAGATTGTTTAATTTTTCATATGAAAAATCGCCTAAAAATTTGAGTAATTTCATATCACCCAATGGACGATATTTCATGTTTGTTTTTTCATAATGGAAATTTTTTAAATGAAAAATCGCCGAAATCAAAAATTAAAAATCGGCCAAAAAATGTTAATTTTTTCATATGAAAAATCGCCTAAAAATTTGAGTAATTTTTAATATGAAAAATCGCCCAAAAATATCATATCACCCAATGGACGATATTTTATGTTTGATTTTTCATAATGGAAATTTTTTAAATGAAAAATCGCACAAATCAAAAATTAAAAATCGGCCAAAAATTATTTATTTTTTCATATGAAAAATCGCCTAAAAATTTGAGTAATTTTTAATATGAAAAATCGCTCAAAAATATATCATATCACCCAATGGACGATATTTCATATTTGATTTTTCATAATGGAAATTTTTTAAATGAAAAATCGCCCAAATCAAAAATTAAAAATCGCTCAAAAATTGTTCCATTTTTCATATAAAAAATCGCCTAAAAATTTGAGTAATTTTTAATATGAAAAATCGCTCAAAAATATATCATATCACCCAATGAGTACTATTTCATACATGATTTTTCATAATGGAATTTTTTGAAATAAAAAATCGCCAAAATCAAAAATGAAACATCGCCCAAAAATTTTAGTAATTTTTAATATGAAAAATCGCCCAAAATATATCATATCACCCAATGAGAGATTTTTAATATTTGATTTTTCATAATGAAAAAACAAATGAAAATCAACCAAATTTTTTTAAATGAAAAATCACCCAAACCAAAAAAGAAAAATCGCCCAAAAGTTTGAATAATTTTTAGTATGAAAAATCGCCCAAATATATCATATAACCGAAAAACTAACTGAAAAATCAACTAAGTCAAAAATTCAAAATCGCCCAAAATATATCATATCACCCAATAGGCGATATTTAATATTTGATTTTTCATAAAATCGCCTCAAGAATGGAGCATTTTTAATATGAAAAATCGCCCAAAAAATTGGGTAACTTTTCATATAAAAAAAATTAGTAATTTTTAATATGAAAAATCGCCCAAAAATATATCATATCACCCAATGAGTATAGCACTCATTCATACTTGATTTTTCATAATGGAATTTTTTTAATTTTTTTTATCATGATTTATCATGGGAGATTTTTAATATTTGATTTTTCATAATGAAAAAATAAATGAAAATCAACCAAATTTTATAAATGAAAAATCACCCAAACCAAAAATGAAAAATCGCCCAAAAATTTGAATAATTTTTAGTATGAAAAATCGCCCAAAATATATCATATAACCCTATGGTAGATTTTTAATATTTGATTTTACATAACGAAAAACTAAATGAAAAATCAACTAAATCAAAAATTAAAAATCGCCCAAAAAATTGAGTAATTTTTTTGAGCGAAAAATCGTCCAAAAATTTGAGTATTTTTTAATATGAAAAATCGCCCAAAATATATCATATCACCCAATGGGCGATATTTCATATTTGATTTTTTATAATGAAAAATTAAATGAAAAATCAACCAAATTAAAACTTAAAAATCGCCCAAAAATTTTAGTAATTTTTAATCTTCATATCACCCAATGGGAGATTTTTAATATTTGATTTTTCATAATGAAAAAATCAACTAAATCAAAAATTAAAAATCGTCCAAAAAATTGAGTAATTTTTTTGAGCGAAAAACCGTACAAAAATTAGACTAATTTTTAATATGAAAAATCGTCCAAAATATATTATATCTTTTTTCTTAATAAAAAATAAATGAAAAATCACCCAAATCAAAATGAAAAATCGCCCAAAATATATCATATCACCCAATTGGAGATTTTTAATATTTGATTTTTCATAAAATCGCCAAAACAATTGACAATTTTTAATATGAAAAACCGCCCAAAAAAATTGGGTTATTTTTCATATAAAAAATCGCCCTAAACGTTAAGTAATTTTTAATATGAAAAATCGCCAAAAAGATATCATATCACTCAATGGGCAATATTTCATACTTGATTTATCATAATGAAAAAATAAATGAAAAATCACCCAAATCAAAAATGAAAAATCGCCCAAAATATATCATATCACCCAATGGACAGTATTTCATATTTGATTTTTCATAATGAAAAATCGTCCAAATGACCAATACGAAATATCGCCCAAAAATTATGAAAAAAGCCAATTTTTTTTTTTTTTCATAAAAAAAATTACACATCTTTGTATAGGACGTTTTTGGGCCACTTTTCATATATTTTTGGCGATTTTTCGTGTACCCTCTAAATATGAACTGGTGGTGGACATCATCGGATGATAAAAAATCTAACAAATCTCATTTAAATCAGACTATGTAGTGAACAATCGCCCAAATGACAAACATTTAATATTTCTCAGAAATTATGAAAATAGACCCAATTTTTTGGGGATATTTTTCATATGAAAAATTGCACATTTCTTTATGGGAAATTTTTGGGTGATTTTTTGGAGATTTTTTATATGAAAAATTGCACATTTCTTTATGAGAAATTTTTGGTCATTTTCCATATTTTTTGCGATTTTTCGTGCACCCTCTAAATATGAACTAATAGAGGACATCACTGGCTGATCAAAAAATCTAACAAATCTCACTTCAGCCAGACTAATTAATAAAAATAGCCCAAATGACAAATATTCAAAAAAGATCAATTTTTTTGTGGTGACTTTTCATATGAAAAGTCGCACATTTTTGTATGGGGAATTTTTTGTAGACCTCTGTAAACAGTTGATCCTATTCAGTGTGTTTAAAAATCTATATCGCACACAGCTCATTGATTGAAAGAAACTCCACATTATTCCTTCGGGAATGTTTGAAATATTCGTCGGAGAGCTAAAAGATTTTTCCATAAATGGCCATTTTTCATACTTTTTTTGCGATTTTTCGTGCACCCTTTAAATATGAACTAGTTGTGGACATCACTGGCCGATAAAAAAATCTAACAAATCTCACTTCAGCCAGGCTAAATAATAAAAAATCGCCCATATGACAAATATTGCAAAAGACCAAATTTTTGGGGGTGATTTTTCATATGAAAAATCACGCATTTTTGTTCGGGGAATTTTTGGGTAATTTTTCATATTTTTAGCGATTTTTCGTGCACCCTTTAAATATGAACTAGTGGTGGACATCACTGGCTGAAAAAAAAATCTAACAAATCAGGCTAAATAATAAAAAATCGCCCAAATGACAAATATTGCAAAAGACCAAATTTTTTGGTGTGATTTTTAATAAGAAAAGTCGCACATTTTTGTTTGGGGAATTTTTGGGTCATTTTTCATAGTTTTTGTCTATTTTTCGTGCACCCTCTAAATATGAACTAGTGGTGGACATCACTGGCTGATAAAAAATCTAACATTTCTGGCCTTATTAACAACCTTTAGATGGACGGTGACGGACAGCCATGGCTGATCCGGCTCTGTTGATAATTCTGAGCCGATACTATTTTTGGTGTTACAAACATTTAACTTGGAACTAACTTATAATGCCCACAAATTGGTGTAGGGTATAACAAAGATATCATTTCATCGAAATTAAAAAGGATTTTGTACAAAATTAAAATTTAGGAATCCCCCACACTTCTTACACATCACAATTATTTCAAGCAATTCACACTGAACAATTTAAATTAATTTCCCCAGACACCGTAGTCGTCAGAGCTAAGGCCCACCGTCTGTCTTAAATACTTTTTAATAATTTCACAAATATGCGCTGGTAAACCACCTGTTGCTCCACCTTCACCCCCAAAAAACTGTCACACTCCCTTACACACAACAACAACAAAAATCGCAGACTAAACGTTTTACAACATGTTGCATGAGGAAGTCGGGAAGTCGTTCCGCACAGTGTACTTGGAATTCCCCATGGCACAGGTATTTACAATCCGTGTTCTGTTGCACAGTTCGTAGTACAAATCAAATGAGTTTTAACAAAAGTGGAAAGAAAAAATTTAAAACGAAAGGAAAACACGAATTTCCAATGTCAAGCGGATAGTCAGTCAGTCGAGTCTGTTGTCCTCACTTACCTTGTGTATGAGATGCTGTTGATTTGTATTGAAGTTGAATTCAATATTGGCTTAAGGACGTGCAAGTCAGTCGTCGTCGGCAGACAGACAGACAGACGGAAAACCACTGATGATGACGATGAGGAAGATATTGTTGACAAATACTTATGTTGTGTATAGTGAGGGAGGGAGGTATGGATGTGTGTGTGGCGGCGTTTCCGGGTGTTTGCTTTCCTCCGCAAATGTTGTGTCTGAATTGCACACACCAACAACAAAAATCAAATGATGACGGACGTTTACTCGCTGACGAGGATGATGGGTGCGGGCGGGGATGGATGTATGTTGGATCCTTGGGGATATTCAACTGGTCTCTGTGGTTGTTTGGATTGTTGTCTGGTTGCCACTGGAGAGATGGTTGATGTTGGTATTATTGTCGTCGTCGTTGTTGTTGTTGTCGCTGTTGGCTTATCTTTGCCAATGTTGTTGTGGTTTCTTCAGCACTTGCTGAGCTGCCGTTCTTTATTGGGTGCAATATTTCAACCGGAGAATTCCTGTGGGAGAGTAAGGATGATATTGTTGTTATTATTTGTCATTGAATAGACATTAAAATGTTTGGGGAGAGATTAAAATTCAAAAACCGCGTTGTGCAACAGGATTATCAAGGATTGATTTCTTTTAATATTATTACGAAATTATTGTAATTAAGTGGGGATTTCTATTGTTTTAAAATTATGCTGCCAAGAGAGCGAAAAAATATATTTTTCCTCATTTCTTATCTTGGTTTCCTTTACTAAGCGAATGAGTAATATTATCCTCAATTGATATAAGGAAAAAAAGTATTAAGATAATTGGGGAGAGATTAAAATTCAAAATCGGCTTGTGTAAAAGTTTATTTTTATTTAATATTATTAAGAAATTTTTATAATCGCAAGGAGATTTAAAATAAATTCGTATTTCAGTGTACTCCAGCCTGGTAGAGCACTTGTTTTCAATATTTCAAATTATGCTGCCAAGGCCACGAAACAAGTATTTTTCTCAATTCGTATCGATTATTTACATTAAAATAGCTTAATATCGCTGTAATACATATTGAGGAATGGAAAGCACATTAGATCGAATAACTAAAATTTTAGTGGGATTTTCTCCCCCATTTTCAGTCCCTCAATAAATATAACGAAAAAATAATTTTCCTCAATTATGACTTTAAAATCGTTAAAATTCGATCCAAATTCATATAGTTTTGATGAATTAAATACATATTAAAGGGACTAATTTGATTTACGGATGACTGTCTCTCCAAGTCGTCGCCAAAAATAAGCGAATGAGTACTATTATCATCAATTGATGTAACTCAATTAATACAATATTATGGCCTTATGTTCCACATTGGAATGACGAGAAAAATATTCTCATATGAGAAATATATTTCTTTAGACTTTAAAATCGATTAATATCGTTTTGATGAGAAAAAAGCAAATGAGATAATTTTCTCTCCCAGCCAGTTACATAACCACGCGTATGAGTAATATTATCTTCAAACAATATAACTCATACGGCACCCCAATATGGTGATCGGAGAATTAGACTTTATATCGTTTCCATATATGAAATGAATCGAAATTGATAATCGTCAATAATATGTAAAATTAGTCGTTCGTAGACCCCTATAATCAGTTGATCATTATCATTTAGATTGTATGATTGATTGACAGAAACTTCACATTGTTCCTTCGGGGATGTTTGTGGACCTTAATTTTGTATATTGAAAAGTCCCGAGAACAGTAACGAAGGTTTAGACGTTTGGCATAATATTTCCATTACTTCGCATAGTAAATGGAACAGAAGGCTCTGCATTCACTAAATAGCAATGATATGACAGCGGGAAAAAAAACACTATGCAACAAAAATGTTGTCGAACGGTCATGTATAACATTTTCTGATATATTTTGGCTTTCAAAAATCGAAAACGATATTAAAAAAATGTATGGTATTTTTTTATTTAAAAAAATATTAATTTCCCAGTTAAAATCAAATATTATTTTTTTAATATTTTTTAATTAAAAAAGTATATTAAAAAATATGTTTTTATACCCTCCACCTCCAGGATGGGGGTATATTCACTTTGTCATTCCGTTTGTAACACCTTGAAATATTCATCGGACACCCCATAAAGTATATATATTCTGGGTCGTGGTAAAATTCTAAGACGATATAGCCATGTCCGTCTGTCCGTCTGTCTGTCTGTTGAAAGCACGATAGCGGCCGAACGAAATGAGCTAGGAGGTTCAAATTTTTCCTAAATGTGTCTTATGGTTGTAGATCGGTTGGGATTGAAAGTGGGCGAGGCCCAGAGGGAAAATTGTTTCCCTTACAAGGACTGAAAATACCCCTAATATTTAGAGTATTTCAGCCTGTTTTTGAACATATTAGCTTGTATTTACTTGATATTTGGAATGCGCATTCCCTTTATAGCATAAAAGGTCACCATAGAGTGATTTTTATTTGTAGGGGGCGAAATGGGACAAAAAGGGATAAAAATGGTACATATTAAACGACAACAGCTAGAAACACGAAATTCGGTGTGTACATTCCTCTAATAGAGTAGATACATAATAAAGAGTGATTTTTTTGAGGTTAGGATTTTCATGCATTAGTATTTGACAGATCACGTGGGATTTCAGACATGGTGTCAAAGAGAAAGATGCTCAGTATGCTTTGACATTTCATCATGAATCGTCTTACAAACGAACAACGCTTGCAAATTATTGAATTTTATTATCAAAATGCGTGCTCTGTTAAGAAAGTTCATTGCGCGCTTCCATTTTATGGTCAGTTTAATCGACCCACTGAAGCGGCTATTCGGGCTATTGTGACTAAATTTCGCACCAAATTTACATTGTTGGACATTAAACCACCAACACGCTTACGTAGAGTGCGAACTGAAGAAAATATCGCAGCTGTATCGGCCAGTGTTAATGATGACCACCAATTTTCGATTCGTCGCCGTTCGCACCAATTGGGTCTCTGTTACTCAAAAACGTGGAAATGCCAAAATTGGACTAAGCGGATGGACCACCTAAGACGCAGCCGCGGTCAACATTTAAATGAAATTATCTTCAAAAAGTAAATGTCATGGACCAATCTAACGTTTCAAATAAAGAACCGATGAGATTTTGCAAATTTTATGCGTTTTTTTTTTAAAAAAAGTTATCAAGCTCTTAAAAAATCACCCTTTATAAAAGTATTTTTTCCAAATTAGTACTTTTCAGGGATAAAATGGGAATAGAGGGATGAAAATAGTACCAACCAAACGGCTGCTCTTAGAATAATGAAATTCGGTGTATACATGCCTCCGATTGCATAGACACGTAAAATAAAGGAATTTTTCGAAATTCGTACTTTTTGGGGTTAAAATAGAAAAAGGGGTAAAAATATTACCAAACAAATGACCGTAGCCTAGAGTCATGAATTTCGGATTATACATTCCCCTGACTGTGTAGACACATAAAATAAAAGGTTTTTTTTCAAATTCGTACTTTTAAGGGATACAATGGGTACAGAGGGATAAAATAATACCACCTAAACGACTACAGCTAGAATGATAAAATTCTGTGTGTACATCCCTCCAATTTCGTAGACACGTTAAATAAAGAGATTTTAAAAAGTCGTTCTCTTAAGGGGATAAAATAGAAAAAAGGGGATAAAAATGGTACCAACCAATACTCTGCTACTTAGACACACAAAATAAAAATATTTTTCCAAATAAGTACTTTTTACTTTTATAGCAAAAAATTGGTTGAATCATGAAGTTATGTTATTTTGCACATGTACGTGAGATAATGGATTTTCAAAATTTGTACTTTTGGAATTAAAATAGAATGGAAATACAACCAACTGTATCACCCACTATCTACCAACATTTATGGTATTTAAGCATTTTGAAAATATAAATAGAAGAATATTTATTCTTTGAATTGGCGATTTGGTAGCCTTGTCGTGGTTTGAAATAATTAAAATATTATTTTTATTTATAAAATTATTTTTTTAATATTTGTATTTGTTTTGATTTGGCTATACAAAAATTAACGCCGTTTTTACTTGTTATTTTTAAGGAGGAAATTTGAAATAATTAATAATGCTAAACTTATACAGACTCTCTTCTTTTTCATTTGATATCCATATATAGTCTTTGTATAACAAGGAAAAGTACAAAAATAAATTATTAAAACACATATCCTTTGTAAATTAAATGCCCTGTAAAAAGGAGAAAATATCATGAAATGAAAAACTGAATACTCACTTCCTATATATGTCGTCTAGTTTCACTTGTATATATGGTCTTGTATCACGGTGCGATATTTCAATACGAACGGTGCAATATTTCATAACGAAAAATCACCCAAAAAACCAAATATGAAAAAACGCAGGCAACCATTCTTTGAGTAGCCGGTTTGGACATACACCTGTGGAGAAAATCTTTAACCCAGGCCGAAGGACGGCAACGCATGAATCCTTTATTCTGTGTAGCCGGATTTTCTCCCTGAGGAGAAAATCTTTAAGTCAATTTCTGAACGAATTTTTATTTGGTCTTTTTTGCATTTATTTTTGGACATAATTTCATTCTTTGGGCGAGTTAGAATTAATATTTTTGGCTGCACGAAAAATCGCCCAATGAAAAAACAGCCGAAAAAAATATGAAAAGGGCAATTTTGTTATGAAAAATTACCCACTTTTTTGGATGATTCTTTAATGTTTGGTTTGGGCGATTTTTTTATTTATTTTTGGGCTTAATTCCTTTTTTCGTTTTGGACCATTTTTTGTCCAATTTTTGTTTTTGAAGATTTCTCATATATTATTTTTGGCGATTTTTCACGTCGAAAACTAGCTTAGATTTAACACTATTTTTCACAGGCTCTGAAAATGGTCCTCTGTAATACATTAGGATCTTACTGAGATCGCCGATGTTTAACAAGTTTTGTAACTTTCCACCAAGATCCAGTGTAAAAAGACAATTTATTCTGTAAACCCTTCGATAATGCAATTGAAATTGTCATGAATAGTGATTGGACTCAAACAGCCATATCCTTGAGTTTCTTGTTAACAACTGAACCAAAAAATCCACAAACAACAAAATATTCATATTTGTTTTAAACCCTACTCTATATTTCTCTAAACCTCACCACCTCTTTTGTTTCAAATTAAAATATTCATAGGTGTGTTTTGGATTTTTGTTTTAAAACTCACACCTTTCTGGCGCAAACAATCGACGACCGCAACTCAACTGAATGACCATCCAAAACATAAATGTCTATAGATTTTGCTAAACCATCTGTCAAAATCATACATCAGGCCTTTAATACAATAAAATTGTATTCATAACAAACCACCCAAAAGCTGTACGGAAGTAAGAGTGGTTGGCGGTCCAGGCGATGACCACAACAATGACCAAACATCTTCATAAGCCATAAGCCATGAGCCTTGTGTGTGACCATCACTGTCAGTAACAGTTGAAAACACTTTAACCAAAACACAAAACATGGACAGCGGACAACATACAGTTTACTGGGAAAAGGGTATTTAAAGTCTACATGCCCTCCTTCGTCGTTAGCAGACTTGTACTTGAGGTCAACTCAAATATGTTCCAACCAACAATAATTGACCAATTAAGCTGTTATGCTAATGTGGGGTTGTTGGCTGTGTATCGCCTGTCTGTGTTTGGATGGAGGGAGCGATTGACAACCCCCCCCCCCCCCCGGTGAAAATTAGATTTAAATTATTGCCCAGTCATATCCATGAGGGGAACGTTAGTACTACACGTTACTGTACTAGTTATTGTTGTTAATTACACACCAAAGGATTATAATTATTATTATTAGCTGGCTGGTTGGCTGACTGGTCCACATAGGCTTCAAGTTTCCGTTAAACATACACTCAATTGATGTTTGTTTAAAATTGTATCATAAGAACAACAACAAGTTGTTGTAAATATTGCATCAAACAATTTAATTGAGCAATTGTCGTTGCTTAAATTAACCCAGAGCAGATGTTGTTAACTGTTGTCGAAGGTGTAATTTAAGCGATTAGCGATTAATATCACTAAAACAAGTAAGCTTAAGCTTATGGGAAAAGAGTCGGTTATTAATAGCTAAGGTCATTTTCTTCTTATTAGCAGGAAATATGTCTGCTATTACAGCAAATATTTTGCCATAACAACAAAGTGTTTGCTGTTTTCACAGGATTTTTCTTTTAATCCCAATGAAACCAAAGACAAAAACATTCATTGTGGCGAAAATGTAAAAGTGAATAAATATAAAGGGTGGTTAAATTGTAAGGGCCGATGTTGAATGTGAACCACACCTAAACGTCAAGTTTTGTTTCTGCAATTCATTTGACATTTCTCAATTTCAGACTAACTCAATTTGAACCATGGAAAGATACACAATCGAGCAACGCGTTAAAGTTATTCAGGCTTATTATGAAATTGGGCGTTCAAATCAAAATGCATATCGTGCATATCGAAGAAAGAAAGGGTGTACGTCGATAAGCCAGCAACAATTCAAGAGCTAAAATTAAAATTTAACCACCATTTGAAAATTCTGATTTTTAAAAAATTGCTAATTGCGAAATAGGAAAAATATTAAATTTTATTTTTAATATCCCATCTACGAAACTAATGCTTTCTTGAAATATTTATCTATGGATATATTACGGTTATTATGATGTTCGTTTAAATTATACCCTCCTCCAAAGTACTTTAAATGCTAGCGACAACTTCGAAAATTTGAAATTTTAATAATAAAAATATATTTTTCAAACGTAGGACTCCAAAGTACATTGAAAAATGCTTTACATACATAGCTTTCGAAAAAATGGTTGTAAACTAGAGTGATAGGTTGAGAATAGCCTAACCCTCCTCCTTCATTGAACTACGTAATCAAAAACTGATTTGAAAAATGATCATCAGCGCCCAATTTAACATGAAATTAAAAAAATTAAATGGGCCATAACTTCTAAAATATAGCCCTGAGAGCTAAAAGAAGGATAATTTGTGATCACCCATAAATCCTGAATGTTTTAGAATTTTTAAATTGGCCATAACTTCTAAAATATATCCCTGAGAGCTAAAAGAAGGATAATTTGTGATCACTTATAAATCCTGAATAATTTATAATTTTTAAATGGGCCATAACATCTAAGATATAGCTCTGAGAGCTAAAAGAAAGATAATTTGTGATCACTTATAAATCCTGACTTTTTTATAATTTTTAAATGGGCCATAACTTCTAAAATATAGCCCTGGGCCATAACTTCTAAAATATTCCTTTGAAACTTAATACAATGGGTCATTTCTATAAAATATATTTAAAAAATATTAATATATATTTAACATATATTAATATATATTTAAAAACAAAAAGTATGCACTTTTTAAAAGAAGTTATGGACAGTTGAAAATGGTTGAAATCATAAAAAATGTGGCGAAATATGAATTCCGCAGCTAGCTTTTACTGTAAGAGATGAAACTGCACCAAATGTTAAATTTAATTTGAACTAATATATAATTCAAAAAAATATTGTTAAATTTAATTTGAACTAATATATAATTCAAAAAAATATTAAATTAATTTAAAGGGTGATTTTTTAAGAGCTTGATAACTTTTTTAAAAAAAAAAACCCATAAAATTTGCAAAATCTCATCGGTTCTTTATTTGAAACGTTAGATTGGTCCATGACATTTACTTTTTGAAGATAATTTCATTTAAATGTTGACCGCGGCTGCGTCTTAGGTGGTCCATCCGCTTAGTCCAATTTTGGCATTTCCACGTTTTTGAGTAACAGAGACCCAATTGGTGCGAACGGCGACGAATCGAAAATTGGTGGTCATCATTAACACTGGCCGATACAGCTGCGATATTTTCTTCAGTTCGCACTCTACGTAAGCGTGTTGGTGGTTTAATGTCCAACAATGTAAATTTGGTGCGAAATTTAGTCACAATAGCCCGAATAGCCGCTTCAGTGGGTCGATTAAACTGACCATAAAATGGAAGCGCGCAATGAACTTTCTTAACAGAGCACGCATTTTGATAATAAAATTCAATAATTTGCAAGCGTTGTTCGTTTGTAAGACGATTCATGATGAAATGTCAAAGCATACTGAGCATCTTTCTCTTTGACACCATGTCTGAAATCCCACGTGATCTGTCAAATACTAATGCATGAAAATCCTAACCTCAAAAAAATCACTCTTTAGTATTAAATTATTCAATACTGCATACTACAAAATGGAAGTACTTCCGTAGGGAGCAAATTTTAGTCGCAACCCAAAATCCTAATGTAAAAATTTCCCGCTTTTGATTAAGCTCATTTAAATAACTTTTGTTAAATTTTACGAATGTCATTTTCACAAGTGAATGCGAACGATTTTTTCATGTAGAGTCACTGAGGGTCACTTCCACGTAAATTGACCCTTTTATGCATAAAATTTCAATTCAAAATTTCTCATAAGACATACTATTTTTAATTATGTTTCAAAAAAAAATAATGTCAAGAATAGGAGTGTTCTTTTCCTTTTCTAGATATAGTGCGATGTTTTAAAGGAATTTCCGCCGCACAGTGGTTCAGAATCAAAATTCAATAACTTTTGTTCCAGTAAACATTGGGTTTTGTAAAAAATTTAAATTAGACCCAAGGAATATTTTGAGATATTAACATTGAAAATCAGATAATCGGATATATTTTTTCGATTTTAAAGAAATGTAAATTTTTTATTTTTTGCTTTTATGTTTTTAACATTATTTTGCGTATTTGCCCAGAAAACGATTTGTTTTTCAGATTTTTAAAATTGAAAGAAACACGTATTTTTTCGACTTTGTCGAACTGTTTCTCTCACATTTGTTTTATTAGAAATTGTGGTTTCTTAGCTTTGCAATTTCAATGAAGACGGGAATGAAAGGAGGCATTAGAAATCAATCAAAATCAAAGTGATAAATTGTCCAAACAGAAAATATCAACAAAAAAGTGGAGGAAATTGATAGTCAAACCTAAAATTTTTTATTTATATATTTTGGTTGTATTAGATTCATCAAATCAAGACAAAAAATATAGACAATTTCTTTCAACTGTTTAATAAAATTAAAATTTTCGTCGTAGGTATCTTTAACATTTGTCTCACATTTTTTGATATATTGGTCCGATCCTCCAGCTTTTATGTTTTATCAGAGGTTATTATGATGTCTACCAATATTGCGAATTGCACTTTCACATAGAAACGTGGATTAGAAGCAGCCTCTGCAATTTTTTTAATTTTTGTTTAAATAGCACGAAAAGTCACCACAAACTATAAAAAAGAATATATTATATCGGGTGATTTTTTAAGAGCTTGATAACTTTTTTTTTTAAAAAAACGCATAAAATTTGCAAAATCTCATCGGTTCTTTATTTGAAACGTTAGATTGGTCCATGACATTTACTTTTTGAAGATAATTTCATTTAAATGTTGACCGCGGCTGCGTCTTAGGTGGTCCATCCGCTGGCATTTCCACGTTTTTGAGTAACAGAGACCCAATTGGTGCGAACGGCGACGAATCGAAAATTGGTGGTCATCATTAACACTGGCCGATACAGCTGCGATATTTTCTTCAGTTCGCACTCTACGTAAGCGTGTTGGTGGTTTAATGTCCAACAATGTAAATTTGGTGCGAAATTTAGTCACAATAGCCCGAATAGCCGCTTCAGTGGGTCGATTAAACTGACCATAAAATGGAAGCGCGCAATGAACTTTCTTAACAGAGCACGCATTTTGATAATAAAATTCAATAATTTGCAAGCGTTGTTCGTTTGTAAGACGATTCATGATGAAATGTCAAAGCATACTGAACATCTTTCTCTTTGACACCATGTCTGAAATCCCACGTGATCTGTCAAATACTAATGCATGAAAATCCTAACCTCAAAAAAATCACTCTTTATATATATAGTTTGTAATAGCTGGCAACTTAACGAAAAGAACAAGGCGTTTTTGAAGAAAATCTATGAATAAATGTAGAAGTTATGATTTAAAAAAACTTTGCGTCTATAAAGAGTATCATAACTTCTACATTTATACTTAGCTTTTTTCATATAAACATTTTTTTTCGCTTTAAAAAAATAAAACAAAATATTTTTCTTTTATATTTTTTATGATTTTCTTTTTTCCCAAATTTTTGAAGACTGTTCCCAAACCACTGTTTCTGGTGAAAGTATTTGAAGTATGAAAGTATATCTATAGTCATCATGAGTACTTTTAATTTAACATATAACCGGGTGTTATCGGATTTATATTTCCAAAATGAGAGTACCAACATTTAAGGTACCTTCGCCGAAAATTGGAATTTTAGTAAAAAATAAAAAATGAATTACAATATTTTTTAATATCGTTTTCGAGTTTAGAAAGCCAAAATACATTAAACAAATTGTTAAACGCGACTCTTCGACTAAATTTTTTTGCATTTTTTTAATATGACAGTTAATATTTAAAATAAATTAATAGTCAAGTTGCAACTTATTTCAATCCATTACGTGGAAATTTTTCGTGGAGAAGCTCATTTTCATCTCGGTTCAGAGAACCCACACGTGACTATTGAGAAGCCAATGCATCCACAACGAATCACTGTTTGGAGTGGATTTTGGGCTGTACTAAAAAGTGGGTTGATCGGAAGAGGTACTGCCGAGCCGGTCGTGGTAGTCATTTATTGTGCTCCATTATAAACCAGAAATAAAACCGGAAATTTTGAAAAAATAATCAGTACTTTTTTATAGACGGCTCTAATTTAAAAACTTAACCACCCTATATTTACATTATATATGCACAAACCTCACTGCATATAATTTTGAAGAGTGAGTGTGATCTACCTAAGCCCTTTTCACATTAAAATTTTTATTTTGTTAAGCAGAAACCGGCTATTATTTTTATATAAAGAGTGATTTGTTTGAGGTTAGGATTTTCATGCATTAGTATTTGACAGATCACGTGGGATTTCAGACATGGTGTCAAAGAGAAAGATGCTCAGTATGCTTTGACATTTCATCATGAATCGTCTTACAAACGAACAACGCTTGCAAATTATTGAATTTTATTATCAAAATGCGTGCTCTGTTAAGAAAGTTCATTGCGCGCTTCCATTTTATGGTCAGTTTAATCGACCCACTGAAGCGGCTATTCGGGCTATTGTGACTAAATTTCGCACCAAATTTACATTGTTGGACATTAAACCACCAACACGCTTACGTAGAGTGCGAACTGAAGAAAATATCGCAGCTGTATCGGCCAGTGTTAATGATGACCACCAATTTTCGATTCGTCGCCGTTCGCACCAATTGGGTCTCTGTTACTCAAAAACGTGGAAATGCCAAAATTGGACTAAGCGGATGGACCACCTAAGACGCAGCCGCGGTCAACATTTAAATGAAATTATCTTCAAAAAGTAAATGTCATGGACCAATCTAACGTTTCAAATAAAGAACCGATGAGATTTTGCAAATTTTATGCGTTTTTTTTTTAAAAAAAGTTATCAAGCTCTTAAAAAATCACCCTTTATTTCCCCCCCTAAGATTGTCGGTTTCCAGTGAGACAAACGAATCATCAAAATTGAGCATGTTAGCAAGTGACTTTCTATAAGCCACAGTATACCATTCGTTTGGAAAAAGGTTCATCTCGAATTTTTCCAAAATCAATTTGCCTTAATTTTAGACGATTTGTTTGTCGACGAATTCGACTTTAACAAAATTTCTATAAATGTATTAATTTTTATTTTTATTTTATTATTATTTATTTACTTATATATTTATTTTTTATTTATTATTTATATATTTTTATTTTATTTATTATTTATTTTTTATTTACTTATATATTTATTTTTAAATTATAACAAACTAGACTCAAAGGAATTTGTCGGTAAACGAAAGCAGAAAACCTGCTGAAAGAGCAGAATAAGGATATTATGATATTGCGATTGTGTCTTTAATGATGATTGCCCCAAGCTAATATTAAAAGAAATTCTAGCTAAACTCGTTTACGCCGTCAATCTGAAAGGCTTTTAAATTATGAACGCTTATTTATTATCTATTTTTATATACTTATTTACAGCAGACATTTTTAGCAGACTACAAACTCTTTAGCAGTGGGAATGCCGACGTAATATTGCAGAAAAACTGCTGTTATGGCAGAAAAACTGCTGTAATAGCAGAAAAGTGCATATTGACAGCAGACAATCGCTGCTATTAATAACAAACAGTTTTCTCTAAATGTATATATAATAATGCTCTAGCAACTAAGACAATCGTCCTAGTTTTTAATTAATTTCACACGTATATTTCGCTAATGTTTTTAGTTTATTATTTAACTATTAAAAATTCAAGCTCTATGACAATTTTGTTTTTCGAACTTCTTTGAACAAATTGATATTTTTTTCTCCTCGATTTTTAATTTTTCATAATTAAATAATTAATTAATTTCAAATATTTTTTTTATTATTTTCTCAATTTTTTTTGCTACACATCGCAACAGGTGAAGGGAGGGTAAAATTCCTTCTGGACGAACTTGATTCCAATATTTCGAACCTTCTTTGAAAAGCATGGTATAAAGTAACAATTGATATTTCAATATTTAAATGATAAATTTATTTCAAATATTAATATTAATATTTGGGTAGATATGGTCTTTAGTTTTAGTGGAAGGAAGGAGGGTAAAATTCGTTCTGGACAAACTTGATTCCGATATTTCGACCTTCTTTGAAGAATAACAAATTGATATTTGTCTCCTCGATTTTTAAAATTTAAATAATAAATTAATTTTAAACATTTATTTTTTTAGTTATTCTGGATAGTCATGGTCTCTAGTTTATGAAATTTAATTTTTGCCACATATTGTAAAAGTTGGTGGGAGGCTAGGCAAGTCCTGGACGAACTTGATTGCAATATTTCGAACCTTCTTCGAAAAGCAGAGTATGAAATAACAAATTAAATATCAATTTTGAATTTTATTTTTAAAATATTTAAATGATAAATTTATTTCAAATATTTATTTTTATTATTTGCATAGATATGGTCTTTCGTTTTAGTGAAAGGAAGGAGGGTAAAATTCGTTCTGCACGAAATTGATTCCATTATTTCGACTTTCTTTGAAGAACAGAGTATGAAATGACAAATTAAATATCAATTTTGATTTTTATTTTTTAATATGTAAATAATAAATTTACTTCAAATATTTTTATTCGATTTTTATTTCGATCTTCTTTGAAGATAACAAATAACAAATTGATATTTGTCTCCTCGATTTTTAAAATTTAAATAATAAATTAATTTCAAATATTTATTTTTTTAATATTTGGGTAGACATTGTCCCTAGTTTTAGTGGAAGGAAACTAAATTTTTGCCACACATTGCAACAGATGAAGGGAGGGTAAAATTCGAACTTTTTTGAAAAACAGGGTATGAAGTAACAAATTGATATTTGGCTCCTTTATTTTTAATATTTAAATAATAAATTAATTTCAAACATTTCAGTTTTTTATTGTTTGTTTGGGTAAATAGAAACCATATTAGCCCAAATAATAAGTTTTAGTGAAAGAAAATTTAACTTTTGCCACACATTCAACAGGTGGATAGAGAGAGAGTAAAAATCGTTCTGGACGAAGTAGATTACAATATTTCGAACTTCTTTGAAGAAACAGGGTATGGGAATTAACAAATTGACATTTGTCTCCTTGATTTTTAAATTTTAATATTTAAATAATAAATTAATTTAAAATATTTATTTTTTATTATTTTAGTAGAATTCGTCCTGGACGAACTTGATTCCAATATTTCGACCTTCTTTGAAAAACAGGGTATGAAGTAACTAATGGACATTTGCCTCCATGATTTTTAATTTTTAATATTTAAATAAGAAATTAATTTCAAATTCTATTTTTTATTATTTTGGGTAGACATGGTCTCTTGTTTTAGTGGAAGGAAAATTATGGAGGGAGGGTAGATTTCGTTCTGGCCGAACTTGATTCTACATAAACTTCTACATTAATCTTTGGTTTAATTTACGATAACTTCCACAAAATTTTTTGGATACAAATTAATTATAAAAATATAGATAGATCTAAACTACAATCTTATTTTTATAGTGAATAATTGGTAGAGAAATTAGACTTACACCCTTGTTGTTGTTAGCAGGTCACATATTTTGTTACTCGAAATAATTTCGAAGTTTCGTTTCGTTCGTTCGTTCGCTGTTGTTTTTTTACAAAAAATATATATCTTCACTGTCTTCACGGAAATTTAAACTAAAATTCACTACAACCAAAATTCGAAACTGCAACAAAAGTTGTAAAGAAAACTAACTTCAAACAAACACTACTGTTTCCGGTTCGGTTCGGTGTGTTGGAATAAAAAGTTTGTTCGTTTTACCACCAGGCAGACAGAGTACAGACTATGGAATTAAGAAATAAATAAATAAATTTTCACTTGTGGTCTGTTCTATTTGTTTTATTTTTTGTGCTTTTTTTCTATTTTTCTATTTCTTTCTGTGGGATTTTTGTCTTTTTTGGTTAACGGTTCGTTTTTTTTTTGTGAAGAAGAGAAATTAGAAAACACTACCAACAGCAACGAGATCTCGTCTCGCACTGAATTCACCAAGTGATTAATTCCTGCAGCTGCTCTTGGCCGAAGGATGTTTGGATGCTGAAGTTGAAGCTGAAGCTGAAGGCACCACTACCACTGGCACTAACACTAATGCAAACTGACGGAGACTACTTGTAACACCACAGCTACGAGGACGATATCAAATTTCAGCGAATCTCGCACAATCGTGAAACATATGAGTAAAGTAAAGTAGTGTTGGTGTGTATGTGTGTCGGTTTGCCTATGAGCCAGCCGCCTTCGTGTCAAGTTCGCAAACTCACGCATTCAGGACTCAAACACGCACACACACATACACACACACTCAAATTCAAATGTTCGTCCTGTGTGGCTACAGCTTCCGCGTGCGTGTAAAACTCCTGTTGCTTTTTGCAGCAGCCTGTTGCAGCTTTTCCGAGTGTTTTGAGTGAACCTTCCTTTTACTCTGTGTGGATTTCGTGGTGTGAAGGGAGGGAGGTGGGTTAGGGTGCATTAATGTGGGATGGTGGTGGCGGTCTTTATGTCTGTCACAATGTGGTTTATTGTTTGAGTAGATTTTCTTGTCCTTGCTTCACGTTATGCTCAATTGCCTTTAGTGTGACTTGCAAAGGATCTAAAAAGTATAATTTACTCTTTTTTCTGTTTGGCGTAGGAAAGGTTAAGGGTTACGCAGTTTCGTTTATTTAGTTTTGGTGCCGGTTTGGGTTTTGGCTTTCCAGTCGTACGGCTAATTGATTTTCTATGCATTTGTTTATTGTTTTAAATGCATAGAAAAATGCTTAATCACTGAGATGAGCGAATGATAGTTTCTGATTATAATTCAATTTAAAATAACAACGAAAATACGCAAATGTATATTAAGATTTTTTTGAACATTTGCCATATAAATTTCGTCCAAATTCACAGTAAATGTTAGCCAAAATTAGGAAAAAATATTTGTTTCTAGTTTTTATCAAATACTCTAATAGTGTTGATAAAAATTTTTTTTTAATTCAAATAATATTTTATTTAAATTGTAGCCCTCAACTGCTATATATTTTCTAATAGTACCGATAGGAAATATTTTTTAAAATTAATTTTAAAAATTAAAAATGTTTAGTTTTTTTAAAAGCACCGATTATATATTTTTTAATTAAAGAAGAAAAAATATTTTATTGTAGCCCACACAACTGCTATATATTTTCTTGTTTAAAAAAATATTTGTTTCTAATTTGTATTTAATACTCCAGAGGTAGCGATTAAAAACACGTTTTAAATAAAAAGAAAAAGTATTTTTTTTAATTATAGCCCACAACTGTTATATATTTCCAGTTTGAAAGGAAAAATAAAAATATTTGTTTCTGAAAATATATTTTAATTAAAAACAAGTAAAAACGGCGTTAAGTTCGGCCGGGCCGAACTTTATATATCCTCCACCATGGATTGCATTCCACCGAGGTTGTCGTTTTTCGTAGAAGTGCAGTAATATTACAGGAAAATATAAATTTTTTAATATAGCCAAACCAAAACAAATACAAATATTGAAAAAAAAATTATTTAATAAATAAATATAATATTTTAATTATTTCAAACCATTATTTATTTCAAATCAAAAAAATAAATATTCTTATATTTATATTTTCAAAAAGCTTAAATACCATAAATGTTGATAGATAGTGGGTGCAACAGTACAAGTACATATTTTGAGAATCCATTATCACACGTACCTAGTGCAAAATAACCTAACTTCATGATTAAACCAATTTTTGCCGTAAAAGAAAAAGTACGAATTTGAAAAACTTTTTTATTTTGCGTGTCAATGCAGTCAGAGGAATGCATACACCGAATTCCATGATTCCAGCTGCGCCCATTTGGTCGTTACCATTTTTACCCCTTTGACGTTTCTACGCAATTAGAATTTCATCATTCTAGCTGTAGTCGTTTAGTTGGTACTATTTTAATCCCTCTGTACCATTGTATCCCTTGAATTTCGAAAAATCCTTTTATTTCCCAGTCAGAGGAATGTATACTCTAGCTGCGGTCATTTGGTTGGTACTATTTGTATCCTTTTTTTCATTTTAACCCCAAAAAGTACGAATTTCTAAAAATCTGTTTATTTTAAGTGTCTACGCAATCAGAGGAATGTATACACTGAATTTCATTATTCCAGGTGTAGCCGTTTGGTTGGTACCATTTTTATCCCTCCGTACCCATCGTATCCCTTGAAAGTACGAATTTGAAAAAAAAAACCTTTTATTTTTCATGTCTACGTAGTCAAAGGAATGTATACTCCGAATTTCATGTCATGTTTTCTATTTTGACCCCAAAAAGTACGAATTTCGAAAAATCAGTTTATTTTCCGTATCTACACAGTCAGAGGAATGTATACTCCGAATTTCATGACTCCAGCTGCGGTCTTTTGATTGGTACTATTTTTATCCCCTTTTTTCATTTTAACTTCAAAAAGTACGAATTTTGAAAAATACGTGTATTTTACGTGTCTATGCAATCAGAGGAATGTATACACCGAATTTCATTATTCTAGGTACAGCCGTTTGGTTGGTAACATTTGTATCCCTCTATTCCCATTTTACCCCTTAAATTTGGATAAAATACTTTTATATTATGTATTAGAGGAATGTACACACCGAATTTAGTGTTTCTAGCTGTTGTCGTTTAATATGTACCATTTTTATCCCGTTTTTTGCCCTATTTCACCCCCTACAAATAAGAATCACTTTATGGTGCACGTTTTTGCTATAAGGGGAATGCGCATACCAAATATCAAGCAAATATAAACAGACAAATTCAAAAAACATGCTTAAATACGCTAAAATATTAGGGATTATTATGGGTATTTTTAGTCCTTGTGAGGGAAAAATATTTCCCTTTGGGCCGCTTCAATCCCAACCGATCTACGACTATAAGACGCATTTATGGAAAATTTGAACGTTCTAGCTCCTTTCGTTTAGATGCTACCGTGCTTTCAACAGACGGACGGCCATGGCTAGATCGTCTTAGAATTTTATGACGATCAATAATATGTATACTTCATAGGATCTCAGGTCGATATTTCAAGGTGTTACAAACGGAATGACAAAGTTAGTATACCCCCATCCTGGAGGTGGAGGGTATAAAAATATTTCATTTTAATTGTATTCCACAACTGCTATATTTTCTTGTTTAAAAAATTATTTGTTTCTAATTTGTATTCAATACTCTAATATTAAGGATTAAAATATTTTTTTTAATTAAAAAGAAAAAAATTATTTTATTTAAATTGTAGCCCACAAGTGATATATATGTTCTTGTTTGAAAAAATAAAAGTATTTGTTTCTAATTTGTATCCAATACTCTAATAGATAGTACCGATTAAAAACACTTTTTTTATTAAAAAGAAAACATATATTTAATAAATAAAAATATATTTTAAATTGTTGCCCACCCAAATAAATAAAATATATATTTTCTTGTTTCAAATTAAAATTTAAAATATTTGTTTCTAATTTGTATTCAATACTCTAATATTAACGATTAAAATATTTTTTTTAATTAAAAAGAAAAAAATGTATATTTTATTTAAATTGTAGCCCACAGCTGCCATATATTTTCTTGTTTGAAAAAATACAAATATTTGTTTCTAATTTGTATCCAATACTCTAATAGATAGTACCGATTAAAAACACTTTTTGTATTAAAAAGAAAAAATATATTTAATAATTAAAAATATATTTTAAATTGTAAATTGTGTAAATAATAATATGTGTTACAATTTAAATAAAATATATATTTTCATGTTTAAAAGAACTAAAAATATTTCTATACGCTAACAGTACCGATTAAAAATACTTTTTTTATTGAAAAAATCTTGTTTGAAAAAAATATTTGTTTCTAATTTGTATCCAATACTCTATAATAGATAGTTGCAATTAAAAACACATTTTTATTAAAAAGAAAAAATATATTTTATTTAAATTGTAGCCCACCCCAACTGCTATATATTTTCTTGTTTAAAAGAATTTAAAATATTTGTTTCTATACTCTAAAAGTACCGATTAAAAATACTTTTTTAATTGAAAGAAGAAAAAAATGTATTTTATTTAAATTGTAACCCACCCCAATCGCTATATATTTTCGTGTTTAAAAAATATATTTTTAATTAAAATGAAAAAAATATTTTATTTAAATTGTAGCCCACAACTGCTATATATTTTTAGTTTGTTACTCTAATAGAAACAATTAAAAATATTTTTCTGTAATTAAAAGAGAAAAAAATATGTTATTAAAATTGTAGCCCACAGCTGATATATATTTTCTTGTTTGAAAAAATAAATAAAAATATTTGTCTTTTTTATGCTATATATTTTCTTGTTTGAAAAAATAAAAACATTTGTATCTAATCTGTATCCAATACTCTAATAAATAGTACCGATTAAAAACACTTTTTTTATTAAAAAGAAAAAATATATTAATAAATAAAAATATATTTTAAAATGTAAATTGTGCAAATAATAATATGTGTTACAATTTAAATAAAATATATATTTTCTTGTTTAAAAGAATTAAAAATATTTGTTTCTATACTCTAACAGTACCGATTAAAAACAATTTTTGGTAAAAAAATATATTTTATTTAAATTGTAACCCACCCCAACTGCTATATATTTTCTTGTTAAAAAAATATATTTTTTAATTAAAAAGAAAAATTATTTTATTTAAATTGTAACTGCTATATAATTTCTAGTTTGATACTCTAATAGTAACAATTAAAAATATTTTTCTTTAATTAAAAGAGAAAAAATTTAGATCAAAACTGCTATATATTTTCTTGTTTCAAATTAAAACTTAAAATTTTGTTTCTAATTTGTATTCAATACTCTTAGTACCGATTAAAAATATTTCTTTCTTAATTAAAAAAAGAAAAAATATATATCTTATTTAAATTGTAGTCCACAGCTGCTATATATTTTCATGTTTGAAAAAAATCAAAAAAATATTTGTTTCTAAAAAATATTGTTTTTAAATAAAAAAATATTTAAATTGTAGCTCACAACTGCTATAGATTTTCTTTGTAAAAAATTATAAAAATATTTGCTTAAAAAATTACAAATCTGTTACCTCGCACACAAATAGACCATATTCCAATGTTAAATTAAAACCCATAAAACTTCCACACGGATAATCGGTATCTGCTATATTTTGGTATTGAATAATGTTTTTTTTTTCGATCGGTCTCTTGATAGACCACACTGTTTTCTTTTGAAAAATAAAAATAAATATTTATTTTTCTATTTTTTTAATATACCCTTAAAAATTGTGTTTTTTATTCAAAACATGTTTTTTCTTTCTGGGTAGTATTAAGAGAGGCGTCTTGCAAGATTTCGCACTTAACATTAATATGAGCCGCCAATAAGTTTAAGAATGCCACATTAAAAGTTCACAAAAATCTAAATTAGAATTTTTGATTTTCTATTAGGTATGTATAATCTTTAATTTGGCTAAAATTAGAATAATTAATATATATTTCCTTTAGACATTTGACAAGTTTAGATAGAACATAAATGCATATTTTGAGAATCATAAAAAAACAAATCAAAGTTCATTTTTAGTGACAACAACTTTCTTCATAAATTCGTATTATCTGCTTTGTATTTTGATTGAGAAGTCAAAATGCATAATTTGATATGGTTGGCTGGCCGTCTGGATGTTTATCATGTTTACTTTCGAAAGCAAAAGTTTGCCCGCTCTACATACATAGTTAATGAAATGTAAAATTGTTTTTTTTTTCTTTCGAAATTTATAATCATTGTAGAAAACAAAAGTTTTGCATTTAAAATCACTCCATGGGCGCCATTTATTTATTTTTAAAATTAAAAAATCATGAGCTATGCTCTATAAATCACTACCAAGTGCAATTTTTGATTATATTTATGATTATATTAGTTTAAAAACATATAAATAAATGAAATTTTCTTCTTGTGTATATTGTGGGTAAAATAAAATAAAAATATGAAAAGAAATTTTTATTTTTTAACATAATTTTTCGTCCTTGTTAGTTTCTCTGCACATATTTTGAGATAGAAATATCCAATCAAGACATCTAATATTAATTTTAAAATAATTATGCAAAACAACAATTAGACAATAATCGTTTAAAAAATCCAAATACGAAAAATCTGTTTTTCAACTTTTTCCATTTGGCTTGCATTTTAACGAAAAATCAGATTTATCCTTGGATAAATATAGAATTTATTTTGAGATCTGAGACTCCAAACTATATATTGTTCAAGGGTGTGAGGATAAATTCGAATGTTAGACACGTTCTTCACCCAATGCTGAAACCAGTGATCTTTGACCAGTGTGGTATATATTCAACTTTTCCAAAAAACAATAAGATGAATTATGTAACTATTTTTTAACAATAACAGTTAAAATGTCAAAATTACTAATATTCACAATCTGACAAAATTTTATACTTTTCTGACTATAAATTAAAAATGTATAAGGAAAATCTTCAATATATTTTTTTCATAAAGAGTGGTATTTTCACTCATACAATTAAATTTACATTTTTATATTTGTTTATATTTGCATAGACATACACTAGACAATCTCACAAAATTATAGGAGAGACCTAAAATCCAAAAATATATAATTTATTAACACAATGCGAACTTCATGATTAACGCGTTTTTGAAAACTATTGAAAACTTTTGAAAATGTGAGTTTCGTCATTTTGAATTTCAAGTGACGATATAAATACAAAATATTCGCGAACACTATAAAACATGAATAAGATAATACAAAGCCAAATATTTAGACCTTGACAAAGAGAACCTCAAAATAAGAAAAAAATGTTTGACATGTTTTCGATATATCGATATCAGACGTTAAAGTTTGGAAAATCGAAAATTTTAATTTTTTGTAAAAGAATGCCGAAATTAAAAAACGACAAAATAAAATAAAATATCCGATAACTTCGATAAGTTATGGAATTATCGGAATTGAAAATAAAAAAATCGATTTTATATTATTTTCATTATTTTAATGAAAAAGGCGAAAAATCAAGTAAGATTTTTCGATATCTTTCGAGTTATCGAAACCAAAAATATCGGAAAACTGGCGTTTATAGAAAAAGTAAAGTACATTTTTTCGATAGCTAACGAAGTTATCGAAATATGGTACAACTAGCAGTACCCGCTGCTTCGCACGCGAAAAAGCAAGTTATTCGTTAATTTTATCCGTCTCTGTTTTTCGATATTATTTATTTAATTTTCTTTTGGTGGATATAGATAAATCTAAAATAGTAATTTGGAAAGCTCCTATTAGCTAGCACTCACACACAGTCAAAGGAATGTGCTTGTCGATATGCACTATTTTAGCTGAACTACTTCGTATGTATAGTTTTCTACCAAGTTTTGAACAAAAACTTACAACCATTTATATCCTCGATCTCATGTTTCTAGATTCAGCCAGCCAGTTTATAACTTTTTGCACCTCTTTCCCAAAAAGTACACATTTTGAAAAATCACTATAGGTAACATGTGTTTTTGCTCTCCTAAAAATATGTACTTTATTTGGTAACACATGCTTGTACAGTATTTTTATCCCTTTTCGTCCCGCGCACCCCTCAGAAGTACAAATTTCGAAAAATCAAACTACTGCGCTGCTATATGATCAGAGGAATTTACACACTAAATTTCACGTTTCTAGCTGTAATACTAAAATTGGTACCAGTTTTATCCCTTTTTGTCCCGGTCGCCACTTAAAAGTACAAATTTGGAGAAATCCAATTTTACTTCGGTTCTATATGGTCAGAGGAATTTACATACCGAATTTCACGATTCTAGCTGTAATACTTTAGTTGGTACCATTTTTATCCCATTTTCTGCCGCTCGTCCCTTAAAAGTACATATTTCGAAAAATCCAATTTTACTTCGTTTCTATATGGCCAGAGGAATTTACATACCAAATTTCACGATTCTAGCTGCAATACTTTAGTTGGTACCATTTTTATCCCTTTTTGTCCCGCTCGCCCCTTAAAAGTACAAATTTCGAAAAATTCAATTTTACTTCGTTTCTATATCGTCAGAGGAATTTACATACCAAATTTCACGATTCTAGCTGTAATACTTTAGTTGGTACCATTTGTATCCCGCTCGGCCCTTAAAAGTACAAATTTCGAAAAATCAAATTTTACTTCGTTTCTATATCGTCAGAGGAATTTACATACCAAATTTCACGATTCTAGCTGCACTACTTTAGTTGGTACCATTTTTATCCCTTTTTGTCCCGCTCGCCCCTTAAAAGTACAAATTTCGAAAATTTCAATTTTACTTCGTTTCTGTATCGTCAGTGGAATTTACATACCAAATTTCACGATTCTAGCTGTAATACTTTAGTTGGTACCATTTTTATCCCTTTTTGTCCCGCTCTCCCCTTAAAAGTAAAAATTTCGAAAATATAAAATTTTACTTCGTTTCTATATGGTCAGAGGAATTTACATACCAAATTTCACGTTTCTAGCTGTAATACTTTAGTTGGTACCATTTTTATCCCTTTTTGTCCCGCTCGGCCCTTAAAAGTACAAATTTCGAAAAATCCCTATTTGTAGCTCGTCTGCATGGTCATTGCAAGGAACTCACTGAATTTCATGTTTATAGCTACTGCCGTTTAGTCAGGACGAAGGTTCGATGTTTATCCCTTTTTGGGCCATTTTATCCCCTAAAAGTACGAATTTCGTAAAACCCTTTCTTAGTCGACGTCTACGTCATATTTGGGAACTACCCTGAAAATTTCATGACCCTGGCTTCAGCCGTTTGTTCTGGGGGCTGGTCAATGATAAGTCAGTCAGTCAGTCAGTCAGTCAGTAACGCAACTCTTTTATATATATAGATATGTAGACAGAACCAAATGAAACTTTGCACAACGAAGTTTTTCGGGATAAGGACGAACGCTTTTTAATTTGAAGAAAATCGGTTAAGATTTAGCCCCCATACGAATTTCACTCCCGATTTGACTCTTTTCACTCTAGATACCACATTTTTTAACAGATTTTCTTCTTCAAAATTGGCAAAACATATTATATTTGAACTAGAAACACCTGTGGTAAAAATGTGTTAGATTGGTTCAGCTTTATATATAGCTCCCATACAAATTTCGCTCCCGATTTGACTTTTTCTGCTCTAGAAACCACATATTGCATCGGATTGTCTTCAGATTTGGCAAAACATCTTATATTTAAACTAGGAACACCTATGGTGAAAATAGGTCAGATGAGTTCTGAATTTCAAATGATATTTTTTGAATTTCAATTGATATTTTTTGAACTTCAAATGATGTCTTTTGAATTACACTTGAAAATGGTGTAGTAATTTTTGAATCCTGAAAAAAATTAAATTTGACCCAGGATTATTTTGAGATACTAACAAAATCGGGTAGTTGGTTGTATTTTAGAAATTTTCGTATTTTTCGATTTTAAAGAAAAGTAAAATTTATATTTTTTTGTTTTTATGTTTTTGGTATTTCAGATTTTCACCTTTCTCAGATTTTGAAAATTAAAAACACCCAATTTCTATAGTTGACATTGATTACAACCTTCGCTCTAAAATTTCTTTTATTAGAAATAGTGGTTTTCTAGCGTTATTGTGGAGTCAACAATGTTTGACCCAAATATAGTTTGTTTGCTATAAATATTTTAAAAATACCCTTTATGACTTTGGACTAACTTTGTTTTCCTTTAAAAGTCTTTATGGAAAAGAATACATATGTAGAAAGTCTGAAGGGTTCCTCGATTTTCCAGAGTAACTTTTGCCAGCATGAATTTGCACCCTTAGAAGAATGATGCATTTTGTGCAAAAATTCAAAAAATATGTGTTTATCTGACTTCAGCCGAACTTGACTCGGTCCTCTTAGCCAACATATCAGTATTATGCTGGGGTATAGCATTCCTGCTCAAAAATCAACCAACCCATTTATTAGCATTTTCAATTTCACTCATTTGTTAAGGAGTAAATTTAAGGACTCAACAGAAATTCCACTCAAAAAACACTTGTTGATGATGAGGAAGACCATGAAAACCGAACCGAGAAAAGGAAATAAAAACATGCAACCCAAACCAAAAGGGCAATGAATCCGGGCAACAAAAAATATAAAGTGCGATGGAAAGGAGATGGGGAGGGACAAGAGAAATAAGTTTGGCCAAATATATATTTTTCGCCAAAAAGGAATCGTGGACAACAAAAAAAAACAAGAATATTTGGAGCAACCAGACATAGAATAAGAACAAGTTAACAAGTTGGTGTGAGGATAACTACAACATACACATGATGGTGATATTGTAACAACTCCAAATTCTGTTACAATATTTATTGAACTTTTTTGTTTTGGGATACAAAACACAACCTTCAATACTCCAGACAGACACTTAGCAAGTAGCAAAATATTTACACACCTTTCCGGCAGGGCAACACCTTTTCTTTCAATAAATCACACAAGAATTGAATTGGAACCGATTTCTGACATGATTTTTTGCCGACAAAACTAATTTATTGACTGCTATAAATATGTTTTTTGTTTTTCTCTGTATCACCTTCTTTCTATGGGAACGTGGTCTTCTTACAAATGATGGCAATTTACTTTGTTGTATGTTATTTTGTTGTACTATTTTTCTGGTATTTAATTTGTTTTCTTTTAAATTTTATTCTTGATATTTTTTAGACCATCATTAAATCCATATTGCATTTATAATATTTCTTCTTTAATATTTTTTCTTCTTCTCGCTCTAAAACAAGTTTCGGAACTTTTATTTTTTTATTCGGACTTTTCGTTTTTTTTTTTCAAATTTTTAAATGAAACACAAAATGAAACGACAAATCACCCGCTGTTGCGTTTTAATGGACCGACAGTTAACGATTAAATAAAAATGAGATTCTTTTGAAAAAATATTCCCAAAACTTTGTCAAAACAAAACAAAACATATTGTGATGGAATCACTTTTTCCCTTACGGCCGACCGAGTGACTGACTATCATATGTGTTGTTGTTCGCCGCGTCACTGCACTACTCTCGGGGAGGTGGTTTAAGTTTAGGCTGAGGTTTGTAAGATTAACTGATATTGTTGGTGTAGAAAATTTTATATAAACAAGTAAGGAAAGGCTAAAGTCGGGCGGGGCCGACTATATAATACCCTACACCACTCCCTGCGTATGTACCTCACTTTGATTACTAAACCCAGGTATTTCATGGGAACAATTTTATGTAGTTCCTACAAATTATATAAATTATATGAATATAATGTATATGCTATAAATTCATCTTTAGTCAAATTTAACGAATATGGTAAATAATATGGTAATTGATTAAATTGTCCGACAGACAAATACAAATTATACAGTAGTATACCAAAGTCATACCAAAGTATGGACATTAGGGCGTACCTCAAAAAAAAAGTTCGCCGTACACCTTCGAATATGAAGTATTATTGAAAGGTAGTTTCAAAAAAAAAAATTTTATTTTTTTATGCCGAACGTAGGGGTCGCGCTTTTACATTTTTCTATATAACTTGTATTTATAAACGGATTTTAAAGTGTGATACATCGATGTTTTTGTCTCGACGAGGCCGATTTTTTTGTCTTTGAAGTCATTGAGCTCAAGCACCCCCTTCTGGTACTTACCCATCATTTCTCAGTTGCTACTACCCTAATGTACCACTCTAATAATCGAAAATTAAAGCTCGCATAAAATCATGAATCATGTTTGAGCTCAATGACTTCAAAGACAAAAAAATCGGACAAAAACATCGATGTATCACACTTTAAAATCCGTTTATAAATGCAGAAGTTATATAGAAAAATGTAAAAGCGCGACCCCTACGTTCGGCATAAAAAAATAAAAAAAATTTTTTTGAAACTACCTTTCAATAATACTTCATATTCGAAGGTGTACGGCGAACTTTTTTTTTTACTTGTAACCTGGTACGCTCTAATGGACATATGGGCATCACCCAAACAATTCTCATTGCAATTCAATTCGGTAAAAATTGAAATCGGGAAGGATTTTTGCATCCTGTAAATGTATGTGTATGACAAAAAATGTTAAATCGGAAAGGACATTTGTGTGGGGGTATATTGAAACCAGGAACGATGTGACGCGCTTTCACCATGTCTGTTTATTGGTGAAATATAATATGTAAAGTTTGGCCAAAATCGGTTAAACATTCGGGAGCAACATTTGTATGAGGGCTATATCTAAATCTGAACCGATCTTACCCACTTTCACCATTGGTTTTTTAGTTGGATTATAAGATGTTGTGCCAATTTTAAAGAAAAACGGGTACAATATCTGGATTTTAGAGCGGAAAAAGTCAAATCGGGAGCGACATTTGTATGGGGGCTATATCTAAATCTGAACCGACCTTACCCAATTTTTGCATACGTGTTTCTAGTTGGATTATAAGATGTTCTGCAAAATTTAAAGAAAACCGGGTACAATATGTCGTTTCTAGAACGGAAAATGTCAAATCGGGAGCGACATTTGTATGGGGGCTATATCTAAATCTGAACCGATCTTACCCAATTTTTGCATACGTGTTTCTAGTTGGATTATAAGATGTTCTGCAAAATTTAAAGAAAACCGGGTACAATATGTCGTTTCTAAAACGGAAAATGTCAAATCGGGAGCGATATTTGTATGGGGGCTATATCTAAATCTGAACCGATCTTACCCAATTTTTACATACGTGTTTCTAGTTGGATTATAAGATGTTGTGCCAATTTTAAAGAAAAACGGGTACAATATCTGGATTTTAGAGCGGAAAAAGTCAAATCGGGAGCGACATTTGTATGGGGGCTATATCTAAATCTGAACCGACCTTACCCAATTTTTGCATACGTGTTTCTAGTTGGATTATAAGATGTTCTGCAAAATTTAAAGAAAACCGGGTACAATATGTCGTTTCTAGAACGGAAAATGTCAAATCGGGAGCGACATTTGTATGGGGGCTATATCTAAATCTGAACCGATCTTACCCAATTTTTGCATACGTGTTTCTAGTTGGATTATAAGATGTTCTGCAAAATTTAAAGAAAACCGGGTACAATATGTCGTTTCTAAAACGGAAAATGTCAAATCGGGAGCGATATTTGTATGGGGGCTATATCTAAATCTGAACCGATCTTACCCAATTTTTACATACGTGTTTCTAGTTGGATTATAAGATGTTGTGCCAATTTTAAAGAAAATCGGGTACAATATGTGGTTTCTAAAGCGGAAAAAGTGAAATAGGGAGCGACATTTGTATGGGGGCTATATCTAAATCTGAACCGATTTCCTCCAAATTCAATACCAATGGTCCTTGGCCAGAAAAAATAACTTCTGCCAAGTTTCATGACAATCGGACAACAATTGCGACCTGTAGAGTGCGAACAAGTTTAGATGGACAGCAGACGGACAGACGGACGGACGGACAGACAGACATCGTTAAATCGACTCAGGTGGCGATTCTAAGCCGATCCGTATACTTAAAGGTGGGTCTAGCTCAATTATTTCTTGGTGTTACAAACATTTGGCGGAAAACTAACTTATAATACCCTAGACCACGAAGTGGTGTAGGGTATAAAAATTTCGGAATTTTACTTTTAGGGGTAAACAGGGTGATACTAATTAAACGGCTACAGCTAGAATAACTAAAATCGTTGTATACTTTTCTCTGGCTTCGTTTAATCGAAAAATAAACCAATTTCTCGATATTCGTACTTTAAGGGCCGAAATGGGCAAAAAGGGATAAAATTGGTACCAACCAATTGCCAGCAGCTAGAATCATAATATTCGGTTTGTAAATTCCCCTAACTGTATAGACCCGCAAAATAAAGAAAATTTTCGAATATTTTACTTTTAGGGGGAAACGGGGTGAAATGGGGTAAAATGGAACCAATCAAACGGCTACCACTAGAATAATGAAAATTTGTATATATTTCGCTTTGGCTGTGTAGAATCGCAAACTCATAAATTCGACACTTTATATTTCATAAATACAATAATGAAATCATTCATTCTATTTATGAAATCTCATTTCATAAATTTCATTAGTTAATTTAGTTCAACCACAAAGTCGTTGTGGATCGTGGCAAGCATTCAAATGAGATTTCATTTGATTTCACGTCACATCCCAGGCACATCTTCTTCTTCTACTCAGATCTTCACATTTCAGATCATCATGTATTTATGTACGAGTATTAAGCTTCATGTTAACGCCGTCGTTGTTGTTGTTGTTGTCGCTGCTTCTATCTTTCCTAATGTGCTGAGATCAAAGATAAAATATTCAAGAGCAGAAGAAGAAAAAACTATGTAGTATCCTCAAGTTTAATTAATTAACTTTGATTTCGTACAAACGAATGTTATTTTTTCTCATTTATTTATGTATGTCTATAGACACGGACCATCAGCAATTATTGTGTCTGAGATTAAACTATGCAATGTTCCCACTAACGTCGTGAAGTGAGTCGATAAAGTCTTCAACGGCGAAGAGTCTTGTTCGCAATGATAATGATAATGAATCACTTAGCATATTGGACGAATTTTTAAATTTTCAATTTGTTTGTGCTCTTTTAGGGCTAGTTTTTGAGTCGCGTATCGCGCATCTTATGCATCCCAATTGTTGTTGTTGTTGTACTTGATGATCATTTGTATTTTCATTTTATTTTCAAACACACATTAAACTTGGAACTTCATTTAATTTTGGGATTTAATGCGGACGAGCGTTTATAATTCTTAAAACCGGAATTGTTGGCCAATCAACTGAAGTTGATGAAGTTTTCTTAAACTCAAGTTTAAGGCCACTTTCGATAGCTGGACCATGTGTGAAATTTGTTGTGGCTGGTTTATGCCTGCAGTTGGGTTACTTTTTTGTCTTGTGCGTACATAAGTACATTAGGGTGAGTTTTTTTAGGGGTATCAATGACTCATAGGGGTTTTGCAAATTGAAAATAATTGAATTCCGTTTGATCTAAGTCTTTCGGGCTATGATAAGGATTGGCTTTTTTTGTGATCTAGCATTAATGCTTTTGAACCACAGGGTCCCAAAGTTGCTCTCCACGGCTGTGAAAAACCATTTTTAATAGCCGCCAATATAAGAACCGATTATAAATTTTGAAAATGTCGAAAAAAGTTTACCCTAATAAATTTGAACTACAGGTCCCCAAAGTTGTCTCCTCGGGTGTGAAAATATTTTGAATACATGAACCGATTGTAAATTTTAAAAATTTTGCAAAAACACTTACCCTAATGTACACACTGTGAAGATATAAATAATCATTTGCGGCTGGTGTGTGTGATTTATCATTTATTGGCGGGGGTAGGGGTTTTTATTTATGATTTGCTTAAAATTTGACAGAACATCAAAATCGCTTCACTGCCAATGTCAACAAGGAACGTCAAGTGATTGCTCGTTTGACTGAGGACAGAGATCCACAAACTGTTTGTCTATTGCGATCGAGAGATTGGATAGATATTTGGATTGGATATATTAACACACTGACGAGTTATACATCTGACCAATTCTCATTTAGTCCAGACAACCAGCACTACTTATAAAGGGTGTTTTTTATTGGGGTATAGAACTTTAAGTTGGCATCACTTTTTTAACTGGCGGCCATTTTGTCAGCTGTCAAGTGATTAATATTTAGTTTGGTTTGCCATTTCATCATGAACAGGTTGACAAAAGAACAACGCTTGCAAATCGTGCAAATTTATTTCGAAAATAATGGTTCAGTTCGCGAAGTTCACCGCAAGCTCCGTCCATTTTATGGTCGACATAATCGTCCATCAGAGCAATTAATTCGGTTAACCGCATAATTTCGCGGAATGAACCTGTCAATTGGCCACCAAGATCGTGTGATTTGACACCATTGGATTATTTTCTTTGGGGATATGTGAAGTCGCTCGTCTACGCCAACAAACCAGAAACGTTAGGGGACTTCGAAGCCAACATTCGTGGCGTTATTGCCAACATACGGCCCCATATGCTGGCTATATTCGAGCCAGCCGCGGCGGCCACATGCCCGAAATCATATTTAAACATTAATGGCATAAAATTATCCTTCCAATAAAGCCAAATTGATGGACATTAAAACGATTTTCTTGTGTTTTATTTCAATTCGAAGTTCTATACCTCAATAAAAAACACCCTATACAATACAATAAGAAATAAAAAGTGTGTGTCCAAGACGAAAAAAAGTATTTTTGGTGTCCATTGGGACATGCTGATTCATAAAATCAACACAACTTTTTATGGATAATTTTTATTTTTTAATTTTTTACTAAAATCAAATATTTCGTCGTAGGTATCTTTGTATATTTGTACTCTGATTTTAGATATAATGGTCCGATCGCACGATCGTTTATATGTTCAATTAAAGGTAATTATGATGTTTACAAATGTTGGGAATTACACTTTCACATAGAAACAGTGGTTTAGGAACAGCCTCCAAAAATTTGTGAACAAATTATTTGTTTTTCGAAAAAAATCTATTTTTGCTGGCTCGAAAAAAATCATAAAAAAATTGAAAAAAAAGTAGAAAAAAGTATATTTTTACCCTCCAGAATGGGGGTATACTAACTTTGACATTCCGTTTGTAACACCTTGAAATATCGACCTGAGACGCTATAAAGTATATATATTATTGATCGTCATAAAATTCTAAGACAATGTAGCCATGTCCGTCTACTGAAAGCACGCTAGCTTCCAAACGAAAGGATCTAGAAAGACAAAATATTCCATAAATGTGTCTTATAGTCGTAGATCAGTTGGGAATGAAACTGGGCGAAATCGGCACTAAGGAAAAATTTTTTCCCTCACAAGGACTAAAAACACCCATAATAATAGAGTATTTAAGCATATTTTTTACTTACTTGATATTGGGTATGCGCATTCCCCCTGTAACAAAAACGTGCACCATAAAGTAATTTTTATTCGTAGGGGTGAAATGGAACAAAAAAGGGATAAAAATGGTACATATTAAACGGCAACAGCTAGAAACACGAAATTCGGTGTGTATATTCCTCTAATTGAGTAGATACATAATATTAGTAGATAATAGTAGTTTTTTCAAATTCGTACTTTTAAGGGATAAAATGGGAATAGAGGGATAAAAATGGTACCAACCAAATGGCTGCACCTAGAATAATGAAATTCGGTGTATACATTCCTCTGATTGCGTACACACGTAAAAAAATAGATTTTTCGAAATTCGTACTTTTTGGGTTAAAATGGAAAAAGGGGATAAAAATAGTACCAACCAAATGACCGCAGCTAGAGTCAGTCGGAGTATATAGGCACGTAAAATAAAGACATTTTAGAAAGTCGTACTCTTATGGTAGTAAAACAGGAAAAAGGGAATAAAAATGGTACCAAATAAATGACCGCAACTAGAATCATGGAATTCGGTGTATACATTCCTCTGACTGCATAGACACGCAAAATAAAAAGATTTTTCCAAATTCGTACTTTTTACTTTTACGGCAAAAATTTGTTGAATCATGAAGTTAGGATATATTGCACTATGTACGTAAGATAATGGATTTTCAAAATTTGTACTTTTGGAATTAAAATAGAATGGAAATACAACCAACTGTAGCACCAACTATCTACCAATATTTATGGTAGTAAAGCTTTGTGAAAATATAAATATGAGAATATTTATTTTTTGAATTGACTTGAAGTATTATTTCGATATGTAAACGTATTGATAGCATTGCCTTATAAGCTCGGTTTGAAATAATAAAAATATTATATTTATTTATAAAATTATTTTTTCAATATTTGTATTTGTTTTGGCTTGGCTTGGATATTAAGAAAATATATTTTCCTGTAATATTACTGCACTTGTACGAAAGCCTCTGTGGAATGTAATCCATGGTGGAGGGTATATAAAATTAGGCGGAACTTAGCACCGTTTCTACTTATTTATTTTTCATAGCTAACATTCTAACGTAATAATAATGTTTATATGTAAAAGTACTATGAATACATGTAGAAGTATGATACTCTTTGTAGACGTAAAAGATTTTTTTAAATATTATGATTTTTTTCAATTTCCTTTAAGAATTATATTAAATAGTATTAATTTCATGGAAATATACAATTAAGCGCTGTGGACCATTTTCTCTGTGACTGTTTTCTTATAAGAAAAGTAGTCAACATTGCACATTGGGGCAGATGAGCAGTTTTAGAGGTAAAAAAGAATTGGAGGCAGCTACACCTTTTGACATTTCGTACATGTGTCGTTTATACAAATTTTGAGTTGCCACGCCCACTTACAGTGGGATGGTAGTAGATTTTTTTGAGGAAAAAATACCTTAGAAAAATGGTAAACCTTATAAATTTCATATATATATACTTATGCTGCTTACAAAGTTGTTTAGAAAAAAATAATTTATCAACCTACTGACACAGAAACAGATAGACCTTTATATTCTGTACATGTACTTAAGGCGAAGTTGTCTAACAAAATTTTAAGTTAATAAATCTACTGTCACCCCCACTTACAGACAGTCCTTTCAAGATAACTGATGGTTGCTAATCCTTTCAAAAAACGAGTTGCCACCTGGTTCCAATTATCCATTTTTGGTAATTTTAAAATGTTGGCCGTTATTACTTTCTGAAAATTTGGTATTTGGCCCCATCGTGTCACATACATATTACCTTAAATTTGGTTAAATATGAATTTATAATACCCTGGATGATTTATATGGAAACTAAACGGACATTAAAACACCCGTATATATTATAAAGCAGGTATAGGCGCAATGAGTGGTGTAGGGTATCACGTAGTCGGCCACGCCCAACTTTAGCCTTTTCTAACTTGTTAGTTGATGCTATACATTAATTATAAACACTTCTGTAAAATTTCGCGGAGATCGAGGGCATTTCGACTATTTTCTAACCGAACTTTTAAAATATCTGCATTTTAAACTTTAATACAATTTTAAATCAGAAAATTTCATAGTTTATGGCAGTTCGCTGCAGCCCATTCTACCGGCATATTAAAGTGCACCCTTTAACCTTTCTTTTTTTCTCCGGATACGTCCGGATAAACAAAGTAATATTCCAAGAAACATTGATACGATTCGTAAATATACACGGAAAACACAATACAATTTATTGTAATAATGTTTAGCAATAACATTATTACATTTTTTAATTTTTGATTAATTTATATATCTTTGTTAGCATTTTCTAATTCACAACAAATTAATAGCTTGTGCCTTTTCGTTTTATAGCAGGAGTGTTTTCGTTATTATTTTTTATTGAAGTATCAAAAATGAAACAAGAGAAAAAATAGTAACGTTGGCAGCATGATTTAAAAAAACGAGTTGCCACCTGGTTCCAATTTGTTTATTTTGTCATTTTAAAGTATTGGCAACAAACTGACATTACCTTCTGAAAATACGGTACTTGAAAAAGGGACTTTTTGCCTCTCAAATTGGTGCATCAATGTTATTATCCAAAATAAACCGAATTTCTTTATTTTTCACAAAACTCAAAAATGTTTACTTGATACTAATTCCATGTTAAACGGAACAGTAAAAATGCAAATTTGTACTTGTGAATAAGAGAAATAGAAGTGCATTTCCCGATTTTCAAAAAATATGAAATTGTAGACTTCGACCCACCCTAGTGTCTACAATTTCAAACTTTTTGAAAATTCGGAAATGCAATTGTTATTCCCTTATTCAGAAGTACAATTTTTCAAAATGTTCTTAAAATCTTAGAACCCAAGGAAAATGTCTCTTCCGTTTCAAATAGAATTAGTCAAAAATGTTACAGTCGTCGACTATATCTTTTAAAATAATATCTTAAGTCTATTACAAAATACCAGCTACTTCGATCTTTTTACGAAGGAAATTAGGCCCAAGGTGTAGTGGAAATAGTGAAACTATCTCTCAAAAATTATAAATATTTTGTTTATTTGTTTGGAACTTTTTTCGTGACAAAAATAGGTGTAAACTAGTATCATCAATGAGTTGTTAACTATTTACTTGAATCCACCACAACGTCCTTCACATGAGCATACGACCTTTAAGTTTCCCTCCCATCCCGTTCGCATTTGTATGCAAATCCACTTCTTTATTAGAAATTTCCAACCATGGCAAATTCTTCTTGTTGATATCTCCATACATATACTTCTGGATGAACAGTGAACAGAATGTAAAGAAGACAATGCCAAAGGAATTTACTAATGAATTTTGCTCTTAAGGATTTATAAACGGCACAGCATCCTCAATAACTAACAGAGCACACAACCACAACCATAACCAATAAAGAAGTGTCAAAAGGAAACGTGAAAAAATGCCAATGATTTGTGAAATCTAAATGAACAATCGGCAAAGAACGAGGAACGTACCCTAACCAAGCAGCAAAATAAATAAATAAAATATAAACGAGATGGCTAGCATGGGAATCCTTCTTTCATTTCTTCCACCCCTTTGAAAGGATGGCCAAAAGCCCAAACATAAAGTCTTTAAAGGGAAACACTCAATTTGTTGCTTCATCCCAACAGCAAACCTTGAAGACAATTGTACTTGTGAATTGATTGTGAATAAAAAACTTTGTCCTTTGTTGTTGGGCTACCCCATTTTGTTGTTGTTGTCGTTCAGACAGTAAATAATATAACTTTAAAGTGAATTTGCCATGGTTAAGTGCTTTGTATTTTAACCTCTTAACCCACAAATTTGTCACATCTTACGCCGAGGGGGGGAGAAACACCACCCCTCGACAACAATAGGCGACACACAAAAATTGCTCAAATAGTTTTTAAATCCCGTCTAAGTGTTTCATTCAAGCACGGGCTTCTTTTTGACCACCACCTTTTCGGAAATGAAATACAAAAGTGTCCTTTTGATTCACATACATATGAATGTACTTTCGTATGCGAATGTTCATGCATATGTATGTGCCTCAAGACTCTTCACTACATTTATAGGCCGTTTATGTGATGATTTGATGTTGATGTCCACAAAGGACTCGGCAGTAATGGACGGTGTGGTCTGGTGTGGTGTGTTGGGGAGACTGCTGAAAAAAGGAAAGGAAATTGTATTTTTATGTGACGACAGTGATTTCTACGCCATTTACTTTTGCTTTTCCAATAATTGCCTAAAAGTTATGTTGACTTTTATCCATTGTTGTGGCTGTTACTCACTCAAAATGGAATCATTGTTATTGATTTTTGGGGATGGAGAAAGGACCAAACAATTTTATTATACTTATTCCTAAAAGGATGCATAAAAAGGTACATTCTGGAAATTCTGGAATAATAGTCACGTATTCAAGAGCTATAAATTCAATGTTCAATTATTTAATTAATTAAATAAATATTTTTTACTTATTTAATTACACTACGCAACAAATTTGCAAATTTTGTCATGTATAACTTTTTCTGGTGTATTTAAGCTTTCTTAACTCGAAAACTATATTAAAAATTTTATATTTTATTTTATTGTAATTTTTTACTAAAATTTTTTAATTTTTATTTTTAATTTTTTAATTTTTAATTTTTAATTTTTAATTTTTTATTTTTTATTTTTTATTTTTTATTTTTTATTTTTTATTTTTTATTTTTTATTTTTTATTTTTTATTTTTTATTTTTTATTTTTTATTTTTTATTTTTTATTTTTTATTTTTTATTTTTTATTTTTTATTTTTTATTTTTTATTTTTTATTTTTTATTTTTTATTTTTTATTTTTTATTTTTTATTTTTTATTTTTTATTTTTTATTTTTTATTTTTTATTTTTTATTTTTTATTTTTTATTTTTTATTTTTTATTTTTTATTTTTTATTTTTTATTTTTTATTTTTTATTTTTTATTTTTTATTTTTTATTTTTTATTTTTTATTTTTTATTTTTTATTTTTATTTTTTATTTTTTATTTTTTTATTTTTTTTTTAATTTTTTATTTTTTATGTTTTAATTTTTTTTATTTTTTATTTTTAAATTGTTAAATTTTTAATTAATTGTTTAAATATTTATTTATTTAATTATTTAATTATTTAATTATTTAATTATTTAATTATTTAATTATTTAATTATTTAATTATTTAATTATTTAATTATTTAATTATTTAATTATTTAATTATTTAATTATTTAATTATTTAATTATTTAATTATTTAATTATTTAATTATTTAATTATTTAATTATTTAATTATTTAATTATTTAATTATTTAATTATTTAATTATTTAATTATTTAATTATTTAATTATTTAATTATTTAATTATTTAATTATTTAATTATTTAATTATTTAATTATTTAATTATTTAATTATTTAATTATTTAATTATTTAATTATTTAATTATTTAATTATTTAATTATTTAATTATTTAATTATTTAATTATTTAATTATTTAATTATTTAATTATTTAATTATTTAATTATTTAATTATTTAATTATTTAATTATTTAATTATTTAATTATTTAATTATTTAATTATTTAATTATTTAATTATTTAATTATTTAATTATTTAATTATTTAATTATTTAATTATTTAATTATTTAATTATTTAATTATTTAATTATTTAATTATTTAATTATTTAATTATTTAATTATTTAATTATTTAATTATTTAATTATTTAATTATTTAATTATTTAATTATTTAATTATTTAATTATTTAATTATTTAATTATTTAATTATTTAATTATTTAATTATTTAATTATTTAATTATTTAATTATTTAATTATTTAATTATTTAATTATTTAATTATTTAATTATTTAATTATTTAATTATTTAATTATTTAATTATTTAATTATTTAATTATTTAATTATTTAATTATTTAATTATTTAATTATTTAATTATTTAATTATTTAATTATTTAATTATTTAATTATTTAATTATTTAATTATTTAATTATTTAATTATTTAATTATTTAATTATTTAATTATTTAATTATTTAATTATTTAATTATTTAATTATTTAATTATTTAATTATTTAATTATTTAATTATTTAATTATTTAATTATTTAATTATTTAATTATTTAATTATTTAATTATTTAATTATTTAATTATTTAATTATTTAATTATTTAATTATTTAATTATTTAATTATTTAATTATTTAATTATTTAATTATTTAATTATTTAATTATTTAATTATTTAATTATTTAATTATTTAATTATTTAATTATTTAATTATTTAATTATTTAATTATTTAATTATTTAATTATTTAATTATTTAATTATTTAAAAATTGATTGACTTCAATGCTTACTAATCCAAGAACCCTTAAAAACGACGAAATTCTAAAAAATACAAATCCTTCCAAAAGGATCTGCCCCTCCCCCTCTCCGTGCAACGTGTTATCCTCTTTTCAGTTCTATTTTTAAATAATATTTTATTGAAGCAATTGTCACGTAGAAAATTAAGACGAAATCATTTTACACTCACACGTCATAAATGAAATGCCATCCACTAATTCCAACAATATGCGATTTTATAGCACTCCAGCATTTAGGAACACAAAAGGACGACAAAGCCAGCCACCAAGACGAAGGAAGATCCGCAAACCCACACACTCACACACCAACACCAACATCGACATAGAAAATACGACTTTATTAAATTTTCAAAATTCCATTAACAGTGAAAAAAAGGAAAATAAAAGAAAAATAATTGATAATGACACCCTGAACTGGCTTCCAAGGCGTCGTGTGTTAGAAATCATTTTGAGAGGGAGGACAATGCCGTCCTCAGAGTACCACCACCACCACCCCCAGGCAGGCGGGACATGCAGGCAAGGCAGAAAACAATAAAAGCCAACAAGTAAAAAATAGAAAGAGCATTGGCAGGCATAAACTCTTCACATTTAAAGAATCCCAAGAAATAAACCCTTAATAAAACAATATTCCACAGTCAACATTCAAACATGCCCACACGCCTTGGCAACACACACATCCACACGTACTCGTGCCTCACGTAGCACAATACAAGTGGCAGCAACAATCGCAACAGCATCATCATCCGCAGCAGCAGCAACAACGAGCAACGGCAGGAGCAGGCAGCACTTAATAGAGCATACCATCAGCCACAGCAATTTGTCATATTTATGTGGATGTATGTGGAACAGGGAAATGATGGAATGATATGAACATATTTCCAGTGATAGCAATAGAACAATAGCATGGACGAGAGACAAAACCCCAACCACACAAACATGTACTTGTTCGTGTAGAGGACGGACACACACAAACGCACCCGGCGACTCACAGAAATGACATTCACTGTGACATTATCAACCGTCGTATTGGAGACGTATTCAATGGTTAAGCCACAACATCACACCACACAAATGTTTTAGAATACCAAGGATTTTTGCTCCCCTCCTTCCCCCTCCACTCACATCCCTTGTGTTCCGGTTCCGTTTCGCGTGTGTGAACAGTTTTTTGCTGTTGTTGTTGTAGATTTGAAGTATATGTCATTTGCAGTCAAACCAGAGACGCTGCTGATGGTTATTTTTAAAATAAATATCACAAGAATTATAGAATTAAATGACCGCATTTACATCTGTAGATATTGGCATTCAACATATGGGCGCATAAACTCCTAGCGGAAACACATGACTCGGTTGGTAAAAAAATATATAAATACGTTGTATATGGGCAAATCTACGGTATAGTACGATTCCATGTCACTCAGGCATCTAACCGCTTTAAGAGCAATATATAATATTTCTGAGGGTGTCATAATTTTCAAAACGACGAGTTTAACCTCGCCAACATCCTAAAGTTTTAAAATTATGCTGTTAATGTAGTCTACTGAGCTAAGGTCTACCCTAATTTACCCTATTTTTGCTTGTAACTTTCGGGAGTTGTTCAACTCTTTTGGCTATAACTTTTTCAGCATAAGAGAAAATCATTCTGATCTTTTTGTGGATGATAGTAATGATGTTGCGGAATCTTCTATATGTTGAAAAGGGCGTGTGCCATCACTGAGGAATAAATGGTAGCTCTTCAAAATCTGTCACTCTGTTTTTGCATAAAACGAAAATTGATACAATTTTCTTTTTTGCGCTTTCAGCGTGAACGTAATTGCAAATTTTTTAATATTGGATTATAAACGACAGAGATACTAACAAAAGGCGACCGGACGATTTGGTGTGCCTTCAGCGACAAGGAGATTATGACAGTACGAACATCATCAGGTCGATGCGTGCAGATCATGAAATTTCATATTTTTTGAAGAGCACATCCGCAGTTTGAAAAATAACTGGTGGCAACCCTGTGTGATCGGTGAATATGGGTATTACTAATAATGTGTGTAAGTGCTAAATAGATCGAATTATTATTTTGGTACCGAGAGCCATTTTAGGTTAAATTTGGTTGATTTTCATTGGGTTTTCAGGCTTAACTTGCAATAGAACCAAAAGGGACAATCCGATTATAACTTCTTCAGCACTTGAAAAAAATGATGCACGCGAGCACATTATTTATATTTAATATATTTTTAACAAGTTGACGCTAAAATAAAACGTGTGCCTCTAATTTGAAATTTTTAATTTTTCAAAATTGAAATCGGACTATTTTGTAGATTTTTCCATATATATTTTTAATTCTTGCCGTGGCCTTCTTAAAAAAGGACATTTCACGTGTATATTGAAATATTTGTTTTTATTTATTTTTATACCCTCCACCTCCAGGATGGGGGTATACTAACTTTGTCATTCCGTTTGTAACACATTGAAATATCGAACTGAGACCCTAAGACAATCTAGCCATATCCGTCCGTCCGTTTGTCCGTCTGTTGAAAGCACGCTAGCATCTAAACGAAAGGAACGTTCAAATTTTTCATAAATGCTTCTTATAGTCGTAGATCGGTTGGGATTGAAATGGGGCGAAATCGGCCCAAAGGGAAAAATTTTTCCCTCACAAGGACTAAAAATACCCATAATAATCCCTAATATTTTAGCGTATTTAAGCATGCTTTTTGAATATATCTGTTTATATTTGCTTGATATTTGGTATGCGCATTCCCCTTACAGCAAAAACGTGCACCATAAAGTGATTCTTATTTGTAGCGGGTGAAATGGGGCAAAAAAGGTATAAAAATGGTACATATTAAACGACAACAGCTAGAAACACGAAATTCGGTGTGTACATTCCTCTAATTGAGTAGATACGTAATATAATAGTATTTTTCAAAATTCGTACTTTAAAGGGGTAAAATGGGAATATAGTAAATAGATAAAAATGGTACCAACCAAACGGCTACACCTAGAATAATGAAATTCGGTGTATACATTCCTCTGATTGCATAGATAAGTAAAATACACGGATTTTTCAAAAATCGTACTTTTTGGAGTTAAAATGAAAAAAGGGGATATAAATCTAATGATCGCAGCTAGAATCATGAAATTCGGAGTATACATTCCTCTGAGTGTGTAGACACGGAAAATAAACTGATTTTTCGAAATTCGTACTTTTTGGGGTTAAAATGAAAAAAGGGGATAAAAATAGTACCAATCAATGACCGCAGCTAGAGTCATGAAATTCGGAGTATACATTCCTCTGATTGCGTAGGAATCGGAAAATAAACGAATTTTTCGAAATTCGTACTTTCAAGGGATACAATGGTACAGAGGGATAAAAATAGTACCAACTAAATGACTACAGCTAGAATGATGAAATTCTAATTGCGTAGAAACGTCAAGGGGGTAAAAATGGTACCAACCACATGGTCGCAGCAGGAATTATGGAATTCGGTGTATACATTCCTCTGCCTGTATAGACACGCAAAATAAAAAGTTTTTTTCCAAATTCGTACTTTTTCTTTTACGGCAAAAATTGGTTGAATCATGAAGTTAGGTCATTTTGCACTATGTACGTCTGATAATGGATTTTTAAAATTTGTACTTTTGGAATTAAAATAGAATGGAAATACAACCAACTTGAGCACCCACTATCTACCAATATTTATGGCTTTGAAAATATTTTTGAAAATATAAATATAACAATATTTTTTTTGAATTCACGTATAAGGTAATGCTACCAATCATTACCTTATAAGCGTGGTTTGAAATAATTAAAATATTATATTTATTTATAAAATTATTTTTTCAATATTTGTATTTGTTTTGGTTTGGCTATATTAAAAAATTTATATTTTCCTTTAATATTACTGCACTTCTACGCAAACCGACAACCTCTGTGGAATGTAATCCATGGTGGAGGGTATATAAAGTTCGGCCCGGCCGAACTTAACGCCGTTTTTACTTGTTCTATGTTTTTATTTGTATTATTTCGAATCCTGAAGATGTCTTTCGACGAAAGACGAAATATTGATTAATAAAATTTAAAAATACAAAAACAAAGACCTCGAGCTCGTTTTTATTTTTAATAAAAATTATAATAGTTTAAATAAAGGTCGAATAAATAAAGAAACATCTACTGATATAATAGTGATGAAATGTTAGTTACTGAAATTACAATATGCCGACTTAATTATTTGGTCAATATTTTAGTTATATTTCACCACGATATTTCTGAATTTGTAATCACGTGTTCCCTATCTCCACTATATTTAGTACTGAAGGTGATCCACCCCCACATATAAATACATACAAACATACATATATAGGGTCCGCCATCTAACGTTTTTTTCAACTATTCAACCGTTGGACTATTATTTGTGGGGTGCCCTCAGCAGCCATTTGAATGAAATTATTTTCCATTATTAACCAGAAGGATTGTACTTTCAAATAAAAAAAGAAATTTGAGAAAATATTCAGTAGTTTTTTTATAGCATTTTCAAAAAAAAAAGTTATTTGTTGGAATATGTGAGTTCTAGAGCGGAAAAAGTAAATTATGGTATGGGAGTCCGCCATCTAACGTTTTTTTTTTCAACTATTCAACCAACGGCATTTTCAAAAAAAAAAGTTATTTTGCGGACCCCCTATATTTTTAAACGTGTTTTTCTCCAATATGAGAAAATGGTATATGTTCCGAAATAGCATTAAGGCGACGAATTCAGAATCAATAAACTTTTAAACAACTGATTCGGGGTTTTCTGCAAAGAAGTTGTTCTTTGATTTAATTCTTTATTAATGAATATCTTCTGTTATAATTCACTTAATTAATAATGAGCGCGTCACGCCCACATTTTTAATAATGAGCAAATTTCCGTTTGGAATAATATGGGTCACATCAAATGGCTATAATGAAAATATTACAAAAAATTGCAACTTGGATGTTTTTATTTTTTATTTTTAAAAGGATACTTTTTTGGAACACCTAAAACAAATGTTCAGAAAATGCTCAATTTTGCATCAAAAAACTTGACACAGAAATCATGGCCTACTACTTTTTCGCAGTTGTAAGTGAAGGTTTTTTTGTTAGAACTAGGATTTTGAAGTTGAAATGGTGTTATTGCAATAGTTATCTTTCATTTGGCATCAAAATTTATTTTTTTACTTTTTGGCCGTTTGCTACTTACCTCTGTGCAAAGAAGTAAAATTTAAAAACTTTAACGTTTTTTTACGTTACTATGTATGTACGTAAAGTCCCATATGTTTCTCGTAGTTTTTGTGTGTTTAAAACTTCAGTTTTGTTCATTTGAAATCTCTTTGATGCTCTCCATATGAACTGTGTCCAGTTTTTTGAGATGAATGCCAACTGATATGTAAGGCTTTCAAGCGTAGCAATTTAATTTCCTATACAGACAAGTTTCAAACAATTCTGAAGCATAGAATGAAAATGATAGTTGACATTATAAAACATCAGCAACAACAAAAAATCATACCTTTTATTGTACATTAGCTACTATGAACATATTTTAGGGCCTCATCCACATCAATGTACATTTTAAGCCAGAATTTTCTATCATACACCATTGGATTGTGGACGTACATATTTATTTTGCCAAAACAATCATTTAGCTTGATACACATAAGGTTTTGTTAAAAATCTAAAGCACGCAATTTTTTAGAGGCTATCTAAAACCACTTTAGCTCGGAGTTAGTTAAAAACAAGTAAAAACGGTGTTAAGTTCGGCCAGTCCGAAATTTATATACCCTCCACCATGGCTTGCATTCCACAGAGACTGTCGATTTTCGTACAAGTGAAGTAACCGTACATAAAACTTGTATTATACCCTCCACCTCCAGGATGGGGGTATATTCACTTTGTCATTCCGTTTGTAACACCTTGAAATATTCCACGGAGACCCCATATATTCTGTATCCTGATAAAATTCTAAGACGATTTAGCCATGTCCTATTGAAAGCACGATAGAGGCCGAACGAAATGAGCTAGGAGGTTCAAATTTTCCCTAAATATGTCTTATGCTTGCAGATCGGTTGGGATTGGGCAAAATCGGCCCAGAGGGAAAAATTTTTCCCTAACAAGGACTGAAAATACCCCTAATATTTAGACTATTTAAGCAATTTTTTTGAAAATTTCCAGTTTTATACACTTGAAATTTGTTTCGTACCTTCCTCCAGTAACGTGTAATCACAAAAAAGTACAAAAAAGATTTAGCGGATTAAATGGGACAAAAGGGATAAAAATAGTACCATTGATATGACAACAGCTAAAAACATGAAATTCGGTGTGTACGTTCCTATAATTACGTAGACAAGTAAAATAGAGAGATTTTTCGAATTTTGTACTTTTAAGGGGTTACAATTGGAAAAGAGGGATAAAAATTGTACCAACCAAAACGCTGAAGATAAAATCATGAAATTCGGTGTATGCATTTATCTGACTGTGTAGATGTGAAACATAAAGGATTTGTTCGAAAATTGTACTTTTAGGCGGAAAATGGGGCGAAAGGGATAAAAATGGTACCAATTAAACGGTTGCAGTTAGAATAGTGAAATTCGGTGTGTATATTGCTGTGACTGTGTAGACATGAAAAATAAAGATATCTTTTGATATTCGTACTATTAGGATAAAAACGGGATAAAATTGGTAGCTAGAATAATGAAATTCAGTGGTTATACTCGTCTGTCTTCGTAGACACGCACAATATGAGTATTTCTCCCAAATCGTACTTTAAGGTCAACATTTAAACTTACTTCACTTCTTTGTAAAGTCGACAGGCGGTAATCCACCGGTAATTCTATGGAATGCACTCCGTGGTGGAGGGTATATAAGATTCGGCCAGGCCGAACTTAACGCCTTTTTACTTGTTATTTTTAATATTGCCAAAACAAATAAAAATAATGAAAAAATAATTTTATAAATAAAAAATATCAATCCACGCTTTTAAGGCAAGACAACCAATATGTTTATACTATTCTCCTCCACCTCCATCCTGGAGAAATATCGACCTAAGACCATATAAAGTATATATGTATATTCTTGATCGTCATAAAATTCTAAAACGATCTAGCCATGTCCGTCCGTCTGTTGAAAGCACGCTACCATCTAAACGAAAGGAGATAGAACGTTCAAATTTTCAATAAATGCGTCTTATAGTCGTAGATCGGTTGGGATTGCAACTGGGCGAAATCGCTCCAAAGGGTAAAAAAATTTCCCTCACAAGGACTGAAAATGGGGCAAAAAGGGATAAAAATGGTGCCTATCAAACGACAACAGCTAGAAACACGAAATTCGGTGTGTACATTCCTCTAATTGAGTGGATACATAATATAAGAGTATTTTTCCCAATTCGTACTATTAAGGGGTAAATGGGAATAGAGGGACAAAAATAGTACCAACCAAATGGCTGCACCCAGAATAATGAAATTCGGTGTATACATTCCTCTGACTGCGTAGACATGTAAAATAAAGGGAATTTTTGGGGTTAAAATAAAAAAAGGGATACAAATTGTACCAACCAAATGACCGCAGCTAGAACCATGAAATTCGGAGTATACATTCCTCTGACTGCGTAGACACGAAAAATAAAAGGTATTTTTCCAAATTCGTACTTTCAAAGTATACGATGGGTACAGAGGGATAAAAATAGTACCAACTAAATGACTACAGCTAGAATGATGAAAATCGGTGTGTACATCTCTCTAATTGCGTAGACACGTAAAATAAAGAGATTTTAGAAAGTCGTACTCTTAAGGCGGTAAAATAGGAAAAAGGGGATAAAAATGGTACCAACCAAATGGCCGCAGCTAGAATCATGGAATGCGGTGTCTACATTCCTCTGACTGCAGAGACAAGCAAAACAAAAATATTTTATTTTTTATATACATTTAATGATGGGACACAATGTTAATCATATGACTACCACGACTGGCTAGGCAGTACCTCATCTAATCAACCCAATTTTTCAGTACAGCCCAAAATCCACACAAAACAGTGACTCGATGTGGATGCATTGGCTTCTCAATAATCACGTGTGGGTTCTCTCAACCCCATATGCGGCAATTTTGCTTATTAACATAGCCACCGAGATGAAAATTAGCTTTATAAAGGCTGAACTGAAGGCCGATCTCTTATCTTATCAGTATGCATCCTCACAACTCACTAATTTGGAAATAAGTTTTTAATATTTCCCAACTTAGTTTGAAAATATAGCGTCCCATCGTGCAAATGTCAAACATAAACCTGAAAATAAAAATGAATGTTATTCTATATTTCAAAGTCAAAGAAATCGGTAGATCCAAGGCGTATTTATACAGGTGATAGCACTAGAACAACAACAAATTGGGCAACAACAAAATACAAGTAATTTTTTGAATGGTGAGCCATACTGTCAAAGCAAAATATATGGGATTTGACAGTTTCGGTTACTTTTGAATGAAAAAAAATTCAGTCAGCTGGGCTCCTGCTATCACCTTTATAAATACGCCTTGGGTAGTTCAAATTTAAAATTTTAATATTGTCTATATAGACAAGCATTTGTCAAAAACATATTTAAAAGATCAGAATATTTAAAGAAAATGAATGCAATCAGAGACTGGAAAATAAACTACTTTTGAGTATGGTTCAAATTCCGAAACTTTTCGGTTTTTGCTTAAAACTCAGACCAAAATTTTATTTGTTTAATAAACATCACAGTTTCTTATACAAAATTTAGTTATTCCATAAAATTTATTTATGCATCTTACAATCCTTTTTCCGTTAGAAACAATGATTATTAACTGAATTATTATTAACTAAATTATCATTGTAAGGCTATCATTTGGTCAACTAAATTATCAATCAACAAAGATTCATTTGTATACCAGCAGAGCAACCACAACAACTTGTTGTAAATACAACCTAAATGAGTCCTTTGTTCCCAGATGTGGTGTGATTTGAAGTTTATACTGTAACAGAGTTTGCGCATCATCCACCTAGATTTTTTTTGTTTCTATCTGACTCAAAGGGCGTGTCCACACAACACCCCATCCCACCTAAAGCGATATCCAACCAATCAGAGGGCCAGGATAATGCGTGAAGAACATTTCTTGTAAAAATGTCCGCAAAAAGGATAAACATTTGAAGGGGGGATGCTGTCTTGCTGTGCCAAGGAAAATTGATTATCAAAGACAATAGAAAAAAATAACAATACTTGTTGCTTTCTTGGTGAGCTAGCAAGCTACCAAGGACTACAGAGGAGCAGAGTAGAGGGGAAACAGGAAATAGCTTAGCACACATCTTTGGCATTAACTTCATTGAAATGTTTTTGTTCACATTTTCCTTATTCCTTCTCCGCTTTAGCCTCCTCTTTTGTGTATATTGTTTCTCCAAGAAATTGTTGTTAATGTGTTGGAAAACAAAAGAAAAGAAGGAATAAAAGGACAACTGTTGAGGTAAATTTTATTTACTCACTACTACCAGTACACCATTTCAATTTGAAATTGGGGGAATGGGGAAAATAAAAAAAATAAAATATAAATTGTGAAAATGCAATAACATGTTGAGAAACGAGTCTTACAGTCGGTTTGCAGAAGACAAATTCGTATGAGACGAAATAGTCAGAAGTGAATTTCTAATAGTCGTGGGCTTTCATTCTATCGAATAAGTTTTCTTGTAGTACTTTTCATCGAATTCAAATAATAACGACTTCATATTAGACGAGTCGTTCGTTTCAGACGAATTCGAATCAAAAATTGGATGGATTTTTATTCAGTTAGACGCTGCACCATCAAAGTATTACTCTACTTAGTTCTATAGAAATTTGAACTACCGACTACTTTGACTGTGAAATGTAGAATAACATTCATTTAGATATCCTCCACCTAAGGATGAGGGTATACTAACTTTGTCATTCCGTTTGTAACACCTTCAAATATCGATCTGTGACCCTATAAAGTATATATGGAGCATTCCACGACAAATCGGACAGTTCAAAAAAATATTTTTGATTTCCTCCATTTTTTACATTTTAAAACATTTTTTACATTTTAAACTAAAAACACTGCCTGTTATACCTTGAGTTTTTTTCTGATTACAGATTATGATCACAGATTATGCTTCTTTTCGCTCTATCTCCTATATTTAAGAAGTTATGGACGATTTAAAATTTCGAATAAATTCTGGACTTTAAAGTGATCCCAGATTATGCTTCTTTTCGCGCTATCTCCTATATTTAAGAAGTTATGGCCCATTTAAAATTTCGAATAAATTCTGGATTTGGTACTGATCACAGATTATGCTTCTTTTCGCTCTATCTCTTATATTTAAGAAGTTATGATCTATTCTATCTTTAAAGTGATCACAGATTATGAGGACGATTTAAAATTTTGAATAAATTCTGGACTTTTTAAATCTTGATTTGCAAAAAAATGTTAGTTGAGTCTTTTTTATTTATTTTTATTATTCTTGATCGTCATAAAATTCTAAGATGATCTAGCCATCACCTTAAAGTGATTCTTATTCGTAGGGGGTGAAATGGGGCAAAAAAAGGATAAAAAGTGTACCTTTCAAACGACAACAGTCAGAAACACACAATTCGGTGTGTACATTCCTCTAAATGAGCAGATACATAATAGAAAAGTATTTTTCCCAAATTCGTACTTTTAAGGGGTAAAATGCGAATAGAGGGATAAAAATGGTACCAATGGTACGACTGCACCTAGAATATTGAAATTCGGTGTATTCATTCCTCTGATTGCATAGATACGTAAATGAAAGGGATTTTTCGAAATTCGTCCTTTTTGGGGTTAAAATGGAAAATGGGGATAAAAATTTTACCAACCAAAAGACTGCAGCTAAAGTCATTCGGAGCATACATTCCTCTGACTCCGTACACACGAAAAATAAATTGTTTTCCAAAATCGTACTTTCAATGGATACAATGGGAACAGAGGGATAAAACTGTTCGTTAGTTCCACGGCTACAGCTAGAATGATGAAATTCGGTGTGTACATTGCGTAGACACGTAAAATAAAGAGATTTCAGAAAATCGGTGGTAAAATGGGAAAAAAAGGGATAAAATGGTAGCAACCAAATGACCGAAGCTAGAATCATGAAATTCGGTGTTTACTTTTACTTTTACGGATAAAATAGGTTGACTCATGAAGTTAGGTTATCTTACCCTGTGTACGTCAGATAATGGATTTTCAAAATTTGTACCTTTGGAATTAAAATAGGATGGAAATACAACCAACTGTAGCACCCACTATCTGCCAATATTTATGGTAGTATTTAAGATTTTTGAAGATTTCTGTCTTATATTTACTTTTTGAATTGACTATACATTCAGAGCTGTTAAGTAATGATTAGTAATCGTAATCATTAGTAATTAGATTACTTTTTTTAAGTAGAAGTAATGATTACAATACGATTACATTCAGTTTTATACGATTAGTAATTGATTACGATTACAAGTAATCAAAAAATAATCAGGATTACTTGCGATTACTGAAAAATAATCAAAAGTAATCAAAAATGAGTTCGACTACTTTAAAAGATTACTTTTGACTATTTTAGATTACTTTTGATTTTTTGTGATTACTTTTGATTATCGCGAAATCGGTATGAGAGTCATAGTAGTCTGTTTGTCAAAACTTTTGACTTTTCAATATATGTCAGTTTTGATTTTTTCTGTTCTCGTTCTTTTGCCAGCTAAAACCGAAAGTTAACGGTAATCGCAAGTAATCCTGATTATTTTTTGATTATTTGTAATCGTAATCAATTAGTAATCAGAAATTGTTGAATAGTGGATTATATAATCATTACGATTCCTTTTAAAAAGTAATGTAATTGATTATTAATCGTAATCGAAATTTAACAGCTCTGCTTCGAATTCAAAATGTTTCATATGCCGTCTTCCAAGGCGCATAGTTTCCGGTTTGTTCACATAAACTAATAACTTCTCGCAATCGCAAAGAAAATAATATAGAGCCATTTAATTGCACGATCTCGGTGGCCAATTGAGATATAACGTGTTCGCCATACGTTTCCTTCAAAAAGACGATGTTTGACACGGTTGAAGTTGTTAAGTTTTAGATGAAACTATTCACTGAGTGAAGCTATTGTAACTATTTGTAGCTACAAATCCTTTGTTCTGTGCACCCAGCTCTGTTAGCTTTTTCCTTCCGTCCAGCTGTCTTTGACTGAGAATTTGCTATATTTTTGCATTTAGTACAAATTAGCATATCATTTGGAAAGCTGCCTTCAATTTGAAATGACCAGTTAAGCTGAAAAAGCTACATACAGTGACTCCAAAAAGTATTCACTCATAGATATATTTTGAAAAGAAACACGCCTAAGGAGTAACCTTTTAAGATTATATAAGTTGTGTTAGTTTATTTTTAGTTACAAGAATAAATAAAAAAAATCAAGGAAATAACCTGTACTCAATTTAATATTAATACTATATAAACTAGGAAAATAATGAAACTGCAAACAGGTGTTTCAAAAAATGAGTTCTGTAAAAATTTAAATTAGACAAAAACCCAAAGATTATTATCGGTTATATTCAAGGCGTATTTATAAAGGTGATAGCAGGAGCCCAGCTGACTGAAATTTTTTTCATTCAAAAGTAACCGAAATTGTCAAATCCCATATATTTTGCTTTGACAGTATGGCTCACCATTCAAAAAATTACTTGTATTTTGTTGTTGCCGAATTTGTTGTTGTACTAGTGCTATCACCTGTAAAAATACGCCTTTGATATATTTTAGAAATTAGTCCAAAGTTGACTACTTTTCTTATTTTTCGATTTTAAAGAAAAGTAAATTGTTTTTTATGTTTTTAACATTATTTTAAGCATTTGTTCATGATGCGCAGAAAAATTTTAACGTTTTCACTTGTTTGATTTTGAAAATTGAAAAAACATAATTTCTTTTCTCGATTTGTGGTTTCTTAGATTTATTATGGCACCAAAACCAACATAATAATATATATTTAGAAATGTTGAAGGTTTCTCCGTTTTTGCTGGGTAACTTTTCCTACACCAAAATTTAACCCTTGGAAGATAGGATACATTTAGTACAAAAAACTGTGATTTTGTAGTTCCAAAACGCGCAGTAAGTACGCAGCTAAAAGATGCGCAAATTTCCTATAACCACAAGCTAAATTTTATGCCAATCGGAGTTCATTTGTCGGAACTATGCCAAAAATACCTTATTTTGCAGAAAAATCGATTTAATGCAATTCATTCAGGAGTAAACATTGCCTCTGTTTTAATGTTCGTATACATGAATATCAATTTAATTCAACACAATGGCCCTCAAATTCAAATGCCATTATTGCATTTTCTTTAATTTTAGGGTTTTTATCTGTTACTTTTTAAATTTTTACAAATTCACACAAAGTATATGCGTTGGTTTTCAAAATTTGCGCTCGAAATTTATATTCTTATCGCAATAAATAAAAACAGAGTTCGATCTCGAAGTTCTTGCCTTGATTTGCCTATGACCTGCAAAATAAAATGAAAAAAAAAAACGAGTTCATGGAGCTAATGATTTCTCAGCATATTTCTCTTTTATTTTCCTCATTTCACATTAGAAATGGTGTTGAATAAAATGCGTATAAATTTGAACGTACAAATGTGCAATTTCCACCACACATTTCAATGGGCTAGATAAGCTTTAAGACGCGCGCGCCATCATGCATGTTATAGGCAACGTAGGGAAACGGAAACGTAAACGGAAGCTGCTCATGCAACGTGATTTTAGTTAATTCTTTACATTACCAGTATTACGTGTAGATTCTAGATCCTAAAGTATTCAGTCTTGGTTTTTGTTTTTACTTACCTACATATGTACATATGTCTGTACATACAATTGGAATTCTGCTTCATTGCTTCTTTTTATTGGCCATGATTTATTGCTGTAATTCTGTGCGGAATGTGTGCGCATACATAGTATAGTATCCTTTCTTAATCTCTGCTCAAGTCCTTCGTTATAGAAGATTATGGTCTAACGAATGTGCGGGGTGGGGGGGGGGGAGTTGTGTGTCCGTGTGTGTGTTTGTCTGAGTGCTCAAGTGAGTGAGTCTAAAGTGGTTACTAGTGTTAAATGTCGCCTATAAATCAACTTCTTAACTTCGTCAGATATTAAATTTAACGTTTGTTTTATTCATTTCCAGCTTAAATCTATAGTTTTACTAAATCGTTACGTTAAGACTTTAATTTTGTGAAAGCGATAAGCTTTAAAAATAAAAGAGTAAAATAATACGAGGTTATGTTTTAAAGTTGAGCAATAGGAAAACATACAAACAAAATTAAAGTAATTAAATAAAATGTGATACAATACGTTTTTCATACTCTGTGTTGCCCCACAAATACTAAATTTTATGCAAAGCGGCGTTTTGCGCAAATATGTTGTGTGTTTAAAATGTCCTTTAAGGAGAACTTACGTATATTTGCATTCCTTCCTTCCCACTTCCAACCACATTCGCCCACATGATGATGCCTTCTTTAAATTTCAATTTAATTTAAAGTTATTATTTTTTATATCGGTTTATTGACTTGTATTACTTTAAAATCTATGTACATTTATATCTACGAAAGAAACTCGGCTTTATTATATATACTTACAAGATAAGAGAACTGAAGCAAGATCTTAAGGAAACACGAAAAAATCGAGAAGAAAAGTAAATAAGTGGTGTGGTATATCGAAATAAATGTTTAACGAAAAAAATGTCAAAATCTTTGAAAAATATATATGTATATGTAGAAAAAGAAATCTAAATTTAATTTCCTTTAACAAAATAATGTATTTATGGGAGAAAAGAAAACTAAAACTAAAAAATAGTTAAATTCTTACAGAATAATCTTAAAACTTTCAAAAAGTTCCCTTTATTTTATATTAGTTTTTGTTTTTTAAAGAAATTGGTCTTTCTTTTAGAAAAAAAAAAATAGTTAAATTATATACAACGATATTTAAAGAAAATCTATAGGTACATATTGGTGAGAATATATGTATGTATGTATGTGTTTGTTGTTGTTAGCTTTAAAATAATTTAATTGTTTGCGATTAAAAGGTATTTTTGTTTGTTGTAAAGAAGAACCAAGCGCGAAAATATTTGATGCCTTAAAATAATTTAACATTCTAAATAACGGAGGGGGGGTAATAACTTTAATCTTGTGAATAACTGGTGTCCGTATTCCGTATGGAAAAGTCAATAATCTCCACCAGACATCGTCCTAATTCCTCCATAACCATTTTCTCCATTTGATAGGCGGGCAGGCCGTTCTTTTCACACTCGTCGGCCTGTGTGACCATGCACTGGATGGTGGCGTCGACCACCTCTTGCGTTATAAAATTACACTGTTGTTTCTTGTCCGCCGGTGGTGTGTTGTCATTGTTGGCTTCGGCACCGGCCTCCATCTTGATGGTGTCTTTGCCAAGTTTCTCCGTTTTAATGGCCACATTACCCATTGAATCTCTTTGAGCCTTATCATAGGTACGCTTTTGACTAGTGGACATAGCCGAGACATTGGCTATTGAAGCCATAACTTTGGCATCAACGGGATCCAAATCCAAGTCAGGTCTATCTTCAACATTGCGGCAACCTTAAATAGAAGATAACAATATAAATTAATATCTCGTTTTATGGAATCCAAGGCACTTTTTCCTTTACTTACCCACACATTTACAATTCGAACTACAGGGAATTTTTGCCTCATAGCATTCACAATAGTTTTTCAAGCATCCGGATCGTTTGCAATTGCAGCCTTTGTTGTGTAAACGCATGTCTCCTTGATCGCTGGACGATGTGATTTTCGGTCTGTACAGAATGAAGAATACGGGAATAATGTTTAATGATTTTTGAAAATTGAATTGTGTCAAAGATATATTGCTGAGGTTAGTTTTGATTATCACAAAGGGAGCGGGAGGAAGGGAGTGAACTTCATGGCTTGCTTAGATGATAATTTTGAAAATGTAAGAACAAAATTTGAAATTTGAAAAAAAAATCAAAGTTTGCAAATCATTAAATTATGGTTTCCCACCAAGGCGTATTTATACAGGTGATAGCACTAGAACAACAACAAATTCGGCAACAACAAAATACAAGTAATTTTTTGAATGGTGAGCCATACTGTCAAAGCAAAATATATGGGATTTGACAGTTTCGGTTAGTTTTGAATGAAAAAAATTTCAGTCAGCTGGGCTCCTGCTATCATCTTTATAAATACGCCTTGGTTTCCCACGATAGATCAAAAATTTTAATTTTGAATTTTTCAGTGTCAAATTTGTATTTAATCGGACATTTTAAATTTTAAATTTCAGCTCGATTTCGCCTATAATCTAAGAAAGGCTATACGAAATGTTGTTTTTCAGATTCCTTATTCAATGCTGAAATATTTGAGGTTATAACGGCTTAGATTGTAATTCATAATAGCCTTTTCAGACTGCATACGAAATCCACACTAGCTCGATTTTCAGAGTCAATCTGAATCTAACATTTTAAATAGACCTTATGTAAATTTCAGCTCAATTTCGCCTATAAGAAATGTTGGTTTTCAGATTCCTTATTCAATGCTGAAATATTTGAGGTTAGAACAACACAGATTTTATTTCATAACAACCTTTTCAGACTGTAGACGAAATCCAGCTTAGCTCGATTTTCAGTGTCTAATTTGTATGGAATATGACATTTTAAAAAAACTTATGCCAATTTCAGCTCGATTTCGCCTGTACTCTAAAAAAAGGCTATAAAAAATGTTGGTTTTCAGATTCCTTATTCAATGCTGAAATATTTGAGGTTAGAACAGCAGAGATATACAGAATACGAGGATAATTACGAATACAGGGATAATTGACCATATTGCGAGGGACTGTATATCTCTGTTTTACTGTTTTATAGCAAATCACAATGGGAATTTTTTATACCTCATTAGAAACAAATATAGACATTTTTTATATTTTAATATATTTTTTAAATAATGACACTATTTTGTCCAATGGTCATGTATAACATTTTCTGGTGTATTTAGGCTTTCTAAAGTCGAAAACGATATTAAAAAAATGTATGCTATTTTTTTAATATTTTACTAAAATTCCAATTTTCGGCGAATTAAATATAGAATTTTTTTAATTTGTTCATTAATGTCACTATGAAGCAAATATTTTGTCGAAGGGTCATGTATAACATTTTCTGATGTATTTTGGCTTCCTAAACTCGAAAACTATATGAAAACTATTTTTTTTTTTAATTTTTTACTAAAATTTCAATTTTTGGCGAAGATACCTTAAATATTTGTACTTTCATTTTGGAAATATAAGTCCGATAACATCCGGTTATATGTTAAAGGTACTAATGATGGCAACAAATATTGGGAATTACAGTTTCAAATAGAAAAAAAAATCATAAAAAATAGGAAAAACAATGTTGAAAAAATAATATTTTATTATTTTTTTTTTTGAAAAAAAAAAATCTATTTCTGGTATGAAAAAATCATAAAAAATAGAAAACAAGTCGATAAAATGATTTTGTTTTATTTTTTAAAAGCTACCATTCTAACGTTATAACTGTAGACGCAAAATACATATCGAGGGTTTATATTCATAAGTGGCTATGAACCATTTTCTCGAAAATGAGTTTTTGATGCCAAACTATTCTCAGATTTGGATGTCATCTATCATATAAATTTGGAGAAGAAATTTTTTTCTAAAGCCATTTTTTTTTTCAAAATTTTTCTGATTTGGCTATCTACTCACACGTTAATTTGTGACTGCAAAAGTGGTTTGGTTCCCAAGTTATCAGGCTAAAATCGGATAAATAGTGGCTGTAAAGTCAAAAACTGTGAAAAGTATCTTTAGAAAAACCAGCGTATCTTATCATATTGAGAATACCAAAATATTTCTATGGCATATGATTGCTGACTTCATGGGGAATATTTGTTTCAGAATCCTGAACAGAGAAAGTTTAAATATAAGCAATTGCAACCTTTAGATGAAACTGTAGAAAAATGATTCATAATTACTCTTAAAATTAAGGAGAAAATCAGTTTTTTCGCTCTCCTGAAAAGTTGTGTTTTTGCTCATAGCCACTTATGAATATAAGCCCTCGATATATTTTTTTAAATCATGATTTTTTAATTTTTGTTTAAATAAAACAATACTTTTTTTTTTATTCATAAAATTAAACATAAAACAATACTTTTTCCAATTTTTTTCTATTTTTAATGATGCCATCAAAAAAAGATTTTTTCGGAAAAAAATAATTTTCTCACAAATTTTCGGAGGTTGTAAGAAATTTTAAAAAATATACCCATAAAAATGTTTTTGTTTTGATTTTATGAATAAGCAAAAAAAATGCACAAAAGAATTTTTCGGTTTGGACACAAAATTTATCTTTTTTTGTTGCATAGTGTGTTGAGATATGCCTATCGAACTCTGAAAATGTACATACACAAACAAAGCTTGCGATTTTCTAACGCAACAGCATAAATAGTAAATGTATAAATGAATTTCATAAAATTTGGGAGGGAGCCAGCTCAAAAATAGTGAATTTTGAACCGGTCTTATTTAGATAAAACCGATTTTTTCTGGAAATATGGCAGATATAGAGTTAAAGATACATATGTAATGAAAGTGAAATTTTTCTCTTATCATGACGGATTTCGAGTAAAATATTTAACTTCAAAATAGTTTTGTGTGTTTTCTTATGGAAAAGAATGAGAGAAATATAGTTATTGAAGAAGTTAGTTGATGCCAGCGGCAAAACTACAAAAGTAGAATATTTTTTGGTGTCTTTCTCTTCAGTTTTTCTCAGAGGTCTAAGAAATAATCTTTGGGAAATATTTTGAACCATCAATGATTCTGTGTATAACAAAAAAAAACACTCCTACGCCCGAGTTTCAGAATCCTACAATTATATATTTGTTATCAATTAGATTATAGATAATTGATAAAAATCTATAAAAGTAGAACTTATTTTACTATTGTAATTGTTTTAAATTGAAAAAAAAAACATTTATAACAAGTAAAACAAGAAAGGCTAAAGTTGACCGGGGCCGGCCGACTATATAATACTCTCCACTTTATACGTCCTATATCATGGACTGATGAGACCCACTTTCACAATGTATGGTACGTGTTTTGATCAAAAAAATCAGAGAGTGAAATTTGTGTTGGAGATATATGTATATATAAATCTGAATCGATCTGACTCACTTTCACCATAGATGTGTCACGTTTAAATATAAGGTGTTGTGCCAAATTTGAAACAAATCGGTTAAAATATGTGGAGCGTAAAAAGTCAAATCGGGAGCAAATTTGTGTGGTGGCTATATCTAAATATGAACCGATCTAACCCATTTTCACCATAGATGTTTCTAGTTGAATTATAAGGAGATATGCCAAATTTGAAGAAAATCGGTTAAAATATGTAGTCTCTAGAGGAGAAAAAGTCAAATCGAAAACGAAATTTGTATGGGAGCTATATCTAAATCTGAACCGATCTAACCCTTTATCACCACAGATGTTTCTAGTTTAACTATAAGGTGTATGGTGGCTATACATAAATCTGAACCGATTTGACTCATTTTCATCACAGATATTTCTGGTTTAAATATAAGGTGCTATGTAAAATTTGAAGCAAATAGTGTAAAATGTGTGGTCTCCAGAACGGAAAAAGTCAAATCGAGAGCGCCATCTGTATAGGAGTTATATCTAAATCTGAACCGATTTAGTTCAACTATTTATTATACATTTTGTAATATTTTCTATCTTTTTAGCGTATTATTTTCTTTATACTCACTTGAACGCACTGGGATTTCTTTCCAAACAACTCTTGATGGCCCTCTGACGTTCATCTTCATTGTCCAGATTGTTACAGCAATCCTTACACGTGCAGTCCTGACAAAACTCCCCATTGGCAAAGCAGTCACAATACAATTTCAGGCATTGCGATTTGCTGCAATTGCAATGTTTGCGCCGAACGCCACCGACCAAATCGATTTTGTTCGGATCCTCTTTTATTTCTGCAGAGACTATAGATAAAGGTTGTAGTGCGGTTGCGGACGCTGATGTGGATGGTGATGGTGCCGTAAATGATGATGATGATAGTGATAATGAGGACTTCTGTTTTTCGGTGGCGGTGGTAGTGGTGGTGGAGTTATCATAGAACTCTAAAGGTTCTTCTTTGATTTTGACCGGACAAAATGTCGATGATGAGGATTTGATGATTAGCGACGTTTCAGAGGATACTTTCGATTTTTGCAATTGTTTCAAATGGAAAATTTTCTGTTGTTGTTGCAATAGCGTTTGTTTGTTGAGCAAGGGCCTCTGGGCGGGCGTAGTGAATGATGGTTGCGTTGTGGTGGACATCGAAGACGCCGAAGTACTGGTCTTCAAAACACTATAAAGTTTAGAAGGATTTGCTTGGCCGGAGGGCTTTAAGATGGTATACAGTTTGTTGCCAACCGTGGTGGAGACACTAGAGGAGGTGGAGGAGGCGGCGGCGGATGCTGAGGATGTTGGTGTGTATTTGGTGCCCTGCACCTGTATTGCACCACTAGATGTAAAGGAACTGCTGGTCGCAGAGGTTGTCACACGCCCCGGCTGCTGTATGCTATTGTTGAGAATTTTTGGTGCATTGCTGGATATCACAACTAAACGATTATTGGGGGCCGGCTTTTTTATATCTGGCGGTCCGCTGTCTTCGGCGCTCGCCGATGTTATACGTTTTAATTCGCAGTTTATTTCCGAAATTTTATGTTTTCTCATCAAGGATTGTTGATTGGCCGCAGAGTTGGTAGCCTGTGGTTCCTTTGTGGGGGGTTGTTTTGGCTTTTCATCACCTATGGCCCTTAAGCTGGGCATGGCCACAATGGTCTTTTGCACCTTGGAGGCAATGGGAGAATATTCTCCGCTGTTGGGGTCCTTTTTCTGCGCCACTAGCACTTTGGTGCCACCACTGCCTTTTTGCACAACTGTGAACTTTTGCGGCAAGTTGTTCAATATTTTCACGGGAGCTGAGCCAGTGACAGTTGTTGTCGTTGTTGAGGTCAGCGTTCGTGCCATGGACGTCGATGAGCCTGCTGCTGAGGTCACGGCGATAGACGACTTCGAGGTGCCGCCTCCTTTCGATGTAGGCATAACTCGCACGTATTGTACTCCCTGTTTGCCGGCTATTTGTATGGCATGCAATTGACCGCCAGTTCCAGATGCGGATGTTGTGGCTGCCGACGCCGCTCCACTGGCTGCTGCCGTAGTGGTCTGTGTTTTGGGGGATAATTTCACCAAATTCGGATTGGACACTATAATCTGCTTGCCAGTATTACTCTGTACAACTATAGTTTTGGGCTTAGCCATTAAATCGCCCGAAGATGTGGTTGTTGTCACTGTTGCTTGTTTTACTACCGCCCCCTTAAGAGCTGTGTTGGGATTTGTGTTCGCGCTCGCCGCCGCCGCCGATGACGTAGTGGCACTTTTTATCAGAACTTGATTCCCGGAAGAGTTTACAATCCTTTTACCCGGCCCTAATGTGGTGGGTGATAGCGTTAAGGTTGTATTTTTGCCATTGGTTCCCGCCGCCGACGACGTCGATTTGACCGGAACAAAGTTTCCATCTGCATTGCGCATTACTTGTATGGTAACTGGCTTGTTGCTGCTGCTGCTGCCACCACCGCCGCCACTACCACCTCCAGATAATAACGCCGCTTTAATTGCACCCGTAGATGGATTTGATGGATTTTTTTGTATATATATCAGTTGGCCCGTCGATGTTCGTACAGCGGTTTTACACGCCATAGAAACGCCGGAGGCTGATGCTTGCACCACTCCACCACTGCCGGCCGCCGTTTTAGGGGTTATCTTTATCGAATTGTTTGTTATTTGTGTGGCCATTTTGGGTAAAACATTTTTGGTATTCAAAAGTATGGGCGCTGAAGTATTACCTCCACTGCTGCCGCTGCCACCGCCACTGGTATTTTTTGAAAAACTCGCAGACAGTGCATTGCCGATTTTCATGGGATTAGTGCGTATGGGTATGGCCTTGCTGGTTATGGAGTTGTTGCTTATAGTTCTCGGTATCATATGCGATTTCTTTGGGCCGGGCGTATTGAGACTGTCGTCCTTATGTGTTTTACTACGTTCAAGTTCAAATTCCAGAGGATCATCGTCAATGGCTGCTGATTTGCCATTTTTCTTAATAGGCGATGAGTCCAAAAGATCGTCAAAGCTGAGTTCGGGCAAGGTTGACGAATCGTCTAGAGAATCTGAAAGAGGGAGAAAGAGGTAAGTTGTGGTCAAAAACATTGGAAGGCATTGAGATTTAAGTTTGTCGAGGGAAACCTTTAGGGAAACCTGAAGTGTGAGTAGTAGGAAGTGCTTTATTCATTCCCTGGCCTGTTCTGGCCCAAGGTGGGAGCTTGGTTTTAAACCACTGTTTTTTCGTGATTTCTGAATTGTAGATATGGCTACAAAACCTCTAGGTTTTTAATTTACACCATCTAAGATTATTTCGACATACAAAATATGAATCACGGAAACTAAAAACATGTGTTGGAACTATTTTTTAATCCTCGAATTACGTTAGTTAATGTTCGAATGTTAAAGTGAATCATTTGAAATTATCGACATATTTTACTTTCCCTTCTAATCCCTCACCTTTTAGTACTTCCTTACTACCCATATCGCGAGATTCGATATCGAGAAATTACAATCGAAATCAATTTATTTTATATTCATTTATTATTATATTCATATTACCACACTAAGCCTATAGAAGAATAGAAAATCAAATGTGAACAAATTCCCTTTTTTATTCGCAATAACGATGATTAATTTGTATCGCATTACAACAAAGAAAAGGGCATTTCACACTCGAATGCCGTCCAGTACTGCAATAAAACCACTTGAAAAAATATAATTTTTAACTTTTTTATTTCTTCATACAGATTTATTTAATAAATTTCCATCTCACAAAACAAAAAAAGTCTACTTATTATTAAAATGGGAACACAACATCATTACATTGTTTCCGATCATAGGTTTAAAGCCCCAGAAGAATTAAGGCCAAACGTTTTCGCTTCGTAGACGTCGTTTATACCTTATACATAATCAAAACAAATGCTTTTTTAACAATTCATAATTAGCCAATCAAAGATGGTACATACCGCATCATATGCGTTATTATATTATTATAATTATTAGAAGAAAGAAAACATACGTAGAGTAAATTAAAAAAAGAACTTATTATGTATTGTATACGTAATTGAAAAAATAATAAACTACATTTACTTTTTATCGGCTAACTTCTTCTCGCGAGCTTTCTTGCCCTCTGTCAAACCCAAGCGTTCGCTTTCGGTCAAAGCTGCCATAACTTTGGTAACAACGCCGGTGCCCAAAGTCAAGTTACCATCACGCAAGGTGAAACGTTGTCCCTGTTCCATGACCATGGGACGTATTAAACGCAAGATCAATTTGGTATCTTCGCCGGGCATCACCATCTCCTTGTCGGGGATCTGTACCTGGACCGCACAATCCCAAGTACGTGAGAACATTTGCAATTGAATGAAAGACATAAAGGGTTTGGAGCGACCACCTTCTTCTTTGGACAAAATATAGACCTGGGCTTCCATTTGATCCAAGGCCTTGACCGAGCCCGGCTTGCACATGACCATGCCACGTTTGATGTCATCACGCTTAACACCTCTAACCAAGGCGCCCAATTGATCACCAGCTTGAGCTTCATCCAAGATTTGATGGAACATCTCAACACCGGTTATGGTCGACTTAATGACTTTATTGTAGCCCACAAATTCACATTCATTGCCCTTCTTGACAACACCGCGCTCTAGGCGGCCGGTGACAACAGTACCACGACCGGGAATGGAATAAACATTTTCTACGGGCAAAAGGAATGGTTTGTCCAATTCACGCACAGGTGTGGGAATGAAGTTATCGACTTCGTGCAAGAGTTTCAAAATAGCCTGTTCGCCGATTTCGGGGCTCTTGCCTTCCAAAGCACATAGAGCTGAACCCATAATGACGGGGATACTGTCGCCATCGTAGCCCATTTCGGATAGCAATTCACGGATTTCCATTTCTACCAAATCAACCATTTCCTGATCGGCAGCATCCACCTTATTGATGAAGACCACAATGTGATTAATGCCAATTTGTTTGGCCAACAGCAAATGTTCTCTGGTCTGAGGCATAGCACCATCAGTGGCGGCTACCACCAAAATGGCACCGTCCATCTGAGCTGTGCCCGTGATCATGTTCTTAATGTAATCAGCATGACCGGGACAATCTGTGTGGCCGTAATGGCGATTTTCTGTTTGATACTCAACGTGGGCCACATTGATGGTAATGCCACGAGCCTTCTCCTCGGGGGCATTATCGATTTCGTTGTACTTCTTACTCTCGGCCAATTGTTTGTCGGCCAAAACTTTGGTAATGGCAGCAGTCAAAGTGGTTTTGCCATGATCAACATGACCAATGGTGCCGACATTACAATGGGGCTTGGTGCGTTCAAACACCCTCTTTTCGGCAGCATATTCACGAACGAATTGCTGGAATCCCGAGGAGTACGAGGACACGGGATTCAAATGTTTATTCAAATGCATTAGGGCAGAGGGCGAGCCTTTAGCCGAACGCACCAGGCGAGCTGTGCTCAGGGAACGTCTGAGGGCTGAGCATCTTCCCAAAACTGAAGATGTCACACCGGTGACATGACGAGCGGCACATAATGCAGACATGTTTGGGCAGTAAATGAAGATTTTACTGAAAATTCAATTAAATACTGCAAAATATGTCTGATATTAGTAACTTGAAGGTATTTTCAAAAGTAAGCGCTTACCTTTTCCTTAATTACAAGAGTTTTCCAAAGAAAATTCTTTAATTTCCTTTGCAGTTGCACAAAAAATGTAATTGCGTAAAACTAACCCCCAAATGTGCCAAGCGAATGTCAGAAATCCACCAGAAATATCCCCACATATGTTCGCTCACCTGCCAGATTGGCCGAAATGTGCTTGACAAAGGGAAATTGATGTGATAGGGCAACGCTGTGATTGTAAAAATTACATAAGGCAACACTGCGAGGAATTTCACGAAAAAAATTGGAGGCAATGATAAAAACAAAAAATTAATTTTACAAAACTTCCCGATTTAATCCTCAAATGATCAAATTTGTCCATAATGATTGCCGGACAATGCTGGCAAAAAGTTTTTTCTTGCAGAATTATAACGCCCGCTTCGATTTCAAGCAGAATCCCGTTAACATAAAATAGCAACAATCACGGCCGTTGGCCGTCCGTATGGGGCGAACAGTTTGCCACGATTTTGGGAAAATCACACGAGACGAAGGAAACCAGATGACAAATATCATCATGGCCTTAGTCATTGTCCATGAATTTCAGGTGATTTTACTTCCTTAGTCCACAACGATAGGTAAACACTATTACGACCGACCTACGGCTACTATCTGCGCTGTAGTCTGCTGCTGCTGGCTGGTACAGGCAACAGCAACAACAACTAAACAACCAACCAACCATCATCAATTGAAAATTCAATTTGAAATGCCAAGGTAGGAAATCATTGGAGATATTCGCCACACTGGACGTTAACTCACCCATATTACTGCTCGTATCCATATTCACGTGTAACAAACATTAATTTCACACTTCAATTGCAAGTCCGCTTGGCTAAATCACCAATAATTTGTAAATAAATTGTTCACCAAAAATAACACTGACTTATACTACGTGATTTGATTTGTTCGCTGAACCCCACCGAAAAAAGAAATCGGAAAGCACTGGCTGGCGCGTTTTTTGTGCCAATTCGTCTGGCATAAATACACTTTTCACTTAAACACTAACTAAAGTTGACTTCTCAATAATTACTACACATTTTAGTTGAATGAATTTTGAAAAAAATTTCAAAATGTATGATTTTATTTGCTGCTAGCTTCTATGTATGTAGAGAGGATGGAATTTTTTATTGAATGTTTTGCGATGACATTCGTATGTTTAAGATGAGAAAACAACAGGGTTGTATTTGGTAGTGGCACAAAACCGCAAGGATGGTAGCACTGGCTGCGAGGCCAAGCAAAAAGGCGGAAACAATGAAAAATCAAGTGTAAATTGTTATTCGATAATGAAAATAAACGCGTTTATTGCAATTCGATTTTATTATTGGCTGCTGAAAATAAAATAAATATAAAACAAAAGTCCCCACAAAGCATGAGGCCCGCCCGAGTAAAACTTCTTTGTTACCTTTTGGCACAGAGTTGTATTTAAAAGGTTTGAAAACTTGAAATGCACACATTTGAATTGACATCTCCCGTAGGAGATCGACAATAAGTCCCATATTTCCTCCTTAGTCAGAACTCCAAAAAAAAGATAATTTCATGAAATGTTTTTCAGGTAATAATTTACTATAGTAATTATAAATACAAATAAAATACTTCAGAATTAATCGAAAAATTAAAACAAATATATCACCAATTTATACGTTGCCAGACTGAACAGAGCCGGGCAAAACTATTTTGAAAACACCAAGAATGACCTTCGAATTATCCATGTGCTTTAAATATCTTGCTTTGAAGTCACACATATATACATACGTATGTACAGTTATAAATGATAAGGATGTTTGAGTCATGTATGGATTGATATAAAATATAAATAATACTGGCTTATAACCTTTTCAGACTGCATGCGAAATCGAGTTAAGCTCGATGGCTATATGGCTTCATTCATATAGCTTGGTTTGAATGACCAGCATGTTAAACACTTGGAGACCCCTTTGGATTCATTGTGCACGTCCTTGGAGTCTGAATAAAAACTGTGGAAGGTGATGTGGAAGAATGGTTATATGTTTAGGAGTGGGAAGGAATAGACTGCTTTAAGATCGGTTTACACTTTAAGATTTATTTTACAATTTGAAATTGGATTATTGAACAAACAAATTTAGCATTTTCGATGGAAAATAATTTTTATCTGATACAAATGATACAATATTTTTTTTAATCAGAAAAGCCTTCACACAAAACTAAAATCAGCGTTTGTAAGACTATTTTTTATTTGTGAACATGGCTTTGGAAAGGTGGTTAGTGCCTTTTTCCTTTAAGACTGGATAACTAAGCTGCGATAACAAAATTCAAAGATAACATTTCACACAAAATAAAAAAGCTTTTTTAAAATTGTCACCAACAGCAATATCAATGTGTGTATGAAAAAAAATTTAGAAAAAATAATATATATATTTTTTTAATTTTTTTTTGATACAAATATTTATATCGTAGTTAGCGACAATGTCAAAAAAATATTTTTTTATTTTGAGTAAAAAATTAACTCTTTATTAATTTTTTTGTTATCACAGCTTCTTGTCTAGCTACAAATTTTCTGATTTAGCGGGCTGTACGAATTCAAAGGACAGTAGTAGGAGAAGAGACTGAAAATTTTAACAATGAATTAGGGAAACTTAATATATATGTATGGAATGTGTTTCATTAAGGCGTGATAACAAAAACGTTAATAAAGATTTAATTTGTTACTCTTTATGAATCAAGTTTCGTGATTATTCTTAGATGGCTACTTGACGTTCCCGTAAAAGTGAACGGTCACAACGGTTATGAACGAAAACAATAGAGAATAAAAAGGTTATTGGACAATGAAAATGTTGCTCTTTTTCACAAAAGACAACTCCATTAGTAAAAACACAGATCAGAGGGATCTAATATAAATTTTCTAATATTTTTTGTGCCCAAAATAGGGCTCAATTAAATTCAATTTTTCAATTTTTTCTTATTATTTTTTCCTTTTATTCCTGAGCCAAATATGGGGCCATGTATCATAAAACTTATTGAGGTTGGATAACCAAGAAAATCACCAGGTACTCTAAAACGACTGTTTTAGGGCTGTTTTTTACCTTTTTGCACAAAGGGTATAGTTATATTGGGGAGCCAGAGGGTTAATATGTACCACAAAAATGTTTCTCGTAGTCTTTTAAATAATTTTGGTGAACACATCATATAGTTAAAATGTAAGGATCACAAGGTTTCATATGCCGATTCATCATAAAAATGTGCAGAGGGGGAAATGTTGACCCCCTCTAAAATCACCACCATACTTAAAGTTTCAGAACGCCGATACACGTTTTTTTCTTTTCCCTCTATCAGAATCCGTTGTCAGAACATTGTTATTTAATTTTAAACATTGTTATGTTAATGTTTAATTTTGTTCCAGCGTTATTTATTATTTAATAGACATCTTTGATATGAAAAACCCTTTTGAGTTACTACCGTCATTAGTGTAAACTTAACACTCAGTATAGACGCACACCCGCTCAGACTTCTACTGGGACTTGTGTTTTTATTGTATATTGCATAGTATATATTTTTTGGTTCCTAACAAACAATTATGTATTGGTGGTAGTAAAAAAACAGGCACAAACTTACTAGTTTATAAAATAAGGGATCTTTTTTATTGATATCATATGCAATTTTTATAAAACCAGAGAAACATATAATAAATATAAAATCAAATACATTACGAAACATTACACATGAAAACATTTCCAGAGACGAGAGTAACAGTAATGCAAAGTAAGCATCTAAACATGTATGCTGGACAAATTAATACAATTATACAATAAAACATATTGAAAACGGCATAAACAAAAATACAAATAGCATCAAAGTATAAAATAAAACACAACAAGTCTGAACGTTGGTACATCAAAGAAAGGATACTTTATTTCGGTATCACAATTTCGCAGGAGGGGCGCAAACGCACCTTGCGATTTCTCAACGAGTAAGTACCGAGCTTTGCTGAATCCTGTTCATGTGCATCTTCATCGGTGTCTGGAAATAAGAAACGTAATTGCATACATTTTTGAAGAAACACAGGCCTAGTTAGTTAGTTACCTTGTCGATTTTGTGCCAAATCTTCTTCGTTCGATTGATTACATTCTTCGGCGTCATCCGCATCGGCATCAGTATCGTCCACCATGAAATTGAACTTTTTCACTCGCAATTTTTCGTTGAATACAACATTTTTCAATTTACTTTTAGCCGTACCCGGTGTTTTTAGTATAGATTTGCGTGATTTTATGACCACCGGAGAGTTATATGCTGTCTCTGTGTCAACTGAATTTCTCTTGGTGCCGCCAGAAGATTCCTCGACTAGTGTGGCATCGAAAACTTCTCGAAATTGGAGTACACTCTTTAAGAGACTGGGGGAATCTTGGGAATTTTTACGCGCCAACAGGGAGGCTCTACGAGTTGGAGTATCTTGCGAGTTCTTACGCACCAGCAAGGACATTCTACGATTCGGCGAATCTTGAGAGCTCTTGCGCACCAGCAGGGACATTCTACGATTTGGAGAATCTTCGGCGCCCTGTCGTAATAAAGTGGATAGTCTACGATTCGAGGCAGGAATGGCTACTACTGTGGCCGCAGGAGAGTAGAATTTACGATCTCTTACTTTGGAAGGTGTTAGAATGACATCGTCCGTTGTTGCCAGTAAGTTGTTGGCCTTTTTGTTGCGCATTTCAGCTTGCATCTTACGCAGCATTTGCTGCAAAGCCGAGTTGGGCTTGGCCTTGGCAGCCGGTGCGCCCTTCTTTACTTTCGTCAAGTTTTTGGGCTTAGACTTCGCCTTTGGCTTGACTTCATCGGGATCTTGCCAATCGTTAGCCTTCCAACGGTTCAAATTTTCGAAACGTTTCTCCAGATTATCAACCTGTAGACCCAACATTGACCAAAATCCTTCCAAATCTACAGCTGCAACGTCCTTGGTTTTTTCACTGCCATCATTTGGCACATCGCCTATACCGGTGGCTCTAGCCTCGCATCTATCGATTAGTCCCTTGAATTGCATAAACTTTTTACTAGTCAATAGCTTGGTCTGGCCTATGGTGACATCAATCATGTCGTCACAATTAGCAGATTGCAACTTCTCCAAATTTTCCCGTTTATACTCTTCCCAAACGTCACATTGTTGATGCAGTCGTTCTATTTCATCTTGCAACTGCTTGCGGAAGTAACGTACAGCCTCTAAGGTTCTACGAACTTCTGCAGAATATTTGGGTGATGTAGATGGTGATTTGTGGGGACTTTCTGACTTGTCCCGAACAGAACAATTCAGTTCATCTTCCACAGGGCTTACCAAATAGATGCTGTTGCGTTTCTCCTTTTCCTTTTTCAAACTGACTTTACCTCGGGTGACACTTACGTAGGGACTCAAATAATTAACGGGTTTATCCTCATTCAAAATCGGCTGTTTAGTCGGTGTTCTTTCTTCATGCACAGACCGTTCAACAACTAATGTTCTGTCTGCATCTTTATTTATTAAATCATCATCTGGTTCTTTTGCTTCTTCTTCCTCCATAGGTTTTGGGTCACTTTCCAAATCTTCATCTTCATCATTTAATGTTGTATTGGCTACAGAATATCGTATGAAGTTGAATTTGCTGCTACCACAATTCTCGGTAGTTGGTAGTTTGATAAGGTCAGTGCTGCTCTTAACCTGACTGAGAGTTTGAGTCACGTTTGCTGTGGCCTCTTTTAATAGATTTCTTTTGGCCGACGAGTTGCCATGCGATCTCTTCGAAGGCATTTCGATGGGGCTGACGCCGTTAGCATCTTCCAATGATTGGCTGGCGTTTTTCACTTTAGTAGAGGTCACAAAATCATCGAAATGATTTGAACTCGAAAAGTCTTTTGGAGTTTGTACAATCATATTGGACACTACGTCGTGCGATTCGGTCACCATCAAACTTAGCAATTTTGCAGAGGCACCGTTGGGTGGTTTTGTGGGTTTTTTAGCTTTCATAGTTTGTGTCAGACGGGCATTTTTCTGCGGTTGTTGTGGAGATTTTTTGTTCAAACGTTGCTGCTGTTGTTTCGTGCTTGAAACTGAGTATTTGGGCCTGGCGGCTGCAGTATTAGTTTTTATGGCAGGGACATCGGTTTTTCTAACAGATGCTGCTGTTGGTCTCCTCACTGGTGGTGCAATAGGCGGTGGCATCTTTAGAGACCTTGGTTTGAGGGTTGTTGTTGTTGTAGTTGTGGTTGGTTTTGTTTTTGTCGCAGCCACATTTAAATTATTTTTGTTTGGCAAACTCTTCACCAAATTTTTTGGTGCAGTTGTTGTGACTGGCGGCTTCGAGGCGGAATTTGAGGTTGCAATTTTGGCTTTGGGCCCACTGGAAAGCGGCTTAGCATTTTTGTTTCCCACCTCAGATCTTGCTGGTGTTTTGTTATTAATATTGGTCTTTCCTGCTCTGATGTGTAAGTTTGTTGGCAAAGGTTTCCGGATAGCGGACATTTTTTTCGCAGCACATTCATCAGTCGCCTTTGTTTTCTTGGGCGGTGTCGGCACAACGGTATATATGGATTGACGGCCTTTAAATCGATCTCTCATCTGCAAGAACAAATACAAAAAACAAGCGATAAACATAAAATACAAATTGTATATATTGCAAAATTTTCATTTTCGCGGGACCTAGAACGATAATGCCAAAATCTAGAAAACTTTTTAAATGCGGCTAATTTGAAACTGAAATAGGATAAATTTTGGCTGTAAATTCAAAAACAGTGAAAAGTGCCTTTAGAAAACCCCACTGTAAAAAGAATCTCAGACCAGACGGACTATAAGTTTATTCTGTAAAAATGATCTACCCAACATGCCTTTTCAGAATTATAGGACCGCTATTCTGTCCCAATCAAAAAGTCTCAACATGATGGACAGTGTAATTGTTTGGAAATTATTTTAGATTCCCAGACAAAAAAGTATATTTTGTTTGTATCTGGTTTGCGGTGAAAATTTAAAGAAAGCATCCATATAAAACACACGGAAATAATTATGAGTTTGGAAATTAAATAAAAATAACATAGAAGTTTCCACTGCCCAATTTAAACTCGAAGTGAATAGAACACTCTCCGGTAATTCCCGGAACATTAATACTTTAAAAATGTAGACATCTTTCGGAATTTTTGTTTGATTTGGATGTGTGTATTCACTACTTTGATATCATTAGGGTGCTAACAAAATGCAGCTGCGAAAATGCATGGAGCCTGGTAGTCAGGTAAATGAAAAAACTGAAACAATTGTGTGTATTTCCAATTGGCGTACATATGTTCGTTGTACATACATTAAAATGTGCCAGCGTCACTTCAATACATAGGCGAGATACTTACAATTGCATCTGGCTCCCTTAAACCCGGTGGTGGTTCGAAATTCAGATGATGACCCTTGGGCACAATTGAAGTATGATGATGATTTGTTGTTGTCACCGGTGCCAAAGGCCCCGCCGCACCAATAGCAAAGTTTTTACTCACAGCCGACACGAATGGCCGCTTTTTATTGGCTTCGTTTTTCTTCTTCTCCAGCAGCGACTTCTTTTTGTCTTTCCAATCGAGAAAGCGCAAAATAAATGCTTCCTGCTTTTTAATTTTCTCTGGATCTCTTGCTGTACAAACAACTTTTGCCGTACGTGAACTATTTGCAATTGAGTCGCCGCCGCCGCCTTCCGCATGATGATGCTCCTCCACCACTCCAGCATTTTCGTGGACATTTTCTTTTTCTGCTTGCAGTCGTATGCGTGGTGCGGGACTGATGGATATATGCCTTGAAAGAGTATACTGGTCACTTCTTTGTTTATTGCGGTTGGCTTCCTGCAATTGGCGATTGAGTCGGTTGTGCTCCTGAGATGTCAGGGTTTGTTTACGCTCCTTGTATAAACTTTTACGATATTCTTCCATGTTTAGACGCTCTTAAGTCCTTATATTTATGGATAAATATCAAAAAAATATTGTATATCCTTTATTTTATGTCTCCATTTATTTATTTCTTAAAATACTTTGGTCACAGGACTAACTGTTGTTACTGGCTGAAGTAGAAGATGCATTTAAGATTTAAAGATGGCTGGCTGGGTCGACTGGTCGGTTACTGGTTTCAAATAGGTCTGCGACATCGATTTTTTGTAAAAATATCGATCTTGTAGTTTCGATGTTTTATTGACATCGATGTTTTTCATTCAATATCTGATTAACAAAATGCCGCCAAAACTGGTTTCAAATAGGGCTGCGAAATCGATGTTTTGTAAAAACATCTATTACTTTTTACATCGATGGTATAGTACCGATGTTTTGTTTCGATGTTTTTCATTCAATATCTGTTTATTAACAAAATGCCGCCAAAAAGGATATTCGGAAACATTTTTTGAGGCGCCGTTTTCACATTTATTTCATATGGCTAGAAGAAAAACAGCTGCGAAGAAATGTTATATTTTGTATAAGCCAGACACATTCATACATGACTTTTTACATTCTGGTTATTTGTCACTTCCAAACCGACAAAATTAAAAAATTTCCCTTAATTGATGTGAAGGAATTTTTGACTTGGCTTGTCATAGTGTTGCCACCTTTAAAAACGAAACTATGCAGCTCTTTCAAAAATAATCGAAAAGCACCAGATGATATAAAAAATATTGCAATAAGTAGCATTTATTATTTATTTTTGTTAATTGATATAAATACAACAGAAATAAATGTATGCTGCCTTCGGATTTACATCCAAAATCAGCTCATTCCGTATTTTGGACTTTTTAATAAGCGCTGTTTACACTTAAGATTTATTGTATAGATTATGAAGAAAACTTAACAAATATAGAATTTTTGAATGGAAACAAAATTTATTTGTAACTTAAGGATTAGATCTACTAAATATGATACAATATTTTTATTTGAGAAGCCTTTATTGAACTAGCAGAGGATTCCAAATCTTTGTGGAGTTTGCCAGCAGAAATCCGGAATAGCTGGATTTTGATGTATATCCGAAAGCAGCATAAAATTTCAAAGACAATTCAAACATATGCGATAATAGTTTTGTTTTTCTTTAAGACTGGATAACTAAGATGCGATAACGAAAATCTAAATAAAATGTTAAAATTTCACTCAAAACAAATAGTTTTTTTAGCCATGTTAAAAAAAAGTATGCATTTTGTAATTTGTTTTAAATTGGCCCGATGGCTTTGAATTACAAATTGAAATAAATAAATCAAATCAAATAAAATGTTTATTTTTTTAATTTCCGCCAAAAGCAATATCAATGTGTGTATGAAAACAAATTTTGAAAAAAAAAATAATAATAATAATAATTATCCAGTGTAAGTCAACTTTATGGTTATCGAGGCTAAGTCCTAAAAAGTCAACATAAAATAGTTTTTTTTTTTTAATACAAATAATTATATTGTAGTTGGCGACAATGTGAAAAAATAATCTTTTATTTTGAGCAACAAAAAATGAATTTTATTAACGTTTTTTGGCAGCTTGTTATCCCGGCTTAAAGAAAAACAGCCATATTACTCCTAAATCATGCATCCAAACAAATTCATTCTAAATAGTTTCTCAAATGCAAATATATTTGTCATCTAATAAAGTCATTCAAAAGCACTTCCAAGAAAATAGTTTAACACTTATTCCCAGCAATAAAATGGAAGTATTTCCAAAAGAATGACACATTCATTCTATATAGCTTCTCAAATGCGAATAAATAAATTATAAGTTAGATTTTACTCTTTCAATAGAGTTAATATGGGTCTTATGGGTAGGATAGACATATTTATTGGTTCAATTTCGATCTCAAATATTTTGTATTGGATAATGTTGGAGTGTCATAATAATACTGTACTAATGCGACGATTTTTCGTAGATGAAGATTGTTACAAATTGAGAACATTTTTAGAATATAAAATGTAGTTGATATTTTTTAAATCTTTTTAACAAAAAGTTTTAGAATTTTAAATCTTGTTCATTTTTAAAGTTTGGGCAAAACACTGAAAAGGACATACTGAAAAGTATTTTAAATTAGAGCGATAACCTAAGAATTGCGAAGAATTCGACAAGAGAAATAAAAACTGCCGCAGATATGTATATTCCAGAGAGACTTAAAAAAAATACATCATGTATTCAAAAAAGTATATAACTTAAAACTAAATATATTTTTAAAAACATTTGTGTTGTTTTAAAATGTGATAAAAAATTAAATATTGCCTAATACGCTTGTACGAGTGGAGTTTTATTAAAAGTAAGATTAAATCGAAGTAATGCAAAATCTGTTTTAAGAAAGATTCTGATTTGTTTCACAGCATTTTCATTAATTCAGAGAAACTGTTCATAAAACTCTCACAATGTATCCAAAAGTGAATAACTTACACCTAAGAAAAAATGTCATGTAAGCATTAATCATGCAGTGCTTTTGAGCACTCATTCGAACGAAGTGACTGGGATCTGCAAATGAACCCATTCCTCTCAATGACAACCCTATGTTAAAATCATGTATGATTCGACCAAAAAAGAATTACTTCCATATCATCTTTTCACCAGTTGAACCCATGTTTAACCACTTCTTTTTTTTCTGGGTATATAATGAAAAAAATGAAAATTTTTTATAACCCTAAAAGTATGCATTGCAAACTCCACTTGTTTGAGTACGTCAGGCAGAATTTTTCTGTCCTGTACTATCTGTCCTCACTTCCCCACCAGGAGACGACAGAATATGTTTCTCCGTGGGAGGAGGAATCTCTCAGCAATTACCCAACAAACACAGATATTCTCTCGAAGGCACAGCGCTGCCATATTGTTATACAAACAAAATTATCCCAGTGTAAGGTTGTTTCAGAGAATCTACGACTCCTTTTCTCCACATCAAAACTTTATTTTAAAACTAAATTATTCCTGCAAACTATGTACAAAAAAATCATATATCAATAGCCTTTGTGACCTCTGAAACGCATACGATTGTCGAGCTGTAAATGAAATAAATTTAGTTGTGTGAAACCACTCCACTTGACCACCCACTGTCTGTCTACTCACCAATGATCTTTTGCATTCGAAAAATGTATTGCGCAGCATTTGACATTCCTGAGGAACCAAGTTCGACTGGAGACATTCCCGCGGGGTTCTTTTGTCCTGCAAAAGAATGAGAGTTAAGACCGACCACAACTTCCATAACAATCATCGCCGCCGCCTTACCTTCTTGCAACAGTCACTTTCCAATAAGCACATTTTCAAGTCCGCCCTGACGCCGGCACAAGCCGTTGTGTCGGCTAATTTCTCATTTTCCTCATAGCGCATCATTTTTGTAGGATTTTTTTTAAATTCTTTGCAAAATTAAAGAATTATTAATTATTTGCTCGCAAAACAACGTTACCAAATAAATATCAGCTGTACGCGTAAGTGTTGCCGTATTTTAGCAAAATAGAGGTGCTGTCAAAAAATTTCCCTTTTCCGCAACATCTGTTTTTGTTTTCAAAGCGCAGCTGCCCGAAAATTGTTTACGGTCATTTAAATTCGATTCATGCTGAAATACCATTAACATTTCTACAAAATGATAAAATTCGGGTAAGTCTAGACCTTTGTTACCTAAATATATAGGATTTTATAGGCATATTTTTCATACTCCTTGTGCTTCATGTCCAGCAATGTTTTATCACACGGTCGTTTGGCCATTAACCCTCTGCGTACTATGTGTACCCAGCACCATTGGTTTAAACCGGCCGGCATAGATACCGGCATACGCATTTATAATTGTGCCGCCAGACGCCAGGTTCCTCTTATATTGCCCAATGAGAACTTCCTGACGTGGTACACCTGTGGTCCCACGGTGTACGATTCGTGCCATTTGGGTCATGCCAGTTGTTATGTAAAGTTGGACATTATACAACGCATTCTGAAGCATCATTTTAATTTGAATATAGTAACGGCCATGAACATAACTGATATTGATGATAAAATTATACAAAAAAGCCAGGAGACTGGTAAAGCTTGGCGGGAGATATCTCGTCATTATGAATCGGAATTTTGGTCAGATCTAAGAAATCTGAATGTGGCGGAGCCGAATATAAAAGTCCGTGTTACCGAACATATTCCCAAAATCACCGCATACATCGAGGATATAGTTAACAAGAAATGTGCCTATGTGGGCAAAGATTCGTCGGTATACTTTGATGTTAAACAATTTCCGATTTATGGAAAATTACAAAATTTGAACTTGGATGAAACGAACCGTCCATCCACCAAGGCAGAACAACACCAGAAGGAATCTGTTCTAGATTTTGCCCTATGGAAAGCCCGTAAAACGGAAGCCGAGCCCGGTTGGCCATCACCTTGGGGTCAGGGACGTCCAGCGTGGCACATTGAGTGCAGCACTTTAGCCAATATGATCTTTGGCAAATCAGTTGATGTACATGCGGGTGGTTTAGACTTAAAATTCCCCCATCATGAGAATGAAGAGGCTCAGAGTTGTGTTTTTCACAACACCCGGCAGTGGGTCAACTATTGGTTGCACACAGGCCATTTGAATATCAAGGGACAGACTGAGAAGATGTCGAAATCTTTGAAGAACACCATATCCATTAGTGATATGCTGCAAAAGTATACAGCCGATGATTTTCGCATGGCATGTGTCCTGTCGAACTATAAAAATGCCATGGAATACAGCGATGAAGTAATGGAAACTGCCAGCAATACTTTGAGTAAATTCAAGAGCTTCGAAACCGACTGCTTAGCCTATTTAACTGGAAAGAAGATTGGTTCAAATATGGTGTCGTCCTCAATTCTACAGAATCTCAACTACTGCAAGTCCAACATAGATTCGTGTATAAGAGACGATTTCGATACTGCCCGTTGTATAAGCATTTTACTAGATCAGATTTCTAGCATTAGTAGATGCATAAATGCTAATCCTAGTGGTGATGGAAATGTGTTAATCACAGCCTCATGTTTAGACGCCGTTGCAGCTGTTAACAACTATGTGGATAGTGTCCTGCAATCCTTCGGATTTGCCGAAACATCTGCCAAGCATATGTTAAACGCACAAGAGCATTTGAATGTGAATGATTTGCTTGACGACATATTGAATACACGCCAAGCTATACGTGATCGTGCTGTCAGCGGCAAGAATAAGGCTTTGTTTGAAATATGTGATGATTTGAGGAATGTTTTGCGCCAACATGGTATAGAAATTAAAGATCACTCGCAAGGCAGCTCATGGAATCTGATTAGAAATAAGAAATAATATTTATTTGCGTGTTAAGTATAAGTTGATGTTGTTACATTTTGGAAATAAGCGAAAAATATAATGTTTTAAACAATTTTTAATATTTTCTAATTGTGCGGGTAACGTTTATAACATATTTGCGCCATACAGGGGTTAAGTACTTTAATAGCTTGGGATATTTCGTAATTTCCTTGTGCAAAGTTCGACAGAATGCAACTCCGTCAGGGATATTAGGTTATGACCAAAGGCGTTTAGTTTACAACATTGTTGTACAACGGAATTGTATAAGTTTTTCAAAATTTTGCTGTCTTATACTGCGGTCGGGTACACACCCAAAATCCACTTTTTCCGCATTTTAGATTTTTCAATTTTTTAATCAAAATAAGTAGCTTATTTTCACATTATCGTTAACTACGATATAGATGCGTTTATCGTACAACATTGTTGTACAACGGATATGTATTCACACCTATCGCTATTTGGCTGGGAATAAATTGTTCCCTTAAATTTTCAATCTAATGGTCTATTTTTCGAATTTCTGCTGATTTTTAGTTGGATTTGACCGCTTTATTTGTATTGCAATGCATAGAAGTAAAACCTATTCCGGGGTTATGTTCTTACTACTGGGGGAATAATTCCACTTTTGTTCGCGATAAGGGTTATTAATAGATTTTCCCTGAGAATAAATTGTTTGAATTAAATTACAATCGTGATTTTTAGTCAGTTTTTCGAATATTTTTCTACTTTCTAAATTGATCACCTAATTTCTTTTCCAATCCCATGCACTATTCCCGGGTTAGATTTATATTATCAACTTAAGCCTCCATAAGAAAATAAGATTACACGAAAACTTCGTTTAAAAATATATGAATATGGTGCCGATGAATGTCTATTTTTCATTGAAAAGTTTTCACAGAACCCTCAGTATTCCTTGGTGAACCATGAAAGATTTCTAAAACTAATGTTGATTCTAAAACATTTTAAAATATATTTTAGAATACTTTTATTCTATATTTTTTTAATTTAATTTTTTCATTTATTTGATATGCCAATTCAAATCAAATTATTTATTTAAATAGTAAATAATAGATTATTTACTATTAATTTTATTTAAATAGTAAATATAAAAAATAAAAGACTAAAAAACAATGATTTGTTTCTTGGAATGGACAATAAAGTTATTTCAAATACCCTTAGTTGATATCTTTCTTTAAATTAAATCAAATTAAAAATTTTCATAAACAAATTTTAATATATTTTTTTTTTCAAAATTCATTCACGCACACATATTGACATTGTTTTTGGTAACAATATTAAAAAATATGTATTATTTTGGGTGACAATTTAACTTTTTATTTCCGTTTTCGCTATCGCAGTAATCCTTATTCAGCTGATTTCAACACAAATTTTGTCAAAGGGTCATGTATAACATTTTCTGAAATATTTTGGCTTTATAAACTCGAATACGATATTATTTCTTTTTATTTTTCTACTAAAATTCCAATTTTCGGCGAAGGTACCTTTAATATTTGTATTCTCATTTAGGAAATATAAGTCCGATAACACCCGGTTATATATTAATTTAAAGGTACTCATGATGGCTCAAATATTGTGAATTACACTTTCACATAGAAATAGTGGTTTGGGAATAGTATTCAAAAATTTGGAAAAAATAAAAAGTTTTTCGAAAAATTCTATTTTTGCTGGCACGAAAAAAGCATAAAAAAATGGAAGAAAAGTCGGGAAAATATTTCGTTTTATTTTTTAATTGCTATCATTCGAACAGTGGTTTATGAACAGTCTTCAAAAATCTGGAAAACATATTTTTTTCCAAAAAAATCAATTCAAAATTCAATCAAAAAAGTCATACAAATCATAAAAAAGAAAAAATGGGAAAATATATATTATTTTATTTGTTAAATATCCAATATTCTAACGCATAAAAACAATGTTTTTATGTACAAATCTATGGAAAATGTAATAGTTATTATAATCTTTGTAGTCACAAAAGATTTTTTTAAATCATATATTTTTTTAATTTTATTTATGTAGCGCGAAAATCCCTTTACAAATTAGATAACGAAATATTTTATTCAAGTTTGTGATAGTTTGCATCTTAACGAAGAAAACAAGGTTCAGATAAAGAAAATCTATGGATAAATGTAAAGGGTGATTTTTTAAGAGCTTGATAACTTTTTTTTTTAAAAAAACGCATAAAATTTGCAAAATCTCATCGGTTCTTTATTTGAAACGTTAGATTGGTCCATGACATTTACTTTTTGAAGATAATTTCATTTAAATGTTGACCGCGGCTGCGTCTTAGGTGGTCCATCCGCTTAGTCCAATTTTGGCATTTCCACGTTTTTGAGTAACAGAGACCCAATTGGTGCGAACGGCGACGAATCGAAAATTGGTGGTCATCATTAACACTGGCCGATACAGCTGCGATATTTTCTTCAGTTCGCACTCTACGTAAGCGTGTTGGTGGTTTAATGTCCAACAATGTAAATTTGGTGCGGAATTTAGTCACAATAGCCCGAATAGCCGCTTCAGTGGGTCGATTAAACTGACCATAAAATGGAAGCGCGCAATGAACTTTCTTAACAGAGCACGCATTTTGATAATAAAATTCAATAATTTGCAAGCGTTGTTCGTTTGTAAGACGATTCATGATGAAATGTCAAAGCATACTGAGCATCTTTCTCTTTGACACCATGTCTGAAATCCCACGTGATCTGTCAAATACTAATGCATGAAAATCCTAACCTCAAAAAAATCACTCTTTAGAAGTTATGTCCTTCTTGTAGAAGTACAGTATCACTAAATCAATTTAAGCAAAAACTTCGTAAAACATGATATACAACTTTTTAAAATTCTACTTGAATTCATAAATTTTCTTGAAAAATACCTTGTTTTTATTACAAACTAATTCAATATTTTCTTCTATATAATTTTTAGTGTGACTTTTCGTGATATATAAACGTAAATTAAAAAATCGTGATTTTTTAAATTCTTTTCCGTCTACAAAGAGTTTCGTAACTTCTACATTTATCCATAGATTTTTAACATATAAACATTGTTTTTTGCGTTAGAATGTTAGCTATTAAAAAAAAAATAAAATACTATTTTCCTACATTTTTCTATGATTTTTTAGTGCCAGCAAAAATGGATTTTTTTTTCGAAAAAAAAAATAATATTTTTTCCCAAATTTTTGGAGGTTGTTCCTAAACTACTGTTTCTATGAAAAATGTTGCTAAAAAAAAATAAAAAATATATATCCACAGTTTTTTGTTTATTTTATGTATTACTTCTACACGAAGGACCATAACTTCTACATTTATCCATAGATTTTTAACATATAAACATTGTTTTTTTGCGTTAGAATGTTAAAAATAAAATAAAATACCTTTTTCCTACATTTTTCTATGAATTTTTAGTGCCAGCAAAAATAGATTTTTTTTCGAAAAAAATAATATTTTTTCCCAAATTTTTGGAGGTTGTTCCTAAACCAATGTTTCTATGAAAAATTGTACTAAAAATTAAAAAACTATATCCATAGTTTTTTGTTTATTTTATGTACTTCTACACGAAGGACCATAACTTCTAAATTTTTTATTATACCCTCACTCTACAGTATATATCATTTGGGACAGATAAAAAGTATAACGCATTGAAGGAGGAGGAGACCCTAAGTATGTTTGGACCAAGTCCGTTTCACGAATTTTTAAGGTGTTTGAGCCATGTCCGTCCGTCTGGCTGGCTGGTGTATACGATAACTCTCGAAAAGAGTTAAGGAATCGATTCAAACTTTGCACATGGTAATATTTTTCCCAAACTTAAACATTTATTAAATGTCATAAACTATTTAAACAATTAACTACAAGTAATCATGATCCTAACTACAAACAAATAGTATTTAAAAAAATAATAAAAAATTAAATATGATTTTAAACTGAACATTTTCATAAATAAATTAAAATAAACAACTAAATAAAAATAAGTAATTAAACAAAAATAAATAATTAAATAAAAAAAATAAATAATAAAAGAACATACAATGACAATTTCTAAGTTCCCAATGAATCGCCGGACAATAATAATAAAAATAAAAACAGACGAAGGTCTTTAAAGAAATGCTGCATCGGACATATTTCCAATATAATTATAATAGAAGAAGTTGTTTTAAGAATGACTACTCAAATTTTATATTTTAAAATTTTAAAGTAAAAAGAGACAAAACACTGCACAAGCACCTGTATTAAGAATATTGTATATTACAATATTCTTACAATATTTCTATTAACTACTAGTAGTTAACTGTAAGTGTTGAAGGATCTTATTTAGCCACGCCCCTTCTTGTATCTCCCACACAATTGTCTCTATCCTAGGTAATATTAAATTCTTTATAACTTCTATACTGGTGCATGGAATCCACAATGACTTGATATTTGATCATATTTTTAAAATTGTTTTATAAATGTGGAAACTGGTATCATGTGAAACGAACCTTCTAGCAAATTCCACACAAATTATCCTGTCCTACATAAAATTTTATTTCTTATAACTTCCGTATATATGTTCTCTGAGAGTGAGGGTATATACAAGTCGGTTTAGTCGACTAAAACTTACTTACTTGTTTTTTATGATTTTTCTTTCCAGCAAAAATAGATTTTTTCGAAAAAAAAACTATTTTTTTTTGCAACCCTTAATTGCTGCGAAGAGAGAACACCTAATTATATAAAAGCAAAGTATTCCATACATTTTGGGCGGGGTTGAGTTTGTAATCAAATTCTCAAAAAATTTTTGTAATAGGAGCGAATGAATGATTTTAGATATTTTTTATTTTCGCTTGAACTCTGTCCGTCCGTCTTTTTGATCTCTATTTCCATATGAAATCCAGTACCAATTTTAATGTGTTTTGTTTTCGGTTTGGATTATTTTGTTTTACATTCTAGGGGATCCCTAAAGAGTAAATTTTGTAATGTTACACAATAGATGGTCGAAACCCCATATTTTAATTAAAAAACACAGTTATTACTTTTGATTTTCAGAACTTTAATTGTTGGGAATTTATAATGATTGTTAAAACGTTTGTACTAATTAAAATAATCCAAAAAATTAAAAAATAAAGTATTTAAATTGTCATCGTTGTTGTTTTCTCGAATCATTTTTGCTAATAGACCACTACTATTCTGAGGCTATTAATTAATAAACTGCCCATTGCCACTTCTCTCTGCCATTCCATTCTGCCTGTGCCAACTACAATTCCGTACAATCTGGCTACGCTCTTACGTGTTATTATTCTAACAGCTGTTTTGTGGTTTGTTTACGTTTTTATTTTGTTTTGGGTGGAAAAAACATGAATTCACGGACTCTTTCCTAGGAAACCGAATCCTTCTACCGTTAACCCTTTTATGGAAAGTATCAATTGCAATAAGAATGCGGGATAATGGCAAAGAAGACGAGGCAGCTGTGCAACAGCAACAGCCAACAAATGTCACTCCAATGCCCAAACATATACCATTCCCCGATCCGGCCTCCTCGTCGGAGTTGCTAAATGAGCTGATCATGTTTTTGTTTACAACGTGTGCCGCGGCCATGCAGTTCATAAATATCTACCGCACCAACTGGTGGCTACCGCATATCCAGATATCGAATACAGTTGTAAGTACGAGTTGGGGTCATTTTCATTTTTGGTCTCATGCTTAATGCCTTCCCTTGCAGAATCTACAGCATATTGATCCATATCTGATACTCTTGATAATTGTGATGAATATACGACGTCTGATGTACTGCACTTGCCTCAAGGGCTTAGATTTGTTGCTTCCCGCCCATCTGCAACGTATTTTTAAATATGTCATAGAAATTATGGTCTTGGCTCTGCCCATTGCCTGCATAGTCATGATGTATCACAATCGAAATTACTTGTCTATATTCCTATTGGTGTATCCGTAAGTTTTTGGCACATTTTTGAGATTGTTAAGTGCCGGAGTAACCCTTTTTACAGTTTCATAGTTTATTTTCTGGCCTTTGGTTTGGCCTTGGAGCCCTTTTTGCGTTTCAATTATGAAGTTAAGGGTGCCTACTTCAATGGATTCCCCCTGCACTGTTGTTCGGCGAATCCGAATGGTATACGTTTTGAAATCGATGTTTTACGCAACGATTTCAATTGTCGTTTCAAACAAGTCATCTTCACGTCTCTGCTAAACACCTACTATGCCGCCTTTCTGCCCTGCTACTTTGCCGGCCAGGCGGTACACTATAACGTGCTGTGGTCTTCGTTTCACATCATTTTGGTATTCCTGAGTGTTTTCACCATGTGCACGGTATTTAGTTTTCCCTCGAAATACAGTGATATACTGCATCGTGCTGCCCTACACTTGGGCTATTGGCTCAAGATGGAACTGCGGCCGGGCGCCGATTGTGTGCTTGGCGCTAGCGCTTCGAATTGGATAAAGTCGACGCTGTGGGCTCCCAGTACAGTGGTGAAATTCACCGGGGAACTGTATCGTAGTGTGGGTCCGGTAACCACGGCCATACCGGGCAATTTGACACATGCCCGATTCTATGTAAGTTTGTGGATATTTAATAATGGAAAGTGCGAGAGAGACGAATTAATAATCATTGTGATTTTCAGAAACTTTTCCACAATCCGTCGGTTATCTATGGCAGTTTAACTATGATCCAGGCGTGTCTAGTTTTATCGGGCATTTCTTTATTATATTATGCCATTGAATGGCATTTCATATTATCATTAAGTTTTATAACACTGACCAATCAATTTACATTTTTCAAATTGATGCGTGACTATTTGATTACCAAACGGGTTTATTTGGCTGAGACATCGGTTAGCGATGCAAAATTAACGGATAATTAGAACCGTTTATTTTCCGGTTGAATATAAAGAAGCAAGAACAATTATATATATATTTCCAAATCAATAATAAAAAGACTGTTTGTAAGAGAATTTAACAATGTGTTTTTGTGGTATAATAACTTTTTTAAATACCTCAGTGTCTATATAGAAATATAAGTAGAAGTAGACGCAAACGAATTAAAAAATGATTTTTTTAATTTTTGTTTAAATAGCGCGAAAAATCTTTACAAATTAGATAGCACAATATTTTGTTTTATTTTCCCAACGAAGAAAAAAGGCCTATGAGTCATTCCATGTCAAGCGGTACGGGTTTTGACCTCGATAGCTGCGATTGTTTTAAATTTTGTGTATGTATTCTTCTCATAAAAATGTTGTATACGTATTTTTGGAAAAAATAGAAATTGTTTTCACGAATTATGACAAATTTAATGAAAAAATACATTTTTTCAAAGAGGTGTGTTCATTCAATCGCCTGTAACTCCTGAAGTACTTAACCGATTTTAATGTATTATACCTTGTCTCGAAGGCAATTTCAATTACTTTTTAAATATTGAATTGAAATGGTATAGTCGCGTTACATTTTTTAAGTTTTTACATTTTAACTTCTTTTATTTTGATTTTCGAAATTATACATTAATCATTTTTTTGTGACTATGTGAGTTTGGAATTGGTGAAATTATGGCTTCTACTTTTTACGATTTTTTTTCTTCCAAAATCAACCAGAATTTAATTGAAAAATCTTCAGAATGATTATTTTTCAGTAGTTTATTAACACAAGGTTTAAGAACAATAAAAATTAATTTTTTCACTCTTAAATTGGTCATAATTTGTGAAAAATTGTTTTTTATTTTTTTTCCCAAAAATACGTATATAATATTTTTATGAGAAGATTACACAAACTTTCAAAACAATCGCAGCTATAGAGGTCAAAACCGTACCGCTTGACATGGATTTGAAAACATTCTTTGGATATTTCCCTAGATTTTTTGTTGGAGACTGTTTATAAACAATTCACAACATTTGTAGTCATCATAAGTATATTCCAAAATGAGGGTACCAATATTAAATGTACCTCGACAAAAAAATACAAACGAAAAAATTAAATTAAATAAAAATTGGAAATAAAAAATTGGAATTTTAGTAAAAAAATCTAAAAATTAAAAAAAATTAGAATAAGTTTATAATTTTCACAATTCAACACAAACTTTGCAAATATAAAATAGATATATATTTTCATATTTGTTGATTTTTTTACCCTCACTCTACAGAGTAGGAGGGTATATGACATTTGTGACAGAAAAAAAGTGTAACGCATTGGACGAGTGACTTAAGGCCCTAAGTATGTTTGTACCAAATCCGGTTCACGACTTTTTAAGTTGTTTGAGCCACGTCCGTCTGGCTGGCTGGCTGGTGTACACGATAACTCTCGAAAGGAGCTATAGAATCAATTCAAACTTTGCACATGGTAATATTTTTCCCAAACTTAGTTTAAGTTCGAAGATGGGCGAAATTGCCACGTCCCTTCTGGTACCTCCACACAAATCATGCAAAACTACGTAAAATTAAAGCTGTTATAACTTCTATATAGATGATCGGAATATTGTCAAATTTGACATTTAGCACTGCTTTTTTAGTGGTTACATTCACATGGAATATGGGCGAAATTGTCACACCCCTTCTGGTACCTCCCACACAAAGTGGCATAAACTTTGGTTACAATTAAACCGATATAATATCCAAATGGGTGGGTAGTCAAAATCATTTGCAATTTGATATTTAAAAATGTTTTTATAATCACTTTAAAACTAAAAAATATTTACGCTTTAGCCACGATGGGATCATGCACCTTTCAGTACCTTCCACAGAAATTATCCTGCCCTACATAAAATTGTATTCCTTATAACTTGTGTATATTTGTTCTCTGAGAGTGAGGGTATATATAAGTCGGTTTAGCTGACTGAAGCTTACTTACTTGTTTAATTGGAATTTGAGTAAACGATTTTTTTAATTTTAAAATAATAGAAAATGTTAATAATTTGCAAAATTCAAAACAAGCTTTGCAAATATAAAATATACTTTATTTCATTTTTGTTGATTTTTTATTTGGAAATTGAAATTTGGTTAAACAATTTTTAAATTTTTAAAAAAATAGAAAAAGTTAATAATTTTCAAAATTCCACACAAACTTTGCAAATATAAAATATATATTTTATTTCATATTTGTTGATTTTTTAATTTAAAATTTTTTAATTAATTTTAATTTAATATTTTTTATATTTTTTGTTGTTTAAAAATTTCTGCCATTTCTATGTTTTTTTTTTGTGGACATCTTTTACATTTTTGTGTATTTTAAATTTTCCATTTATTTTACTATTCAAGCCTACAAGGTATTTTCTATTTTAATTTAAAAAAGTTCTTTAAATGTTCATCCAAATAAATTGTCATAAGCCTTCTGGAACACATTCCTTCTCTTCCCAGTATGACTTGGTGTCAAATTTTTGCGATAATTTTCATATTCCTCGTGAATATTACAATCTAAAGGACCCCAGTCGGGAGAAGGTTTCAAAATACCAACAATTTTCTGAAAAAAAAAAACAAATATTTACATAAATTGAAATTTAAATGGAAATAAGAAAATGTATTAAGAAAATCAAACCTCTTTCAAGCTGAGAAAATGATCCTGATGCCACAGTTCATACAAGGCCCAGCCAGGCAATTGCAAAAGTCCCAAAGCAGCCAGACACCAACCAAAAACTGGAAAATAAATAGAAAGGAAACGGAGATACAGGGTGAATATTAACATGATTTAAAAAAGGGGATCCAGATTTTTGTGGTACTCAATTTTTTCATTGGATAGTTTGCCTCAAAGATGTGTCCACATCTCGAAAGCTCGATTCTTCTTATTTTAATAAAAAGTTTCCTCGTTTGAGCTCCAAATTGAAATTTCGAAAATTTTCAGCAACTTACCATGAGCTATAGCGGGATATTCCACATTTTTATATGTCAATGGCTGCATATCTACTAACGTATAGATGAGCACGGCCAACATAAGGCCTGGTGTAATAATGCCCCAACATAGACGCCAATACAAGCCCGTCTTCAGGCCCACCATAAATTTGATATCCTCGCAAAAACGTTTAACACCTTTAACAGTAAAAAAAAACAACAATTCCAATTTAATGTGAAGTGAAAAATAATCCTCCAACCATACCATACACCCAGCCCACAGCCAAGAGTTCGCCTATGGCCAAAATCAAAGCCGTGAAGGAGACGCCATAGAAATCCACCAAATTCAAAATGAATTGTCCTCCCGGGCACATGTACACAATGCTAACGCTGAAACCCAACACAGCCAACGCTAGAGCCAGCAACCAGTTGGGAACCTTAACAAAACGGTCACGTATCACGCGTATAATACAAGAGCCCATGCCCACCGTACTCCCAATGCCTAAGACGAATAGCATCAAAAAGAAAAGAACCGCGAATGCCTTTTAGGTAGTTTTGCTTTAGGGCACCCCCACTGGGCCGCTAGCCTAGATAGCTTACCTGTGGTATAAATTCAAATTTGGCTATGGCATCGGGATAGGAGATGAAAGCTAAGCCAGCACCGCCCTTGACCACATTTGCTATGTCCGTGTTGCCGGTTTGATGGGCCAGATTTCCCAAAATGCCAAAAGTAATGCAGCCGGCTATTATCGAGGAACACGAATCCATGGTGGTAATGATGACAATGTCGCTGAAATGCCAGATGAAAGATTAAAGAAAATTCAGCAGAAAGAAAATTGAAAAAAAAACTTACTTGTACACATTCCTGTTGAAGTTATTGTAGGAGGCATACGTTATCAAGGTACCAAAACATATGGCCAGACTGAAAAAGACTTGGGTTACAGCAGCATACCAGACCTAAATGAAAAAAAACGGAATAAGGACTAAGTCACAACAGTAAATATTAAAAACTTGAAACCCTTATCAATTGGAAATCAATCATGCGACAGTTTTGAATATTGTCAAGGCTTTTTTGTATAGATTTACAGAAATGACGATAAGAGAAAAGAATAATGAGCAAAAAAACTGTTTGGCGTAATCCCATTAAAAATAATGGAATGAAATAAATCCACACGGTTAAAATGATCTTTCTAATAAAGTCATTCTTCGGTTTGATATTAGGCAATCTCATTATTTTTAATTTTAATAAATCTGCACGTCTACACGAAAGAAATTATGATAAAAATATTATATTTAATCGATCTCGAGATTAATATTGGATTTTATTTGTTAGGGAAATTCTAAAATAATGTATGTTATCATGTTTCTTTTTATAATTTCCTGGGGATATCTCTCAATGAGAGACGAAATATTGAACATTTGAAATATTGATCAATTAAAGCTAATATTTTTTATAATAAATTTGAAATGTCGAATAAAGAAATATTTGATTTTAAATGTGAAAGGAAATTATGTTTGTAACTTACCAACGGATTTAATAACTCCTTCCATTGAGGCTTAAAGAAATATATAATCCCCTCCAAAGCACCCGGCAAAGTAACAGCCCGTATCAGTAAAATGATGAGTACCACATAAGGAAATACGCCCAGAAAATAGGCAGCCTTACCGGAACTTTTAATACCTTTTAATAACGAAAATAGAAAAAATACAAATATTATAGTAAATACATATATCGTAATTCTCAAAGGATATAGATGTTTTAACAATTTATTTTCGTAATTCTGCTGGTCATAGCATAACGATATGTATATCAAATGAAAGAGAATAACATCAGTTTAAAATACTTCAAATTCAATGTTTGTTATTAATTAACAAAAAATTTCAAGTTCTCCCCTTTTTTATTTAGTTTATTCATATCGTACTTCTTAAGGGGGAAACTTGAAATGTTTGTTAATTAATAAACTAACACAGTTAGAAATAAATAACTTACATATAGCTAAAGTCTACTTACACTATGCAAAAAATGCCGAAGGGTTACGTATGAGATTTTGTGTTGTATTTCTACTTTCTAAACTCGAAAACGATATTAAACATATTTTTGTGTATATTTTTTTTTCTAAAATTCCAATTTTCCTCGAAGGTACCTTAAATATTTGTACTCTCATTTTGGAAATATAAGTCCGATATGTTAAATTAAAGGTACTCCTGATGGCTACAAACGTTGAGAATTTCACTTTCATATAGAAGTAGTGGTGTCCAAAAAAATTAACATATTAAACAAATCTAGAAATGGCTGTACAAAAAACATAAAAAATAGAAAAAAAGAACGAAAAAATATTTTGTTTATATTTTAATGGAAAAAAATTACAGCGAAAAAAGAAACAATAAATAGAAAGAAAGATCGGAAAAATGTCTTGTTTCAGATTTTTCTAACGAAGAACAAATGTAAAGTTATGGCAAAAAAATAATGTTTTTTTAAAGTTTTGGTTAAATAGCGCGAAAGGCCTATTTACAAATTAGATAATAATATTTATTTGTAGAAAGAAAGAAAAGAAGGCTTTTTGAGGAATATTTATCCATAAATTTTGAAGTTATTTATATTATTTTGTATGACTAAATTAATTTAAGCAAAATCTTTGTAAAAATGACACGATTTTTTTAATTTCCTTACTTCTCCAATAAGGGTCATAACTTCTACATTTCGATTAGACTTAGATTCAAGTAGGCCTTATTTTTTTCGTTAGGAGTTCATATAAAACATTTTATTATCTAATTTGAAAGCGGGGTTTCGCTCTATTTAATCGAAATTTTAAAAAATCATGATTTTAAAAAATCTTTATCGTCTACTACAAAACTTCTACATTTATCCATAGATGTTTTACATATGAATCATTCCAGGTCAAGCGGTACGGTTTTTGACATCGAAAGCTATGATTGTTTTGAAATTTTGTGTACGTATTCTTGTCATAAAAATATTTTTGGAAAAAAATTTAATTTTTTTACAAGTTATGACCAATTTAACAGTGAACACTACTTTTTTCAAATGGTGAATCGATCGCCTGTAACTCGTGAAATACTTTACTATACTATAATACACATTAAAAATGAATACTATACTATAATACACATTAAAATCAGAAAAATTAGGTTATGGAAAGAAATATATATATTTTTTTTATAATTATATTTGTCCATAACCTATTTTTTCTTGAATTTTTCATTGTTTTTATGAACTAATCAAAAAATTATACTTTTGAAGATTTTTCACTGTAATTCTGGTTGATTTTGTAAAAAAAAATCGTAAAAAATAGGAGGTATCATTTCACCACTTTCATCGCCACTCGCTTAAAAATAGATCTAAGCACACTACTTTAAAATTTCAACAAAATGGATTAGTGTAATTTCGAAAATCAAAATAAAAGAATTAAAATTGCAAAAACCTTAAAAAACCTAAAAAAAAATTATTTTTTTTTGAAAAAAAAAATATTTTTTTAGGAGGCTCTTCCTAAAACACTGCTTTTAAGTGAAAGTATGATTTAAATAAACCTTTTGCGTCTACAAAGAATATAATAACTTCTACATTTATAAATAGATTTTTTACATATAAACATTGTTTATTGTGTTAGAATGTTGGCTATTAAAAAATAAAACAAAATATTTCTTTCCGACTTTTTTTCTATTTTTACGAATTTTTTCGTGCCAACAAAAGTAGGTTTTTTTCAAAAAAATAATTTTTTCCCAAAATTTTGAAGACTGTTCCTAAACCACTTTTTCTATGTGAAAGTGTAATTCGCAATATTTGTAGCCATCATGGCTACATTCAATTTAATATATAACCTAGAATTATCGGACTTGTATTTCCAAATTTTAATATTAAAGGCACCATCGCTGAAAATTGATATTTTAGTAAAAAAAAACATAAATTTTTTTGATATTGCTTTCGAGTTTAGAAAGCCAGAATACATCAGAAGGTGTTATACATGACCCTTCTATTCTGCATAGTGTAATAAATAAATTTAATAAAATTCCAAATTTTCCAAGATAGCCTGTTTGTGGTGATCCACTATTGCTTAAAAATCTATAAAATATATTATTCTGCTGTGACTACAAATATTTGACTTACCTCTAATTAAAACTCCACCGATAATGAACCAGGACACGGCTAAGCAACCCACCAGCTCCCAATTCGGCAAACCTATACCTTCATTAATGTCCGCATATTCATGTAAAATTTCCTTTCTAATCAGCAAAAAAATGAAAAAGTAAAATCCGTATTAAAAAACAAACCCCTACAGAACTCACTGAAAATACAATTCAGCCGGTGACATTTTCTTTAAATTCTCCTCCGTCGAATTGAGGTCCCCCTGCTGATAATCTAAACACTCCGAGCCCCATTCAGGTTTACAAACGCTCCAGGGTAGAATTTTCGAAAAGGAGCCGATTAAAAATCTCAAAGTCAAGGCCATTATACTCGAATAGTAGGTAATGGAGGCGGTGGTAGCCAAGACCTGACCAGCAGCGACACCTGGGGGAGGGGAACAGTTGTTATTTGTAACAGAGAAGACATGACCTTGAGAATACCTTTCAATATGGGCGCCATATCGAATGCTTTAATACAACCTCTGCCCGCGAATTGGCCCAACAAAATCTCCAAATAGTACACCGGACGACCGATTATCAATAAAACGATTAGATAGGGTATCACAAAAGTGCCGCCGCCATTTTGAAAGGCTATATAGGGAAAACGCCAAATATTGCCCAAACCCACCGACAGGGAAATACAAGAAAATAGAAATTCAATGTCGTTACCCCAGGTTTCTGGGGGCTTAGAGGGGGCCGAAACTTTCTGCACATCATCTCGATTGCGAGATAAAAGACCTCCTTCTTCCACGCGGTGGTTGTCGGCCATTTGATTTTTTATTTTTTTTTTAATTTAAATCTTCTTTATCACTTTGCACTACTTGGAATTTCCGTATCCGTTGTAAAACGTCTGATGTTGCTCCTAAGCTGTTTTATTTAATACTGTGCGATAAGCTAGATTTGCCTGTTTCCCAAGCAACTTATGGTGGTGGTGCAGGGAATGCTAAGCTCTTCGAAGATGCTGTTGGTTGGTTGTTGTCAGTATCTTTGTGAGTGATTTGAAGTGATGATGTGGTTTATAGCGGCGAGGTGTGTAAAGATATTAAATTGTATATCATGATTATTTTTTGTGTGATTGTTGTTGCTTTTTGTGGCTGTTGGTTTTTGTTGTTGTTGTGATGTCAGATTTCTATTAGCAATTTAGTTGTGTTTAGTTTAGTGTTTTCCTTATCCATTGTGCTTGAATTAGTAAATTGATAAGATTTTCTCGCACAATAGCATCCCATTAGGAAATTAAACCGAATTGCTTTCGATATGGAAATGTGATGTAAATATGAAAAATTAGAAAATACAAAATTTCAAGCCAGAAAATCAAATGTTAGGCAATATTTGTGTCATTTTAACGAAATTATTACATTTATAGAATAGACTTTGTTTTCTTCGTTAAAATGTCAGCTAGTAAAATATAAAAAAAACCTAATAATAATTACATAAAACGTTAGTTAGAGATTTAATCTAAAAATCATATTTTTTAATTTTTTTCGTCTACAAAATTTAGGCTCTAACTTCTTTATTTATCCATAGATTTTTTTACATAATTTTTCTTCGTAGAATATTTAAATATTTTTTTAATTTTTCTTATATTTTTATGGATTTTTTGGCCAGCAAAAAATTATTTTTTTTTTTTCGAAAAAAATATTTTTTTAATTTTTAGGGGACTCTTTCTGAACCAAATGTTAGGCAATAATTCAAAAAGACCCAAATTGAAACCAAATTTCTTCAGATATTTGACACTTTATAAATTTATCTTTAGTTCGGAGTTTACTTTTCTTAGCAAATCGCCAAACACCTGCATTGGTAGCGTATGAGTTATATTGTTAATATTACTCATACGCATGGTTATAGAACTGGAGGCTAATTAATCACGGCATTCGAAAGCGAGAAGTTACGATCGAAATGCGGTTTATTTATTGTAAAAAGGACATAAATTATAAATTATAATTATAAATTATAAATATTTGTGTCATTTTAACGAAATTATTACATTTATAGAATAGACTTTGTTTTCTTCGTTAAAATGTCAGCTAGTAAAATATAAAAAAAAATCTAATAATAAATACATAAAACGTTAGTTAGAGATTTAATCTAAAAATCATATTTTTTAATTTTTTTCGTCTACAAAATTTAGGCTCTAACTTCTTTATTTATCCATAGATTTTTTTACATAATTTTTCTTCGTAGAATATTTAAATATTTTTTTAATTTTTCTTATATTTTTATGGATTTTTTGGCCAGCAAAAAATTATTTTTTTTTTTCGAAAAAAATATTTTTTTAATTTTTAGGGGACTCTTTCTGAACCAAATGTTAGGCAATAATTCAAAAAGACCCAAATTGAAACCAAATTTCTTCAGATATTTGACACTTTATAAATTTATCTTTAGTTCGGAGTTTACTTTTCTTAGCAAATCGCCAAACACCTGCATTGGTAGCGTATGAGTTATATTGTTAATATTACTCATACGCATGGTTATAGAACTGGAGGCTAATTAATCACGGCATTCGAAAGCGAGAAGTTACGATCGAAATGCGGTTTATTTATTGTAAAAAGGACATAAATTATAAATTATAATTATAAATTATAAATATTTGTGTCATTTTAACGAAATTATTACATTTATAGAATAGACTTTGTTTTCTTCGTTAAAATGTCAGCTAGTAAAATATAAAAAAAAATCTAATAATAAATACATAAAACGTTAGTTAGAGATTTAATCTAAAAATCATATTTTTTAATTTTTTTTCGTCTACAAAATTATGGCTCTAACTTCTAATTTATCCATTTCATTTTTTTACATAATTTTTCTTCGTAGAATATTTAAATATTTTTTTAATTTTTCTTATATTTTTATGGATTTTTTTGGCCAGCAAAAAATAATTTTTTTTTTCGAAAAAAATATTTTTTTAATTTTTAGGGGCCTTGTTCTGAAGCAAATGTTTGGCAATATTTCAAAAAGACCCAAATTGAAACCAAATTTCTTCAGATATTTGACACTTTATACAATTATCTTTAGTTCGGAGTTCTTAACAAATCGCTTAAAATCGCCAAACACCTACATTGGTAGCGTATGAGTTATATTGTTAATATTACTCATATGCATGGTTATAGAACTGGAGGCTAATCACGGCATTCGAAAGTGAGAAGTTACGATCGAAATCAATATTTATTTTCTGTGAAGGTGAAGTATAAATGTCCAATAAAAACATATAGGATGTTGAGATACGATTTATTGGAACTAATCTCGTTAGAATTTGAATATTTTTCGTCGAAATTTATGTCCTTTTTACAATAAATAAAGCGCATTTCGATCGTAACTTTCTCGCTTTCGAATGCCGTGATTAATTAGCCTCCAGTTCTATTTTGGCGATTTGTTAAGAAAAGTAAACTCCGAACTAAAGATAATTGTATAAAGTGTCAAATATCTGAAGAAATTTGGTTTCAATTTTGGTCTTTTTGAAATAATCGCCCTAAAATAAAAACCCAAATTTTGTCGAAGGGACCTGTAAAACATTTTCAGGCTTTTTAAACTCGAAAACGATATAAAAAAATTTTTATGGTAAATTTGTTTTTATTTTTTGTTTTTACTAAATTCAAATTTTCGCCTAAGGTACATTTAATAGGGCTGTTTTTCTTTAAGTAAGGATGACAAGCTGTGATAATAAAAAAATATTATTTTCACATTGTTGCTAATTAAAATATAAATTTTTTCAAAAAAAAAATATTTTGTGTTGACTTTTTGGGACTTAGCCTATATAACCATTAATTTTACTTACAGACTAAGTCCGAATTTTTTTAACAAAAATTATTTTTTTTTAAATTGTTTTCACACGCACATTGATAACGTGGTTTAGAACAGTCTTCAAAAATTTGGAGCAAAATTATTTTTTTTAAATCTATTTTTGCTGGCACGAAAAAAATCGTAAAAAATAGTAAAAAGGTCGGAAAAAATACAATGTTTGTTTGTAAAAAATCTACGGATAAATGTAGAATTTATGGTATTCTTTATAGACGCAAAAGATTTTTTTAATACTGATTAGTGTTTAAATAGCTCAAAAATCCCTTTATAAAAAATAAAACAAAATACTTTTTTTCTAATTTTTATGATTTTTTCGCACCAGCAAAAATAGTTTTTTTTTCGAAAAAAATTCCAAATTTTTGGAGTTCCTATTCCTAAACCACTATTACTATGTGAATATATTTTTCGCTATAGTTGTAGCGATGAGTACATTTAATATTGAGAATTTTTTTTGAAAAAATCTATTTTTGCTGGCACGAAAAAAATCATAAAAAATAGAAAAAATCGAAAAAAATATTTTGTTTTATTTTTTAATATCCACCATTCTAACGCAAAAAATACTATGTTTACATATAAAAAATATATATGGATAAATGTGGAAGTTATCATTATTAAAAAAATATTTTTTTAATTTTTGTTTAAATAGCGCAAAAATCCCTTTACAAATTAGATAACAGCATATTTTATTTTAGTTTGTAATAGATGTAAAAAATAGAGTTTAAAAAGCCAAAATACATCAGAACATGTTATACATAGCCCTCCAAAAAATGTTTGTTGTGCATAGTTTAATATTAATAAGGATAGTTTTAAGAATTGGAATTTATGAATATAAATTTTGAAATAAATGTAGCATAACTTCGTTGTATTTTTTGCGATAGAAAGTTTGCTATTAAATAATAAAACAAAATACTTTTTTCCGACTTATTCCATTTTATTTAAAAAAATTAAAACAAAAATCTATTATTGCTGGCACGAAAAAAAATCTCAAAAAGTAGAAACAAGGTCGGAAAAAACACAATGTTTGTATGTAAAAAATCTACGGATAAATGTAGAATTTATGATACTCTTTATAGACGAAAAAGATTTTTTAATATTAATTTTTGTTCAAATAGCTCAAAAATCCCTCTATAAAAAAAATAAAACAAAATACTTTTTTTCTATTTTTTATGATTTTTTCGTACCAGCAAAAATAGTTTTTTTTTAAATACAAATTTTTGGAGACTGTTCCTATTCCTAAACCACTATTTCTATGTGAATATATTTTTCGCTATAGTTGTAGCGATCTTGAGTACATTTAATATTGAGAATTTTTTCTCGAAAGAAAGCTATTTTTGCTGGCAGGATAAAACTATAAAAAATAGGAAAAAATACAAAGCTTATTGTAAAAAATCTATGGATAAATGTAGAATTTTGATAGTCTTTGTTGACACAAACGATTTCTTTAAAATATCATATTTTTTTAATTTTTGTTTATATAGCGCGAAAAATCACTTTGCAAATTAGATAACAGAATATTTTAGTTTGAAATAGCTGGCATATTAACGAAGAACACAAGGTCTAGTTAAAGAAAATCTATGGCAAAATTTAGAATTTATGGTCATTCTTGTAGAAGAACATGTCGTCTTCAAGCATGTCTAAATCAATTTAAGCAAAGACTTCGTAAAAATTGAACACGATGTTTTAAAATTCCCCTACTTCAACATAAGGGACATTTCGCGCTATTAAAACAAAAATTAAAAAAAATATTTTTTTAATTCTTTTGCATCTACAAGTAGTAGCATAACTTCATTGTATTTTTTGCGATGGAATGTTAGCTATTAAAAAATAAAACAAAATATTTTTTCCGACTTTTACTATTTTTTATGATATTTTTCGTGCCAGCAGAAATAGATTTTTTTTTCTTTTTAAAAAAATAAAATATTTTTTTTCAAATTTTCAAAAGCTGTCCCTAAATCACTGTTTCTATGTGAAAGTATAATTCGCAACATTTGTAGACATTATAATTACCTTTAATTGAACATATAAGTGCAATCGGACGAATATATCCATAATAAGAGTACACATATTAATGGTACCTACGACGAAAATTTTAATTTTAGTAAAAAATTAAAAAAATATATCCATAAAAAAATGTTGTGTTGATTTTATGAATCGGCATACCTCAATGCACATAACAAATATTTTTTCTTCGGCTTGAGCACAATTTTTGTTGTTGTTTATTTCTGAGTTTAGCTTTTTAACAATCCACTTAAAATCGCTAGCTTGTAACCAAAACACGAGTATTAGTAGCGTATGAGTTATATATTGTATTTAGAGATAATATTGCTCATTCGATATTCGATGAGTAATGGGGGGGACTGGTCGGGTTAAGAAAAAATCTTCTTAAAATCAATTTAATCGATCTATTTTGCTTTGACATAATTTCTATTTAATTTCTTTTATTTCGATTTAATACATAATATTAATAAATTGCAATTATTAAAACTATCCTTATTAATAATAGGACTGTTTTTCTTTAAGCCGGGATAACAAGCTGCGATAACAAAAACGTTGATAAAAAATTAATTTTTTGCTCAAAATAAAAAAATATTTTTTCACATTGTCGCCAACTACAATATAAATATATGTATCAAAAGAAATTTTCAAAAAAATAATTTGTGTCGACTTTATTGGACTTAGCCTCGATAACCATCATTTTGACTTACACTGGATAATTATCCACGCTAAGTCAAAAATTTGTAACACAAAATAATTTTTTTTAAAATTTGTTTTCACACACACATTAACATTGCTTTTGGCGACAATTTTAAAAAATAATTTTTTATTTTGAGTGAAATTTTAACATTTTATTTAGATTTTTGTTATCACAGCAGACTGGATAACTAGTCTTAAAGAAAAACCGCCATATTAAACTATGTACAACAAAAATTTCGTCGAAGGGCTATGTATAATATTTTCTGATGTATTTTTGCTTTTTAAACTCGAAAACGATATTAAATTTTTTTATGGATAAATTTCTTTTATTTTTTATTAAAAATCCAATTTTTGACGAAGGTACTATTAATATTTATGCTCTCATTTTGGAAATAAAAATTCGATACTTATGATGACTATAAATTATTTTTTTTTTAATCTTTTTTTATTCTGGCACGAAAAAAAATGAATATGTTCTGACAATCGTAAATTTTTGTTTTCTAAAATTTCGAGTTTCTAATTTTTCTATTTCTATTTCTTTTATTTCTTAAATTTTCTTTTAATCTTTAAATTTTCTATTTTGTTTAACCAAATCCTCCTCTTCATTTGCTCGCCAGAAAAGGGGCACAAGTGAAAAAAGTTGTTTTAAAGACAAATGCGAAATTTAGAAGCTCGAAATCGCACAAGTTGCGGTTTGAAAAAAAAAATTGCGATTGTGAGAACATGGCCGTTATTTTTTAATTGCTAACATTCTAGCGAAGAAAGCAATGTCTATATGTAAAATAAATATGGAGAAATGTAGAAGAATTTTTAAGAAATTTTTATTTTTTTATTTTACACAAAATTTTGTTTTATTTTATAATAACTGGCATCTTCACGAAGGACTATTTGAATAACATCCACTTTCCTATTTTCGGGTTTTTTTCGTGCCAATTTTTTTTTCTTCAAAAAAAAAAACAACAACAATTTTTTCTCATTTTTTGGAGACTGTTCCTAAACTACTGTTTCTATGTAAGAGCCGCCATACTTAGCTTTAATTGGGAGTGATCGGCTATATATTTTCAAAATGAGAGTACATTAGGGGAGTTCCAGGCTATAAGGGAGGAACATAAGTTCTCCCAAAAATTTAAACAGCAAGTATAATGTCTATTGGATAAGGATGGCCTGTGTCGACTTGATGAACATTAAAATTACTATGGAAACTAATTTATTTTCTTCTCATCAAATTGCTATATCTGTGTTCTAAATACACTTCATATTTCATAGAGGTGTTTTCAGAGTTTTCTGATATGTAGAAATACTCATGTGTATCTTTTTAATTATTATTTTAATTAAATTTCAATGTTTCAAAAAAATTATCAAAAAATATTTTTTAATTTCATTCGTTTGCGCTAAAAGTCAACAACTATCCTTCAAAAATTGTCTCAATATCATTCTCTTGAGTAAACACCAAAAATATGCAAAACTTCAACGTCAAAAAAAAACATTTAAAGTTTTAAATGGCCCAGCCCATATCTTGCAATAACAGACGCGTTCACCAAATTTCATTAAAATCGGAAGGCTTTCGAAATTTTCTCACCAAGCGATGGTTTGCCGTGGTTCTAAGTGCATCAAATTTGATTTTCGATTGTTTTTGACCATCACTCAAAAAAATTTGAGGGTATGCTTTGAAAAAATAACTTTTAATTTTCTTTTGGGACACTCTACACCTTTTTCAATTGTAATTCAAAAGACATCACTTGAAATTCAAAAGACACCTGTTGAAATTCAAAAATTCCATTTGCAATTCAAAAAATATCACTTGAAATTCAAAAATTCCATTTGAAATTAAAAAAAAAATGTCAATTGAAATTCAAAACTCGTCATTTGTAATTCAAAAGACATCATTTGAAATTCAAAAAACATCACTTGAAATTCAAAAGACATCATTTGAATTTCAAAACTCGTCATTGGAAATTCAAAACTCGTCATTTGTAATTCAAAATACACCATTTGAAATTCAAAAGTTTTCATTTGAAATTCAAAAATTATTCCATTTGAAATTCAAAAGATTCCATTTGAAATTCAAAAAATTGCAAAAATTGAATTTCAAATGATATTTTTTGAATTTCAATTGATATTTTTTGAATTTCAAATGGTGTCTTTGAATTACACTTGAAAATGGTGTAGAGTACATATATTAAAGACACCATCGACGACAATTAGAATTTTAGTAAAAATACACCGTGAGACAATTTAAAATTCTTTATTGGACCTGAATAAGAAGACCATATTCATATGAAACTAGAGATCGTATGTAAATCTGTATTTTCACTGAGTTTTCCAATTGTTGATCTTTTTTTCTATTGATCAGACTTTTAATTTCCAAATTTTTTTAATTTATTTTCTCCTCCTTCTGCCGAGCGATTGGGAACAAATTTTATAAAAATTTAATTTTTGTATCGGAGCCCACTTAAGGAGCGGGGTAGGGATAGAGGGTGTGTGTGTGTTCGAAATAAATGTTGGCGAGGGGAAATTAATGACGGTGGGTCTTAAATTTAATCCCACTGGGGGCGACTCCGAGGCAGATTTTTGGCTTTTGTGTATTATTACCCCTTGATGGCCTACTCCACCACCACTTTTTGGTTAATGATTTTTTTCGAACCTCACAAAATTAGTGGTTCTAGCATATCGAAATCCGCGCACCCCTAGTTGGTTTTATTTTTCGATCCCCATATTTCGAAATAATTATCGTGTTTTTGAGATCAATAGTAAAATGATAGGATATTTTATATTTTTCTCCCCTTCAAGTATTAAAATAAGCTCTTGTCATAAGGAATATAGAAAAATTACCAACAATTTTCGTAATAAAACTAATAACATGGCCTGTTTTGCCATAACGTTCTTTGTAATACTTCTAAATGCCTCTACTTACCCCTTACTTACCCATTTAGTGGCAATTTCCAACTGGTACATTTTGACGAATGCAAAAAAACTTCCATTTCCAAACAAACAGAAAATAAAATCAAACAATTTCAGTGTAAATTTTTTAAATACATTTTTATTTTATTTATTAATTCGTTTTTATTTTTCTCAGTATTGTGAAAATTATATTTGCACTAACATTAACTAATCAGGAAAACACTTAAAATCCATAACATACGAATATTTTTGAAATCTTTCTTTCATTCTTTCAACTTCTATGTCGTCGTCGGTATATTGGTTGATTGTTATTACACGATTTATTTATTTATTTATATGTTAAACGAAACGAAAAAAACTAAAAATTAATATATTATTTAAAAAAAGAACATAAGTCTCGGTGTGTATGTGTGTAAGACGGTGAAAATCAACTTAAAAGCAAATGACGAAGTAAACAAATGTACAGAAATGTCGGTCGGTCTATATAATTAACACATTGATTAATTGAGGCACTTTTTGGCGTTTATATGTTTGTTGTTGTGGTTGTTGTTTAACTATATATGAATATATATGTATATATAAAAAACTGTTAAATTTACCCTTACATTTTAGGTTATAATTAAACTAATTAATAGGTATTAATTAAATATTAAAAAAAAACATAAAAATGACACGGAAGATATGTTTGCTTCAAAAAATACACAACTTAAAACTAAAACAAAGGTGGGGTGGGTGGGGTATGGCGAAAATAAGTCAGAAATTAAATATTTACAAAAGTGAGGGGGTGAGGATATACGGGAAGAGGGTTGATAAACTCAATGTATAGAAAAAGTCATTTTTCCTTCCCCATGTGGCCTGATCCGACAAAATGCATAGGGCGACTCGAGTTTATACCAAAAAACAGGGAAAAGGAAATGGACTGTTTTGTTTTGTTTATTTTTGGGAGGATAGAAGAGAGAGCATATACATATTTTATAAATATTTGATGCATTTTCGTTTTCTTTTTCGTGTTTAGAATATTAATTTCATTTTTTGTTTTGTTTTTTTTTTTTTTTCGTTTTCTTTTGTTTGTTTAAATTTGGCACAATATTTTAAATTTGAACTTTAATTTTAAGATGATACATATGTATGTACGTACTATACATGTATGTATGATATATTTTTATTTATTATTATTATATTATTATATAGTATTTGTAAAGTTTTGAATTTTAAATGGTGTAGGGTAGGGTTGTTGTAACTGCAGTCTATGTTATATAATGATTCGTTTTTTACTATTGACAAACTCTGGGGGGTAGAAATGGGGTTCACACAGGGATGCAACAGAACGATGACCGAAGGAAAGATAAATGGAAAGTGCAGGGGGAAGTGATTTGACCCATTAGAGCCGAGGCAATTTTTTTTGGCTATTTCTTACTGTTTATACCATAAACAGGGTCAAAATGGTTTAAGATGAAAAGACTTAATATGGCCTAGTGTGTTTCAAAGAGTTTTAATGTCGACACTAATGGTGTTTTCTTTTCTGGAAAAATGCTTCATTGAGGCTCAACCGTAACTACGTCCGCACTATACAGCCTTTTACTTTAATTTTACCTTTTTGTCGCATTTGTATGGTTGATCGACACTATGCAACAAAAATTTTGCCGAAGGGCTATGTCTAACATTTTCTGATGTTTTTTGGCTTTTTAAACTCGAAAATGATATTAATTTTTTAAGAATATTTTTTTTACTAAAATTTCAATTTTTACCGAAGGTACCTTTAACTATTGTTTTTGTTATTGTACTCTCACTTTGGAAATATAAGTCCGATAACAACCGCTTTCCATTCAAGTTGAGATACTTATGATGGCTATGAATGTTGCGAATTTCACTTTCACAGAAAAGCAATGGTTTAGGAACAGTCACGAAAAATGCAGAACAAATAATTAATTTTCGAAAAAATATTTTTTTGGCATGAAAAAATCGAAAAAAAATATTTTTTTTTATATTTTTTAATAGCTAACATTCCGACGAAGAAAAAAATGTGTATATGTAAAAAATCTATGAACAAATGTAGAAGTTATGGATGCTCTTTGAAGACGCAAAAGATTTTTTAAAAAATCATGATTTTTTTTAATTTTGTTTAAATAGCCTGCAATAGTCCTTTGTAAATTAGTTAAAGAATAGAATATCTCCATTCAAGTTGAGATACTTATGATGGCTATGAATGTTGCGAATTTCACTTTCACATAAAAGCAATGGTTTAGGAACAGTCACGAAAAATGCAGAACAAATAATTAATTTTCGAAAAAATATTTTTTTTGGCATACAAAAATCGGAAAAAATATTTTTTTATATTTTTTTAATAGCTAACATTCCGACGAAGAAAACAATGTGTATATGTAAAAAAATATATGAATAAATGTAGAAGTTATGGATACTCTTTGAAGACGCAAAAGATTTTTTAAAAAATCATGATTTTTTTTTAATTTTGTTTAAATAGCCTGCAATAGTTCTTTGTAAATTAGTTAAAGAATAGAATATCTCCATTCAAGTTGAGATACTTATGATAGCTATGAATGTTGCGAATTTCACTTTTACGTAAAAGCAATGCTTTAGGAACAGTCACGAAAAATGCAGAACAAATAATTAATTTTCGAAAAAATATTTTTTTTTTGGCATACAAAAATCGGAAAAAATATTTTTTTATATTTTTTTAATAGCTAACATTCCGACGAAGAAAACAATGTGTATATGTAAAAAATCTATGAACAAATGTAGAAGTTATGGATACTCTTTGAAGACGAAAAAGATTTTTTAAAAAATCATGATTTTTTTTTAATTTTGTTTAAATAGCCTGCAATAGTCCTTTGTAAATTAGTTAAAGAATAGAATATCTTCATTCAAGTTGAGATACTTATGATGGCTATGAATGTTGCGAATTTCACTTTCACATAAAAGCAATGCTTTAGGAACAGTCACGAAAAATGCAGAACAAATAATTAATTTTCGAAAAAATATTTTTTTTGGCATACAAAAATCGGAAAAAATATTTTTTTATATTTTTTTAATAGCTAACATTCCGACGAAGAAAACAATGTGTATATGTAAAAAATCTATGAACAAATGTAGAAGTTATGGATACTCTTTGAAGACGCAAAAGATTTTTTAAAAAATCATGATTTTTTTTTAATTTTGTTTAAATAGCCTGCAATAGTTCTTTGTAAATTAGTTAAAGAATAGAATATCTCCATTCAAGTTGAGATACTTATGATAGCTATGAATGTTGCGAATTTCACTTTTACGTAAAAGCAATGCTTTAGGAACAGTCACGAAAAATGCAGAACAAATAATTAATTTTCGAAAAAATATTTTTTTTGGCATACAAAAATCGGAAAAAATATTTTTTTATATTTTTTTAATAGCTAACATTCCGACGAAGAAAACAATGTGTATATGTAAAAAATCTATGAACAAATGTAGAAGTTATGGATACTCTTTGAAGACGCAAAAGATTTTTTAAAAAATCATGATTTTTTTTTAATTTTGTTTAAATAGCCTGCAATAGTTCTTTGTAAATTAGTTAAAGAATAGAATATCTCCATTCAAGTTGAGATACTTATGATAGCTATGAATGTTGCGAATTTCACTTTTACGTAAAAGCAATGCTTTAGGAACAGTCACGAAAAATGCAGAACAAATAATTAATTTTCGAAAAAATATTTTTTTTTTGGCATACAAAAATCGGAAAAAATATTTTTTTATATTTTTTTAATAGCTAACATTCCGACGAAGAAAACAATGTGTATATGTAAAAAATCTATGAACAAATGTAGAAGTTATGGATACTCTTTGAAGACGAAAAAGATTTTTTAAAAAATCATGATTTTTTTTTTAATTTTGTTTAAATAGCCTGCAATAGTCCTTTGTAAATTAGTTAAAGAATAGAATATCTTCATTCAAGTTGAGATACTTATGATGGCTATGAATGTTGCGAATTTCACTTTCACATAAAAGCAATGCTTTAGGAACAGTCACGAAAAATGCAGAACAAATAATTAATTTTCGAAAAAATATTTTTTTTGGCATACAAAAATCGGAAAAAATATTTTTTTATATTTTTTTAATAGCTAACATTCCGACGAAGAAAACAATGTGTATATGTAAAAAATCTATGAACAAATGTAGAAGTTATGGATACTCTTTGAAGACGCAAAAGATTTTTTAAAAAATCATGATTTTTTTTTAATTTTGTTTAAATAGCCTGCAATAGTTCTTTGTAAATTAGTTAAAGAATAGAATATCTCCATTCAAGTTGAGATACTTATGATAGCTATGAATGTTGCGAATTTCACTTTTACGTAAAAGCAATGCTTTAGGAACAGTCACGAAAAATGCAGAACAAATAATTAATTTTCGAAAAAATATTTTTTTTTTGGCATACAAAAATCGGAAAAAATATTTTTTTATATTTTTTAATAGCTAACGAAGAAAACAATGTGTATATGTAAAAAATCTATGAATAAATGTAGAAGTTATGGGTACTCTTTGAAGACGCAAAAGATTTTTTTTTTTAAATTATGATTTTAGTTTTTTCGTTTGTATTTTTTTGGTCTGTAATCAATATTTGATTTGAACTGAGATATTGTCCTGGCTCAAGACCATATTGCATCTATATTTAATAGAATGCAAATTTATTTACAAATGGTATGGTGACATTTATTACTTGGCTGCCGACTACTACTAAATGCCATTTGTAAATAAATTTGCATTTTATTAAAGTTGTTGTTCTCGTTCGTTTGTGAGAATCATCTCCTTATAGAGGCCGGGTTTGATGCTGAAAAGTCGCTGCGAAGGCGCTTGAAAAGACTTTTGACATGGTCGAAATCATGATCGTGGTAGTCTGCAGCCAAGTAATAAATGTCACCATGCCATTTGTAAATAATTTTGCATTCTATTAAATATAGATGCAAAATGGTCTTGAGCCAGGACAATATCCCAGTTCAAATCAAAAATTATGATTTTTTAAAATTATGTTTAAATAGCCTGCAATACTCCTTTGTAAATAAAATAAAGAATATTTTGTTTTATTTCCGAATATAAATGGCATCTATATGAAGGAACAAGCCCTATTTGCAGAAGTTCATGTCGTCTTTGTAAATTAATTTACACAAAATCTTGGTAAAAGATGATTTTTCGACATTTCCATAAGTTTGACAATTCTATTTCTTAAACTATGTAACACTAGAAGTTGTAGCCCGTCATCACGCATGACTAAATCAGTTTAAGGAAAAACTTTGTAAAAACGACACAATTTTCAAATAGGCCTTTGTTTCTTCGTTAAGATGAGAGCTATTAAAAAATAAAACATATTCTGTTATATAATTTGTAAATAGGCTTTTAACCAAAAATTAAAAAAAAAACATTATTTTAAAAATCCACTGTTTCTATGTAAGTTGAAGTGTAGCCATCATATTAACCTTTAATTGAACATAGAAGCGGTTGTGATCGGAGTTATATTTCCAAAATCGAGTAAAACATTTATCCAATCCAAAAAAAATGTATGGATTAGACTGTGAGACATTTTTATATATTTTTATTGAACCTGAACAAGACCAACGTACAACATATATAGAAAAACTGAACACTCAGTTTTCAGTGATTGATGATCTTTTCTTCTTTTAACCGAACTTTTCTTTGCCAAAGTATATACAGCGAACTCTGGGTAATGTGAACTTGTGGTCCTCTATAAGTGGGATCTTTCAATTACTTTATTTCTGTCCGTGTGATTTCATACCAGGCGAGATATTTCTTTGTTATTGTGGTCGTTTAATCTCTTTATTTTCTTTTTCATTTTTTGACTATCTGTATTTTTGCAAAACGCATTGTACAAGCGCTCGTCAAATAAAATACAGTTTGATATAACGAATGTTTAAAACATTAAATATCTGAATATTAGTTGAAAATTGTTCAAGAATTCAAAAAAGGGAAGAGTCATCAAATAGAACTTCAAAAAGCCTCCATCCATATCACGTATACTTCAAAGACTGCTTCATTTTAAGGGCAAGATAAATTGAAAAAATAAAAAATTGACTTCCCAAAAGTGGAAGATCGTTTGATGACATGTATAAGAGATTGTCAAAGAAAAAAATGTTCTCATGGGCAGAAACGCTACTAAAGGGAAGGCTTTACAGATTGCTACAGGCTCTTTAGGCGCATCTCAAAATTTCGCTAGCTTAACATTTTTAAGTGGGACAACAGACAAATTGCATGGAAAAATGGATTAGTGGGAAACCACTATAAGTGCGAATAAATGGTCCGTCCCTTGAGACCCCACTTATCCAGGTTTGACTGTAGTTTTATTTCAAAAGCAATCGGTAATAAGTTGTCTTTCGTGGGACAACAGACAAATTGTCTGGAAACATGGGCTAGTGGAAAACATCTATGGTTCGTCCCTTGATCTCCCATTTATCCAGGTTCGACTGTAGTTTTATTTCAAAAGCAATCAGTAATAAGTTGTCTTTCGTCAGGCATGGAGATACACTTATACTCAATTTCATATATGTTTCGCACGAGAGATGCCTAAGGACAAGCTAAAGTTTTTAACCATGGAATGACAAATTCGGTAACTTTTACAAAAAGGATCGAAAGGCACAGCGTCGCAAAAATGTATAATGTTGGGAAATCAACAATTTCTTCTATTCAGTGTTCCATCTTTAAATGCGAATCTAATAGCTGTTCAAGTTTCAAATAAACTACATGTTCTTTTAATAATACATAGTTTATTTGCAGGCTTTGCTCTTAGACAAAATAACTCAAAATGATGCTATAAATTTCTGCTATCGAAAATGTGAACAAATTCGTTAAAGTCAACACTCGCGGTTTTTATTAGGTCGCATTAAAGTGAGTTCACTGTAGATGTTTTAATAATTTATTTTCGTACTTTTGCGATACATACAAAGGCGATATGCGTATCGAATGAAAAAGAAGGATATCTGTTAAAAAATACATCAAATCATTCTATTTGCAGCAGTTTAGCATTAACAACCATTTCAATTTTCTCCAATTTTCAAGTTATTTTTTTTTTTAAGATATGGTTTATTTTTTTTTAAGATGGTTGTTATTGCTTTACTTCAATTTGAAGTATTGTTAACATTATTCTCTTTCATTTGATACCCATATCACCTTTGTACGGCTCCACACTGGTCCCAAATCCATTTTTATGCCCTAAAGTCGAAAAATAAAGATAATTTGCACATTTGCTAGACATAACATGCTTACAAAATAAAATTGGGCCCATCGGACCACGCCCTCTATCACCTCCCATATAAACTCAATATATAACGAACATAATTATCAACCTGTATTAGTACAGGGTGACCAAAAACAAAATTTTGTGAAAGCTTAAAAGAATGAAACTTATTTCGCTTTGACGAAAAACCTTTTTCTGAACATTATTACAAATGCAAAATATAGCATACAAATATTCTACTTGACACTGCAATTTAAATAATTATTTCAGAAAATAATATAAATTGCCTACATTTGTATAGAATAGTTAATGATGTTAAATACCATCTTAAAGGTACTTACAATACCTTTAAAATAATATCTTGATGACTCTCGTAGACAAAACCAATTCAGAGATATTCAGATATGTGTGCTATGGCTTATCGAAAATTGTGCTAAAATAAAGTGGCAATAGTAGGAGTTTGCCGAAAAATGCTGACGAGATATTAATTCTGCCATAAACTACACACTCAAACGAACAATTTCAAATTTACACTTTGAGTCAAGTTGAGTCCTACATATAACTTTTGGTCCACGACATTTATAGGTTATGCTCACTACGAATCACAAAATTACAACACTTAAGAAAACCGACAAGACTACCGTAATCACAAAATGTTAAATATAATTTTTCAACTACTAAAGCCTGCCTTCAATTTCTATAAAATAGTCTCTTCATTATTTTCATTTTACGCCTTCATTTTAAGTATTTTGTATAACTGTTTTAGACCCGAAATTATCCCACTTGTTTCAACGGCAAACTTTAAATGCCCCTCAGTCTTGTGGTGTTGCCACCTAGTTTTCTCCAATACATTTTCTTTATAGCTTGGAGTCTTGCCATTAAGAAATTATATACACATTTAATAATTTCCAATGTAATTTTTTTCGAATTTCTGCCAAAAAATATGTATTTGGGACCATAGTGGGCTCGCAAGAATATAAATTATTAAAACACCTGATAATTTACATAGTTCGATGTTTCATTGTTTTTTCGATAGGTCAACTGACAATTAGTTCAGATTGTTTTTATTGTTTATTTAACAAAATAACTGCCGTGAATATTTATCGGTTGTGGGAAACGCGATGAAGCCTCTACTAAATAAATTTGCTCTATTTATTTAACTCATTACCGCCCTCTGTCCACACATGAGGACGACACCTGTTTAATGCCAATCAACTGAAGCACAGTTTTCTTTGGGCGTTAATGGGTTAAACAAAGAAAATTGTCTTGTGTGAAATTTTTAGAAGTTTTAAAATTTGTAAATTTATGAAAATATGACCTTCTTTGGCCGTATATTCAACTGAACCAAAGTTTTCTTTGGCCGTTAATGGGTTAAATAAAGGAAATTGTCTTGTGTGAAATTTTTAGAAGTTTTAAAATTTGTAAATTCATGAAAATATGACCTTCTTTGGTCGCATATTCCTTCGATTTTTAATAGGATCAGGGAGAGTTTGTCAAATACTGTTTTCTTCTTGTTTGAATGGGGGATATGTCTCAAGAATTTATTTTCTATTGTGGTTTCTTTCTTTCTTTCTTTTTCTCTCTATACAATAACTTCTTTTGAACTTATTTACACTTAAGTAATTTCTTAATACTTGTCATTATTGTGTTTTTGCTTTCTTTTGCTTGTTTTTTTTTCGTTAAATATGTATTATATGTATGTATGTGTATATATATGGTATATAATGTAATGATTTGGGGGGTTATATACAAAAATATAATAAGAGTTTTTTTTGGAAGCATATAGTATATTCAAATAAAGAAAAGGAAATTCTTTCAAAACCAAACATTTCTCAAATGAATACCGAAACAAACAAACTTACATAAATATTTCAAAATGTTACGTAAAGCCCCGACTAGGCGATTGTACCGGTGAGGGGGGCGGCGGCAGGGGCGAGAAATATGTCGACGAACGAGAACTCGGCGAGGGGGGACACGACGACTCGGGCAGTATTCGCACATCGCTGTGATAGTGTGAACGAGGTGTGGGTGGCGGCGGATACGGTTCACTATCGTAACCGTACTGAAGACAAGAATTGGCATTCGCTGACGAGGAAGAGAGTTTGGTGTTGCCATTACTGTTATTGCTATTCGATTTACTGGTATAGTTGGAGTCCGATTCATCACAGATATCGGTTGAGCAAGGTGTCGGCGGTGGCGGTTGATTAATGATTTTGTAATGGCGATAGGGCCGGCGCGACCGCGTGGCCGGCGAGGGTGGCGGATTGATGGGATAGGCCACCATGCTGGAGCCGTTGGTGGTGGAGCTAGAGGCTCCGGTAATGTGATTGCGATCGTACGAGTTCATGCTGGTGCGGGAATTTAGAGTGGACATGCGCACGGCATCGGCCACAGAGGCGATTTTGGACACGCGCTGAGATTTACTCAAGGTGGAGGGTGAGAGGGGATCGGAGGCTTGGTCATCCTTGGGTTCGTTGCGATTTTTGCCGATGCGGGTGCGGCAAAATTGCAGAAGGTAGACAATGGAGAAGATGGTGATCATGGTGGCCACAATTAGGATCATGAAGGCTTTCTTATCGGAGGAGGGAGCCATGCGCCGGGTATTGGCCTGAGAACAGATGTCGGCTGACTCATCGGCGCCATCGGCACAGTGATCCCAGCCGTCACACAGCAGAGCGGCCGAAATGCAAAGCTGGAAGGAAAGAAAAGAAATATTTAAGATTTTTCTTGATATTTTTCTTTTAAAAATATTGTCTTTTACCTTGTTTATGGGACACTGAAACTCTCCGGGTCGTTTGCAGCAATCCGCCTCATCATGCCCGTTGGCACAATTGGTGGTGCCATCACAAACCAAGGCCTTGTCTATGCACTCCCCTGATTGGCAGCTAAATTGATCTGGCCGGCAAGAGGGGCAGCCCACCTCATCCGATTTGTCGGGGCAATCGTTTTGACCATCACAGCGCCACGAGGCCGGTATACAGTCCTTGTTCATGTCGGTATTGGAACCACTGCCGCCCGAGACGGGGGCGGCACAGGTGAAATGATCCGGCCCACAAGCCGGCAGGGCACCACAATTCTGATCATCTTCCAAAAGCATTAGATTTTTGGGACAGGAGCACACCTCCCGGCTGCGGCCCTCCGACGAGGCTATACAAATGTGCGAGCATTTGGTGCGGGCATGCAGACAGGTGTGATTGCGAAACAATTTCGATTCGGGCGTCCAAACGGCCACGATGTCGGTGATTTGGGGCATGCGCTGCATTTCGGCACGCCGGCCCTCGCCATTGATGGTGATCTTCTCCACGCCGGTCTTGTCATCGAGCCAATAGACGAAACCCTGCAGGGCGGCTATGGAAATCACCTGGGATATGTGGGTGGAAACTAAGGATTTCCTGGAGAGGGAAGAGTACGCAATTAAATGAGTTTGAGTTGGGTTCCTGAGTTGCCGAAACTTACTTATATTTGCCATTGATATCCATGGAATCGATGCGTTTGCCATGGGCATAATAGATCATGTCCATTTGCTGATCGACGGCCAGGGCGGTAACACCCTCCAGTTTGAAGGCCAATACCACACGTTCGGCTCCGTCCACACGGGCCCTTATAATGGCCTGTTGATTGCCGACATCGGTCCAAAAGAGCAAACGTTTCATGGAATGCACAGCTATATTGCGGGGCTTCTCGGAGTCGCCAGTATCGATGACACCAATGGCGTCCCCAGTGAAACTAAAAAATAAAATCGAAATCGTGAGTATCTTTGGCTTCTAAAAAAATAATGGGAGAAATTCAAGTGCCAGGGCCTCCATTTTCCTTTAAAATCCCAAAACACACCTGGTAACATTGATGCTATTCGAGTGCGAGCAGGTCCAGAACAGCAAACGTCCAATAACATCGATGGCTATGTCGAAAGGCTGAGAGCCCGAGCCCACCAAAACCGAGGCCCGAGTGCCATTGACCAGAGCTCTCTTGATGCTATGGCTGCGGCCTTCAACCTGAAAAAAAAAAATAAAAAAATTATACATTTTTCCTTCGCCTTCCTCCTCCCCTCCTCCTCCTCCAAACTTACCCAATAAACAAAATGTGTTATCGGATCATATTCCACCGCCCGTATATTCTTCCCGGTCACCGGCAGCGGCACATTCGGACAGTCTGTGGTGTTGGGCATCAAACGCCCAAAACTATTCCTCTGACTAAAGATGATATAATTCTTGGGCGGTATACACGACACATTGTCCTTGGCCAAGGTGTAGTGGGTGGGACAAGCACACGTCATTCCGCGGCGTCCGGGCAAAGCCAAACACAAATGCGAACAGCCGCCATTGTTGCTCTTGCAGGGATTCGTGCCCGACTGGCGCTGGCCATAGAACACCACCAACGAGCTGATGTAGGTCATGCCACTGTGCACCAGACTTCTATTCTGCCCTGTGATCTTATGCACCCGCTCAATATCGCCCGTGTTCCAGTCGCTCCAATACACATAGTCCTTGTACAGCGACACGGCATAGGGCTCATCGATGTCGGTGCTCACCAGGACCTGGCGCTTTTTGCCATCCCAGTCGGCCGACTCTATTTTCGTGGGCCTTGACTGAGTGGCCCAATACAAGCGTCGTGTCTCTGAATCCAAGGTCAGGCCGGTGGCATGATTGGCACTGGAAATGATCGTCTGCAATTCCGAGCCATCCATGGCGGCGCGCCGTATTGAATCCGAGGGCGATTCCGTCCAATACATGTAGCCCTTGCGTGGCTCCAGCACCAATGATCTCGGCTCCTCGACACCTTTCCACAGCAACACTCGCCTACTGCTGCCATCGAGGCGCGACACCTCAATGCGCCGGGCCTCCGAGTCGGTCCAGTAGATATTGTGGGCCAACCAGTCCACCGCTATGCCCTCCGGCCGTATTATGCCCGCATCCACAATGCGCTGAACATAGGAACCATTCAAAAAGGCCCGGTAAATACACTTGGACTTCTGATCGGTCCAATAGATCCTCTTATCAGCTACATCCACATCCAAGGAGTGGGCATAGCGCACATCTTTGAAGGGTATCTTCTCGTCATTGTGATTGCCCTCATTGTTCTCTATGGAAATGCGTCCTATATACTCCTGCTTGGAGAACAGCAGATAGGCCTCGGGTATGACACAGGTTTTCTTGTCGTTGGCCAGCTCGTACTCAATGGAACAGCGGCACACATAGTCACTGGGTCTGTTCAGGCACAGGTGGGAGCAGCCGCCATTGCGCACAGCACAGGCATTGCTGCCTTTGACCTCCCTCAAACGGGTCACCTTGAGGCCCATCAGATCGGGATACTGGTCCACCACCACAATGCGATTATTACCCGTAATCTTGTGGGCCCGATCAATGGATCGGCGCTGCCAGTCGGTCCAGTACAAATAGTCGTCGAGCAGACTGAGGCCAAACAAATGCTTGAGATTGTCACTGATCACCACCCGCCTATCAGAGCCATCCATATTGGCCACCTCGATCTTATCGGTCTTGCCATCGCACCAGTAAATGGTCTTCGCCTCAATGTCCAAAGCTATGCCATTGGGCCACACCAAATCCTCGGACACCAACACCACACGCTCGGAACCATCCAGCGAGGCTCGCTCCACCTTCGGCTTCTTTTCATTCCAATCGCTCCAGAACATCCAGCCCAGGGTGGGAGCCAAGGCTATGGCTCGCGGCTCCTCCAAATGTTCGTAGATCAGCACCTTGCGAGCCGAGCCGTCCAGGCGACACACCTCTATGCGATCGGTGACCGTATCGGTCCAGTACAGATTCCTGGCCAACCAATCCACGGCCAAGCCATCGGCATGCCTCACCTCGGAGGTGACAAAGTCCGTCATGCCCGTGCCATCCGGGTGGGCACGCTTTATGGTGTAGGCCTCCACATCCGACCAGTAGATGTACTCATCCACGGGATCATAATCAATGGCTATGGCATAGCGCACCTTGCCCAAAGGCAAAGGGAATATGGTAAAATCCGGTGAGTCCAGGGAGATCTTGGATATTTGGCCGCGCTGCACAATGAACAGCATTTCCTGGGAGCCATTGGCACAGGTGTTGTGCGAGATCAGCTTCACGCCCGTGGGACAGGCACAGCTGAAGCCCTGCGCGTTGGTGCTCAGCAGGCACAAATGGCTGCAATTTCCATTATTGTGGGCACAGGGGTTGTCCTCATACGGCTGCAACGAAGGATCCCAAGTCCTTACCGAGTTCGGCGCCTCCGGGGTGTCTATCAATTCCTTCATTTCACGTGACTTCAAATCGTAGACATTCAACGAACCCTGCGACCAGTCCGTCCAATACAAACGACTATCGAAATAGGTCAAACTATAGGGGTACTTGAGATTGTTGACCACCGTGCGGCGATTACTGCCGTCCAGCTTCATAACATCGATGAATTTCAGATGGCCATCGGCCCAATAAATCAAATCATTTTTCAAATCCACCGTTAAACCATTCGGCCAGAAGATGTTGTCCTTGACCAAAGTCATGCGCGACGTGGGATCACCATCCATGCTGGCCCGCTCAATTTTCGGATATTCACCCCAATCCGTCCAGATGACAAAACGCTTACCAGGTACCAGAGCTATAGCCCGCGGCTGATCCAAATCCGTCCAGAACAAAACCTTCTGATATTTACCATTCAAAGTGGCCACTTCGATGCGATTCTTTTCGCCATCGGTCCAATAGATCTTGTCCGTAAACCAATCGATGGCCAGGCCCTCGGGCTTATCCAAGCCCGTCGATATCACAGTTTGTTTGGGCGCCTTCAAAATGGGCCCCGTTGTATTCACATTGACACATTCGATAATCTCACGGCCGCAATCGGTCCAACACACCAGATTTTTGGCATAGAAAAAATCTATGGCCATGGTTTCGGTGAGATCTTTGACGAGTACATCGACCTGGGGGCCACCGGTGGGTTTTGTAATATTCGCCACTTGAATGTCGTGGTAGGTGGTGAAGAGCAGAGTGGCGGGTGTATTGAAGAAGGTGGCGGACGATGAGGAGGTGGTGAGGCTGGTGTGCACTGGAAGGAGAATGAGAAGAGAATGATTTGATAAGAAAGGTGTGTAGAATATTTATTTTTATTTATTTATTTATTATGAATTACAATACAAAGTAAATTTATATTCTAATTTTGGGTCCAGGGATTGAGGAGTGACTAAGACCATTGTAGTTAGTTATTGCAGCGACAGACCAGAGCCTCTGGTGGGAATCGAACCCACAACCCCCACGCTGATAGCCAAGCACGCTACCAACTCGACTACCGGGGCGCTCATGTAGAATATTTAATAAATTAATAATGAAATATAGTAGATATGAATTATTTGGACCTCTTCTGGCCTAAGTGAGCTGGATGTTTACTTTATGATTGACTTGACAAACTTTTCTAAGTATAGTCTATTTTTGTATTTTTTTCTTTAGTCATACCTAGGCGTATGATTAATATTCTTGTATTTTTATTTAAGCAAAAAATTCAAAAATAGACTCCACATTTTTCTTTTATAAAAATTATTTAAAATAATAATCAGAAATATAAATTTGAGCAATTATGTGGGGAAAAAGTCTACCATAGACCTCTTCCTCTGGTCTAAGTGAGTCGTAACCTAAGTATAATCTTTTTTGTATTTTTTTCTACATTAACATTTTTGTATTTTTATTTAAGCAAAAAATACAAAATAGACTATACAGTCAAATAATAGTTTTCTTTCATAAAAACTTTTAAAAATAATCAAAAATAGAATAAATAGAACAAAAAGTCTGCCCTTGACCTATTCTGGTCTAAGATGCTTACTCTATGACTGCCTCAACAACCTATTCTAAGTATAATCATTTTTGTATTTTTCTCTATAGACCTATTTTATTTTATTTTTATCATAAAAAGTATTTAAAATAATAAAAATATAAGAAATAGAAATGTGAACTATAATGTGGAAAAAAGTGAGTGGATGCTTACTCTTTGAGTCTCTCAACAACCTAACCTTGGCATAGTCTATTTTTGTATTTTTTTCTATAGCTCTAATTAAGCGTATGATTAATATTATTGTATTTTTATTTAAGTAAGAAAATACAAAAATAGACTTCATTCAAATCGTAGTTTTCTTTCATAAAAATTATTTAAAATAATAATCACAAATAGAAGAATTAAATTAGAATAATTATGTGGAAAAAGGTCTATCGTTGATCTACTCTCTGATTGTCTGAACAACCTATTCCAAGTATAGTCTATTTTTGTATTTTTTCGTTAGCCCTACCTAGGTGTATGATTAATATTATTGTATTTTTTATTTTAACAAAAAATACAAAAATATACTTTATACTCAAATTATAGTTTTCTTTCATAAGAAATGCTTAAAATTATAATACGAATTAGATTAAATAAATTAGAACAATTATGTGGAAAAAGGGTCTACCGTTGACCTATTCCGATCTAAGTGAGTAGGATGCTTAGTTGCTCAACCTAATCTAGGTATAGTCTATTTTTGATTTTTTTCTTTAGTTAATCGGATGTTTATTCTCTCAACCTTGTCTAGGTATAGTCTATTTTTGTATTTTTTCTTTCGCCCTACCTAGGCGTATGATTAATATTATTGTATTTTTATTTAAGTAAGAAAATACAAAAATAGACTTTACATTCAAATTGTAGTTTTCTTTCATAAATATTATTTAAAATGATAATCAGAAATAGAATAATTAAATTAGAATAATTATATGGATTATACGGTTGATCTATTATGATAAAGTAAGCATATCAGACCATTTTATTTATGGTTTTCTTTTATAAAAATGATTTAAAATGATAATCAGAAGTAGAAGAAATATAAATTAAAATAAATTATAAATTTAAATTATGTGGAAAAAAGTCTACCGTAGACCTCGTCCTCTGGTGTAAGTGAATAGGATGCTTAATCTCAACCTAACCTAAGTATAGTCTAGTTTTGTATTTTTTCTATAGTCCTACCTAGGCGTATGATTAATATTATTGTATTTTTATTTAAGCAAGAAAATACAAAAATAGACTTTACATTTAAATTATAGTTTTCTTTCATAAAAAATATTTAAAATAATAATCGGAAACTGAAGAATTGAATTAGAACAATTATATGGAAAAAGGGCTACCGTTGATCTATTCTGGTCTAAGATGCTTACTCTCTGATTGTCTGAACAACCTATCCCAAGTGTAGTCTATTTTTGTATTTTTTTCTATAGCCCTACTTAGGCGTATGAATAATATTTTTGTATTTCTACTTGAACAAAAAAATACAAAAATCGACTTTACATTCATATTATAGATTTCATTCATAAAAATTACTTCAAATAATATTTAGAAATAGAAAAAATAATTTAGAAAAATTGCCTGGAAGTAGGTAAAGTCTACCGTAGACCTCTGTTGGCCTAATAGTAACCTAAGTATAGTCTATTTTTATTTATTTTTGTATTTTTTTTCGATAGCCCTACTTAGGCGTATGAATAATATTATTGTAAAGGGTGTTTTTTATTGGGGTATAGAACTTTAAGTTGGCATCCCTTTTTTAACTGGCGGCCATTTTGTCAGCTGTCAAGTGATTAATATTTAGTTTGGTTTGCCATTTCATCATGAACAGGTTGACAAAAGAACAACGCTTGCAAATCGTGCAAATTTATTTCGAAAGTAATGGTTCAGTTCGCGAAGTTCACCGCAAGCTCCGTCCATTTTATGGTCGACATAATCGTCCATCAGAGCAATTAATTCGGTTAACCATGGATCGTTTTCGCACTACGTTTACTCTATGTGATAATACGCATCCGCAGAGACGTCGAACAGTGCGCACCGGAGAAACAATTGCCGCTGTAGAGCAAAGTGTTGAAGAGGACCCGAATGAATCGATTCGCCACCGTTCACAGCAATTGGAGCTTTGTCCATCAACTTTATTGAAGATTTTGCGCAAAGATCTTGGCTTGCGACCTTACAAAATCCAGCTTGTGCAAGAATTAAAGCCGCGAGACCATGCAATGCGTCGTGATTTTGGTGTATGGGCCGAAAATGAGATTCATCTCGATGCTGATTTTCATCACAAAATTTTGTTCAGTGATGAGGCTCATTTTTGGTTGAATGGCTACGTCAACAAGCAAAATTGCCGCATTTGGAGTGAAGAGAATCCACATGAGACCCTTGAGACGCCATTACATCCACAAAAACTAACTGTTTGGTGTGCTCTATGGGCTGGTGGAGTCATTGGGCCATACTTCTTCCGCAATAATGCTGGAGAGTCAGTTACCGTTAATGGAGACCGGTATAGAGCCATGATAACCGACTATTTTGTTCCCGAATTGGATGGCATGAATGTGGATGAGTTGTGGTTCCAACAAGACGACGCTACATGCCACACAGCGCACGTCACAATCGAATTATTGAAGGAAACATTCGATGAGCGCATAATTTCGCGGAATGGACCTGTCAATTGGCCACCAAGATCGTGTGATTTGACACCATTGGATTATTTTCTTTGGGGATATGTGAAGTCGCTCGTCTACGCCAACAAACCAGAAACGTTAGGAGACTTGGAAGCCAACATTCGTGGCGTTATTGCCAACATACGGCCCCATATGCTCGAAAAAGTGGTTGAAAATTGGACCTGTAGAATTGGCTATATTCGAGCCAGCCGCGGCGGCCACATGCCCGAAATCATATTTAAACATTAATGGCATAAAATTATCCTTCCAATAAAGCCAAATTGATGGACATTAAAACGATTTTCTTGTGTTTTATTTCAATTCGAAGTTCTATACCTCAACAAAAAACACCCTTTATTTCTACTTGAACAAAAAAATACAAAAATCGACTTTACATTCATATTATAGATTTCTTTCATAAAAATTACTTCAAATAATAATTAGAAATAGAGAAAATAATTTAGAAAAATTGCGTGGAAGTAGCTAAAGTCTACCGTAGACCTCTGTTGGCCTAAGAGTAACCTAAGTACAGTCTATTTTTATTTATTTTTTGCTTTAGCTATACCTAGGCGTACGATTAATATTATTCTATTTCTACGTGAGCAAAAATATACAAAAATCGACTTTACATTCAAATTATATATTTTTTATAAAAATTATTTAAAATAATAATGAAAAATAGAATAAATAGAATTTATAATAATTAAGAGGAAGTAGGTAATGTCTACGGTAGACCTCTGCTGGTCTAAGAAAGTAGGATGCTTATTCTCAACCTAACCTAGGCATAGTCTATTTTTGTATTTTTCTTCATCCCTACCTAGGCGTATGATTAATATAATTGTATTTCCGCTAAAGAAAAAATACAAAAATCGGCTTTACATTCAAATTGTATTTTTTTTTATAAAAATTATTTAATATATAATTAATATAATTTTATTTCCGCTGAAGAAAAAAATACAAAAATCGACTTTACACTCAAATTATAGTTTTCTATCCTATTTCCAATTAAATTCTTTGTCCTGCTAATAAAATTTTTAATTGAGATAATTAAAAAAATAAAAATTGATGTTTTTGTTTCTGAAGAAGCAGAAGATTACTGCCAGCTAAATTAGATCTTAAAAAGAGCTGGCATTGTTGCAGGAAATGCGTCGTCATGGCTGAGAGCCTTTTCGTACACATATTGTTCTCAGCTGTGTGTGTGCGCGTGTGGAAGACGCAATTTCCAAATGGAATTTTCCCCTTTTCTGTGTGTTTGTTTGTGTTTTTGTTTTGTGGCAGCATCCACTTAAAACAGAATTTAAATTATAAGAAATCTTTGCATGTTAAGTACTTAACAATACCTACTTGCAAGTTAACAACCTACAAAACATCCACCATACAAACATCCCTTTACCCCATCCCCTTCCTCTTCCTTTACCCTACCCTGCCTCATTCACTCATTCTTTTGTTGGTGGCAGGTAATGCAGTAGAAATGCAACGCATAGCTACGCAAGAGTTGGATGAATGCAGCAGTGTAAGCAGTAATAGGTATTCGCAACAACCATTCCATGGCAATAACATGCATTGTATGGTGGAGAGGTCAGAATTTCTCAAATAGGAAAAATATTATACATATTTTATAAAAAATAAATAAAATTTCATAAAAATCCCATAATTGGGAATTTTCTACACGTTTTAGGAATGAATGGTTATATTATCGAGGTATTTGAGGATTTTGTTTCCATTTTTTATATTTATATTATTACAGGGTGACTGATAAATGTTGCCACATTAAGAAACTCAAATAATTATTCTTTATATTTTAATTCATTTAATTTCATTTAAATTTGAAAAACAATACATAATTGAAACTTTGTAATGATTTTAAAAAATATCAAATGACTATCATGATTCAACATTAAGGACATTTTATTAATTGCTAATTATTACTTTTTTAATTTTTCTAAATTCTAATTATAATTTTTTCAACGCTGATATCCTCAAATATATTCAATCATTTCATATTTATTTTAAAAATCGTTATATTTTAAAACCCGTGCTTTTAAAAAATGCGGCATCATCAATATTTTTCAAATTCTATTAAGAATTTCTCATCGCACGAACACGAATTTGGACTCAAATGTGTAAATTTCATTTCAAAATCCGGATTTCGCCTATCGTTTGAAACCGGGTTTCTCTAAAAATTAACTAAAATGCACTTCTATTGAAAATAATTGCATTGTCCGCAAATACTCTCTATCATTTTAGCTTTTTTCGAGAAATCCGGTTTTTGTTAATATTTGAACCGGGTTTCTCAAAAGTACAATATCATAAATTTTTCTAATTTCATCAATATTTTTAATTTCAATTAAGAAATTCTCATCGCTGAATACGAGTTTAGGCCCAAATGTATTCTCTCAGTCACATTTCATTTAAAAATCTGGGTTTCGGTTAACATTTTGGTTTCATCCAAAAATTAACTGAATTAAATTTATATTTAAAATTTTTTCATTGACCGCAAATAATTTCTATGAGATTTTAGAGAAACCCGGATTTTTTCTAATATTGGAAACCGGGTTTGTCAAAAATTCAACACTACAAACATTTTTTTAATTTCTAATTATTATTTTTTCACCGCTGATATTCAAATATATTTAAGCATATTTAAAAAAAAAATCGATTTATTTAAACCGGTTTTCTAAAAAAATGCGACGTCATCTATATTTTTTAATTTCAATTAAGAATTTCTCATTACCCACTAATATGTTCTATAATTTATTTATTTTGATAAACCCGGGTTTAAAAATCCAGTTTTCTTCGCGGTTTTTCCACAAAATTGACTGATATGAATTTCTATTCAGTTTTTTTTCATTGCCCGGAAATATTTTCTATAATTTTTTTTTGAGAAACCCGGGTTTTGCTAATATTGAAAACCGGGTTTCTCAAAAATTCAACACGACGAACATTTTTTTAATTTCTAATTATTATTTTTTCAACGCTGATATTCAAATATATTTAAGCATATTTTTTAAAAAATCGATTTGTTTAAACCGGTTTTCTAAAAAAATGCGAAGTCATCAATATTTCAATTAAGACTTTCTCATTACCCACTAATATGTTCTATAATTTATCTATTTTGATAAACCCGGGTTTTTTGCTAATATTGGAACCGAGTTTCTCAAAAATTTAACAAGATTGCATTTTTTTTAATTTCTATTTATTAATTTTTCAACATATCATATTTTATTTTAAAAATCGGATTCTCATCAATGAACACGAATTTGTACTCAAATTTGTTCTATCAGTCGCATTTCATTAAAAATATCCGGTTTTCTTCGCAGTTTCTCCACAAAATGGACTGATAAGAATTTGTATTCAGTTTTTTCTATTTTCTATATTTTTTTTGGAGAAACCCGGGTTTTGCTAATATTGAAAACCGGGTTTCTCAAAAATTCAACACTATGATTTTTTAATTTCTAATTTTTAATATTTCAACGCTAATACCTTCACATATATTCAGTTACATATATTCCTATTTAATTCATATTTTCCTTTAAAAATCACATTTTATTTCATCTATTTATTTGAACCGGTTTTCCAAAATGTGTGACATCAAGATTTTTAAATTTCAATTAATAGTAAATTATATTCTATTATTCGCATCTACTTCAAATCTACTAAATTTGAATTTTATAAAACAGAAAGTTTCGGATTTTTATATATTAATTTCAGCTTACTGAAATATCATGACACATTTTTGGGAAAATCGGTTATTAAAACTGGGTTTTGTAGTAAAACCCTTTTTTTTTACCAAAATTGGTATATTTTTAGAAAATTTCACACGGTTTGTTGTAAAACCCGGATTTTTACTAAACATTTGTAACCGGTTTTCGTAAAATTTTGATCAAAAATATTGTTTTTATTAAATTTTTCACATTTTTTAGGAAACCCGGTTTTTATAACCCAAATGTAAAAAACCGGGTTTCGCCAAAATCTTATGAAGAAGAAAGTTTCGGATTTTTTATATATTAATTTCAGTTGACTGTACATGAATAAGCTCTAAAATATGATCTATCATGATACATTTCTGAGAAAACCGGTGATTAAAACCGGGTTTTCAAAAATTTTCTCAAAAATAAATGGGTGTGTTTCTGATTTATAATTAATATTTTTCATTTCTGAAAAGGAACTGATCTATCATGACAAATTTCTGAGAAAACCGCTGATTAAAACCGGGTTTTCAAAAATTTTCTCAAAAATAAGTGGATGTTTCTTAATGATTTATAATTATTATTTTTCATTTCTGAAATGGAACTTGCCTTCAAATAAATTCTATTATTTCACTTTAAAACCATTGTTACAAATGTTAGTAACATTTGTAACCGGTTTTCTGACAATTTTGAAGAAACCCGTTTATAAAAACATGCTTTTTGTAGTAAACCCTTTTTTTAACAAAATTAGTATTTTTTTAGAAAATTTCACAGGGTTTCTTGTTGTAAAACCCGGATTTTTACCAACATTTATATTTGTTTATTTTTTGCTCGCTGTTGACGAAACTGCTTAAAACATGATGTCACATATTTTTAGGAAACTGGGGGTTTTTATAACCCGAATACAAAAAACCGGGTTTCTCCAAAATGTTATAAATCACAAAGTTTCCTAATTTTTATATATTAATTTCAGCTTAGTGTACATGTATAAGCCCTAATTTATAATCTATCATGACACATTTCTGAGAAAACCGGTTATTAAAACCGGATTTTCAAAAATTTTCTCAAAAATAAATAAAGGTGTTTCTGATTTATAATTATTATTTTTCCTTTCTGAAAAGGCATTTGCCTTCAAATAAATTCTATTATATTAATTTCACCTATTATATCACCTGTGTTGTTATCAACATTTGTAACCGGTTTTCGAAAAATTTTGATAAAAAATATTTTTTTGCTCAAAGTATACGAATCTACCTTAAACATGTTACATTTTTTTGGAAATCCGGTTTTTATAACCCGAATATAAATAACCGGGTTTCTCAAAAATTTGATAAAATACAAATTTTAAGATTTTTTATTTATTAATTTTTGCTTACTGTATACAAATCTGCTCTACAGATTGTTTTATCATGTAACATTTTTGTGTAAGCCGGTTATAAAAAACGTTTTTTTTTACCAAAATGAGACATTTTCGAGAAAACCGATGATTAAAACAGGATTTTCAAAAATGTTCTAAAAAATAATTGGAAGTTTTTGTAGTATAATATTTTTTTTTCCTTTCTGAAAAGGCATTTGCCTTCAAATAAATTCTATTATATTAATTTCACCTGTGTTGTTATCAACATTTGTAACCGGTTTTCGAAAAATTTTGATAAAAAATATTTTTTTGCTCAAAGTATACGAATCTACCTTAAACATGTTACATTTTTTTGGAAATCCGGTTTTTATAACCCGAATATAAATAACCGGGTTTCTCAAAAATTTGATAAAATACAAATTTTAAGATTTTTTATTTATTAATTTTTGCTTACTGTATACAAATCTGCTCTACAGATTGTTTTATCATGTAACATTTTTGAGAAAAATGGTTATAAAAAACGTTTTTTTTTACCAAAATGAGACATTTCGAGAAAACCGATGATTAAACAAGATTTTCAAAAATGTTCTAAAAAATAATTGGAAGTTTTTGTATTATATTAATTATTTTTCCTTTCTGAAAAGGCATTTGCCTTCAAATAAATTCTATTATATCACGTTCACCTATTATATCACCTGTGTTTTTAGCAACATTTGTAACCGGTTTTCGAAAAATTTTGATAAAAAATATTTTTTGCTCAAAGTATACGAATCTACCTCAAACATGTTATATTTTTTAGGAAATCCGGTTTTTATAACCCGAATATAAATAACCGGGTTTCTAAAAAATCTGATAAAATACAAATTTTAAGATTTTTTATTTATTAATTTTTGCTTACTGTATACAAATCTGCTCTACAGATTGTTTTATCATGTAACATTTTTGAGAAAAACGGTTATAAAAAACGTTTTTTTACCAAAATAAGACATTTTCTAGAAAACCGATGATTAAAACAGGATTTTCAAAAATGTTCTAAAAAATAATTGAAAGTTTTTGTATTATAATAATTATTTTTCCTTTCTGAAAAGGCATTTGCCTTCAAATAAATTCTATTATATTAATTTCACCTATTATATCACCTGTGTTGTTATCAACATTTGTAACCGGTTTTCGAAAAATTTTGATAAAAAATATTTTTTTGCTCAAAGTATACGAATCTACCTCAAACATGTTACATTTTTTTGGAAATCCGGTTTTTATAACCCGAATATAAATAACCGGGTTTCTCAAAAATTTGATAAAATACAAATTTTAAGATTTTTTATTTATTAATTTTTGCTTATTGTATACAAATCTGCTCTACAGATTGTTTTATCATGTAACATTTTTGAGAAAAACGGTTATAAAAAACGTTTTTTTACCAAAATGAGACATTTTCGAGAAAACCGATGATTAAAACAGGATTTTCAAAAATGTTCTAAAAAATAATTGGAAGTTTTTGTAGTATAATATTTTTTCCTTTCTGAAAAGGCATTTGCCTTCAAATAAATTCTATTATATCACTTTCACCTATTATATCACCTGTGTTTTTAGCAACATTTGTAAACGGTTTTCGAAAAATTTTGATAAAAAATATTTTTTGCTCAAAGTATACGAATCTACCTCAAACATGTTACATTTTTTAGGAAATCCGGTTTTTATAAACCGAGAATAAATAACCGGGTTTCTCAAAAATGTGATAAAATACAAATTTTAAGATTTTTTATTTATTAATTTTTGCTTACTGTATACAAATCTGCGGTTATAAAAAACGTTTTTTTACAAAAATTTGTATTTTTTTTAGAGTTCATAGGGTTTTTAAAAAATAATAATATTTCGGTTTGAGAAATTCTGACTCACGTGTGTTTGGGAGGGTAGGTAGGGTAGTGTGTTGTTGTTACACTGATTACACAAAATGAAATGGATACGCACAAACACACAACAACAACGGCAGCAGCAGCAATACAAAGCTACGCATAAGCACGTAAACAAATAACAACAGCAGCAACAACAACAATGACACCACCAGCAACATATATCCGTAACCTCTTTACAAAGAAGGCACCTCCAACCAACCAAAAAACAACAACCAACAGCAGCAGCAGCAGTAACAACAACATTTGTAACCTCTTCAGGATATGTGAAAGCAACGCCAAAACCCCGCTGATCCATCCACCGTGGATCCTATAAAGAAAGGAACCCCCACCCCCTGTGTTGTTGCAATGCCACATCATGCATAGCTTGAACGAGGTGGCTGGCTGCAAGTAAAGCAGGTGAAGTGTGGTGGTCTGGTTCCGAGTGGTGGGTGTGTGGGTTGTTGGCCGTTGCCGCTTGACTGGTCTTTATGACAAGTATCCTGTTAAAAAATAATGCGTATAATAACATTAATATGTTGTTGTTGTATGCGCTGGCCCGCCCGCATATTTTCTTGCCGTAATACAAGTGCCGCTTGTTGACTGGCATTCGCTAAAAAGATGCTCAACGCCGCCCCCCAAGTAAGTAAGTAAGTTTTTAGCTCCTCCGCTCGAGGAGCAGGGCATGTTCACCGCACAAGGATCATACATGGGGTACGCACGAGGACCTGCATGAAGCCACAACCACACAGCGGCACTGCGTTTCGTTTCGTTTCAATGGAAAGGCAAACATTGAGGGTTACGCATTTGTTAAGTAAAGACGGCAGCAACAACAACGAGCAGGAGCCAGTAACAACAATTGCCACTACGATTTCTGCGAATCGTATACACATATATAATCCCTTTCCCGAGAAGAGTAACCCAACTATGCTTGCGAATAAGTACTTGAGAAGATAAAGCCAGCACTGGCAGTAGTCGTCGTAGCAATAGCAACAAATCCTTGTTGTGCAATTGCCATTATTGGTTGGGTATCCTTGCGGGAGGGAGGGCGAACGGACGGACTTACAAAAGATATGTCATTGGGATAATCAGTATTAGATATTTATGTAATATGGCTAATATAATTCTAAGAGCTAGCTTTCAACTATTATCTGACGAAAGGGTAGTGGAAGGTATTGCAAGTAGATCAAGGTAGGAGGAATAATTATTAGAAGATGACACGATGATATTTCCGAGCCAAAACCCACACCAAATACTAATACCTTGTGTGTACATTTTGTTTCTTAACAACAACTCGTCTTCGAAAACTTCCAAATGCGACAAATTTGACGCTTAACGAAGCCAACAAGCCGAATATTAGCCTCTTTGGTCATGAATGATCGGATGATGCCAAAAAAACGCACCCAACCGTGATGACTTGTGTATTGATTGGATTCTCCACAACTACTCGTGGATTTTCTGTACCCCAAATATGACAAGTTTGACGCTTAACGAAGCCACCAAGAATATTGAGACTCATTACCCATGAATAATGAGAGAATGCCTACAGCCTCCCAAAACGCATCAAAGAATACTACCTTGTGGATTCACTTGTTTCCCCACAACCAAACGAGGTTTTTTTGAAATCCCAAAAGACACAATTTTGACGCTTAACGAAGCCATAAAGATGAATATGAGCCTCGCCACACTGAATTTGTTAATTTTTTTATTAATTTTTGCTCACTGTACGATAATATGTCCCCAAAAATGTTCATCATGACACATTTTTGAAAAAGTCGGTTTTTAAAACCGGGTTTTAGTAGTAAAACCCGTGATTTTATCAACATTTGTAACCGGTTTTCTTAAAAAATAATTTGATTTTATCAACATTTGTAACCGGTTTTCTTAAAAAAATATTTTTTTTATTACTATTTACTCACTGTTCACGAATCTGCCTCAAATATATCACATTTTTTTTGAAACCCGGTTTTTATAAATGAATATAAATAACCGGGTTTTTCAAAAATAAACATATAAAACAGAAAATTTTGGATTTTTTATATTAATTACAGCTTAATGTATATGAATAAGCCCTAAAATATGAGCTATGATGACACATTTATTGTGAAAACCGGTTATTAAAACCGATTTTTTTTAATAAAACCCGTGTTTTTACCAACATTTGTAGCAGGTTTACGGGTAAAATTGCTAAAAAAAGCAATTGCTTATTAATGCCACGTTTTTTAGAAATCCGGTTTTATAACCTTATCTTATATTCAGGTCCGGTTTTCTCAAAAATTTTATAAACCAGAAATTTTTGAATTTTTTATATATTAATTTCTAATTTCTAAGCCCTTAATTATGATCTAAAACTCGTGATTTTATCAACATTTGTAACCGGTTTTCTTAAAAAATAATTTGATTTTATCAACATTTGTAACCGGTTTTCTTAAAAAAATATTTTTTTTATTACTATTTACTCACTGTTCACGAATCTGCCTCAAATATATCACATTTTTTTGGAAACCCGGTTTTTATAAATGAATATAAATAACCGGGTTTTTCAAAAATAAACATATAAAACAGAAAATGTTGGATTTTTATATATTAATTACAGCGTAATGTATATGAATAAGTCCTAAAATATGATCTATCATGACACATTTATTGTGAAAACCGGTTATTAGAACCGAATTTTTTTAATAAAACCCGTGTTTTTACCAACGTTTGTAGCAGGTTTACGGGTAAAAATGATAAAAAGCAATTGCTTATTAATGCCACATTTTTTAGAAATCCGGTTTTATAACCTTAACTTATTGTCAGATCCGGTTTTCTCAAAAATTGTATAAAGCAGAAAGTTTTGCATTTTTTATATATTAATTTCTGCTTCATGTACATGAATAAGTTCTCAAATATGATCTATCATGACAATTTTTTGAGAAAACCGGTTTTTAAATTCGTTTTATTTTTTGTAGTAAAACCAGTTTTTTTTTTTATTTATTATTCGGTTTTTTTCCTTAGACAATTTCGCAGGGTTATTTGTTGTAAAACCGATATTTTATGCTGTAAACCGCGGAATTTTACCAACATTTGTAACCGGTTTCGGAAATTTTTCGGAAAAAAATATTTGTTTATTACTGTTTGCTTTTTGCTTTTGCTGTACATGAATAAGCCCTAATAATAATGTGATCTATCATGGCACATTTTTGAAAAATCCGGTTATTAAAATCGGGTTTTTGTACTAAAAACCGTTTTTTACCAAAGATGGCATATCTTCAGAAAATTTCACAGGGATCTGGATTTTTTGTTGTAATACCCGGATTTTTACCAAAATTTTTAATTTTGTAATAAGCCCAAAAATATGATCCATCATGGCACGTTTTAGAGAACACCGGTTATTAAAACCGGGTTTTGTATTAAAATCCGTTTTTATAAAAATTATTATATCTTTAAAAATTTTTTTAACAGAGTTCTTTGTTTTAAAATCCGGTTTTTGTTGTAAAACCCGTTATTTAAAAAAATTTGTAACCGGTTTTCTGAAAAATTTTATAAAAATATTTTTTTATTACTTTTTGCTCGCTGCTTGAAATATGTTCTAACGTGTCACATTTTTGAGAAACCCGGTTTTTTAACCCGAATATAAATAACCGGGTTTCTACAAAATGTTGTAAAATATATTTTTTTAATTATTATTTTTGCACACGAATGAATAAGCCCTCAAATATGATATATTAGGGCTGTTTTTCTTTAAGCCTAGATAACAAGCTGCGATAACAAAAACGTGAATTTTTATTATTTTTTTACTCAAAATAAAAAATATATTTTTTTTCACATTGTCGCTAACTACAAATATTAATTATTATTAAGTATAAATATTTGTATCAAAATAAATTTTCAAAAAAAAAATATTTTGTGTTGACTTTTTTGGACTTAGTCTTATTCAGGCTAAATCAAATATTTTTAACATTAATTTTTTCAAATTTTATTTTCATGATCACATTGATATTGCTGTTGGCGACAATTTTAAATAGGATTTTTTTTATTTTGAATGAACCCGGTTTTTTAACCCGAATATAAATAAATAACCGGGTTTCTACAAAATGTGGTAAAATATATATATTTTATTAATTATTATTTTTGCACATGAATGAATAAGTCTTTAAATATGATATATATGGCTGTTTTTCTTTAAGCCTAGATAACAAGCTGCGATAAAAAAAACGTGAATTTTAATTATTTTTTTACTCAAAATAAAAAATATTTTTTTTACATTGTCGCCAACTACAAATATTAATTATTATTAAGTATAAATATTTGTATCAAAATAAATTTTCAAAAAAAAAAATATTTTGTGTTGACTTTTTTGGACTTAGTCTTATTCAGGCTAAATCAAATATTTTTAACATAAATTTTTTCAAATTTTATTTTCATGCTCACATTGATATTGCTGTTGGCGACAATTTTAAATTGGATTTTTTTTATTTTGAATGAACCCGGGTTTTTAACCCGAATATAAATAACCGGGTTTCTAAAAAATGTTGTAAAATATATATATTTTTAAATTATTATTTTTGCACACGAATGAATAAGCCCTCAAATATGATATATTAGGGCTGTTTTTCTTTAAACCTAGATAACAAGCTGCGATAACAAAAACGTGAATTTTAATTATTTTTTTACTCAAAATAAAAAATATTTTTTTTACATTGTCGCCAACTACAAATAATCAATATTATTAGATATAAATATTTGTATCAAAATAAATTTTCAAAAAAAAATATTTTGTGTTGACTTTTTTGGACTTAGTCTTATTCAGGCTAAATCAAATATTTTTAACATTAATTTTTTCAAATTTTATTTTCATGATCACATTGATATTGCTGTTGGCGACAATTTTAAATAGGATTTTTTTTATTTTGAATGAACCCGGTTTTTTAACCCGAATATAAATAAATAACCGGGTTTCTACAAAATGTGGTAAAATATATATATTTTATTAATTATTATTTTTGCACATGAATGAATAAGTCTTTAAATATGATATATATGGCTGTTTTTCTTTAAGCCTAGATAACAAGCTGCGATAAAAAAAACGTGAATTTTAATTATTTTTTTACTCAAAATAAAAAATATTTTTTTTCGCATTGTCGCCAACTACAAATATTAAATATAAATATTTGCATCAAAATAAATTTTCAAAAAAAAAATTATTTTGTGTTGACTTTTTTTGTCAAAATCAAATATTTTTAACATTAATTTTCTCAAATTTTAGTTTCATGCTCACATTGATATTGCTGTTGGCGACAATTTTAAATTGGATTTTTTTATTTTTAATGAAAATTTTACTTTTTATTTAGGATTTTGTTATTGCAACTTAGTTATCCAGTCCAGTTTTCCAGTTATCAAAATGAGCCTTGCGCCACCACACTGCATTATTTGTTAAAATTTAAATAGAAATTAATTCTAACCACTATTCTTTTATATCCACAACACTGTGCAATTAAAATCAGTATATATAGTATAGGTATATAAGCATGTACATATTTATGTACAAGTATGTATATACTGGTATGTATGTAACCAGTATATGCATATGCATATATTTACCGAGTATATAATGTATAGCAGATGTATTTTCAATATGAGGGCAGGCATGCACATAATCATGAAACTAAAGTAAAAAAAGCCAAAACAAACCCAACTGAAAAGAAACAGGAAATTAACTGAAATAAAACTGAAAAAAAAACGGAAACAGAAAATTTTATGCTGATATTGAAAATGAAACAGACACAAACAAAAATATTTTCGCACAGAACTGAAGAGCGACGGATATGCAAACAGAATTTGGAACAAGGAGAACAAAGAATAGATAATGTTTTTGAAAAGAATGCACACTGAACAGAGATAGAGACAGAGACGAATGTTTAAAATAAAGAAAGTGAAGTGAAAATAAAGTAAACAGAAACTGCAACAGCAGCAGCAACAAATAGATATTAACGGATGTGCAGGGGAAAGCAAAACGGAAATGAGGCCAAAAATATGCAATAAATTTGTTTATGAAATTCATTAAGAGGGGATTTTTGTGTTAAGCAGTGGCATGGCAAACGAAGTGAATATGAAATAACCAAGAATGCAGAGTCTCCTTGCCATGACATCGCATGATGCTCCTCCACATCAGTGACCGCAGGAGAATTGAATATTACAAATAATGAAACAAAATATATATTTATATTCCAAGAGAACAATTAGAAAGGACGTCAAGTTCGGCCGGACCGAGTCTTATATACTCTCCACCATGAAGTGCATAAAATTCTAACACGATCTAGCCTTCTTCGCCACACAGTGGCTCAGAATCAAATCCATCCATCCATCAGTCAAAATTCAATAACTTTTGTTTTAGTAAATATTTTTGAGTCCTTGAAAATATTGAAATTAGACAAGGATGCAAGAAATATTTTGAGACATTAACGTGGAAAATCGGGCGATCGGATATATTTTAGAAATTAGGTCAAAGTTGACTACTTTTCGTATTTTTCGATTTTAAAGAAAATTATTTTTTTTTTCTTTTTTATGTATTTCTTAACATATTTTCCAAATTCAATAACTTTTTCTCTAGTAAACATTTTTGAATTCTGTAAAAAATTGAAATTAGACAAGGACCCAAGAAATATTTTGATATACTAACATTGGAAATCGGGCTATCGGATATATTTCAAAAATTAGGCCAAAGATGACAAAGAATTCCATGCAAAACCAACGAAAAAATTTTCAATATGAAAAAAATAAAATTCAATACCTTTTGTTTTAGTAAACATTTTTGAACTTTCAAAAAAAAATGAAATTAGACAAGGATCCAAGGATTATTTTGAGATATTAACATGGAAAATAGGGCGATGGGATATATTTTAGAAATTAGCCCAAAGTTGACTACTTTTCGTATTTCTCTAGTAAACATTTTTGAATTCTGTAAAAAATTGAAATTAGACAAGGACCCAAGGAATATTTTGATATACTAACATTGGAAATCGGGCTATCGGATATATTTCAAAAATTAGGCCAAAGATGACTACTTTTCTATTTTAAAGAAAATAATTTTTTTCTTTGTTTTTAGAGGTTTTAACATATTTTCAAAATTCAATAACTTTTGTTTTAGTAAACATTTTTGAACTTTTAAAAAATTTAAATTAGGCAAGTATCCAAGGATTATTTTGAGATATTAACATGGAAAATCGGCCGATGGAATATATTTTATAAATTAGACCAAAGACGACTACTTTTCTATTTTAAAGAAAAATAATTTTTTTCTTTGTTTTTATAAGTTTGAACATATTTTCCAAATTCAATAACTTTTGTTTTAGTAAACATTTTTGAACTTTTGAAAAAATTTAAATAAGGCAAGTATCCAAGGATTATTTTGACATATTAATATGGAAAATCGGGTGATCGGATATATTTTAGATTTTTTTTTAAGAAAAGTAAAATATTTTTTTTTTGTTTTAATGTTTTTTTTTAAATATTTTCAATAAATTCAATAAGTTTTGTTCTAGTGAACATTTTTGAATCTTTGAAAATATTGAAATTAGACAAGGTTTCAAGGATTATTCTTAGATATTAACATGGGCAAATCGGGCTATCGGATATATTTCAAAAATTAGGCCAAAGATGACTACTTTTCTATTTTAAAGAAAAGACATATTTTCTTTGTTTTTATAGGTTTTAACATATTATCCAAATTCAATAACTTTTGTTTTAGCTAACATTTTTGAACTTTTGAAAAAATTTGAATTAGACAAGTATCCAAGGATTATTTTGACATATTAATATGGAAAATAGAACGATCGGTTATATTTTAGAAATTAGCCCTAAGATTACTACTTTTCGATTTTAAAGAAAAGTAAAAAATTAATTTTTTTCTTTTTATGTTTTTTTTAACATATTTTCAATAAATTCAATAACTTTTGTTCTAGTAAACATTTTTGAATCTTTGAAAATATTGCAATTAGACAAGGTTTCAAGGATTATTCTTAGATATTAACATGGGCAAATCGGGCGATCGGATATATTTTATAAATTAGCCCAAAGATAGCTACTTTTCGTATTAAATTTTCGAAGGTCTTCCGATTTGGATTAAATTTGGCGAAAGTGTGTGATATTATGGCTGTTTTTCTTTAAGACTGGATAACTAAGCTGCGATAACAAAATTATAAATAATATGTTAAAATTTCACTGAAAATATTTTTTTTTAAATTGTCGCCAAGAGCAATATCAATGGGTGTGTGGAAACAAATTTAGAAAAAATAATTTGATGTTAAAAATGTTGGACTTAGCCTGTGTAACTATACATTATGGTTATCGAGGCTAAATCCAAAAAAGTCAACACAAAATATTTTTTTTGGAAAATTTGTTTTGATACAAATATTTATATTTTAGTTAGCGACAATGTGAAAATTTTTATTTTGTGCAAAAAATAAATTTTTGTTAACGTTTTTGTTATCGCAGCTTCTTATCCTGTTTTTATTTGTTAAATATTGAAAACTGTGGCAACCGTGTAACGCTGCTGTTTCGCATATGGGTTTTACTTAACCGGTCATAACTTTTGGTCTGTAAAAAATATTGACATAATTTTTTGGGAGCATTTGCTGGTTTTTAGCGTAAAGAAATCAAATGGATGGATAATTTTTGTTTTCAAAATAAATTTTGAAATTTATATTTTGAAAAAATCATTTTCAGTAGTTTCTAAGATCTCGATATCAAAAATGTGGAAGAACTCTTATGAATTCAATTTATTTTTTTATTATTTTCTTTTTATACCGAAATATATAGATAATTGCTGCACTTCGAAAACGAATTTAGCTCGAATTTCGTTTTATATTAGCTTAGGGCAATATGCGTATCATTAAAAAGACAATCACAATATCTGTCAGTGGTAATAAATTCCTTATTCTAAATTAATTTTTCTAAATTCATTTATTCTAAAAAGTGTTGTTAATAAAATTGTTAACTGGCTATATTGTTCTGTACATATGCTTAATGTTTCAAGAAAGCGTTTTTTCTTTATTGCTAAAAACAGCAAACAGTTCTTTGCTATTGCAGCAGATACAAATCTGCTCTTACAACAGACTTTCTGCGACAAATTCCTTAGAGTGTGGTTTTAGCGCAAAAAATAAAAAAAAATATTATTTCATATATATATTTTTTTCAAAATAAATATTAAAATTTATTAAAAAGTCGTTTTCAGTAGTTTCTGCGATATCGTCAAAAATGTAGAAGTACTTTTATGACTTCAATTTCAATTTATTTTTATTATTTTCTTTTTATGCCGAAATATGTTGAAATGTATTTAAATGATATTTTTCCTGACCACATTCTCTGTAAATTTCGCCAGTAGTTTCTGTGGAAACTAGCGGTATTGTGGAATTCCATGTTAACTAAACGATAAATTTTTGAAGGTCTTCCGATTTTGATGAAAATTGTTGGAATTTCAAAATATGAAGTTAGGTAAAATTATTTTTAAAAAAATTGAAAACTATGCCAAACCTATTATTTTGAGAGAGAACTAGCCATATCTTTTGTTTTTGGCAGCTATTGAGAACATTTTTTTCAGAAGAATTGTTAATTTTTAACGAATAAAAAATAAAATAAAAAATATATTTTTGGAAAAGGGATAAAAATCATATCAAGTGCTGCGTTACAATAATGGAATTCGGTGTATACATTCCTCTGACTGCTTAGATGAGCAAAATAAAAGCATTTTTCCAAATTTTTACAAAATGGGACAAAGGGATAAAAGTGGTACCCCCACCAATTTTAGCAACGGTTGCAGCTACAATCATGAAATTCGGTTTATACATTCCTCTGACTGTGTAGTAGAGCAAAATAATAGAATTTCCCCAAATTTTTAAAAATGGGAAAAAGGGATAAAAATGTACCAAAAAATGTTAGCAAAGGCTGCAACAAGAATTATGAAATTCGGTGTATTAACTCCTCTGACTGCGTAGTAGTGCAAAAGTAAAGTTATTTTTCCAAATTTTTACAAAATGGGAAAAAAGAGATAAAAATGGTACAAAAATGTTAGCAACGGCTGCAGCTACAATCGTAAAATTCGGTGTATACATTCCTCTGAATGCGTAGCTGGTCAAACTAAAAGCATTTTTCCAAATTCTCACAAAATGAGAAAAAAGGGATAAAAATGGTACCCACCAATGTTAGCAACGGTTGCAGATAGAATCATGAAATTCGGTGTATACACTCCTCTGACTGTGTACTAGAGCAAAATAATAGAATTTCCCCAAATTCTAACAAAGTGGGAAAAAAGGGATAAAAATGGTACCCACCAATGTTAGCAACGGTTGCAGTTAGAGTCATGAAATTCGGTGTATACACTCCTCTGACTGTGTAGTAGAGCAAAATAATAGAATTTCCCCAAATTTTTAAAAATGGAAAAAGGGATAAAAATTGTACCCACCAATGTTAGCAGCGGCTGCAGCAACAATCATGAAATTCTGTGTATACATTCCTCTGAATGCGTAGTAGTGCAAAAGTAAAATTATTTTTCCAAATTTTTACAAAATGGGCAAAAGGGATAAAAATGGTACCAACCAATGTTAGCAACGACTGCAGCTACAATCATTAAATTCGGTGTATACATTCCTCTGAATGCGTTGTTGGTTAAAATAAAAACATTTTTCCAAGTTCTCACAAAATGGGGAAAAAGGGATAAAAATTGTACCCACCAATGTTAGCAACGGTTGCAGTTAGAATCATGAAATTCGGTGTATAGACTCCTCTGACTGTGTAGTAGAGCTAAATAAAAGAATTTCCCCAAATTCTTACAAAATTGGAAAAAGGGATAAAAATGGTACCAACCAATGTTAGCAACGACTGCAGCTACAATCATGAAATTCGGTGTATAGACTCCTCTGACTGTGTAGTAGAGCAAAATAAAATAATTTTCCCAAATTCTTACAAAATGGGAAAAAGGGATAAAAATGGTACCCACCAATGTTAGCAACGGCTGCAGTTAGGGTCATGATATTCGGTGTATACACTCCTCTGACTGTGTAGTAGAGCAAAATAAAAGAATTTCCCCAAATTCTTACAAAATGGGAAAAAGGGATAAAAATAGTACCCACCAATGTTAGCAGCGGCTGCAGCAACAATCATGAAATTCGGTGTATACATTCCTTTGAATGCGTAGATGTGCAAAATTAAAGGATTTTTCTAATTTCTTACATTTAGGGTCAAAATGGGAAAACGGGATTAAAATGCTACGACTGTAACGGCTATAGCTGACTGTGTGGACTAGCCAGATAAAGAAATTTAGTCTTTTTGTTCTGATTTTAGGGATATATTTAGTTACTCATTTACTCCGAAATTTCTTATATTCTAACTTTAAGTATACGAATCATTTCATTAACTCAATATCTCCAGTTATGCTATTAGTCCTTATGTCCCAATCTAATAGATGATCTCCATATGATCCAATTTAAAGTTTAAATTAAATTAAATGAAATGGACCCCTCCAAATCCGAGTAGTCTAAAGATATAGGGAAATGTGGCAAATTATCAGCGAGAACTGAAACAAAATGAAACGGAAACAGGAAATAACCCAATTTTTCTCGAATAAAGAGACACTACTAATGGTAGCTTCTCAACAATTGTGGCTTTTTGCAACATCCTCCTCAACACTGTGCAATTAAAATTTAGGTATGTGCTTATATATATACGAGTATGTACATACATACATTCATATGTATGTATATGTACTCACTAACTGTTGTAGACATTTTAAATACATGAGGGTGGTGGTGTACATTCATGTCGACAAGTTTAAATAAATATACATAACATCTACATAATGTAGCCAGCCATACCTACATACTTACTGCTACACATACTTACATATATATATATATATATATATATATATGTGTATGTATATACGGGTATGTATAAACAGCAAAAAATATGTACGTACAAGTGGAAAGTATTGGATATGGTACTCATGATGACGATGATGATGATGATGACGACGACTACTCGTGTATGATGATGATTATGAGGAACCATCCAGCCAGCCAACGAACAGTGTGTGTGTGTGTGTTTGGTGAGCAGAAAATGAATTACATTGAAATCCTTGTAAATAATTTACATTTTTTTACATTTTGCTCTAGTGCCAACCAGCAAAGTAAGCAAGAAGGAGGCAAACAACAAAAAATCGAAATAGCAGCAGTGCAAAACAAACCATCGTCATGTCGTCATCACCGTCCTCATTGTTAGGGATGTCAAAAGGGGAATTCTAGCTAAAAGGGATTTTTCGCAAATTGTACTCTTAGTGGGAAGTAAAGCGAAAGGTGATAAAAATGGTACCAGCCAAACGGATGGCATAATGAAATTCGATGAGTACGTCGCTTAGATCGCAAAATGAGAAAATTTTTCAAAATTCGTAATTTTAGAATCAAAATCGCGAAAAGGGATAAAAATAGTACCAAGCAATGTAAGCAACGGCTGCAGCTAGAATCATGAAATTCGATGTATAAATTCCTCTGGATGCGTAGATGAGCAAAATAAAAGAATTTTTTCCAAACTCTTACAAAATGAGAAAAAGGGATAAAAAAGGTACCAAGCAAACTTAGCAACGGCTGCAGCTACAATCATGAAATTCGTTGTATACATTCCTCTGACTGCGTAGATGTGCAAAATAAAAGATTTTCTCCAAATTCTTACAAATCGGGGAAAAGGTACCAAAAATTGTACCAAGTAATGTTAGCAACCGCTGCAGCAACAATCATGAAATTCAGTGTATGCATTCCTCTGACTCCGTAGATGCGCAAAATAAAAGAATTTTTCCAAAATTCTTACAAATTGGGAAAAAGGGATAAAAATGGTACCAAGTAATGTTAGCAAGCGCTGCAGCTACAATCATGAAATTTGGTGTATAGAATCCTCTGACTGCGTAGTAGTGCAAAATAAAATGATTTTCCTCAATTCTTACAAAATGGAAAAAAGGGATAAAAATGGTACCAACCAATGCTAGTTACGGCTGCAGCTACAATCATGAAATTCGATGTATAGACTTCTCTGAATGCCTAGATGTGCAAAATGAAAAGATTTTTCCCAAATTCGTACAAATTGGGAAAGAGGGATAAAAATGGTACCAACCAATGTTAGTAACGGCTGCAGCTACAATCATGAAATTCGGTGTATACATCCCTCTGACTGCGTAGATGAGCAAAATAAAAGATTTTTTCCCAAATTCTTACAAAATGTGAAAAAGGGATAAAAATGGTACCAACCAATGTTAGCAACGGCTGCAGCTACAATCATGAAATTCGATGTATAGACTTCTCTGAATGCCTAGATGTGCAAAACGAAAAGATTTTTTCCAAATTCTTACAAAATGTGAAAAAAGGGATAAACATGGTACCAACCAATGTTAGCAACCGCTGCAGCTACAATCATGAAATTCGGTGTATACATCCCTCTGACTGTGTAGATGAGCAAAATAAAAGATTTTTTCCCAAATTCTTATAAATTTGGGAAAAAGGGATAAAAATGGTACCAAGTAATGTTAGCAACGGCTGCAGCTACAATCATGAAATTCGGTGTATACATCCCTCTGACTGCGTAGATGAGCAAAATAAAAGATTTTTTCCCAAATTCTTACAAAATGTGAAAAAGGGATAAAAATGGTACCAACCAATGTTAGCAACGGCTGCAGCTACAATCATGAAATTCGATGTATAGACTTCTCTGAATGCCTAGATGTGCAAAACGAAAAGATTTTTTCCAAATTCTTACAAAATGTGAAAAAAGGGATAAACATGGTACCAACCAATGTTAGCAACCGCTGCAGCTACAATCATGAAATTCGGTGTATACATCCCTCTGACTGTGTAGATGAGCAAAATAAAAGATTTTTTCCCAAATTCTTATAAATTTGGGAAAAAGGGATAAAAATGGTACCAAGTAATGTTAGCAACGGCTGCAGCTACAATCATGAAATTCGGTGTATACATCCCTTTGACTGCGTAGATGAGCAAAATAAAAGATTTTTTCCCAAATTCTTACAAATTGGGAAAAAGGGATAAAAATGGTACCAAGTAATGTTAGCAACTGCTGCAACAACAGCAGTAGCTACAATCATGAAATTCGGTGGAAATTCGACTCATCTCATCGTTGCGTCATCCCTAATCATCAACCATTGCCTGGTGATGATGATGATGATGATGATGTTAAGGCATGGATGCTTGATGGATGTTGGTATTGAAGCAGAAATGATTACAACGTTGACTACAACAGCAGCAGCAGCACCATCATCACCTTCCTACTTACTTGTATACACACTTCCAACACATCATCAACATCCTAGCCACGATCAGGGCACGGGTTTTGTAGGCCGCAATATCTTATATTGGCCAAGTATTCGAATATATTTTCCAGACATCCACTACACCATTTTCAAATGAAATTGAGAAATTTACAATTGAAAATGAGAAAATACAAATTAATTTCAATTTAAATTTCTAAATATAAAAATAAATATTAATTTGTTTATTCTCAATTTCAATTTTCAGTTCTGAATTTCAATTTTCATTTTCTCAATTTCAATTGTCATTTCTGAATTTCAACTGAAAATGGTGTAGAATATATTTTAAAATGTAGGTTTATTTATTACAAAAAAATTTTAATTTTTCAGGGCATCAAAATCCGTACCCTGGTTCCTACCAGTACTAGTAGCAGTATCATCAACAACATTAACATAAGCATTAATCGTTGAGTGTGATGACAGGGGAGGGGAGAGAGGGAGAAAGAATGAGAAGCGGAGGGTGATGAAGAAAGCTGACTATCGTTGTAGGGGTGGGGTGGATGTTGGTGGAACAAGGTGGTTTCATGTTGATGCTGGATGTTGATAGTTGACTATTTAACAAATAACCAAAAAACAACAACAGCAGCCTCAGCAACAACAACAATAATAATAATGGCAACACAACAGTACCAGAGCAGCTCCATCATCGGCAACAGCAGCATCAGCATCAGCAGCAACAACAAGGACGACTGTTTGGCTGAAGTAGAGTGTGTACACGGTATAAAAACGGATTAAAATGCAACGCAGGAATATTTTTAATTATTAATGTATACACATGAACAAGTGAAAAAGCCATCATCGTCGTCGCACAATCATCAGCAGCAGCAGCAACAACGGGCGTACATCTTTAGTCCCCTCCGGTGACACTCGAGGGAAAAGGTCTATACATATAACAAAAAAACAACAACAAATCATAAAAGCCTTGCAGGAGTTCAGAGTAATTTGGTTTTGATTTGATCGCATATGGGATTTGTCCAGAAAATTGCTGGGATTTCCCCGCTATTCCAGCTTATAGAACACTCCATATAGGTTAAATTGTGGTGGCAGTCAAAAAATAAGCATCAAACATCGACTTATACCAATTTCTTTGCCATTCCAGACGAAATTTAGAAATTTGAACAAATTTCTAAAATTAGAAATTTTAGAAAATTAGAAATTATACCAAAGTTGACTACTTTTCGTATTTTTCGATTTTAAAGAAAAATAAAATTTTTATTTTTATAACATATTTTCAAGATTCTATAACCTAGTTAACATTTTCGAATTCTGTAAAAAATTGAAATTTGACAAGGACCCAAGGAATATTTTATTTTTATTGGAAATCCAGCAATGGGACATATTTTAGATATTAGCTCAAAGTTTTCTACTTTTCGTATTTTACGATTTTAAAGAAAAATAAAATTTTTATTTTTTTTTGTTTTTATAAAATATTTTCAAAATTCAATAACTTTTTCTCTAGTAAACTTTTTTGAATTCTGTAAAAAACTGAAATTAGACTAGACCCAAGGATTATTTTGAGATGTCAACAATGGAAATCGGATATATTTTAGAAAACAACCCAAAGTTGACTACTTTTCCTATTTTTCGATTTTAATGAAAAGTATTTTTTTCCTTTTTTATGTATTTCTTAACATATTTTCCAAATTCAATAACTTTTTCTCCAGTAAACATTTTTGAATTCTGTAAAAAATTGAAATTAGACAAGGACACAAGGAATATTTTTATATATTAACATTGGAAATCCAGCAATCGGACATATTTGAAAAATTAGGAAAAATTGACTAATTTTCGATTTTTGTTTTTTTTTTAATATATTTTCAAAATTCAATAACTTTTTCTCTAGTAAACATTATTGAATTCTGTATAAAAACTGAAATTAGACAAGGACCCAAGGAATATTTTGATATACTAACATTGGAAATCGGTCTATCGGATATATTTTAAAAATTAGGCCAAAGATGGCTATTTCTCGATTTTAAAGAAAAGTTAAAAGTTGTTTTTTTGTTTTTATAAGTTCTAAAATTAGAAATTTTAGAGTCTAAAACTAGCAATTTTAGAGTCTAAAACTAGAAATTTTAGAGTCTAAAACTAGCAATTTTAGTGTCTGAAATTAGAAATTTTAAAAAGCAGCACAAAGTTGCCTACTTTTCCTATTTTTCGATTTTAATGAAAAGTATTTTTTTATGTATTTCTTCAAATATTTTGAATAAAAAATTAAAATTAGACAAGGACACAAAGAATATTTTGATATATTAACATTGGAAATCCATAAATCTAACACATTATAGAAATTAGGAATAGTTGACTATTTTTTCGATTTTTTGTTTTTTTTTTTAATATTTTCAAAATTCTATAACCTTTGTTCTAGTTAACATTTTCGAATTCTGTAAAAAATTGAAATTTGAAAAGGACCCAAGGAATATTTTGATATACTAACATTGGAAATCGGGTTATCGGATATATTTTAAAAATTAGGCCAAAGATGACTATTTCTCAATTTTAAAGAAAAGTTAAAAAATTTCTAAATAATCCTTTCGATTTTTGTTTTATTTTAATATATTTTCAAAATTCAATAACTTTTTCTCTAGTAAACATTTTTGAATTCTGTAAAATTGAGACAAGGACCCAAGGAATATTTTGATATACTAACATTGGAAATCGGGCTATCGGATATATTTTAAAAATTAGGCCAAAGATGACTATTTCTCAATTTTAAAGAAAAGTTAAAAAAATTCTAAATAATCCTTTCGATTTTTGTTTTATTTTAACATATTTTCAAAATTCAAGAACTTTTGTTTTAGTAAACATTTTTGAATTCTGTAAAAAACTGAAATTAGACAAGGACCCAAGGAATATTTTGATATACTATCATTGGAAATCGGGCAATGGGATATATTTTAAAAATTAGGCCAAAGATGACTATTTCCCGATTTTAAAGAAAAGTTAAAAATTCTATTTTTTGTTTTTATGTTTTTATAACATCATTTTTGACTTCTGTAAAAAATTTAAATTAGACAAGGATCCAAGTGTTATTTTGTGATATTAATGTGGAGAATCGGGCGATCAAATATATTTAAAAAATTAGCCCAAAGTTTTGACTACTTTTCGATTTTAATGAAAAGTAAAATTTTTATTTATTTGTTTTTATATTTTTTTAACATTATTTTACGAATTTGTTCATAATGCGTAGGAAAAATAATAATTATAGATTTTCGCCTTTTCAGATTTTGAAAATTAAAAAAAAACTTGTTTATTTTTTTCGACTTTTAAGAGATTTTATTCTCTCACATTTTAATTTAAATTAATTTCTCAAAATAATCCTTGGGTCCTTGTATAATTTTAGTTTTTTACAGAGCTCAGAAATGTTTACCAGAACAAGTCGCTCAAGTCTTCTAAGAAAGCGAAACCCAGTGTCATTAAATCGTCTTTTAGCTATGCCGGACAGATACAGATCTTAAAGTTCTCTCCGTCGCCACAGCTTCTAAAAAAAATCGTTTGATATAATACTACATCTATATGAACTACATCATCTATATCATGTATATCATCTACATCATCTATGTCATTTATAGCATTTATAACATCCATATCATATATCACCTACATCATCTATAGCATTTATATCATCTATATTATCCATATCATCATCATCATCCATATCACCTATACCATTTATATCATCTATATCAACAATATCATCTATATCATCCACATCATCTATACCATCTGTATCATCTATATCATTTATATAATCTATACCATCTACATCATCTATATCATTTATATCACCTTTATCATCTATATCAACAACGTCATCTATATCATCTGTAACACCTTTATCATCTTTATCACCATTATCACCTATATCAACTACATCATCTATATGATATATGCCATTTATATCATCTATATCATCCATATCACCTATACCATTTATATCATCTATATCAACAACATCATCTATATAATTTATATCATCTATACCATCTATATCATTTATATAATCTATACCATCTACATCATCTATATCGTCTATATCATTTATATCACCTTTATCAACTACGTCATCTATATCATCTGTAACACCTTTATCATCTGTAACACCTTTATCATCTATATCAACAACATCATCTATATAATTTATATCATCTACATCATCTATACCATCTGTATCATCTATATCATTTATATAATCTATACCATCTATATCGTCTATATCACTTATATCATCTATATCACCTTTATCATCTATATCAACTACGTCATCTATATCATCTGTAACACCTTTATCATATATATCAACTACATCATCTATATCATATATTCCATTTATATCATCTATATCATCCATATCATCTATATCAACAACATCATCTATATAATTTATATCATCTATACCATCTGTATCATTTATATAATCTATACCATCTACAACATCTATATCGTCTATATCATTTATATCATCTATATAACCTTTATCAACTACATCATCTATATCATATATGCCATTTATATCATCTATATCATATCATATATCATATATATCATTTATATTATCCATATCATCATCATCATCCATATCAACTATACCATTTATATAATCTATATCAACCATCTGTATCACCTATATCATTAATATAATCTATACCATCTACATCATCTATATCGTCTATATCATCTATATCACCTTTATCATCTATACCAACTACTTCATATATATCGTTTATGTCATCTATATCATATGTATCGCCATTATCATCTATATCATTGTTATCATCTATATCAACTACATCATCTATATCATCTTCATAACCTACGTCACATATATTATCTATATAATCTACATCACTTACATTATATATATGTATCATCTACATAATCTACATCACTTATAGATGATATAGACGATGTAGGTGAGTCTATATCATCTACGTCACCTACATCTTCTACCATCATCATACATCATCTACAGCATATCTGAATATATATACATTACGATTCGATCCGAAGCGGGTTACCAAGGCAAAAATGAGTGCACTATCAGAGTTTTCCAAGAATGCCCCGAAGATTTGTTCTCATTGGTTCCCCCCCATTTATTTGACAATCAACCAAGTATCTAAAACCTGGCCTTCTAGTAAATGGACCAAAGCAATTGCCTAGATTATTTTCATCGAGTGTAGACGACAACAACATTTTTGTAACGATGTCATCATTTTAAAACAAATCCAACAACAGCAACAACAATACAACAAGTATAATGAGAGCTTTAAAATAATGCAGTACATTGCAATGCAATGTAATACACATTGTGAAATCATCAGCATCAGCTGCATCATCATTGGGTTGGTTGGTTTTTGGTGGTGGCGCTGAGGCTTTACAGAAGCGCACTAGTCTGTGGTGGACCGAGGGTGCTGATGGTGGTGAATGATGTTGGCATCATATAAAACCAAGGTGGGGGAGAAAACCCATTAAGATAAGGGAGGTATGGTAGGCACAGCGATGGACAAAAAAAAATCCCACAAGACGAAGTATGATGAGGGACGACGATGTACGATGAACGAGTATGCTTGAAGGTGGTAGGTAGGTGGTGTAATGGCGTACGTCTTGTGCGCTGCTCGCCCAAGATGGTTATCACAAATGGCATAGTTCAAATGACCGAGTCAACATTTCACCTTGTAATCTATGACAAAGGGAAATATTTACTCGTCTTTTATGTGGGGGAAGGGAGGGGGGACGAGCAAAGCACAACCGAAAAATCAACAACACAAACCTTTAAATCGTACGTACCTACCACAGTAAAAGGTTGCCAGGCTTTTGTTTCGAATTTTTTGGTGGAAGTGAAAAGTTTCCTTCCCGCCCTGCTCACTGTAGAGGAGATCTTAATCTAGTGGTAACATTTATTGTGCTGAGCATACAATGGTACAACATTTCTAAGGGTTATTATACTTACGAGTAGGGGGGTTTGTTCTTGGACTGACATTATTTCGGAATCTTTTGTTTCCAACGCCTCCGTCCGCCCCGCTAGTAAGTGTGTAATTCTCATTTAGTTAATGCTTTTAGCCTTGGTTGACACAATTAACAGTTAAGCGATGGAGTGGAGTGAAAGTTTGAATTTTTTAAATCTATTCAGGGCATATCGCATTTCAATATCATTTGGACTTTAATGATTTCACATTACCAATAAACAAGGCAGCTTAATTTACATCATCTACAACATCTACATCGCCTACAGCATTTAAACCATCCAAATCACCTATATCATCTTCATATACATCATCCACAACATCTGCTTCATCTATATAATCTACATCATTTATAACACATATGTTATACCATCTATATTATCAATATCATCTATGACATCATTTAAATCATCTATATCTTCTATATCATCTGTATAGATGATGCAGATCAGCTTAATCATCTATATCATATATATCATTTATATCATCTATATTATCTGCATCATCTTTATCATCTACATCATCTTTATCATCTACATCATCTAAGTCACCTACATCATCTATATTATCTTTATCATCTGTACATCATCTAAACCATCCAAATCACCTATATCATATTTATCTACATCATCCACAACATCTGCTTCATCTATATAATATACATCATTTATAACACATATGTTATACCATCTATATTATCAATATCATCTATTCATCTACATCTAAATCATCTTCTATATCAGATTAATCATCTATATCATATATATCATTTATATCATCTACATAATCTATATTTTCAACATCATCTTTATCATCTACATCACCTACATCATATATCATCTATATTATCTACATCATCTATATCATCAGTGTTATCTACATTACTTTTATCATATCCATCGTCTTAATCATCTAAATCATCTATATCATCTATATCATCTATATCATCTATATCATCTATATCATCTATATCATCTATATCATATATATCATCTACATAATCTACATCATCTACATCATCTACATCATCTACATCATCTACATCATCTACATCATCTACATCATCTACATCATCTACATCATCTACATCATCTACATCATCTACATCATCTACATCATCTACATCATCTACATCATCGACATCATCTACATCATCTACATCATCTACATCATCTACATCATCTACATCATCTACATCATCTACATCATCTACATCATCTACATCATCTACATCATCTACATCATCTACATCATCTACATCATCTACATCATCTACATCATCTACATCATCTACATCATCTACATCATCTACATCATCTACATCATCTACATCATCTACATCATCTACATCATCTACATCATCTACATCATCTACATCATCTACATCATCTACATCATCTACATCATCTACATCATCTACATCATCTACATCATCTACATCATCTACATCATCTACATTATCTACATCATCTACATTATCTACATCTTCTACATCATCCACACCATCTATATCTTCTACATCATCTACATTATCTACATCTTCTACATCATTTATATTTTCTACATTATCTATATCTTCTGCATCATCTATATCTTCTACATCATCCAAATTTCTATACCATTTTTGGATTGTCTACGTTCCTACTTCCTATCACTTGAAAATATGTTGTGAAATAGATGACTCGATAATGTGCAGCATTTTTAGGCATATTTAACGTTCAGATTTACATATCTCATCTCTATCCTGCAGTCTCCAAATATAGCACCCAGAATTAATTATCCTCTTTCTCTACCCTCAGGTCATTTTAAATCCTTTTTCCCCCCACCCCAAGTTAATACTATTAAAAGCACGTCATTGCAAAACTGTACCACCTCTACCAATTTGTTGGCATAGGCCGCGCGCACTACACATTTCACGTTTCATTTTAAGGACATTTCCCCCCGTTCAGGATTTCCGTTTTCTATTGTTCAAATACCACTTAGTTTTTCTTTTTGTGTACACTCCACAGTCTTACTTTCGTCGTCGTGGAAAAATACAACAACGAACGTGAAAATGCCAAATGGGCTGGCAGAACCTGGCTATGAGCACGAAGAAGTAGGTGGAGGGAGGTAAGGTGTGAGTAAATGGCTGGGTGGTCTGCATATTTGGCCGCCGCCCTGCCATAAAAATAACACTGCAGTGGCTGCATACAACGGCATAAAATGCAAAATATGAACAGCACTTAAAGGCTTAATGGGTGAAAATGGACTCAAGTTTTGCTGCAGCAAGTGGTGGCAGTGCTATGCAACAAAAATCCATGGAGGAAAAAGGCTGTAAGTGCGTGTGCGAGTGTATGTGTGAATGGTTTCCTTCATCACGACTTTAAGTGAGCATGGCCTGGCATGTTGACTCCGGCAAAATACTATCAAAATACAAAAATCCCCCCTTTGGGTGGGGGCGTTTTAAGGAGGAGGGGGGTGGTTGGGATGATGAATAGAAACAGCATATAAACTTTAATATTAAAGTGCATGGCTCTTAGAGTAGGCATAGTGCAGTGCTGACGAGAGCTGGTCTATTAGGTTTGGTCTAATATGTGAAGGCCGGAAGAGAGAAATAGTCTCGGAAAAATAGGTGAAAGTATGTTAACATTGTTGAGATTTCTCCGAATTTTATAAAAAAAAGTCAAGATATTTATTTAATATCGAATATATCTGTGATCAAATATAAACATTATAATAGTAATATAATTATAAGATCTACTTCTACTTCAATTTCATTATCTACATCATCTGCGCTATCTATATCATCTTCATCATTTACATTATCTGCTACATTATATACGTCAACTGCTACATATACATCGCCCACATCATCTACATCATCTGCTACATATACATCATCAATATCATCTATATCATCAACATCATCTATATCACCTACATCACCAATATCATCTATACCATCTATATCACCTACATCATCTCTATCATCTATATCACTTACATCACCAATATCATCTACATCAACTACATCATTTATATCAACTACATCGTCTATATCACCTACATCGTCTATACCACCTACATCATCTATATCACCTACATCACCAATATCATCTACATCAACTACATCATCTATATCACCTACATCATTTATATCAACTACATCGTCTATATCACCTACATCGTCTATACCACCTACATCATCTATATCACCTATATCATATATATCACCTACATCATATATATCACCTACATCATCTATATCAACTACATCATCTATATCACCTACATAATCTATATCACCTACATCACCAAAATCATCTACATCTTCTATATCACCTACATCGTCTATATCACCTACATCATCTATATCACCAATATCATCTATACCATATATATCACCTACATCACCAATACATCAACTACATCATCTATATCACCTACATCATTTATATCAACTACATCGTCTATATCACCTACATCATCTGCATCATCTACATCGTCTATATCACCTACATCATCTATATCAACTACATCATCTATATCACCTACATAATCTATATCACCTACATCACCAAAATCATCTACATCTTCTATATCACCTACATCGTCTATATCACCTACATCATCTATATCACCAATATCATCTATACCATATTTATCACCTACATCACCAATGCATCAACTACATCATCAATATCACCTACATCATTTATATCAACTACATCGGCTATATTACCTACATCGTCTATATCACCTACATCACCTATACCATCTACATCATCTATATCATATATATCATCTACATCATCTACATCGTCTACATTGTCTATATCACATACATCAGCTATATCACATACATCAGCTATTTCATCTACAGCGTCTATATCATATACATCATTTATATCATCTACTTCGTCTATATCATCTAAATCATCAATATCACCTACATCATCTATATCACCTACATCATCTATATCACCTACATCATTTATATCATCTACATCGTCTATATTACCGACATCGTCTATATCACCTACATCACCTATAACATCTACATCACCTACATCACCTATAACATCTACATCATCTACATCGTCTACATTGTCTATATCATCTACATCGTCTATATCATCTACATCATCTATATCACCTATATCATCTACATCGTATATATCATCTATATCATCTACATCATCTACATCATCTATATCATCTATATCATCTACATCATCTACATCATCTACATCATCTACATCATCTACATCATCTACATCATCTACATCATCTACATCATCTACATCATCTACATCACCTATATCATCTACATCATCTAAATCATCTATATCATCTACATCATCTACATCATTTACATCATCTACATCATCTACATCATCTACATCAGCTACATCATCTACATCATCTACATCATCTACATCATCTACATCATCTACATCATCTACATCTACATCATCTACATCATCTACATCATCTACATCATCTACATCATCTACATCATCTACATCATCTATATCATCTACATCATCTACATCATCTACTTCATCTACATCATCTACATCATCTACAGCATCTACATCATCTATATCGCCTACATCAGCTATATCATCTAAATCATCTATATCACATACATCATCTATATCACATACATCATCTATATCACCTACATCATCTATATCATCTACATCATCTGCATCATCTATATCATCTACATCATCAGCATCATCAGCATCATCTACATCATCTGCATCATCTGCATCATCTGCATCATCTACATCATCTACATCGTCTACATCATCAACAACATCTACATCATCAACATCATCTACAATATCTACACCATCTACATCATCTATTCATCTACTTTATCTACATCGTGTACCTCATCTATATCATCCACATCGCGTACATTATCTACATCTTCCTCTTGTACTTTTAATTCTACCTATACTTCCAATTCTTCATCTATTTCCACATCAATTTTGGAACCCCAGCTGTGAGTCCTGCCTTCTCATCACCCCTTGACTATTCACAAGTGTGTATACTTGTAGTCATAAAATTACAGGAAGTTTAAGCTACTTGTGGATGTTTGGTTGGGGTAACATTGTGGGCCGTGTGTGTGTGTGTGGCAGCCATGTAGGTGGCCGTCGTCGTAGTCGTCGATGGCGTTGGCATGCAAGAGTGTGTTTTATTACAGCACTCAACGAAGGACGAAATCCAACCAAGTCATACTTCAACAACGGATGCAAATTCTGCAATGACATACATTACAAACTCTGCCATACATATGCATGTATGTAAATGCAGGTCCTGCATAACTCAGCGCCAAACCTACTACCCCCACATATTATACTCGTACATATACTCAATGGATGCATAGTTCCATGTGCAAGTTGGAGTGGGTGACTAGCAGAGTCAATGATGTGTGTGCGAGCGAGTGAGTATGCATTGCGTTGTAGTAGTTTACTTGGCTTCATATAATGGTGTATAATTAATTTTGTTCATGAATAAATTTTAATTTATCATAATAAGAGTAACAATCAACCATGGAACCAACCAACCAACCAACCAGCTACCATGCATGCCCATGCTCCCCATCCACTGTTCGCAGTTGAACGAGTAACAAATTTTAATATAGAAAATATTGTCACAATCAAGTATGTACTCGTCTCGTTGTTGACGTCCTTCTCATATTACACAAGTCAGTATTAATAAATACAGAGGGGTTGTCGTCAGGAGGTCTTCCCCAACCGGGGAGGGGTTAACACACTCATACATCATACATAAATGGGGTGAAATGCTTGAGAACATAGCTTATATTGGGAGGAAAGTTTTCCAATTAACCTGCTATGTATAGAATATATATTTTTCCCTGTCAGAGATGGACCAGAAGAGGGTCTTAAGGGGTTATTGGCTTACAGGGATATGGCAAATAAGTGCCTTAGAATGTTAGCTATTAAAAAATAAAGCAAAATATTTTTTCCGCCTTTTTTCTATTTTTTATGATTTTTTATGCCAGCAAAAATCGATTTTTTCGAACAAAATATTTTTTCCCCAAGTTTTTGAAGCACTGCTGTTATGTGTAATTGTAATATTTGCATCCATCATGAGTGTTATCGGACTTTTTTTCCAAAATGAGAGAGCAAATATTTAAGGTACCTTAGCCGAAAATTGTGATTTTTGTAGAAAAGAATACCATAAAAATATTTTTTAATATCATTTTCGAGTTTAGACAGCCAAAATACTTCAGTAATTGTTATACATGACCTTTAGACAAAATTTCTATTGCATAGTGTACTTAGAGGATATTGAAATTCATTACTTTAATTTTTTTTCTAAATCAGAATACAATCCCTGATCGGGCGCCAAAAAAATTAGCAAAAATTGTCTATGAATTCTAGACAAATAAAGGGTGATTTTTTAAAAGCTATAGGAAAGTTTTTCAAAAAAAAACACATAAAATTCAGAAAAATGCATGAAATCTTTATTTGAATAGTACGGTCCATATAATTTAATGTTTGAAGATTATTTCAAGCAAATGTTGACCTTGACTGCGCCTCAAATGGTCTATCCGCTTAGTCAGCTGTTTAAACTAGTGTTGCTAATATTAGCTCGAGTTTTATCTGCATTTTTGAATTCGGCTAAAAAGCCAATTGTTTTGTTTGGACAGGTTTCCACTCTTCCAATATGCCTAGAGTCCTTGCTCGGGCGCCAATATAATAACAGTTTGATCTTTAGAATCCCAGCAATTATAGAAATTTAATAAAATTATGTTTGTTTTAATTATTTTGCTTCTAAAACAATTAAGTAAAAACTTGGTAAAAACGCGATATTTTAATTTTTTTCCTTAGTTCGAAAATAAGGGTCACAACTTCTACATTTATCCATATATTTTCTTTTACTATGCCTTGTTTTCTTCTTACGAATTCCAGCTATTATAGAAATTTAAAGAAAATGATTTTTTTAATTCGTTTACATCTAAATCAATTAGGCAAAAACTTGGTAAAAACGTTATATTTTGATTCTTTGAAAATTCCCTTAGTTCGACAATAAGTGTCATAACTTTTACATTTATTTATAGATTTTCTTCAATTATGCCTTATTTTCATCTTAAGAATACCAGATTTTATCGAAATTTAAAAAATCATGCCTTTTTTAATTCTTTTGAGCTTAAAACAATTAAACAAAAACTTGGTAAAACACGATATTTTGAATTTTTGAAAATTCCCTTGGTTCAAAAATAAGTGTCATAACTTCTACATTTATTTATAGATTTTCTTCAAAAATGACTTGTTTTTTTCTTAAGAATGCCACCTATTATCAAAATTTTAAAAGTATATAAAATATGTTTTTTTAAATTCTTTTGCATCTAAATCAATTAAGTAAAAACTTGGTAAAAACACTGTATTTTTATTTTTCTTAGCTCAATAGATTTTAGCTCATAGATTTTCTTCAACTATGCCTTGAATCCCAGCTATTATAGAAATTTAAAAAAATCATGATTTTTTCGAATTCTTTTTCGTCTAAATCAATTAGGCAAAAACTTGGTAAAAACACGATTTTTTTAATATTTGGAAATTCCCTTAGTTCGACAATAAGTATCATAACTTCTACAGTTATGCATAGATTTTCTTCAACTATGACTTGTTTTCTTCTCTAAAATTCCAAATTTAAATAGAAATTAAAAGTCATGACTTTTTTAAATTCTTTTGCATCTACATCAATTAAGCAAAAACTTGGTAAAAACACGATTTTTTAATTTTTGGAAATTCCCTTAGTTCAACAATAAGTATCATAACTTCTAAAGTTATGCATAGATTTTCTTCAACGATGCCTTGTTTTCTTCTCTAAAATTCCAAATTTAAATACAAATTTAAAGTCATGACTTTTTTAAATTCTTTTGCATCTACATCAATTAAGCAAAAAACTTGGTAAAAACACGATTTTTTTAATTTTTGGAAATTCCCTTAGTTCGACAATAAGTATCATAACTTCTACAGTTATGCATATATTTTCTTCAACTATGCCTTGTTTTCTTCTCTAAAATTCCAAAATTAAATAGAAATTAAAAGCCATGACTTTTTTAAATTCTTTTGCGTCTACATCAATTAAGCAAAAACTTGGTAAAAACACAATTATTTAATTTTTGGAAATTAGTTCGACAATAAGTATCATAACTTCTACAGTTATGCATAGATTTTCTTCAACTATGCCTTGTTTTCTTCTCTAAAATTCCAAATAAAAATAGAAATTAAAATTCATGACTTTTTAAAATTCTTTTGCGTCTGCAATAATTAAGAAAAATCTTGTTAAAAACACGATTTTTTAATTTTTGGAAATTCCCTTAGTTCAACAATAAGTATCATAACTTCTAAAGTTATGCATAGATTTTCTTCAACGAAGCCTTGTTTTCTTCTCTAAAATTCCAAATTTAAATAGAAATTAAAAGTCATGACTATTTTAAATTCGTTTGCGTCTACATCAATTAAGCAAAAACTTGGTAAAAACACGATTTTTTAATTTTTGGAAATTCCCTTAGTTCAACAATAAGTTTCATAACTTCTACATTTATGCAACGAATTTCTTCAACTATTCATTGTTTTCTTCTCTAAAATTCCAAATTTAAATAGAAATTAAAAGTCATGACTTTTTTTTAATTCTTTTGCGTCTACATCAATTAAGCAAAAAACTTGGTAAAAACACGATTTTTTTAATTTTTGGAAATTCCCTTAGTTCAACAATAAGTTTCATAACTTCTACATTTATGCATCAAATTTCTTCAACTATTCATTGTTTTCTTCTCTAAAATTCCAAATTTAAACAGAAATTGAAAGTCATGACTTTTTTAAATTCTTTTGCGTCTACATCAATTAAGCAACTTGGTAAAAACATGATTTTTTTAATTTTTGGAAATTCCCTTAGTTCGACAATAAGTGTTAACTTCTAGATTTATGCATAGATTTTCTTGAACTATCCTCCTAAGAATTCCAGCTATTATAGAAATTTAATATTTTTAATTTTTTCGAATTCTTTTGCATTTAAATTAAATAAGCAAAAACTTTGTAAAAACACTATATTTTGATTTTTTTGGAAATTACCTTAATTCGACAATGAGTGCCATAACTTCTACATATATTCATGGATTTTTTTCAACCAAGCCTTGTTTTGTTTCTTAGAATTACAGCTATTATATATGTTTTTTAGATTTTTTAGAAAAAACTTGGTAAAAACACGCTTTTTTTGAATTTTTGGAAATTCCTTTATTTATTTAAAAATAGTATATGTATTTAAAAGTATAATTGAAAGAAATTGTACAGTCTTTGGTACTCCAGTTGCTATTTGGAGATTTAACTGATTTTTTTCTACCTTAAATGTGCCTGGGGTCCCTGCTCGGCCGCCAATCTAATAATTATTTTTTTAATTCCGATTTTTATTTATAAAGTACAATTGAGAGGGAATTGGGAAATCACTGATATTTCTTTTGTTGTCCTTTAACCCCCACCCACCATTCTTTCACATTTCCTAGCCACCGCTCTGTGCCCCATGAGCACATAGTTGCTTGCACCAACAACACAATGTTCATGCAAATTAACAAATTTTTTTGCACATTAAATTTCATTACTTTAATTTGGTACACATTTAATTAAATTGGAAAGAGGAATGGGATGGGAATGGGTGGGTGGTTGGTAGCTCAAATTAAAAAACAGCATGCCAGCACACACACACGCGGACGCGGGCACACTTAAAATTTGCACCCTCTTGAAATATTTCATACTTTTTTTGCTCTCAACAACAACCGGTAGTTTCAACATAGTTAACCTGGGCGGCCAGCATGGCCCTACCCTACTCTATCAGGGGAGAAGGACCCCATGAAAAAACAATCCCATAGCAACATGATGTGAAGGGGGAGGGGGATGGGGATGGGGCAAGAAGGCCAACAACAACAACGAGAATATATTCAAACCTACTTGCACCAATTACATTTCCATACATTCCAACCAACCAGCCAACCAAGCTGGCATTCATTCATTCAGCCAGCCAGCCATCATCACCATCATCGTCATCAGCAGCACTGGGAGCAGGAGCAGGAGCAGCAGTATATGCGTCGTAAAGTAAGGTACATGTGTACATAGCTCAACCACTTCAGGTGGTATATTGCAGTTGTACAACACAACAACACTGTTGACTTTCCGAGAGCTGCTGCACCAGCACCAGCACCAGCATCGCCATAGCCATCACCATCGCCACCATCATCAGCATCAACATCAGCATGATGCTGATGTTGATAATGATGGTTCAGATTGTTGAATGCTGATGATGCCACTTGACAAAATGAATGAATGCAACATTTTCTATAACCCCCCTCTAGTGGGTTGTGGGATGAGCAGGAGGAGAGGATGCTTCTACCAGCATGGCATGGTTGGTCCGGAATATGGCGTGGGCATCCTGTATGCATCATCGTCATCGCCATCGCCATCATCATCATATAGTTTTCTATGTTAGTTTTTCAATCTTTTTGTGTAAACCCCAACGCAAAAAATCTATCCAACCATCCATCCGTATATATGGGTACACAAATCTAAACTTGAAGGTAATGGTTAGGTTAGAATCCAATGTTGTTGTTGGTTGTTGTTGTCGTCGTTGGTTTGTTAGTAGTTTCCATTTGCATTGAATTGGCTATGACGGCGGTAATGATGATGCCGATGAAGCCGGTAGAAGGAGAACAAGAAGAAGGGGGAGCAGGAGAAGTTGGAGGCCGTGTAACCACTTACCGGTTAGCTAGGTAGGCAGGCAGCCAGGCACTTTTGGATTCGGTTGCACATGTTGTTGTTGGTGATGGTGTTCGCTTCGCTTCGGTTTTCAAATGCAGCCTACATAATTGCCAAGTTAGGCATGATTAATTAATGTAGTCCTCCTTCAGAAACAACAGCCAAACAAGAACAACAACAAACTTTTTGGGGCCAAACAACACTTGTTAAAGTTAATGCAGTTGCTGTTGTTGTTCACGATGATGATGTTGAACATTTCTAGAATTTTATTAGAATATTTGTTTTTTTTGTTGGCCATTACTGGCACCAACTGGCGTTGTTGCTGCTCTTTTTTCTCTCCACCCCACTGTTCCCTAGCTAAAATTATTCAACCATAAATTGACAAGATGCAGAAAGCCCTAGAGGAGGGGGGTGAGGTGAGTATTCTAATAAAAATGAATTAAAAATAACAAACAAAAATAGCAAAATTTTTCGATTCGGGAAATGTGCGTTAATGTTTCCAATACACTGTGCCAACTCAAGGACCAATAACACTGGGCAACAACAATTTTTGAAAAATGTTGGCTTTCTAAACTTGAAAACAATATTAAGTAATACAAAATATATAAAAAATAATAATAAATACTAAATATATAATAAATATAAAAATAAAAATAAAAATAATATAAACAAATAATAATAACTTAAAAAAATTATAAAAAATAAAAAATAAAAAATAAAATAAATAATAAATAATATATTTTATATATTTATTTTATTAATATCTATTTTTTTACAAACAAATCCAATTTTCGCCGAAGTTACCTTTAATATTTGTATTCTCATTTGGGAAATATAAGTCCCATAACACCAGCTTATATATTCAATTGAAGGTGATTATGATGTCTACAAATGCTGCGAATTTCACTTATACATAGAAACAGTGGTTCAGGAACAATCTCTTAAAAATTGAGAAAAAAAATATTTTTTTCGAAACAAAAATCTATTTTTCTAAAGAAGAAAACAATGTATGTATATTAGGCTGGGCCGCGGTCCTTACAAGTGGATATTTTGCCGAAGGGCTATGTAAACATTTTCTTATGTACTTTGGCTTTTAAAACTAGGAAAAGCTATTTAAAAAATTATATAAATAAAATATACAATAAATATAAAACAAGTAAAAAAGGCGTTAAGTTCAGCCGGGCCGAACTTTATATGCCCTCCACCATTGATTGCATTCCACAGAGGATGTAGATTTTCGTAGAAGTGCAGTAATATTACAGGAAAATATAATTTCTTTATATAGCCAAATCAAAACAAATACAAATATTAAAAAAATAATTTTATAAATAAATATAATATTTTAATTAGTTCAAACCACACTTATAAGGCAAGGCTACCAATACGTCAATTCAAAAAATAAATATTCTTATATTTATATTTTCAAAAAGCTTAAATACCATAAATATTGGAAGATAGTTGGAGCTACAGTTGGGTGTATTTCCATTCTATTTTAATTCCAAAAGTACAAATTTTGAAAAGCCATTATCAGACGTACATAGTGCAAAATAACCTAACTTCATGATTCAACCAATTTTTGCCGTAAAAGAAAAAGTACGAATTTGGAAAAAACTTTTATTTTGCGTGTCTATGCAGTCAGAGGAATGTATACACCGAATTCCATGATTCCAGCTGCGCCCATTTAGTAGGTACCATTTTTACCCCCTTGACATTTCTACGCAATTAGAATTTCATCATTCTAGCTGTAGTCGTTTAGTTGGTGCTATTTGAATTCCTTGAAAGTACGAATTTCGAAAAATCCGTTTATTTTCCGTGTCCACGCAGTCAGATAAATGTATACTCCGAATTTCATGACTCTAGCAGCGGTCATTTGATTGGTACTATTTTTATCCCCTTTTTTCATTTAACCCCAAAAAGTACGAATTTCGAAAAATCTGCTTATTTTAAGTGCAATCAGAGGAATGTATACACCGAATTTCATTATTCCAGGTGTAGCCGTTTGGTTGGTACCATTTTTATCCCTCCGTACCCATTGTATTCCTTGAAAGTACGAATTTGAAAAAAAAACCTTTTAGTTTTCATGTCTACGTAGTCAAAGGAATGTATACTCAGAATTTCATGACTCTAGCTGCGGTCATTTGGTTGGTACTATTTTTATCCCCTTTTTCTATTTTGAACCCAAAAAGTATGAATTTCGAAAAATCAGTTTATTTTCCGTGTCTACACAGTCAGAGGAATGTATACTCCGAATTTCATGACTCTAGCAGCGGTCATTTGATTGGTACTATTTTTATCCCCTCTTTTCTTTTTAACCACAAAAAGTACGAATTCGAAAAATCTGTTTATTTTAAGTGTCTACGCAATCAGAGGAATGTATACACCGAATTTCATTATTCCAGGTGTAGCCGTTTGGTTGGTACCATTTTTATCCCTCCGTACCCATTGTATTCCTTGAAAGTACGAATTTGAAAAAAACCTTTTAGTTTTCATGTCTACGTAGTCAAAGGAATGTATACTCAGAATTTCATGACTCTAGCTGCGGTCATTTGGTTGGTACTATTTTTATCCCTTTTTTCATTTTACCCCAAAAAGTACGAATTTTAAAAAATCCGTATATTTTAATTGTCTATGCAATCAGAGGAATGTATACACCTAATTTCATTATTCTAGGTACAGCCGTTTGGTTGGTACCATTTTTATCCCTCTATTCCCATTTTACCCCATAAAAGTACGAATTTGGAAAAAATACTTTTATATTATGTATCTACTCAATTAGAGGAATGTACACAGCGAATTTCGTGTTTATAGCTGTTGTCGTTTAATATGTACCATTTTTATCCCTTTTTTGCCCCATTTCACCCCCTACAAATAAGAATCACTTTATGGTGCACGTTTTTGCTATAAGGGAAATGCGCATACAAAATATCAAGCAGATATACACAGACATATTCAAAAAACATGCTTAAATACGCTAAAATATTAGGGATTATTGTGGGTATTTTTAGTCCTTGTGAGGGAAAACTTTTTCCCTTTGGGCCGATTTCGCCCCATTTCAAACCCAACCGATCTACGACTATAAGACGTATTTATGGAAAATTTGAACGTTCTAGCTCCTTTCGTTTAGATGCTAGCGTGCTTTCAACAGACGGACAGACGGACATGGCTAGATCGTCTTAGAATTTTATGACGATCTAGAATATATATACTTTATAGGGTCTCAGGTCGATATTTCAAGGTGTTACAAACGGAATGGCAAAGTTAGTATACCCCCATCCTGGAGGTGGGGGGTTTAAAAATAATATAAAATAAATATATATTGTTTTACAATAAAATCCAATTTTCGCCAATGTTACCTTTAATATTTTATACAATTAAAATTAAGTTTGGATTGTTTTATGATGTTTTGCAAAATATTTCGTTCCTAGATCAAGCAATCTGTGAGCTAAACGTTCCTAAAACACACATCGAAAATAATATTTTTTGTGTAAATTTTTGTCAAAATTTTCTTTCTGAAATAATAGAGCCTTGAAAGCACTTAAATATAAAGTTTGATTGTTGTCTTAGAGTAAATTATTGGTCGAATTATTTATTGGTCGTTCATGGTACCTCAATTTGAAAACCCATTAAAAATTAATCTAAAGGTCCAATAATGCGACTAATAATAATTCATTAAGACAATAATAAAAATTTATATTCAAAGTTCTTCCAAGAGTCCTTTAATTCAGAAAATTGTTTATCAAATATGCAACATAAAAACTATTTGGGAAAAACATGATTTTTAGAGGCGTTTTCATGGGCTCACAGGCGGCTTGACTCATTAAACAATCCAATCATCATTTCTGAGGAGTGACCGCAGCAATTTATTTCCGTGACCCATCCTAATGTATATATGTAAGAGATATATGATGAAGTTATGACACTCTTTGAAGGCGCAAAATATTAAAAAAACATATTTTTTCTTACTGTTTTGTTTGTATTATTTTGGTCTGGGATAATGTCCTGGCTCAATCTATATTAAAAAAATTAGATAGCGGATATTATTATTTATCTTTTAAAAGCTGAAAAGCTTATTATTTATCTTTTAAGAAAATCAATGTAGATCAGAGTAAATGACTAAATCAGTTAAAAAAAAGTTGGTAGAAACGAAACTTTTTGATTTTTTACTTTGCTTAGTTCGACAATAAGCGTCATAACTACCTACAACTCTCCTGATAAAACTTTTCTGCCAAAATTTCTTAAGTTTCGCACTAATCAGAGACAGGCAGAGACAGAACTCTCCCCCGTTCACACAGAGTTGCATTTCGAACTTCAGCTAAAACTTATTTTCCATCGAAATATTCAAAAATACCTAATAATCATATTCCAAGTGTAAACAACGCCTATGATAGAACTCTCAACATAAAACTCATTTTCCATCGAAAACTTCCAACATTTCTTAAGTTTTCACCATAATCTATTTGCAAGTGTAAATCTCCCTATAAAATGCATTTTCCTTTAAAAACATTCAAAATTTCTTAAGTTTTTGACATAATTTATTTTCAAGTGTAAACAGGGCATATAACCGAACTCTCCAGATAAAACTTATCTACCATCGAAAAATTCAAAATTTCTTAAGTTTTTGACATAATTTATTTTCAAGTGTAAACAATGAAATGCATTTTCTTTCGAGAAATTCAAAATTTCTTAAGTTTTTGTCATAATTTATTTTTAAGTGTAAAGAAGGCATATAACCGAACTCTCCAGATAAAACTTATCTACCATCGAAAAATTCAAAATTTCTTAAGTTTTCGTCATAATAAATTTTCAAGTGTAAAGAAGGCCGTTAACTCTCCAGATAAAATGCATTTTCCTTCGAAAAATTCAAAATTTCTTAAGTTTTTGTCATAATTTACTTTCAATTGTAAACTGGGCCTATTAACCGAACTCTCCAGATAAGACTTATCTGCTATCGAAAAATTCGAAATATCTTAAGTTTTCATTATAATAAATTTTCAAGTGTAAACAGGGTCTAAGAACTCTCCAGATAAAACTTATTTTCCACGGCAAATTTAAAAATTTCCTAAATTTTCGCCAAGTGTAAACAGAACTCGCCAGACAAAATGCATTTTCCTTCGAAAAAATCAAAATTTCTTAAGTTTTCATCATAATAAATTTTCAATTGTAAACAGGGCCTACGACAGAACTCTCCACTATTCACACATTTCGATAAAATTATTTTCTTTCGAAAAATTAAAAATTCCTTGAGTTTTCGTCATAATCTATTATCAAGTGTAAACAGATCCTACAACATAACTCTCCAGATAAAACTTATTTTCCATCGAAAAACTCATAGATTTTTTCTAAGATGCCTTGTTTTCTTCTTTTTAGATTTTTAGCTATTATAACAATTTAAAAAAAAATCATAACTTTTATATTTTTTTTTGTGTCTAAATAAGGGTTATAACTTGTACATTTATCCATATTAAATATTATTTTATTATATATTTGAAATATTTTTCGACTTTTAAAAAAAAATATTTTTTACAAATCTTTTTTTTTTGGAAAAAAAATAAATTTTTTCAAAAGAAAAAATAAATTTGATAAAAAAAAAAAAATAAATTTTATCAAAAAAATATAAACATTGGATTTTGCTTTAGATTGTTGGCTTTTAAAAAATAAAACAAAAATATTTTTTTTACAATTTTTTTTCGAAAAAATTATTTTTTTTTTTCAAAAAAAAAAAATATTTTATCAAAAAAAAAATAATAAATTTTATCAAAAAAAAAAGTTGGTATTAAAACAAAATAATCTTCGTCAAAAATTGGAATTTTAGAAAAAAATGGTAAATTAAGAAAAAAAATATTTTAAAAATACAAAAATTAAAAAATATGATTTGCATCTACAAAGAGTATCATACCTTCTACATTTATCCATAGATTTTTACATATAAACATCGGTTTTCGCTTTAGAATGTTGGCTTTTAAAAAAATAAAACAAAATAATTTAAAAAAAAAAAAACATTTTTTTTACAAAAATTTTTTTTTCGAAAAAATATTTTTAAAAAAAAAAAAAAAATAAATTTTATCAAAAAAAAAAATATTTTGTTAGCTATTAAAACAACATAATTGTTTCAATTGCAATTGTATATCATATGTACCTTTAACTTAAGATGCAACCGGGTGTTATCGGATTTATATTTTCAAAATGAGAGTACAAATATTTAAGGTTTAAAGACTATTCCTAAACCACTGTTTCTATGTGAAAGAGCAATTCGCAATTGTACATCAGAGTACCTACCTTTAACTTAAGATGCAACCGGGTGTTATCGGACTTATATTTTCAAAATGAGAGTACAAATATTTAAGGTACCTTCGTCAAAAATGGGAATTTTAGAGAAACTGCCAACAATTACAATTACTTCACGACATTGAAGAGATATTCGAAATTGATACTATGGATCTTACATCAATCAATCTACATCAATCTTTCCATTCGAAACTGCCAAGCAAAAAATTATCTAGATTTTGGAGCAGTGTATATCTACGGAGGGTGCAATAAAGTAAACATTGCCGAAAATTCGGATAGATCTGAATCTATGCATACTTCGATTGAAAAACCGAGGCATTTTATTTTCAAACTAGACATGCCATTTTTGCATTCCAGTAAAAGTTTTAAAACGAGACATACCCCACCAAAATCAGCGCTTAATCTGTAGGTTAGTAAGTGAGAGATACTGCATCTTTCCCTTGATAACCTGCTGAACCGTGATCATGGTTAATTTAACGCGATTTGAGTTTTTTTTGAGTTTTTGGAGTCAAATGTTTGGTTATCAAGACTACGATCTGCCAAGTCTTAAGAAGGAGATTGAGGACTGCCTGAACAAAAAAAGCAAAACCATCCATGAAAGAACCGTTTCCATGGAATTGATTACTCGACTACCTTAAGTATCGTTTGTAATTTGAACAAGAAGAAAGTTTATTTTCTTCAAAGAATTAAATTGTTTACAAAAAACAGGGATTGAATTGAACGAGGGACATACAAAACTCGTACATATGTAAATGTCAGGGGGGGAATTCACATACAGGTGTATGGAATAACAAGCTTTCCCCCGAGATACCACCTCTCTTTCTCACTCCTCATACATATTCATATGTCCAACCCTTTTGCCTGTCACAACACGGATGATGCGAAAACAGGTAAGTAAATAGGTAGGTTACTAACAAGGTTCTGTCTGTCTGCCTGTCTTGGAATTATTTCGGTCAGTGTATTTTATTTTTTTCTTGTGGGCTTCTTCTTCGATTTCATTCCAGCAGACACACTTACATATATGGACTCCTGTGAAAGGGGTATCCTTTAGATTCATACATACAAACTTGCCCATACGTATAGGGCATGAATATAAATCCAGTGTTTATATATGTATGTCTTATGCAGACAGTTGTATACATACATATTTATCTCTCCTTATTTGGTTTTGAATATATTTGTATTTGCACGTGTGTTCTTGCTGCTCTTGCCGTTGTTGTTCTTGTTATTGTTTTTCATTCCTTATTTGTATTCCTTTCTGCTCATTCTCCATTCCTTGTACATATTTTATTTAAATTACCATCACGCATCTTAACGAAGCAAGATGTACACAAAATGTATCCACTTAACTTCAACTTAACACATATGCTCTGTTGCTTTTCTGTCTCCCTCTTGTCGTCCGTCCTCTGTGGATCCTCGTTATCCATCTCCTTGCCATCACATCACAACATCCCATCGCCTGGCTCGCTCTTGTTGTTATTGCTGCCAATGTTGATGACGAGAATGATGATGATACTGTTGATACTGTGGCCTGATGTCTGGTTGTCGTGTTTTCTTCGTTTTGTTTTGTTGTTGCTATTTTAAGTTGATAAAAACACAGTGGGTTTCAAAAGATCGCCGGAATAGTTAATACTTTTTGGTAAAGTGATTTTTTTTTAATAAAATATCCTTTATTCGAAACAGAAGAATTGAAAATACAACTCTGTAAAATCGTCGAGTGTTGGTTGGACTGAACATAACCCAAAGGTAATTACTCTTGCTCTCGTTGAACATACACGACAATGATTTCAGAAGAGAGAGAGAGAAAGAGAGAGAGAGTGGATAAATTCCTAGAGCACATGAATCCATGAAGGGGGAAATGAGAAATTTGAATATTTTCGTGGGAAAGGTGGGAATATTGCCAATGAAATCGGGCATATTTTCACATAGAAAGTTGGAATCATTTCCCAGAGAAGGTGAGAATATTATCCTAGGAAAAATGAAGATATTTTGTCTATGGGAATTGGGAGTTTCTTCCTAGAGAAAGTGGGAACTTTTATCAATGAAAATTTTGAATATCTTCCTAGGGAAAGTTGGAACATCAGCATTATTATTAGAGATGATTAAAATATATGCGAAGATAACCATTTTCTAACAAACGTGCAGATATTTTTATAGGAAATATTGGGAAATTCGTCCTTGAAAAAAATATGAACTTTGAGGAACATGGATAATTTGGAATAATTTCCTATAGAAAGTTAGAGTTCAAAAGATCGCCGGAATAGGTAATACTTCTTAGGTAAACTGATTTTTTTTGTAAAATATCCTTTATTCGAAACAGAAGAATTGAAAATACAACTCTGTAAAATCGTCCAGTGTTGGTTGGATTGAACATACCCCAAAGGTAATTACTCTATCTCTCGTTGAACATACACGACAATGATTTCAGAAGAGAGAGAGAGAGGGAAAATAAATTCCTAGAGCACATGAATCCATGAAGGGGAAAATGAGAATCTTTTCCCCAGGAGGGGAATGAGTATATTTTCCCCAGGGGTAAATAGGAACGGTTGAAGAACGAATTCATTCGGTAGTAATGTGTGGCCGGATATGCAATCGACAACGAATGGTTGAGAATTTCCTGGATAAGATCACGAATATCCGAAGAACAAATGATATGAATGTAGCGATAGAACACGAACAAACATCCCACATTACGATGGTGATCGAAGAGAGTAGGATATGTCCATATAATTGGATATCCTAGCGTCTCTATCAACACCATCGTCCTCCTCTGAACATAGTCAATTAGTTCCAAGGAAAATGTTATCTAGCACCCGACCATATGTGGGAGTTGTATTTCATCTTTGATCTAACAACGAATGGTTGAGAATTTCCTGGATAAGATCACGAATATCCGAAGAACAAATGATATGAATGTAGCGATAGAACACGGACAAACATCCCACATTACGATGGTGATCGAAGAGAGTAGGATGTGTGAATAGAATTGGATATCCTAGCGTCTCTATAAACACCATCGTCCTCCTCTGAACATAGTCAATTAGTTCTAAGGAAAATTTTATCTAGCTCCCGATCATATGTGGGAGTTGTATTCCACCTTTGATCTAACAACGAATGATTGAGAATTTCCTGGATAAGATCACGAATATCCGAAGAATAAATGCATCGATAGAGTACGGACATACATCCCACATTACGATGGTGATCGAAGAGAGTTGGATATGTTAATAGAATTGGATATCCTAGCGTCTCTATCAAAACCATTGTCCTCCTCTGAACATAGTCAATTAGTTCCAAGGAAAATTTTCATTAGCACCCGACCATATGTGGGAGTTGTATTCCATTTTTGATCTAACAACGAATGGATGAGAATTTCCTGGATAATATCACGAATATCCGAAGAACAAATGATATGAATGTAGCGATAGAATACGGACAAACATCCCACATTACGATAATGATTGAAGAGAGTAGGATGTGTGAATAGAATTGGATATCCTAGCGTCTCTATCAACACCATCGTCCTCCTCTGAACATAGTCAATTAGTTCCAAGGAAAATTTTATCTAGCACCCGACCATATGTGGGAGTTGTATTCCATCTTTGATCTAACAACGAATGGTTGAGAATTTCCTCGATAAGATCACAAATATCCGAAGAATAAATGATATGAATGTAGCGATAGAACACGGACAAACATCCCACATTACGATGGTGATCGAAGAGAGTAGGATATGACAACAGAATTGGATAACCTACCGTCCTATCTATCAGCACCATCGCCCTTCACTAAACACAGTCAATTAGTTCCAAGGAAGACCATATATGGGAGTTGTATTCCATCTTTGGTCTGATATAGTGTAAGATCAAAGGGAGTGAAGTATTTCTTACATCGCTTTAAGAAGCCTAGATACTTGAATTCTTATTGAATCGACGGCCTTACTCCATCCAATTCGGAAATATATAGCAAATCTGGACTAAGAGAGCGCCTTTTGTACTCAATTCCTTGAGTACAAAAGGTCCGTCCTATCTATCAGCACCATCGCCCTTCACTGAGCACAGTCAATTAGTTCCAAGAAAGAACATATATGTGAGTTGTATTCCATCTTTGCTCTGATATAGTGTAAGATCAAAGGGAGTGAAGTATTTCTTAGATCGTTTTAAGCAGCCTAGATACTTGCATTCTTCTTGAATCGACGGCCTTACTCTATTAACTCAAACCAATTTGGAAATATATAGTAAATCTGGCCTAGGAGACCGCATTTTGTACTCAATTCCTTGAAGACTTGGTCTGCGATCGAATGAGTATGAATGACAGAGGTTAGCGTCATCCGCGGACTCATCCATCGATTGCCTTTCGTCGTTCTTAATTTCCTTAAGACTTGATCTACGATCGCATGAGTATAAATGACTGATGTTACCGTCATCCGTGAATGAATAGATTAGATTCAAAGTCTGATCCTAAAGGATGTCAGAGAAAATAGAAAAAACACCGAGGAAAGAGAATAGAACCCTGTAATCATCCTATGTTCGTCGGATGAGAAGCCAGCATATGGAATATTTTCCTAAAGCTCTTGAGAATACTTTCCCATAGAATTTGAGAATCCATTCCTAGGAGTTACTTCCTAGAGAAAGTAAAAACCTTTATCAATGACAATTTTGATTATTTTCATGGCCAATGTAATCATGTTTGACCCCACGCGAAAGGAAACAACGGAAGCCTTTTCCAAGGGAAGTATTGAACTTTTCTATAGAAAAACTGAATTAAACGAGAGCCTTTACAGGCAAACCACAGGAATATTTTCCGCTGGAGGGTAAGAATACATGCAAACTAATAGTGTGATGTTTAACGAGAGGGAGTTTGAATATATTCCAAGTGAAGATCAGGATTTTTTCCCAGGAAATGATTCGATTTAATTCTGGTTAAGAATGACTGGTATGAGTATAAAATAGTAGGATCGAATCTTAAGAATAGTGAGAATTTTTATGAGGGGAAAGGCAACATATTCCGAGAGAAAGACAGGACTTTTTTTTCGGAAAGAGAGAATCTTTCCCTAGGAGTTTCTTCCTATAGAAATGAAACTTTTGATTATTTTCCTGGGGAAAGTTGAATTGTTTCCCTAGCGAAATCAGGATTCTTTTATTAAAGATGGTGAGAATTTATTCCAAGAGAAGATGGAGATATGTTTACAGAGGGAATTGGGAATTTTATCCTAGAGAATGAGCGAAATTTTATAGAGGAAAATTTCCCCAGGGAAAGCGAGGAAATTTCCCAATCAAATCTAGTATAGTTTTCCTATAGATACTTGAAATTATTTCTCGAGAAGTTGGGAGTCTTTTCCTAACATTTTTTGTGTGGGAATTGGGATTTTGAATATTTTCCTAGGGAAAGCGGGAATACTTGCCAATGAAATCGGGTATTTTTCCACATAGAAAAATTGCAATAATTTTCCAGAAAAAGTGAGAACAGAACGTGGAGATAATTTTATAGACTATAGTGGGAGTTTCTTCCTTGAGAAAGCGGGAACCTTTATCAAGAAAATTTTGAATATTTTCCTAGGCAAAGTGGCAATATTACCCTATTGAAATCAGGATTCTTGTATTATGGAACAATGAGAATTTATTCCAAGGGAAGGTGAAAACTATTTCCTAGGAGGAATTGGGAATTTGTGGAAATATTTTTCGTAGGGGAATTGGGAATATATTCTTAAAAAAAGAGCGAAATTTTATAGAGGACAATTTGGAATATTTGCAATGAAACCGGTTATATTTTCACATAGAAAGTTGGAATCATTTAAGAAGATTCCAACTTTCCTAAGAAGCTGAGAACTTATTCCAAGGAAACGAGATAGTTTTTCAGATTATATTGGGACTTTCTTCCTACAGAAAGTAGAAGACTATATCAATGAAAAGTTTAAATATCTTCCAAGGGAAAGTTGGAATAATTCCCTATGGAAATTATGTTTCTTTTATTAGACTTCAATGAGAATATATGCCCAGAGAAGGTGACAACCATTTTCTACAAACGTGGAGAAATGTTTTCAGGAGATATTGGGAATTTTATCCTAGAGAACGAACGAACTTTTATCGAGGAAAATTTGGAATATATCCCCGGGAATATTTTCACATAGAATGTTGAAATCATATCCCAGAGAAGGTGATTGGGAGTTTCCACACGGAATTGGGAGTTTCTTCCTAGAGAAAGGAGGAACCTTTAAATTTTGAATATTTTCCTAGGAAAACTGGTAATATTTTCCATATTTTCTTAATGGGAAGAAGAGATCATCTTTCTCATGGCAAGAAGAGATCATCTCCTTCATGGGAAGAAGAGATCATCTTCTTCAAGAGATGAAGAGATCATCTTCTTCAAGAGATGAAGAGATCATCTCCTTCGTGAGAAGAAGAGATCATCTCCTTCGTGGGAAAAAGAAATCATCTCTTCATGGGAAGAAAAGATCATCTCCATCGTGGGAAAAAGAGATCATCTCTTCATGGGAAGAAAAGATCATCTTCTTGATGGGAAGAAGAGATCATGTTCTTCATGGGAAGAAGAGATCATCTTCTTCGTGGGAAGAAGAGATAATCTTTTTCGTGACAAGAATAGATCATCTTCCTCATGGCAAGAAGAGATCATCTTCTTCAAGAGATGAAGAGATCATCTCCTTCGTGGGAAGAAAAGATCATCTCCTTCGTGAGAAAAAGAGATCATCTTCTTTATGGTAAGAATATATCATATTCTTCATGGGAAGAAAAGATCATCTTCTTCATGGGAAGAAGAGATCATTTTCTTCAAGAGATAATGAGATCATCTCCTTCTACTCTTCTCTTCATGGGAAGAAGAAACCAACCTTCTTTTTCGTGAGAAGAAGAAATCTTCTTGTTCATGGAATGAAGAAACCTTAATCTTCAATGGAAGAAGAAACCTTCTTCTTCATGGGAAGAAGAATCCTTCTACTTCATGGGAAGAATAAACTTTCATCTTTACGGGAAGAAGAGAGTCAACAAGAGTTCATGTTGACAACTTCAACGAGAAGAAGATTATCCTCTTCCGTTTCAGAAACGGCCCTACTCATCTTTCAGGCTGCCTGACCACGGTTGTACACATATATTTTGGTGCATTATCTCCCGAGTGGCCATCAAGTAAACGTTGTGCTAACAACATATTCCGCATATCTACGCTTTTGGCAAAAATTACTTATACTTTGGGGTCAATTTTCGTCAAGCAGAAAAAAAAAACAGCAACAAAAAAAGAAATAAACATACGGACGATTGGACTGGACTTGGCTACAATGCAGTTCCTCCACTTAAGTTCACTTTGCCGGTCGGTTATCTTAAGCTTATATTTCCCCGGGAATATTTTCACATAGAATGTTGAAATCATATCCCAGAGAAGGTGATTGGGAGTTTCCAGACGGAATCGGGAGTTTCTTCCTAGAGAAAGGAGGAACCTTTAAATTTTGAATATTTTCCTAGGAAAACTGGTAATATTTTCCTATGGAAATAAGGATTCCTTTATGAGAGTTGTTGAGATTTTTCTTCCAAAGAAGGTGATAACCATTACCCAGCAAACGTGCGGGTTTTCTTTTACAGGAGGAATTGGGAATTCTGTCATAGAGAAAATGTGAACTTTTGTCAAGGAAAACCGGTGTCTTTTCTTACAGAAAGTTCGAATCATTTTCCTGCAAACCTGGAGATATATGTTTACAGGAGGAATTGGGAATTTATTCATACAAAAAGAGCGATCTTTTATCGAGGAAAACTTGGAATATTTTCCTAGGGAAAGCGGGAGTATTTTCCAATGGTGATTGATTTTAATTTTCAGGTGTTCTTTTGAATGTAATACCTTCGAATACCAGCTATTTCGATCAAGTGTTTCTTCTTACGAAGGAGATATTGTGTTGCTAGTGAAGACAAGGTGAAGAACCCTACTAAAGAATGGTTTACGTAGCCAAGTAGTCCATATACCTATCCTGTGTGTGGGTAACTCATCAGTGGAACTTCTGTAATTTTGGCGATCAGAGTTCGACGTTCAGATCAGGCGTTTATTGTATCCCTTTTCGTGAAATGAAATCGTTGCACTTCATCATGACAATCCTGTGTCGCGCACTGTCCCCTGAGTGAGTCTGCAGACTTATCCTTCCCTGCTCTTACTCTTATGTTGCCATAAGTTTCGTGATATTTTTGTTCTTTTCTTTTCTTCTGGTTGCCGTTGTTGTCGTCGCTGTTGTTGTTTTTTGTTTTTGTTCTTCATCCTTCAGATACTGCACGTTCTCGTATACATTGTATGTCGTTGTTGTCGTCGTCGTCATATCGTCGTATTGAATGTGGTACGAGAGTATGTTCTTTAAACATACATTGTATTACTTTACTTTATACATTTCTTCTCAATTTTCCATGCTGATATTGTTAGTGTCTCGTTGCTGTTGCTGTTCCTGGTGTTCCTGTTGTTGCTTAATGCTTAAGCTTTCCTTGCTAACATTGTCTCGCAGAGCCACAACAACATCGTCGTCATCATCACCACTTAGCATCCATGCAACATACACACAGCACAGGCAGCACAGCATCCTCCATTCAGCATCAGCCAACCAGTCAGACCCCGTAACCAACCGAACCATTTGGAGCCAACCGACAACACAACAGGCCAGGCCACCACCACCAGAAAGTCGACCAAGCCAGCCAGCCAAGCATCCAGCCACATGCAATTTTATCTTGCCACGAATAATTTTCTTCTCCACATACAACGTTGTTCTGTTGCGCTGTGGCACGTTGGTGCTGCTGTTGTCGTGTTTTTTTTTTTTGCGAGGAGGAAAGTATGATGTGGCATCCATGTTGTTGCTGGGTTTTTGGTGCTTTTGTTTTTCGGGCTGCTGCTCGTGGTGATGGTGGTGTTGGCTGTTGTTGTGCAGGAAATACATCATGAATTTTTTAAATTGTAAATCTGTTCAGTTCGTCGTATTTGAATTGTAAATTAGTTGTATAGTTAGTTGGAAAAGGTTACAGGACCTCAGCATGGATGCACAATTTTTGTACACATTTCATTGCTGGAGTTGCTCGAGTTGTTGTTGATGTTGCCTGCCTGTCATGCCCAATGTAATCATGTTTGAGCCCACGCGAGCATGAGATGATGAGAAGTGCCAGAAAGTCAGGGAATTACGAGCATAATCCGCAATTACGTTGGCTGGTTGTGAATACAAATGTAATCGGAAATGGAGCCACGATTCTCAAACCAGGGGAGAGAGGTTACACTTGAGGATGCCCTTCTGGGGGGAAGAGTGTGTGAAAGGAAACAAAGTCTATGTGGAGGCAAAAATCTTTGGGAATCCTTTCTTCTTGGGATTCCTGGGGGGAATTACTTTCTACAGGAATATATAGGATTGATCTACAGGAGCCTTTTCCATACAAAAAAAGAGAATTAAAAGGAAAGACTCCCCCGGGAATATTTTCCAAGGGAAAGTAAGAATACTTGCAAAGTAATAGTCTGCAATTTTAACGAGGGGAAGTGGGTATATATTGCAAGTGAAGGGCATGATTTTTTCCCCGGAAAATGATTTCGAGTTTCTTCTGGTTAAGAAGGTCAGGGAATTATGAGGATTATAGTAGGATAGGTTAGTAAGAATAGTGGACATTTTTATGAGGGAATATATTCCGAGAGAGGGGCAGAAGAGAAAACCTTCTTCATCGGATGAAGAAATCTTCTTCATCGAGGGATGAAGAAACCTTCTCCATGGGAAGAAGAAACCTTCTCCATGGGAAGAAGAAACCGTCTTCATCGGAAGAATATATTCCGAGAGAGGGGCATAAGAAAAAACCTTCCTCCTCGGATGAAGAAATCTTCATCTTCGAGGGATGAAGAAACTTTCTCCATAGGATGAAAAACCTTCTCAATGGGAAGAAAAAACCTTATTTTCAATGGGAAGAAGATACCTTTCTCCCCATGGAAGAAACCGTCTTCATCGGAAGAAGAAACCTTTTGAATGGGAAGAAGTAACCTTCTTCTTAATCAAAGGAAGAAGAAACCTTCTTCATCGGAAGAAGAAACCTTCTTCTTCCTGGGAAAATGGTATCATCTTCTGCAAGGGAAGAGATCATCTTCTTCATGGGAAGAAGATATCATCTTCTTCATGGGATGAAGATATCATCTTCTTCATGGGAAGAAGAAATCATCTTATTCATGGGAAGAAGAGATCATAATCTTCATGGGAAGAAGAGATCATGTTCTTCGTGGGAAGAAGAGATCATCTTCTTCGTGGGAAAAAGAGATAATCTTTTTCGTGACAAGAAGAGATCATCTTTCTCATGGCAAGAAGAGATCATCTTCTTCATGGGAAGAAGAGATCATCTTCTTCAAGAGATTAAGAGATCATCTTCTTCAAGAGATGAAGAGATCATCATCTTCAAGAGATGAAGAGATCATATCCTTCGTGTGAAGAAGAGATCATCTCCTACGTGGGAAGAAGAGATCATCTTCTTCGTGGGAAAAAGAGATCATCTCTTCATGGGAAGAAAATATCATCTTCTTGATGGGAAGAAGATCATCATCTTCATGGGAAGAAGAGATCATGTTCTTCATGGGAAGAAGAGATCATCTTCTTCGTAGGAAGAGGAGATAATCTTTTTCGTGACAAGAATAGATCATCTTCCTCATGGCAAGAAGAGATCATCTTCTTCAAGGGATGAAGAGATCTTGTTCTTCAAGAGATGAAGAGGTCATCTCCTTCGTGGGACGAAGAGATCATCTCCTTCGTGGGAAGAAGAGATCATCTTCTTTATGGTAAGAATATATCATATTCTTCATGGGAAGAAAAGATCATCTTCTTCATGGGAAGAATAGATTATTTTCTTCAAGAGATAAAGAGATCATCTCCTTCTTCTTTTCTCTTCTTGGGAAGAAGAAACCTTCTTTTTCATGAGAAGAAGAAATCTTCTTGTCCATGGAATGAAGAAACCTTAATCTTCAATGGAAGAAGAAACCTTCTGCTTCATGGGAAGAAGAATCCTTCTACTTTATGGGAAGAATAAACTTTCATCTTTACGGGAAGAAGAGGGTCAACAAGAGTTGATGTTGACAACATCAACGAGAATAAGATTATCCTCTTCCGTTTCAGAAACGGCCCTACTTATCTTTCATGCTCCCTAACCACGGTTGTACACATATATTTTGGTGCATTATCTCCCGAGTGGCCATCAAGTAAACGTTGTGCTAACAACATATTCCGCATATCTACGCTTTTGGCAAAAATTACTTATACTTTGGGGTCAATTTTCGTCAAGCAGAAAAAAACAGCAACAAAAAAAGAAATAAACATACGGACGATTGGACTGGACTTGGCTACAATGCAGTTCCTCCACTTAAGTTCACTTTGCCGGTTGGTTATCTTAAGCTGGGGCTTCGTCTTAAACGGACTGACTGGTGGCTCTGTGGTCGATGTAGCCGTTTTGCTGGTGCTGTTGCTGCTCTTTGTTGTGAGGAGTGTTTAAAGGTATTAAGGCGGTTCTTGCATGTCATCGCCTGATTGACGAAACGATGAATAAGTTGTTTTCGAAACATGCAACATGCAACAACAACCACCACTCACAACATAATAACGTGCAACGTGCAAAACAATGGAACAACCTGATAATAACAATGCCTATGACGACGATGATGATGATACTGAGTCAGAGAGAGAAGGAGTAGGAAGCATACGTACCCTCGTACGTACACAAAGTACAGAGCAGGGAGTGGAATGAAAAAAACTTGTGAAGTCTTTGTGATGTAGTGAAATTTTCGACAAGTACTATAATTATCATAAATTGAATATAATTGTTGAAGTTTTCAACTTATCATCACACTTTGTGAAGGGAAAGGCTTTGTGGTTAGGCGGTGTATCAGGCCATAGCTTAAGGAGACAAAGGTGGAGAGGAAGACTCTTGAATACGCATAAGAAGGATGAGAAAAAGCTAGGCTATACTTTGTTATCAAGGACGATCTATCATCCCATTCGCCAAATTAATTTGTGTGATTATGTTGTTGAGGTTAAAATTGATGTTCTTCTTCTCGGTGAATAAAAGAAGTGTAGCAAATAGGGCAGTGCCTATTTATTTCATAGGAAAATTAGTATTCCAGTTCTTCAATCTTCTTGTGATAGAGATAAATAAGTACTTTTCTCCTCGATCCATCTTACAAGTATCCTTCGTCTTTTAGACATTTATAAATATACTTGTTTGAAGAAAGAAGAAACCAATTCTTCAAGGAAAAAAGAAACTTTCTCTTCAAGGAAATAATAAACATTTCTCTTCAAGGAAATAATAAACCTTCCTCTTCATGGGAAGAAGATACCTTGGTCTTCATGGAATAAAGAATATTTCTTATTTTTAATGGGAAGCGATCATCTTCTTCAGGGGAAGAAGATATCGTATCATCTTCTTCAAGAGAAGAAGAAATCATCTTCTTTAAGGGAAGAACAGATCATCTTCTTTAAGGGAAGAAGAGATCATCTTCTTCAAGGGAAGAAGAGATCATCTTCATCAAGGGAAGAAGAGATCATATTCTTTAAGGGAAGAACAGATCATCTTCTTTAGGGGAAGAAGAGATCATCTTCTTCAAGGGAAGAAGAGATCATCTTCTTTTTGGGAAGAAGAAATCATCTTCTTCAAGGGAAGAAGAGATCATCTTCGTCGAGAGAAGAAGATACCATATTCTTCAAGGGAAGAAGAGATCATCTTCTTCATCGCAAGAATAGATCATCTTCTTCAAGGGAAGTAGAGATCATCTTCTTCGTGAGAAGAAGAGATGATCTTCATGGGAAGAAGATCATCGTCTTCAAGGGAAGAAGAGATCATCTTCTTCATGGCAAGAATAAATCATCTTCTTCAAGGGAAGTAGAGATCATCTTCTTCAAGGGAAGTAAAGATCATCTTCTTCGTGGGAAGAAGAGATGATCTTCATGGGAAGAAGATCATCATCTTCATGGGAAGAAGAGATAATTTTCTTCATGGGAAGAAGATCTTCTTCAAGGGAAGAAGAGATCATCTATTTCACTACCTAAGAAACCTTATTCTTGGGAAAGAATAAGAAGAGATCTTGTTTTCCAAAGAAGAATAAACCCCCTTCTTATTCTTCAAGATAAAAAGAAACCTTCTTTATGAAGAGGAGATACTTTCGGCTACATGGGAAGAAAAACACTTCATGGAAAGAAGAGATTTTTCCTTATAGGAAAAAGAAACCATCTTCTTCAAGAAATTAGGAAACCTTCTTCTTCAAGTAAGTAGAGACCTTCTGCGTGAGAAGAACGTATCTTCTTCATCGAGGAAAGAAGAAACTTCTTCTTCGAGGAAAGGAGTAACCTTCTTCTTCGAAGAATGCAGAAACCTTCTTTTCAAAATGATGAAGAAATCTTTTTCTTCAATGGAAGTGGAAACTATCTACTTCATGGGAAGAAAAAACCTTCTTTACTATAGGATGAAGAAACCTTATTCTACAAGGTAAGAACAAACATTTCTCTTTGATAGACGAAAACTCCTTCTTTTTCAAGGCAAGATACTTGATTCCAAATCATGTTAAATATGATTACCCTTCGGTAAAGAATTATTCATCACTTTCACAAGATATCAATTATTTTACCAGAGAAAGCGTCTTAATCATAATTCTTCTCGGTGTACTACAAGTCTATTTAAATGCGTAAGAAAGTAATTGCCTTCGCTATGTTATTTTATCATTTGTATGCAATCAGGATGGCGGATGCAGTTACCTTATCGAAAGGATTTACATTATAATTTAAGCAGAAAGCAGCAGCGATGATGATGATTAACTACTCTTGAGGGTTTCGTCGACTTGGCACTTTTTTGTGCAAGAGCCACAATCACCACCACCACTATTATCTGTTCCTGTACTCATCTGGCGTTTGGCCTGTTGTCTGTCCCGGCATTTTGTTTATTTAGATTCGCATCGCATCCGTGGTCGCTGGTCGCTGCGTCTCGTATCTGTCTCATTGACTTAATGCTTATTTGGGTACTATTTGCATTAAGTTGGCTTGTTATAACAAACACCTTCATCTCATCCCATCTCATCTCAGCATAAGACTTCCTTACCTATCTGGTCTGGCCAGCCATGCCACTTAACCGTGAATTTGCGTATCCACCACTAGCATCGACGGAATCAACATCTGCATCTGCATTAGCATGACCAAGAAGCGACAGAGCGTTCAACTACTCGTCTTCGTACTTCTTGTCTTGTTGGTTGTTTTCTTCTTCTTGTTCTTCTTCAGATGTTGCTGTTGCTAATGATGCTGGCCCAAACACACGCAGGCACTCACTATACACTATCTCAAAGTCTTTGCCAGGAATGACGACGACGACGACGACGGTCAGGCCAAGATGTGCAAAGAAGATACCCCAGCAACCAACTAAAAAACAAGCTGTTGTGGCTGTCGCTGCTATTGTTGCAGTATAACCCATCTTCCTTGCCCCAGCAATAAGCCATAGCGAGGCATGTTTATGCTAACTGCTACTTTAATGTTTATGTTTAATGTTTTGCTGTTTCCCTTGTCCCCATGATGGCCATTGCAGTGATACAAAAGATGATGATTATGATGATGAGTCTTCTTTTTCGTCGTCGTCGTTTCGTTGTTGTTGATATCAAGTTGATGATGGTGACGTTTATAACAAGGATGTTGTTGTGATCTTAACATGTTTATGGTGGCTGATAGTCTCGTCTGGTCTGGTCTGGCTTGGTTGGCTGGATGGCTTTATGACTGGCTATTTGAATTTGGGCTCTGTGAGAGAGGTTGTGAGAGCTCGTTAGCTAACATCATTTAAAAATTGTTGCTTTTTTTGGGATTTATTGCATTTGATGATATTCAGGTCCTTAGCCAACTAAGGGTGGCATGATAATGTGGGACAATTGAACAAAAGAAACAGAATGGAGCAGGTAATTGCTTTGTATAGACATCTTCCGCGGAAAAAATCTCGTTCAAAGGAAGAAGAAACCTTCTTTTTCAAGGGAAGAGTAGATCCTCTTCTTCAAGGAATGAAGAAACCTTCATCTCAGAGGGAAGATGTAACCTTCTTCTCCGAGGGAAGAATAAACCTTCTTCAAGGAATAAAGAAATCTTCTCCGATTGAAGAAGTAACCTTTTTTTCCGAGGGAAGAAGTAACCTCCTTCTTCGATGGAAGAAGTAACCTTCTTCTTCGAGGGAAGAAGAAACCTTCTTCTTCGAAGGAAGAAGTAACTTTCTTCTTCGAGGGAAGAAGTAACTTTCTTCTCCGAGTGAAGAAGTAACTTTCTTCTCCGAGGGAAGAGGAAAACTTCTTCTTCGAGGGAAGAAGTAACCTTCTCCGAGGAATGAAGTAAACTTCTTCTCCGAGGGAAGAAAATACCTTCTTCTCCGAGGGAAGAAGTAACCTTCTCCGAGGAATGAAGTAAATTTCTTCTCCGAGGGAAGAGGAAAACTTCTTCTCCGAGGGAAGAAGTAAACTTTTTCATACAGGGAAGAAGTAACCTTCTCCGAGGGAAGAAGTAACCTTCTTCTCCGAGGGAAGAAGTAACCTTCTTCTCCGAGGGAAGAAGTAACCTTCTTCTCCGAGGGAAGAAGTAACCTTCTTCTCCGAGGGAAGAAAATACCTTCTTCTCCGAGGGAAGTAGTAAACTTCTCCGAGAGAAGAAGTAACTTTTTTCTCCGAGGGAAGAAGTCATTTTCTTCTCCGAGGGAAGAAGTCATTTTCTTCTCCGAGGAATAAACGTTTCTTCCGAGGGAACAGGAAACCTACTTCTCCGAGAGAAGTAGTAACCTTCTCCGAGGTAAGAAGTATCCTTCTTCTTCGAAGGAAGAAGTAACATTCTCCGAGGGATGAAGTAAAAGTCTTCTCCAAGGGAAGAAGTAATTTTCTTCTCCGAGGGAAGAAATAACTTTCTTCTCCGAGGAAGAAACCTTTTTTCCGACGGAACAGGAAACCTACTTCTCCGAGGGAAGAAAAATCCTTCATCTCCGTGAGAAGAAGAAACCTTCTCCGAGAAGTAACCTTCTTCTCTGAGGGAAGAAGTAACCTTCTCTGAAGGAAGAAAAATCCTTCTCTGAAGGAAGAAAAAACCTTCTCTGAAGGAAGAAAAAACCTTCACCCTGGAATGAGAAAACCTTCTTCTCCGAGGGAAGAAGAAACGTTCTTCTCCGAGGGAAGAAAAACCTTCTTCTCAGAGAGGAAACTTCTTCTCCCAGGGAAGATGAAAACTCCTTCTACGAGGGAAGATGAGAACTTCTTTACCGAGGGAAGATGAAAACTTCATCTCCGAGAGAAGAAGAAATCTTCTTATCCGTGGGAAGAGGAACCATCTTCTTCAAGGGAAGAAAACATATTATTGTTCAAGGAAAGAATAAGCCTTCTTTTTCAAGGGAAGAAGGAACCTTCTTCGTCAAGGAAAGAAGACACATTCTTCTTCAAAGGAAGAAGAAACCTTGAAGGAAAGAAGAACCTTTTAATGAAACCTTCTTTTCTTTTTTCAATTGAAGAGGAAAAGATCTTCTTCAAGGGAAGTATAAATCTTGTTCTTATTGGGAAGAAGAAATCTCCCTCTTCAAGGGAAGATTAAACTTTCTTCTTCAAGTGAAGATGAGACCTTCTTCTTCAAGTGAAGATGAGACCTTCTTCTTCAAGGAGCAAAGCAACCTGTGTTCTTCAAGGGAAGAACAAAACTTATTTTCAAAGGAAGTTTCTTCTGCACAATGTATTAAAGGTCGCCCTTTCTCTTTCGGAATTTCCATAAAGTTCTTCCCAACATTTTTTGTGTATTATTATATCTGATCCCAACACATAATAAAGAAAAAGGCCTTTCTTGTCTCCTTACTTCCCCTGTTTAATCAGTCCGTCTGGCATGTGAATGTCACCCAAATGTCATTCCTTGTAGTGCATTCCTCTGACTCCTCCATCCTTGGTTATACTTCTAGAGGACATTGCACTTAAGTTGTTACCATACCACTCACATCAGCCTCCTACATAAACACTTCTTTCCTGTCATTTCCACATAGTCCTTCAGCCGACCATTCTCATTCATGGCAAAATGAACATAGCCAAAAAAAGAACGGACAAACAAAAAAACAAACAAATCTTTATTATCTGCAACATACGTCATTTGGCCAGACTGTCTAATGTTGCAAATATATTTACCCATGTGATTCCACCACCACCAACATCAAACCAACAACAATTTCCCACCGCCACAATTATTTTTATCCGGCGGCCAAGGTCCACCATTAACATGTCTCATCCCGCAGCTTATGTTCGTCGTCATCATCACCATCATCGTTATCCTTGTTGCTGTTGTTGTTGTTGCGGGTTTTTAATTTGGATAGCCCCAGTGGAGAAGGCTACAAAAACTCCACATTTAACCGCATTATTGTGCATGTGTTTGTTGTTGTTGTGTTTATGGTTTAAGTTGCAATATCGCTGTTGTCACTCGGTTCCGTAGCTGTTGTTGGTGCTGGCTGGCTGGCTGGTGTCGGTGTCAGTGTCAGTGTCAGCGTCAGTGTTGCCTGGTTGCATGCATGTCAGGCTTGGTCGTGTTACCAACAAGTTGATTATGGTGTCGCCGTCGTTATTATTTTGCCCACCACCGGTGTTTCGAGTATGGTTTTGTGAATATTCATTTAACATATTTTTGTAGCTGTTGCTGTTGCTGATGTTGTTGTTGTCCTTATCCACATGTCATGTCAGAATTTTACTTTGACACTACACTTAAGGCTAATTTGTATACATAATTTATGATGATGTTCTCCTTCTTCTTTCTCCCCCCCACTCTCATTCATGTCATGTCACAAAATTAACAGAAGCGAGCAAGCGAGCGAATGAGTGAGTGAAACTTGCCAAGTTTTAATAATCCTGCAGGGAACTTGTTGGTTTAGGACTTTGAAGTCGTCATAGCATGGCAGTGATTGCTATTGTTGTACTCTATTAACCCAATGAAATAATTTAAGGATTTTCTTAATTTGTTTAACCTATAAAAACAGATGACAGGTTGTTTAGAGTAAGGATTTAAAAAGGAATCCGGGATGAATTTATTATTAAATAGTTTCTTGAAATCTTAGAAAACCCTACCGCTCTCAAATATTATCGAAAATATCAAGATATTCATAAAAACGATGGATCCTTCTTCTCTAGAAGAAAATGGTATTTCTTCCCTTGAAAAAGATGGTTCCTTCTTCCCATGAAAGAAATGGTTCTTCTTCCCATGAAGGGAATGGTTCCTTTTCCCTTTAAGAAGAAGGTTCCTTCTTCCCATGAAAGAAATGGTTCTTCTTCCCTTGAAGAAGATGGTTCCTTCTTCCCTTGAAGAAAATGGTTCTACTTAACTTGAAGATGGTGGTTCCTTTTTCCCTCGAAGAAAATGTTTCTTATTCCCTTGAAGAAAATTGTTCCTTAATCTCTTGAAGAAAATGGTTCTACTTCCCTTAAAGAAGATGGTTCCTTCTTCCCTCGAAGAAAATGGTTCTTCTTCCCTTGAAGAAGATGGTTCCTTAAACTCTTGAAGAAAATGGTTCTACTTCCCTTGAAGAAGATGGTTCCTTCTTCCCATGAAGGAAATGGTTCCTTTTCCCTTGAAGAAGATGGTTCCTTTTTCCCATGAAAGAAATGGTTCTTATTCCCTTGAAGAAGATGGTTCCTTCTTCCCTTGAAGAAGATGGTTCCTTCTTCCCTTGAAGAAGATGGTTCCTTCTTCCCTTGAAGAAGATGGTTCCTTCTTCCCTTGAAGAAAATGGTTCCTTCTTCCCTTTAAGAAGATGGTTCCTTCTTCCCATGATAGAAATGGTTCTACTTCCCTTGAAGAAGATGGTTCCTTCTTCCCTTGATGAAATGGTTCCTTAATCTCTTGAAGAAAATGGTTCTACTTCCCTTGAAGAAGATGGTTCCTTCTTCCCTCGAAGAAAATGGTTCTTCTTCCCTTGAAGAAGATTGTCCCTTCTTCCCTTGAAGAAGAAAGATTCCTCTACAAACGAAGATCAATTTTACACATACTGAGTGAGTTTAATTGTAATTCAATTTATTTAATATTTGGATGTATTTTAATAAAGGTTGTCCCAAAATTCACGAAATATTTTAATTTTTATTTCGAAGTTATTTGATTGAATTTGATTTTGCTAGCATAATTTTGTACACCCGAGGTGACCTGTAACTCAAATCCTCTTGAGGCTGGTAAACTCTAAAACACCTCGTCCTCGTCTGTGTGAAATTGTATGAAGCCGCGTCCAATAGAACAGAAGTTCAGAATTAATTCCAAAACAAGTTGAGAATGAAGAAAAATTCGGCCTCATTAAGTAAAATTCTATATTCTTATTAATTCTAACTAAAACTTTCCTACTAAATTCTTTCATTCCTACTTAATTCTAAATTATAAATATCATAAATCAATATTTTATATTATATATTATAAAAATATATAAAATATATATTATATGTATATTAAATATTATAAAAATAATTTTCTTATACAGGTTGGCTGCTGAATGTTGATACATTTAGAAATATATATTTTGTATTTAAAATAAAAATAAATTGGGGGTTTTCAATCAGTTATAAAATTTTATATAATTAATTTTATTATACAGGGTGGATGATAAATGTTGCGACATTAAGAAATATATTTTTTGTATATAAAATAAAAATATATTGAGATATTTTAATCATATATCAATGTCGTATAAACTATTATAAAAATAATTTTGTTAGACAGGGTGGCTGATGAATGTTGCGACATTAAGAACTATATTTTTTGTATGTAAAATAAAAATATATTGGGGTTCTTCAATCATAAGTATCATAAATCAAATTTTTACAAAATATTTTAAAAAGTATTTTCCTACACAGGGTGGCAGATGAATGTTGCAGCATTAAGAAATATTTTTTTATATAAAATATATAACAAAATGAAGTATTTTAAGCATAAATGTCATAAATCAATGTCGTATAAAATATTATAAAATTAATTTTTTTATATAGGGTGGCTGATGAATGTTGCTACATTAAGAAATATTGTGTTTGTGTATATAAAATATAAACGAAATGAAGTATTTTAATCATAAATTTCATATATCAATGTCGTATAAAATATTATAAAAATAATTTCTTATACAGGGTGGCTGATAAATGTTGCTCCCTTAAGAAATACAGGTTTTGTATATAAAATAAAAATAAATTGGAGTTCTTCAATCATAAGTATCATAAATCAATTTTTTTATAAAATATTATAAAAATAATTTCCTTATACAGGGTGGCTGATGAATGTTTTTTTGTTTTTTTAAATTTTTGTTTTTATAAAATATAAATAAAATGAAGTATTTTAATCATGAAGCATTTCAATCATTAATGCCACAAATCAATGTCATATAAAATATTATAAAAATAATTTTGTTAGACAGGGTGGCTGATAAATGCTGTTACATTAAGAAATATAGTTTTTGTATATATAAAATATAAATAAAATAAGGCATTTTAATTTTATATGTCATAAATCAACGTCTATGAGAAAAATATTTTAAAAAAGGCTGATTTATAATATTTATAATTAATATACCTCAATATATTTTTATTTTACACACAAAGAAATATATTTCTAATTGATTAAAATACTTCATTTTATTTATATTTTATAAAAAAAGTATTTCTTAATGTCACAACATTCATCAGTCACCCTGTATAAGAAACTTATTTTTATAATATTTTATAAACATTTGATTTATGATACTTATGATTGAAGAACCCCAATTTATTTTTATTTTATATACAGGGTGGCTGATGAGTGTTGCTACATTAAAAATTATATTTTGTATATAAAATAAAAATAAATTGGGGTTCTTCAATCATAAGATACTTATGATAAATCAAATTTTTATAAAATATTATAAAAATGACTTCCTTATACAGGGTGGCTGACGAATGTTGTGACATTAAGAAATACTTTTTTATATAAAATATAAACTAAATGAAGTATTTTAATCATGAAGCATTTCAATCATTAATGCCACATAAAATATTATAAAAATAATATTGTTAGACAGGCTGAGAGGTGAATGTTGCAACATTAAGATGTCGATTTTTGATGATTTTTTGTATGAATAAAACTATATTGGCACATTTTAATCATAAATCAATCTAGTATAAAATATTATAAAAATAATTTCTTATACAGGGTGGCTGATAAATGTTGCTACCTTAGGAAATACAGGTTTTGTATATAAAATAAAAATAAATTGGGGTTCTTCAATCATAAGTATCATAAATCAAATTTTTTATAAAATATTATAAAAATAATTTTCTTATACAGGGTGACTGATGAATGTTGTGACATTAAGAAATACTTTTTTATATAAAATATAAACGAAATGAAGTATTTTAATCATAAATGTCATATATCAGTGTCGTATAAAATATTATAAAAATATTTTTCGTATACAGGTTGGCTGATAAATATTACGACAATTAGAAATATATTTCTTTGTGTGTAAAATAAATATATATTGAGGTATTTTATATTATAAATATTATAAATCAGCCTTTTATAAAATATTTTTCTCATACAGGGTGGCCGATGAATGTTGCTACATTATGAAAAAATAAAAATTTTGTTTCTGAGACCTAAAAATTTATTTTTTTGAGGATACTTATTCATCAAATTAAAATGAATATGGAAGGTACCTTTAATATATCTGTCAGTTACAGACCACTATGATACACTTTATCCGTTTTGAGATATGCAAGTCAATTGAAAAATACTTTTCCACCTAAGAATTTTTTTCCTAGACTATCCAATAGAACAGAAGCTTCAGAATTAATTCGCAAATGGAGAAATTCTATATTTATTTTTATTTAATTCTAATTAAAACTTTCCAAAATAAAATTTAAAAATGGTCAATTAAATTATTTTTAAAGATATTTTGAAGTCCAAAAGAGATTTATAAAAGTAATGTTTAGCTAAGAAACGCATAATATGTCTCTTAGGATCTCTTGAACGCGACCCAGTCATAATTTATAGCTGAAGACCATTTCCAATCTATATTTTTGTAGCGCAACTGTACCAGCATAGATTTTACAATTAGAGAAACGTGCAAGGACATCAATATATTTTTTATCAATCATTTGAATGTCACTCGATACATAAAAGAAGACATCTTTCAGATTAAGCACTGAATACCCTCGAGAATTTGACAGCTACAACGTACGAACATCTGTCTACTATCCACCCCAATTATATAACAATGATTTAAGCACAACAACGGGGATTATAGCTTTTTGTCGTCATTTGACAAAAAGGGGTTAAAGAGGATAACTAAATAGATGATGACAATGTTGATGATGACAACATCTACTATAAAGAAATAAACTTATCCTTATAAATAAAAAACAACAACATGAACAACGAGGGGTGCAATCATGTGTTAACCTGTTAAACAACTGTGAATTGTAATTTGATTATTTCCCTTAAGGCCATTTGTAAACTAGGCAGAAGTATGCCCTCAAGGTGGCTGCTGTTGTCATCGTCATCGTTGTCCTTATGAGGGGTGGCAATATAGTGAATGTTGAAGTTAGATTGAAACTGATAGGACTATTTCTATGCAGTGATTGCTGAATAGTATGTTGACAAGAGAAATTTATGTACGTATATTTAAAAAAAAAACACATTTACTTACTATGTATTTAAATTGTATATTCTTGTTTGGAAACTCACCTGCAAATAAAAAAAGAAAATTCGTGTTTTAGAAAGAAAATATAATTTTTTATATACAAAATATGTAAACAGGGTAAGGAATGTTAATCATAAATCACCTTTTATAAAATACTATAAAAATATAATGAATGTTGCTAAATGTAGTTTTTCTGTATAATATAAAAATAAATTGGTGTAGTTTAAATATAAATCAATCTTATATAAAATATTATAAATAATTTGCTTATATAGGTTGACTGCTGCTATATTAAAAAATATATTATAATTTAGGGATTTTAATAATAAATCATCTTTTATAAAATATTATAAATATTTTTCTTATACAGGGTGGCTAATGAATGTTGCTACATTAAGAAATATATCTTTTTGTATATAAAATATAAATGAAATTGGGTTCTTCAATAATAAATATCATAAATCAACACTTTATAAATAAATTTTGTATACAGGGTGACTGATGAATGTTGCTACATTAAGAAATATATCTTTTTGTATATAAAATAAAAATGAATTGGAGATAAATTAACCTTTTATAGAATATTATAAAAATAATTTACTTATACAGGGTGGCTGTTGAATGTTGCTACATTAAGATCTATATTTTTTGTATAAAAATAAATTTAATTTTAATTAATTTTTATCATCAGACCTTTTATAAAATATTTTAAAACTATTTTCTTATACAGGGTGACTGATGAGTGTTGCTGCACTAAGATATATATTTTTTGTATATAAAATAAAAAATAAAACTAATTTTCTTATACTGGGTATCTGATGAGTGTTGCTATATTAAGATATATATTTTTTATATAAAATAAAAACTAAATTCTCGCATTTTAATCATAAATAGCATAAATAAATCTATTATAAAATATTATAAAAATTTTTCTTATACAGGCTGGCTGATGAATGTTGCTACATTAAGAAATATATTTTTGTATATAAAATAAAAATAATTTAAGGTATTTTAATCATAAATCACATTTTTATAAAATATTATAAATAATTTCCAAATAAAGGATAACCGATGAATGTTGCTACATTAAGAAATATATTGTTTTTTTTTTTTAATAAAATAAAAATATTTTTGGTTATTGTAAATCCCAAAAAATATCGTAAATCAATATCGTGTAAAATATTATATAAATAAGTCTCCTATACAGTGTGGCTGATGAATGTTGTTACATTAAGAAATATATTTTTATATAAAATATAAATAAAATGAGACATTTTAATCATATATAGCATAAATTAATCAATTATAAAATATTATAAACAATTTTCTTATACAGGCTGGATGATGAATGTTGCGAAGTTAATAAATATATATTTTGTATATAAAAATAAATTGGGGTCTTTTAATCATAAATCAACCTTCAATAAAATAATATAAATATTTTTCTTGTACAGGGTGGCTGATGAATGTCGAAAATATAAATAAAACAAGATGTTTTATTTTCTTATACAGAGTGGCTGATGAATGTTGCTACATTAAGTAATATATTATTTTATATAAAATAAAAAAATAGGGCATTTAATAAATAATATAAATAAAATATAAATATTAATATAAAATATTATAAAAAAAATTTCATACAGGGTGGCTAATGAATGTTGTTTTTTTGTATATAAAGGTTCTTCAATAATAAATATTATAAATAAAGTTTTAATAAAATATATTAAATAATTCTCTTACACAGGGAGGCTGCTGAATGTTGGCACTTTAGGAAATACACTTTTTGTATATAAAATAAAAGCAATTTAGGGTATTTTAATCATAAATCAACCTTTTTTAAAATATTATAAAAATTAATTTTCTTATACAGGGTGGCTGCTGACTGTTGCTACTTTAGGAAATATATTTGTTATATATAAAATAAAAATAAATAACATAAATCAAAATTGTATAAAATATTATAAAAAAATTCTTATACAGGGTGGTCGCTGAATGTTGCAACATTATGAAATATATATTTTTTTGTATTTAAAATAAAAAATAAATTGGGCTATTTTAATCGTAAATATTAAAAATCAACCTTTTATAAAATATTATAAAAATAATTTTCTTACACAGTTTGGATGATGAATGTTGCTACATTAAGAATCTCATATAACTCTATGTAACAATAATTAAAAAAAATGTCCCAGATCTAAAAAATAATATCTTGTGTGCATACAGATTCTTAGTATCAATACAAAAAAATATGGAATTTTTTATTTAATGTTTTTACTAAAATTCCAATTTTTGTCCAGGATACCTTTATTCTTTGTTTTCTGGATTTGGAAATAAAAGTCCTATAACACCAATTTATATGTTCAATTAAAGGTAATTATGATAGCTACAAATTGTGCGAAATTCACTTTCACATTGACACAGTGGTTTAGGAACAGCCAAGTAAAAAAAAATGATTAAAAAAAATGATTTTTTCAAAAAAAAAAAATCATTTTTTGCTGGTACGAAAAATAGATAAAAAACGGCGAAAAATAAAAATAAAAAATATTTTGTTTTATTTTTAAATATTTAACGTTCTAACTAAGGAAACAATCTATACATATTAAAGTTATGTCCTAAGTTATGGTAAACGCAAACAAATTAAAAAATGATTTTTTATTTTTTCTTTAAACAGCGAAAAAAACCCTTTACACATTAGATAAATAAAATATTTTGTTTTCTTATTTAATAGCTGACATCATAATGAAGAAGACAAGAAGAAAATCTCTGGATAAATTTAGAAGTTATGGCCCACTCTGTAGACACAAAAGAATTTTTTAAAAAAATCAAGTTTTTTTAATTTTTGTTTAAATAACAAGCAAAGCCTTGACATATTTGATGAGATTGTACAGGGCTTTATTTTTTATAGATGATGACATCTTAATGAAGAAAACAAGGCGTATTTGAAGAAAATCTATGGATAAGTGTATATTCATCCATAGATCTTTACATATAGATATTATTTTCTCCCTTAGAGTGTTAGTTAAAAATATAAATTAAATAAGGTAATTTCTTCATTTTTTTTTCAATTTTTTATGTCCTAAAACTAAAGATGTAAAAAAACCTATTTCGTCTACAAAGAGTGCCATAACATCTATATTCATACACAGATCTTTTGCATATAGACATTATTTTCTTCGTCAAAATGTTAGCTAAAAATAAAAAATATTTTTTGTCCTATTTTTATGCGGTTTCGTGCTGACAAAGAAAAGATTTTTTCCAAAACAAAAAAGATTATTTTCTCAATTTTTAGGAGACCGTTCCTAAACCACTATTTCTGTGTGAAAGTGAAATTCCCAACATTTGTAGCCATCTTAATTACCTTTAATTCAACATATACTGGGTGTGATCGGAGCGAAAATTGGATTTTTAGTACCAAAAAAATTAGGTCTCGTACAATTTTTTTTTATTTTTTTATTCAATTTTTCAAATGATTGCTAAATATTTGACTTCCTGCAATCCTTGTCACTCCAAAACTCAAATCACAAAAACTATGCCCTAACCGGCTTTCATGCATACGCACGGCACAGTTGCTTCGGCGGAGATAAACTTTCCATTTTGTTGTTTCCTTTAAGGACAATTATAATTATTATGTCTACAAGATTGTCAAGACGAGAGAAAACAAACAAGCGTGACGAACAAGCGTAAAGGACCCACACAAAGACAACGACGGCGACTAACCCAAGGATTATGATGATGATGAAGACAAGGATACATTCAAAACAAACGTGGAGAAATTTATGCTCCAGAATGAAATTTAAATAGCGACCAGATGTGGCAGGCAAAAGGACGAAACCCCCGGCATCGTAAAACTTGGCTGGCATTTGCAAAACATAATGATGAGCCTTATGACAGGATATAGAGATGTTAATGATGGCGATGAGGATGATGTCGAGGATTTGTGTAGAGTGCGTAAGGAGGAGGAGGTGCAGGAAAGATAAATGCATAACCATGAGCGTAAAGTTTTAAAAGCTATAAAAGTTGACCATGACACAGGTCGCCACATAGATAATAGCCAACAACAACTAACAAGTCCAAATAAAAACTATGCTCTTTAATATACGAGGGTGGGCTTGGGAAATGTGGAGGGAATTGTGATAAAAGAAGACATCAATCTTGAATATTGATATAATGATTACAATGAGAGTAGTAACCCAGTAAAATCGATAATTATCATATAATAATAGCTGTAAACCAAAAAATAGGCAGAACAGCATCAGCTGGCAAGTCCAAATAAAAATTACAAAATTATATACGAGGGTGGGATCTATAAGTTCAGAGGATACTCAAAGAAAAGTCACCAAACTTGGATTATGATATAATTGTTACAATAAGAGTTGAAACCCAGCAAAAACGACGACAATTACACTATGCAACAAAAAATAGAAAATTTGTGTCCAAGATCTAAAATTGATTTTTTTGTGTGCGTTGAAGAATAATGATTCAAACGAAAAAAAAAAATATGGAAAATTTGCTAAAATTTAAAAATTTTCGCCGCAGTTACCTTTAATATTTGAACTCTCATTTTGGAAATATACGCCCGATAACACTTGCTTATATGTTCAATTAATGCTAATTATACGCCCATGTGCTGACAACCGCATGATTTCCAAATCGCATTTTGTTTAGCGATTTCGAGATTCTAAATTTTACATTTCTATTTAAAATTGCTATGTTTAACCAAACATCTTCTTCATTTATCCGCCAGTAAAGAAAGAAAACTGAAAACAATTGTTTAAAGTAAAAATGCGAAATTTAGAGACTCGAAATCGCCAAAAAAAATGCGATTTGGAAATCATGCGGTTGTCAGCACATGGGCGATAGTGACAACAAATGTTGCGAATTTCAATTTCACATAAACATATTGGTTTACAAAAGTCTCCTAATTTTGGAGATAAAATAGATTTTTCGAAAAAAAAATATTTTTTGCTGACAAAATCAAACTCCTAAAAATAGAAAACAAATTGTATAAAGTTTTGTTTCTTAATAGCTAACATTCTAACGAGGAAAACAATGTATATATGGAAAAGATCTATAGATAAATGTAGAAGTTATGGACCTCTTTGTAGACGCCAAATATTTTTTTAAAAAAATATGATTTTTTAATTTTTTTTTTTGAATAGCAAAAATCCCCTAAAAAATGGAATGGCCGAATATTATATTTTTATATTTTATAATAGCTGGCATCTTAAGGAAGAGAACAAGGTGCATTTGAAGAAAATCTATGTATAAATGTAGAAGTTATGGCCCTTCTTGTAGAGGTACATGTCGTCTTCACGTATGACTAAACCAATAAATCAGAAAGGCGTATGAGTAATAAAGATTTGTGTCTAGCACTGGAACATCATGGCGTATGATTAATACAATTTAAACCAATATCAATGTCTAGTACAAGAACTCCTTGGCGTATGATTATTAATAATTAAATCAACATCACTCATACGCATTGTTGTTCCCAAAACACTGATCACATAACTTTTTAAGAGAATTCGGAATTGTATAATTATTTAATAATAAAAATGTGAATAATAGTAGAACAGTGTATCAGTTTGGCACAATTTATAACTGAGTTACTTTTCTTATAGAAAAGTTGACTCAGTTTCAAACTGAGTTACTTTTCTTATAGAAAAGTTGGCTCAGTTTCAAACTGAGTTACTTTTCTTATAGAAAAGTTGGCTCAGTTTCCAGCTAAGTTACTTTTCTTATAGAAAAGTTGGCTCAGTTTCCAGCTGAGTTACTTTTCTTATAGAAAAGTTGGCTCAGTTTCCAGCTGAGTTACTTTTCTTATAGAAAAGTTGGCTCAGTTTCAAACTGAGTTACTTTTCATACAGAAAAGTTGGCTCAGTTTCAAACTGAGTTACTTTTCTTATAGAAAAGTTGGCTCAGTTTCCAAAGTTGGCTCAGCTTCAAACTGAGTTACTTTTCTAATAGAAATGTTGACTCCTACATCATCTCCTCGCACCAACAACATGATACAATGTCGTCCCCATCACCATCATCCTCATCATCTTCATCATCCTCAGAAATCTGCATTATATTTTATCTTTCTTTAAATTAACCTTAACTAACGAACTGCAGCATGTGTAGCAGAGGAATGACAGACATGAGTTGAAGAAGGAACAAAACCAAACGTTGTTGACAGGCAGATGGACATATGCGCAACATACAACACATAATTTAAACAACATGGGCCATATCATCAACAGCGAGAGAGAGCAAAAAACCCTCGACAAAGGAGTAGCAACTAAAACTGACAACTTCAACTTCAGTCATGTTGTTGTTGTGGCTGTGTGAAAGCCCTAAGGCTTGGTTTTTTTGAAGAGATATTGGACGAGTTCGCGCAAACCTACACCGATCATTCATTCAAATTACCCGCTAGAACGGGAGGCCGTACGCTGGTCCATCCTTATGTCCAGCTATTTATTTAAAGAGCACTGAGAGACCCCTTTTGACTTTTGGGTGTGTGTGTGTTTTCGCATGCAGCTGCATAATTGATGAATAATTTAAATTTTCTGTTCGTTGTTTCCCCCCGTTTTGCTTTACTTTCCATTCCCGCCAGAGCTTTGGCTGTGACACATTGGACCATTAAGAGGAAATTATGAGGAAATGAAAAAAGTTGGAAGTTGTTGAAGGAAACCGTGTTGGCTTGTTAGCTGGGTTGAAAGTTAGTAGTAGTCGCTTAAAGCGGAAAAGTTGTCGTCACAGTTGGCGACGGGCGGACTAAAGACTGGAGAGCCAAAGAGACGATGAACGAGCGAAGAGACAGGCGAAAGAACAGACGGAGAGACCGGTGGATTGACCCTGTTAACTCTATGTTAGTCTTTAAAGGATCTAATAGTCATTCTTACTTCGACTTTTTATCAGAACTGACAGAAGGCTATGGATGGACATGGATAGGGAAGGTAAAAAGGTTTTTTCTTAGAGAAAAGTTGGTTCAGTTTCGAACTGAGGTACTTTTATTATAGAAAAGTTGGTTCGGATTCGAACTGAGGCATTTTTCTTATAGAAAAGTTAGTTCAGTTTCGAACTGAGTCACTTTTCTTATAGAAAAGTAAGTTCAGTTTCGAACTGAGGCACTTTTCTTATAGAAAAGTAAGTTCGGTTTCGAACTGAGACACTTTTCTTATGGAAAAGTAAGTTCAGTTTCGAACTGAGGCACTTTTCTTACGGAAAAGTAAGTTCAGTTTCGAACTGAGGCACTTTTCTTATGGAAAAGTAAGTTCAGTTTCGAACTGAGGCACTTTTCTTATGGGAAAGTAAGTTCAGTTTCGAACTGAGGCACTTTTCTTATAGAAAAGTTGGTTCAGTTTCGAACTGAGGCACTTTTCGTATAGAAAAGTTGGTTCAGTTTCGAAATGAGGCACTTTTCGTATAGAAAAGTTTGTTCAGTTTCGAACTGAGTCACTTTTCTTATAGAAAAGTAAGTTCAGTTTCGAACTGAGTCACTTTTCTTATAGAAAAGTAAGTTCAGTTTCGAACTGAGTCACTTTTCTTATAGAAAAGTAAGTTCAGTTTCGAACTGAGTCACTTTTCTTATAGAAAAGTAAGTTCAGTTTCGAACTGAGGCACTTTTCTTATAGAAAAGTAAGTTCAGTTTCGAACTGAGACACTTTTCTTATGGAAAAGTAAGTTCAGTTTCGAACTGAGACACTTTTCTTATGGAAAAGTAAGTTCAGTTTCGAACTGAGGCACTTTTCTTATGGAAAAGTAAGTTCAGTTTCGAACTTAGGCATTTTTCTTATAGAAAAGTTGGTTCAGTTTCGAACTGAGGCACTTTTCTTATAGAAAAGTTGGTTTAGTTTCGAACTGAGGCACTTTTCTTATAAAAAGTTGGTTCGGATTCGAACTGAGGCATTTTTCTTATAGAAAAGTTAGTTCAGTTTCGAATTGAGTCACTTTTCTTATAGGAAAGTTGGTTCAGTTTATAATTGAGTTACTTTTCTAAACGAAACGCTGGTTCAGTTCAGAACAGAGGCACTTTTCTCACAGAAAAGTTGGTTCAGTTTCAAAATGAGTCACTTATAATTCTTAATAGGTAAACGACCAAGCTATACTCAAGTGGGAAATCCCGAAGAGCTCCCCTGCTTATTAAATTAATATGCTTAGTCTTGAAAGGACCAACTGGACACGGATAGGGAAGGTAAGCACCAGTAGCACCCATCTTCGTTGAGTGCCGAGGTCTCATAAATACCTATCAAGCATTCTATTCCACAAGTCCTCCTGCCAATCTCCAAACCCATTGTTTTTTCTTAAACTTTCAATGTTGTTTTTAAAGTCGAAGCATTATTAATATATAGATTTATACATTCTCTTAACGTATAACGAACATTTCACCAAGGAATCGAACCGGAACGTTCATACAAACCCAGCTCTTTCTCATCTCCCAAAAAATATATGGCGAAAAAAGAACATTTAAAATCATTCAACTGTAAATTTTAAATTTGGTGGAAATCATTCGTGAATAAAAATGATGATGACGATGATGCCGAATGGCAAAAAAAATGCAAAGGAAATAAAAAATAAAACACCCCGCACACCAAAAATATATTATTTCTCCATTTAGTTGTAACACCACTCCCCCACTAACTCCTGCATCCCAGAACAGACACAGCCAACCAACCAACCAACCAGCCGACATACGCAGACATCCTTCGTTTACTGTAATTCATACTCAGAATATTCCCGCTGGCGCAACAAAAAAAAAACACAACAAAACGGCTCTGCATAAGCGCAGTGGAAACAAAAAAAAAAATGAAAAACTGCAGAAATTCTTGTAATCGTTATTGTCGAAACGAAAATGGAAAAGTAGAAAAAAAAAAACAAGCCAGCACAAAGCGTCGAGAACCAATATGAACAATATTCAGTAACAGTAACCAAAAGAACAAAAAAAAATAGAAGAGACTGAAAGAAATATAACAACACCTCCTACTCGTTTTTCTGTGAAAACGCTACTTTTTCTTGCCATGTCCCTTAACAGCACTAGAATGGATGTGTAAAGTACAGTGAGGGATAAAAGTGAGGAGACAGAGACACTTTTTAACGTTTAACAAAAAATATAAATACAGAAATATTAGCACAGATTATGATAGGAAAATGAAACTCATTTATGTTTACCAGAATGGCGTATGATTAATAAAGATCATGCCTAGTACGAGAACAATATGGCGTATGATTTATACTAATTGAATTAATAACACTCATACGCACTTTTCTTAACCCTAGAACGCTAACCTTAGTCGATTCGACTAACATCGCTTACATATAAACGATGATGGATCTCAAAAGCAGCTTTAATAAATATATGTTTTTGAATGAATTGTTTTATAAAAATGAAAATTGTTTGTTTTAATTAAGTCAAAAGTAACCAAATATCAATCTTTATATGATGCTTTGACGGTTTATATATAAATAACTACAAAATCGGTTATATATATATATGTTAGTCGATTCGACTAATGTTTAGTGTTAAAGTATAAAAAATAACGTTAGTGTTCTAGGGTTAAAGAAAAGTTGGTTCAGTTTCGAACTAAAGAACTTTTCTTCGCAAAAAGATGGATTTGTCTCGAACTGAGACACTTTTCTTATAGAAAAGTTGGTTCAGTTTCGAACTGATACACTTTTCGTTTAGAAAAGTGGGGTGATTTTTAAACTGAGTTACATTTCTGATAGAAAAGTTGGCTCAGTTTCAAACAGAGGCACTTTTCTTAAAGAAAAGTAGGTTAAGTTCAAAACTGTTTTGTTTTGAACTGAGACAATTCAGTTACTTTTCGTATAGAAAAGTTGGCTCAGTTTCGAACTGAGACACTTTGGTTCAGCTTCTAACTGACGTACTTTACTTATAGAAAAGTTAGCTCAGTTTCCAACTGAGGTACTTTTCTTATAGAAAAGTTGGTTCAGTTTCGAACTGAGTCACTTTTATTTTAGAAAGGTTGGTTCGGTTTCGAACTGAGGCACTTTTCTTTTAGCAAAGTTTATACATTTCCGAACTGAGTCACTTTTCTTTTAGAAAAGTTGGTTCAGTTTCGAACGGAGGCACTTTTTTATAGAAAGGTTGTTTGACCATAATGGCGTATGAGTAATAAAGATTAGAGACTAGCACTAGAACACCATAGCGTATGACTAATAAAGATTAGAGTCTAGCACTAGAACACCATAGCGTATGATTTATATTAATTAATTTATTTTATTGATTTCCTGTAGTTAATTTTGTTAAAAGATTTTTTAGCTAGTGGTCTTTAGGTATGGACCTGTTTGGAACTGATGAAAATTTGTCACCATCTAACTTTGTGCCACAATTTTGCTGCCTACTGTTTTGTGGTTTGAATGTATCTGTAGAATATATATATATAATCTTGCATTATACGTTTATATATGGTAAGTGCTTTAGAAAACTAAATTGTATGTATGAAGACTAAGAGAGATACAACAACAACACGAACAGCAACAAGAACACCACTAACAATGGCAAAACCTTAAGTCAATACGAGTTAAAGTCTCAAAGTAAACTTTTTTGCAGCTGCAAAATGTTTCAACACAGCCATCGGTCGTTGTTATAGACATGTTAGTGGCGTGCTACGTAGCAGCAGGCAACAGTAGTAGGAGGAAGTGAGTGTGCTGGCTACGTTGGCACGGTACACAAAAAAACCCACTCACCCACACACACAAAGAAGAAAGTTATTGGCAACATTTAAGTATGGTCACGAAACCTAGCATTCTCGTTAAATTTAAAAAAGGCAGGCGGGCCAGGAGGAGAGACGGCCACGGCCACTTCTTGCGGTGGGTGGAATGCATGAAGCTGTCATGATTGGTAAACGAGCAGGCAAAAAGGCAATAGCAAGAAAGCAAAAAATAAATAAAATAAGCTCACACCAAGAAATGATAGGTTAAGCAAATTTTGTTTTAAAGCGGCGACTGAGAAAAAAATTCAAATTGCGGTTTTGTTATTAAATTTTTGCAGGGGGTGGTGGAATAAAAAAAACACCCAATTGGAGAATTAAAAAAAAAAACAATGTAATATATGTGGCGGGGAGAAAGAAGGTGCTTTACTGTTAGAAAATTTAAAAGCAACAAATCCAGACCTATTATAGTCCTAAATACCGCATGTAGGGTATATTTTAATTTCCTCCCTTCTTATTATTTTAGCTTGCCAAACTTTAACTCGATTTTAATAATTACATCATTATTTTCAAATTAATTTCCCCTTCTCTAAAGATCTTACAGAGAAATCATAATGTTTTAATTAACTTTTACACAAAAACAGTTTAATCAAACTTAAATCAAGGCAAGGGAGACCAGACCAACAAAACGTGCATAAAGGAACAATGGAATAATGAAGTATTAAAATGAAGTCATGAAAAGTGCCTCAGTTCAAAACTGAACCAACTTTTCTATAAGAAAAGTGCCTCAGTTGGAAACTGAACCAACTTTTCTATAAGAAAAGTGCCTCAGTTCAAAACTGAACCAACTTTTCTATAAGAAAAGTGCCTCATTTCAAAACTGAACCAACTTTTCTATAAGAAAAGCGCCTCAGTTCAAAACTGAACCAACTTTTCTATAAGAAAAGCGCCTCAGTTGGAAACTGAACCAATTTTTTCTATAAGAAAAGTGCCTCAGTTGGAAAATGAACCAACTTTTCTATAAGAAAAGTGCCTCAGTTCGAAACTGAACCATCTTTTCTATATGAAAAGTGCCTCAGTTTGAAACTGAACCAACTTTTCTATAAGAAAAGTGCCTCAGTTGGAAACTGAACCAACTTTTCTATAAGAAAAGTATCTCAGTTGGAAACTGAGCCAACTTTTCTATAAGAAAAGTATCTCAGTTGGAAACTGAGCCAACTTTTCTATAAGAAAAGTATCTCAGTTGGAAACTGAGCCAACTTTTCTATAAGAAAAGTGCCTCAATTGATAAATTTTTTAGGAACCTCTATGCGTATAATTGTTATTAATTTAATTATTATAAATCATACGCCAGTAGGTTCTAGTACTAAGCACAAATCTTTATTACTTATACGCCACAATGGTTTAATGAAATTAATGACTTATTACAAGAAAAGTACGTTTTAATATATAAATTGTGTTAGATTTTTTTCGAATTTTTTTCCTTTCTCTCAAGTTAACCGCTCTGGCCACTCTTGAATCCTTTCAAGTGCATACATTGTCTGAGAGGAGTTCCTTTCTAACGAACATGCAAAAAGGCTATTATCCAAAGTAAGAAAGAAAAACTTATTTCAGCGCAAAGTTAATATAATAATTCAAGTGTAGATTTCGACTATGAAAGAAAGTTTTCTGTGTGTACAAAGAATTTTTTTGTTGTTGGATCTTTTTTCTCCCGCCAAATAACCAAATTTCCCGATTGGCACAAGTGTGGTTTAGTTCAGTTCATGGTATGAATTTTTCAGATTTATTTTTTTTTGGGAAAAATAATCAAACTTTTTCGTGTGCTCAAAAGCGTACACACGTACGCGTTGCTGAACCCTTTTAATTAAACTTTCTTTGGCGTATGTTTTTGTTACTCCCGAAACTAATAACAGCAATTTCGGGGGTGGGTTGAGCATTTTTCGGTGTTGGTGTTGTTTGGTGCGAGTTTGGCTTTCTATTTTGGGCGCAAGTAGAATTCTTAATATTTCACACTTTTTTCCGAAATTGTTGCCCGTACTCTGGGCACAGAAAAAAGAACGCAAAAAAAAACAAATATTAAAAAGTTATGTTGTTTTTTCACTCGTGTCCAATTTATTCTCTGTGTGCATGCACATTTTTGCTATTAAATTTCTAAATATGGTTTGCTTCGGAAAAAGCCAAAGAAAAAAGTTTTCCACTCCGTGCTGTGCTGTTCTTTTTGCGTGCAATTCGGCGATGATGCTGCCAATGATGATGGTGGTGCGGGCGGTCTGCCTGGCTGATGGCCATGCTGGTGCTGAAAACCCGTGTCTTCATTTCCATACCATTTGTTGGGTTCCTCTCTCCTGCTCGTTATACGTTTCCTTTTTTCTCGAGTTGTATTTCACTTTTAGCAGGGCGAGTTAGGGAGGCATGGAAGCGAAAGCCAGGGAATGGCTTCGACTTTGACCGTCAGCGTTGACTGTGTTGGTTTCACAGCCTGGAATTTTTGCTGGACAACTTTCCAAAAAAGAAAGCAATTTTAAAGTTTCAAATATGTGTAGCTTTGATACAGAAAGAATTCTAAAAAAATGCTTGCAAAAAATATATGTATCTGAAAAGCACGAATTTATTTGAAATAAAATTCCACTGAATGAGGGTAAGGACGAGTGAGTTCTGGAGCATGAGTTTAGACTTAGGCAGGGAATTTAAACTATGATCATATATTGCGGGAATAAATTTAAGAAGTTAGGGGGAAATCAAACAAACCAAAATGAAATTGGACAATGAGACTTGTGTCCCCAACTCTACTCGGGAGCTTAAGAAATCACTGGGAAATGAACTGAGCCAAATTTTCTCTAAGAAAAGTGTCTCAGTTCTAAAATGAACCAACTTTTCTCTCAGAAAATTGTCTCAGTTCTAAAATGAACCAACTTCTAATAATTTCAAAATTTTCCAATTGTGTTATAATTTGATTTAATTTCTAATTTCGCCTTCCCTTAAAGTGATATGTTATATCATCTAGGCGTATAATTGATATTAATTTAATTAAAATTAATCATTCGACATGGAATTCTAGTGGTAAGCACAAATCTTAATTACCATACACCAATGAAACTAATGGTGTATGGATGGATAATAAGCTTATAAATTGGTCAGTAACATTTTGAATTATGGATCAGATACTCGTCAGACCATATATTCTTGAACGTGATAAAATTTTGGAACGATATTGGCAGTAAGTCTGCTGAAAGCAGATTGAGAATATATTGTTAATATATTCTGGGAACCTTACAGTTTATGTAAACAAATATTAATCTGGCTATCAAAAAATATATGATGAAGAAAAGTGACCTCTAGCGGATGATAGAGGCGAAAACTAAGGTAATAATTTTATTGTTGACATACACGTGGTGAAAATAAACTGAATTAATATTTGGGACCACAACATGAATATACATATATATACATTACCCCTAGCGCAGGATAGTGGCGAAACCCCCAATTAATACATCTATGGCCAGAGCACAAAATGTCAAATAAGGACTGATAATGACTATACATTCCCACTAAAAATATATATGTTATAGTAGTGACTCCTAGCGGAGGATAGTGGCAAAACCGCCAATTAATATATCTATGGCTAGAGCACAAATCTAAGCCCTAAAATGAAAAGGTTGATTTTTAATATACTCTGGGAAGAAAATATTAAACTGCTGAAGAAAGGGGAACTCTAACGGACGATAGAGGCGAAAACTAAACTAATGACCTTATCACTGACCTTATACTGAAAATAAACCCAAATAATATGTGGGGAACCAAAAATCCAAATATACGCTTAGAGTTTCCGTAGACAAATAGTAAACTGCTGAAGAAACGGGAACTCTAACGGACGATACTGGCGAAAACTACGCTAATAAGTTTCTTACTGGCACACACGTGGAGAAAATAAGCCCTATAAACAACAATTAACAAATTGAAAAAGTTTTCAAAATTTCATCAAAATCAGCCACGCCCATCATATACCGCCCATATAACTTAAAACGAATTTTTCATACAAAATTGTTTGGTCCGATAACTGCATCATTGGATTTCTGAAAATTAATTGTCGAAAATTGTATTTTTTGCCAGAAAAATACCACTGTGTGTCATAGCGGAGGATAGCAGCAACTTAAAAAAAGGAAATTTGCTTTCAGATGACAACGAAGGATCATATGGCGGGAGAGATTGTACCCATTACTTTCTGGGGACTCTTTACTGATTTTCAAAAATATGAAAGTATTGCAAGACAATATATGAATTGGAATTATATATTTGATTAGGGAAATAGGGAAAAATTTTCTCAAATCGACAATAATTCCATAAAAAAAAAGACAATCAATCTTTCTCTCGTGTATAATACGAACAACGTCGTGTTGACCTCCAATTCTTAATTAGCAGAACATAGATTTGATGACAGTAAAAACAACAACAAGAGCAACAACAAAGACAAAAATATGCCATATATGAAAAAGTTGTTCGCTCTGTGGTGGCGGTGGTGTTGTTTGCGAACCTTTCAATTGGATTCTCGAAACAACAGCCAGCCAGCCATCCATCCACATTCCAATTAAGCCAAACCAAAAGAAAGAAGAAGACAAAACGAGAAAACAAAAAACATACAATTTTTTAAATTTAAATTAAATTACTTTATTTATATTTGTGCAGTGCACTGAACGAACGCCAACGTGTATTGGCTGGCTGGCTTGCTTGCTGGCTGTGGAGCGTCAGTTGTTGTCGCTCGCTGCCAGTTGATTTTCAATTTAATGGCTGCGCTTTAGAGAGATGGTAATGGTGGTGGTGGTGGAGGCGGGTGATGTTTCAAGCCACCAGCAGCGCAAGGAAGGGGTACGAAGGGATTGTAGAAGGCCTTTATCGATGGAATCGAAGGGAATGGCCATACCAAGGTGTATTATACTATGCCACAAAAATATATATATATGTATTTTATATGGATATTTTTTTAAATAATTTGTATGGATAATTTAGAAAAAAATTAAGGATAATTAAAAAAATGTTATGAATAATTTAAAAAAATACTATGGATAATTTTTTTTTAATTTTTATGGATTTAATTATCCAAAAAATTGCATAATTTAAAAAAAATGGATATATATTTTTTTTAATTGTTAAGGATTTAATTATCAAAAAAATGGAATTGAAAAAAAATGGATTTTTTTAAAAAAAAGTTAATTTTTAAAAAATTATGGATAATTTTTCTAAATAATTCTTATGGATAAATTTTTAAAAAATTATTTTATGGATAATTAAAAAATGCTATGGAAATTAAAAAAAATACTATGAATAATTTTTTTTTAATTTTTATGGATTTAATAACCCAAAAAAAAAAATATATATATATATATATTAATTTTTATGGATTTAATTATCAAAAAAAAATGGAATTGAAAAAAATGGATTTTTTAAAAAAAAGTTGGATAATTAAAAAAAGTATGGATAATTTGTTTAAATAATTCTTATGGATAAATTTTTAAAAAATAATTTTTATGGATAATTCAAAAAATTCTATGGCTAATTTAAAAAAATACTATGCATATTTTTTTTAATTTTTATGGATATAATAATCCAAAAATTGGATAATTTTAAAAAATGGATATATATATTTTTTAATTTTTATGGATTTAATTATCAAAAAAATGGAATTGAAAAAATGGATTTACTTTTAAAAAAGTTGGATAATTAAAAAAATATGGATAATTTTTTTAAATAATTCTTATGGATAAATTTTTAAAAAATAATTTTTATGGATAATTTAAGACAAATCATGGATAATTGTTTTAAACAATTTTATGGATTATTTAAAAAAATCTATGAATATTTTTGTTTAAATATTTTATGGATAATTTTTTTTTACCAAAATTTAAATTTTCGTCGTAGGTACCCTTAATATTTGTACTCTCATTTTGGTCATTTAAGTCCGATAATAAATTAAAGGTACTCACGATGGCTACAAACGTTGCGAATTACACTTTCACATGGACACAGTGGTTTATGAACAGCCTCCACATGTAAGGATCACAAGGTTTCCTATGCAGATTCATCATAAGAATGTTTAAGTGGTGATTTTTACCCTTTTGCACAAAAGGGACCAAAAAGACCCCTATATTGAAGAGCGAGAGGGTTGAAATGTTCCACAGAAATGTTCCTCGTTGTGGTTTAAGTAATATTGCTGAACACTTCATATACGTAAAATGTAAGGAACACAAGATTTCCTATACCGATTCATCATAAAAATATTTAAGTTGTTCTTTTTATCCTTTTCTACAAAAGGGACCAAAAAGACCGATATATTGAATAGTTACAGGGTTAAAATATTCCACAAAAATGTTCCTCGTTGTGTTTTAAGTAATATTGCTGATCACATGTTATACTTAAAATGTCAGTATCACAGGGTTGCCTAGGCCTTTCATCATAAAAATGTGGAAAAAGGGAAAAATGTGGAAATACTGCTAAACCACTGTTTCTATGTGAAAGTATAATTCGCAATATTTGTAGCTATCATGAGTATCTTTAATTAAACATATAACCGGGTGTTATTGGACTTATATTTTCAAAATGAGAGTACAAATATTTAAGGTACCTTCGCCGAATATTGGAATTTTAGTAAAAAAAATATTGTAATTTTTTTAATATCGTTTTCGAATTTAGAAAGCCTAATACATCCAAAAATGTTATACATGACCCTTCAAAAAATATGTATTGCCTAGTGCTATAATCACAGTCTTTGGACCATTAAAATGGTCCTTCGAGATGAATAACTTCTATAGAGTGATTTTTTTGAGGTTAGGATTTTCATGCATTAGTATTTGACAGATCACGTGGGATTTCAGACATGGTGTCAAAGAGAAAGATGCTCAGTATGCTTTGACATTTCATCATGAATCGTCTTACAAACGAACAACGCTTGCAAATTATTGAATTTTATTATCAAAATGCGTGCTCTGTTAAGAAAGTTCATTGCGCGCTTCCATTTTATGGTCAGTTTAATCGACCCACTGAAGCGGCTATTCGGGCTATTGTGACTAAATTTCGCACCAAATTTACATTGTTGGACATTAAACCACCAACACGCTTACGTAGAGTACGAACTGAAGAAAATATCGCAGCTGTATCGGCCAGTGTTAATGATGACCACCAATTTTCGATTCGTCGCCGTTCGCACCAATTGGGTCTCTGTTACTCAAAAACGTGGAAATGCCAAAATTGGACTAAGCGGATGGACCACCTAAGACGCAGCCGCGGTCAACATTTAAATGAAATTATCTTCAAAAAGTAAATGTCATGGACCAATCTAACGTTTCAAATAAAGAACCAATGAGATTTTGCAAATTTTATGCGTTTTTTTTTTTTAAAAAAGTTATCAAGCTCTTTAAAAATCACCCTTTACATTTATCCATAGATTTTTTACATATAAATGTTGTTCTTTTTGCGTTAAAATGTTAGCTATTAAAAATAAATAGAATAATATTTTTCCGTCTTTTTTATATTTTTCGTGCCAGCAAAAATAGATTTTTCGAAAAAAAAATAATAATTTTTTCCCAGTTTTTAAGAAGATTTTTTCGAAGAAGATTTTTTCGAAAAAAAAAAAAAATAATAATTTTTTCCCAATTTTTTAAGACTGTTCCTAAACCACTATTTCTATGTGAAAGTGTTGGATTGGTTGGATTTTATAGTATTTTTTGGGGGAAGGCCTTCATTTTCCCAGCCCAAGCTAATATTCCGCCGCTGTATCCTGCACACAACTTATGTATGTATGTGTATGTGCATGTATGTACGAATGTGTGAGTGCATGAGTATGTGTTGTATTCAATTTAGGTTTCATTGATTATACGAATACGGTAACAGGCATTGATTATATTTGTCCTAAATGTTATATTGCATTGATGTTGCTGGGAGACTACGACGACGACGACGATGCGATGCTGATGTTGATAATATCGATGATGATGTTGTTGACGCTGACGACGGTAATATGCATAGCTGTTGTTGTTGTTGTAGCTGCTGTTGATTGCCTTACTCGGTAGAGATCGTCAACTACGTTGACGTTTGGCAATTTTAGGTCCAACAAAACAGTCGGTACTAGTACGACAACTACAACTACAACACTCTTCTTATTGATTCAATTTAAATCAATGCAAACAACAACATTATCGACATCAACATCAACGTCAACAACATCGACAACAAACTGCCTAAAAACAACCAAACTGAACAATATTTACCATTTTGCCTAAAGGAAGGAAGATGGACTATATGAAAGAGGAATACGACCCTTCCTTTGGAGTGATAGAATGTTCAATGGTGTTGCATCAGGGAAAGGGAAAATATAAGAAAAGAATATACGTAAAGGCAAGAGAATTCATTCTCTTTTAGCTGACTTATGCTGGGCATTATTTGATAAGAAAAAAATAATAAATAATTTCTTGTTGAAATACCCTGAATTGATACTGATATTTTTATATCTACAGCTTTCTTTTGTTCGCAGACATATAGTGAAATATGACGTAGAATATTTTTTTCATTCACATCAACCCCCTAAAATTTAGTTTTGTGCAACAATTTAGTACCAATTCGGAAAAAGTACGAAATTAATCGTAAAAATTAAATTTAAGTTTAGACTTTTTTACACAAAATGGACCAAAATGACCCCTATGTGGCGGAGCTAGAGGGTTAGAATGTTCCACAAAAATGTTCCTCGTAGTGTTTTAAGTAATGTTGCTGAACACATTCCATACTTAAAATGTAATAATCACAAGGTTTTGAGGGATAGTTTAGCACCACTTCGGAAAAAGTATAAAATTAACCCTAAAAATGAATTTTAAGTTCTGTCGTATTTCACGCATTTAAGTTTAGTTTTGAGTTTTTGTGTCTGCAGCGACTTATAGTAGAATTTTATGGCAAATATTTTTGTAGAACATTTTGACCCGTCAAACTTCTGTTTTAAGGGTGTTTTCCTACCCATTTTTACAAAAGGGACCTAAAAGACCCTTATCTGGAAGAGCTAGAGGGTTAAAATGTTCCACAAAAATTTTCCTCGTAATGTTTTAAGTAATATTGCTGAACACATCGAATACTTAAAATGTAAGGATCATAAGGTTTCCTATGCAGATTCATCATAAGAATGTTTAAGTGGTGATTTTTACCCTTTTGTACAAAAGGGACCAAAAAGACCCCTATATTGAAGAGCTAGAGGGTTAAAATGTTCCACAGAAATGTTCCTCGTTGTGGTTTAAATAATATTGCTGAACACTTCATATAAATAAAATGTAAGGAACACAAGATTTCCTATACCGATTCATCATAAGAATGTTTAAGTTGTTCTTATTATCCTTTTCTACAAAAGGGACCAAAAAGACCGATATATTGAACAGTTAGAGGGTTAAAATATTCCACAAAAATGTTCCTCGTTGTGTTTTAAGTAATATTGCTGATCACATGTTATACTTAAAATGTCAGTATCACAGGGTTGCATAGGCCTTTCATCATAAGAATGTGGAAAAAGGGAAAAAGTACGAAATTAACCCTAATATGAATTTTAAGTTTTTTTTTCTTCTTTCTGGCATTTAAGTTTAGTTTTGAGACTTGGTGTATTCAGACACTCGCAGTAGAATTTTATGGCAAATATTTTTATAGAACATTAAAACCCGTTGAAGCCATGTTTTAGGGATGTTTTTGGCCCTTTTACATAAAAGGGGCCAAAAAAGCCCCTATGTAGTGGAGCTAGAGGGTTAAAATGTTCCACAAAAATGTTCTTCATAGAGTTTTAAGTAATATTGCTGTTCACATCTTATACTTAAAATGCAAGGATCACAAGGTTTCCTATGATAATTCATCATAAGCTCATTGATTGAGAGAAGCTCTTCGGGAATGTTTGTGGGATTATTTGTATTTTTTCTTCTTTCACATATTGATCCATCTAAAGATCGATGGATTTTAAAATAGGATTTCAGTTTGCAATCCTGAAATTCCATCATTCTCTCCTAGTAACACCCCTTTTGTAGGTATATTGTCAACTCTGTAAATATGTACAATAAATTTAATATCGAATAAAAGGCTGCTGCAGTAAGTCCGCAACTAAGTATTTACCTAAATGTTCGTCACATGTACTCGTATATATATGGACATTAACAAGCGCACACACACGCACAGTTTCCTAAGAAGGAGGTACATACATAATCAGACAGCCATACACAAATGATATGAGTGTACATATACGAGGGTAGATTGAAATGTCAAAGGTATGTCTTGATTCTTAATTCATTTGTTCATTTCTTGTTAACAACCTAGTCTATTTTAGGGTAATTATTTCAGTGATGCTGGAATTTATGTAAAATTTCTTCATTCGCAATTTATAATTGAAATTTTTACTTCGTGTAAGATTTCTTCAATCGTTTTCTGTATATTTCCTCCAAGCAATTCGATATACTTTGAGAAAGGCATATGCTGGTCAACTTCTTAGAGAAAATAACTACAGGAAAACCCTATATCTCAGAGGATTTTTGGCGATTTTGATTAACTCGAAGGACCATTTTTGTGAAGCTCTAACTTCGAATTAATTATAAGTTTAAATGTTTGTGTTTGATTAACTCAGAATCGCGGGTAATCTCTGTGTGATATAGGATTTTATTGAGATATTATTTTATTCATATTACAAATATTAGGATAGGTAGTCTATTGCATTGCTCCAAAATATAAAGTAATAGTCACAATCCCAATCAAATATCTCTGATTTAAATCCAGATATTTTATAATCAAACTACTCAAAAAACTTTCGATACATAACGCTATTTTAGAGAGGCCTTTGCTGATTTTGGTCATCTCGAAGGACAATTTTTGATGAAGTTGCAAATGAAATATCTTCTCATAAAAGAAAATTAGAGAGATCCGATAATAAGAAAGGAACATTAGCTAGAATGACTGATTGAGGGTTGACAAAAGGGATCAATTAAAACGAAGCAGCTACTTTCGCTATTTTTCAGATACTCTTGTCGATTTTAGGTGTCTCCAAGTTCCATTTTTAATAAAGTTGAAGTTTTCAAATGATTTCTTCTCGAAGAAGAGTATGAGATCGTAGAGAGGACAAAGGGACCATTAGTTGTAATGACATATCGAGGAATTGCAAAGGAAACCTATTTTTCAGATGCTTCTGCACTTTTCAGCCATCTCGAATGACCATTTTTAATGTAGTTAGGTTTTCAAATGAAAGGAAGCATAAATTCTCGAAGAATTGCAGCAGATTATCGAATAGTAAGTAACATTTTTTGCTACCAGAGGTTGTTTATCCAGTTTCTGATGACCTCAAAGGACCATTTTTAATTAAGTTGCTACGAATCACATGTGATTTAGCATATTTTAAGTTTGCAAACGAAAGGTCATATGTCTTCACGAACAAGAGTATGAGATATTATAGATGACTGAGGAATCTAGAATGAAGCAATGTATCGTCTTATGATTTTTCACTGAAATTTTGGTTGATTTTGCAAAAAAAAAAATCGTATAAAATACAACCCATCATTTTTGAAAATCAAAATAAAAGAAAATATAGTAACATTGCCTTCCAAACAAGGTATATTACATTAATCGGTCAAGTATTTCAGGAGTTACACACAACGCGATTGAATGAACATAGAAAAGTTTTAGCGGATGAAATGGGACAAAATGGGATAAAAATGGTACCAATGATTCGGCAACGGCTAGAATCTTGAAATTCGGTATGTATATCCCTCTAAATAGAGGGATTTTCGAGATTACTATTTTTAAGGGATACAATTGGATAAGAGTGATACAAATGGTACCAACACCAAAACACTGAAGTTGAAATTTGAAAGTTGATTATTTTTAAATATTTTTCCCAAAAATTTCTCAAATTATTTTCAAAAAATATTAATTACAAATCATGGTCAAATTTTAAAATCAAAATTTGCTTAGATATACACGCAACTTCTAAGCCTAGCAGGTAATATCAGTACGTTTCAAATAAATATCTTTACTAAAGCAATAATTTATATATATTTTAATAAATACATAAATAAATTTATAAAATAAAAAAATCTCAGAGGCCCATATACAAAAATACTTATGGTCATTGATTTGTCACAAAATATTGAAGAAACCTGAAAAACTCCAAAATGGTTCTAATTTTTAAGATTTTTCTTCCAAAATACGGTCATGGGACCATTTTGAATCGTAGAAATTTTTCTCAAAAATTTTCAAATTAATTTCAAACAATGAATTAATTACACTATGCAACAAAAAAAAGAAAAATTGTGGGTCCAAGCCGAAAAAAAAAAAAATATTTTTTGTGTGCATTGAGGCATATTGATTCATTAAACAACTCATCAATTTTTCTATTTTATTTTTTAATTTTTTTTTACTATTTTATTTTCTTAAACTTAACATTCCTTAACTTTTTTCAAAAAATATTTTGGGTCTACAAAGGGTATCATAACTTCTACATTTATCCATAGATTTTTTACATATAAACATTGTTTGTTTGCGTTAGAATGTTGGCTATTGAAAAAATAACACAAAATAATTTTTCCGAATTTTTTCTATTTTTTATGATTTTTTTCGTGCGAGCAAAAATATAATTTTTTCGAGACAAAACTTTATTTTTTCCAAATTTTTGAAGACTGTTCCTAAACTACTATTTCTTTGGGAACGGGTAATTTGCAATATTTGTAGCCATCGTGAGTACCTTCAATTTAACATATAAACGGGTGCTATCGGATTTATATTTCCCAAATGAGAGTACAAATATTAAAGGTATCTAGGAGGAAAAATTTAATTATAGTAAAAAAAATGAAAAAAAAAAATCCACAAAATTTTTTTTTCAATATCGTTTTTGAGTTTAGAAGTCAAAATCCAAGAGAAAATGTTATATATTAACCTTGGACAAAATTTTTTAAATAAAAGATTGAAAAATTGTGTTTTAAAAAAATATTTTGGGACTACAAAGCGTATCATAATTTCTACATTTATCCGTAGATTTTTTACTTATAAACATTGTTTTTTTTTTGCGTTAGAATGTTGGCTATTAAAAAAATAAAACAAAATAATTTTTCCGAATTTTTTTCTATTTTTTATGATTTTTTTCGTGCGAGCAAAAATAGAATTTTTTAGAAACAAAACTTAATTTTTTCCAAATTTTTGAAGACTGTTCCTAAACTACTATTTCTTTGGGAACGGGTAATTTGCAATATTTGTAGCCAACGTGAGTACCTTTAATTTAAAATATAAACGGGTGCTATCGGATTTATATTTCCAAATGGGAGTACAAATATTAAAGGTATTTTAATTTTAGTAAAAAAAAAATGAAAAAAAAAAATATCCATATTTTTTTATTATCGTTTTCGAGTTTAGAAAGCCGAAATTCGTCTGAAAATGTTATGCATGATTATTCGACAAAATCTGTGTTGCATAGTTGAAGAGATTTAAAAAATCTCCAGAATTCCTATTTTCTCACTTATCGTTCTAATTGTTAAGATTTTCCTTCCGAAAAACGCTCACAGGCTATTTTAAATCGTAGAACATTTTCTAGAAATTTCTCAAATTATTTTCAAACAATTTATTAATTCCAATTAATTTTTCCCAAATTGGCAAGTTTTTCCCCATCCACCCTCGTTCACATATTTATTTCTGTATGTTCATTTAATGTGACTGTGGTTGTTGTTGTATATCTCGATGTTGTGTTTTTTTCTTTCACCATTATCGGTTTGTATACATTTAATAGCAATTAAATAAACGAATGGACATAATTTTGCTGATTTCATTGGCAAATATTTTTGGTCGGTGGTCCGGACGGCCGGCTTGGTCCGTTGGCGTGGCCACAACCAACTACTGCTCCTTGCACTTGTGTCGCCGGCATTGGGATGGGAACATACATAAATTATGTGTGGTGTATATTCATCATATGAATACATACATACATACATATGATGTAGTGCTGTTTTTTAGAGTTGTTCTGTGTTTGATTTCATCAGAACTCAGAATTTGTTTTTTTTTTTTATTTTTATGATGACCAATAGCCAAAGGAAGTATGGAATGAGGGGGAAGTGGGTTGGGAAAAACTGATTTGTTATTCGTCTCACACAGTTGACGTAGTACCGGGAGTAGTACTCGTCGTCGACGTAGTACTCATATTGTGTGGTTGTTGCTTGTTTTTTTTTTCGAGAAAATTTATTTATTTATTTGTTGATATTCCTCCAGCGAGCAATAAATTAAAAGCATGTTTTCTTGTTCCATTTAAAAAATATTGTGTTTTTTTCTGTTGTTGTCGTTTCATTTAATTTAGTTGGAAGAGTAATTTATTTGCGTTGGCCAGCAACATTGTAGGAGTTCGAGTAATGAATTACCCATAATCAGGTAATCATGCACAGTAATCATTATGGGCAGGGGGTCTTGGTAGGTGACATGGTGGATTTTGGTTAGAGTCAACCAAAGTCTCTGAGAGAATTTATTGTGGATATTGGGTATGATTCTACTAGGTAACAAAAAAGGGAAAAAATATTTTGTGTGTGCATTGACGCCTGCTGATTCATAAAATCAACAAAATATCCATATTTTTTAATTTTTTCGCTAAAATTAAAATTTTCGTTTTTTATTTTTTTGTTAATTTTTTTACTAAAATTAGAATTTTCGTCGTAGATACCTTTAATGTTTATAATCTCATTTTGGCTATATTGGATCGATCGCAACCGTTTATATGTTAAATTAAAGGTTCTGACGATGGCTATAAATATTGCGAATAACACTTTCACATAGCAGCAATGGTTTGGGAACAGTCTTTAAAAATTTGGAAAAATATTTCTTTTTTCGAAAATAAATCTATTTTTGCTGGCACGAAAAAAAATCATAAAAAAATAGAAAAACAAGTGTGAAAAATATTTTGTTTTATTTTTCAATAGCAAACATTCTAAGGTAAAAACCAATATTTAAATGTAAATAATCTATCAATAAATGTAGAAGTTATGATACTCTTTGTGGAGGCAAAATATTTTTAAAAAATTATATTTTTTTTAATTAATTATTAATTTAATTAATAAAATTAATTTTTGTTTAAAAGAAAAATTGTGCGCCCAGGCCGAAAAAATTTTTTTTCGAGTTCATAGAGGCATGCTGATTCATAAACGCAATACAAAAAAAATTGATGGATAATTTTTTTTTCTTAATTTTTTACTAAAATTAAAATTTTCGTCGTAGGTACCTTTAATATTTGTACGGTCATTTTAGATATATTGGTCCTATCGTAACCGCTTATATATTAAATTAAAGGTACGCACGATGGCTACAAATATTGCGAATTACACTTTCACATAGCAGCTGTGGTTTAGGAACAACCTCCAAAAATTTGGAGGAAAATAATTTTATTTCGAAAAAAATTTACTTTTGCTGGCACGAAAAAAAATCATAATAAATAGAAAAAATTACAAAAAAGTATCTGATTGTATTTGTTAATAGCTAACATTCTAAGGTAAAAAATAATGTTTATTTGAAAACAATCAGTTGATAAATGTAGAAGTTATGATATTCCGTAGACGCTAAATATATATATTTTTTTAAATTATAAAATTATAAAAATTGTGTGTGTGAGCCGAAAAAAATATTTTTTTGTATGCATTTGGGCATGCTGATTCATAAAATCAACGCAAAAAATTTCTATGGATAATTTTTTTTTTAATATTTTACTAAAATTAAAATTATCGTCATAGATTCCCTTAATACATTATTAATTATTTGTACTCTCATTTTGGAAGTATAAGTTCGATAAAACCCGCATATATATTCAATTATAAGTGCTCACGATAGCTACAAATATAGCGAATTACACTTTCACATAACAACAATGGTTTAGAAACAGTCTTAAAAAAATTGGAAAAAAAATATTTTTTTTTTCGAAAAAAATCTATTTTTGCTGGCACGAAAAAAAAATCGTAAAAATTAGAAAAAAAAGTCGGCAAATTATTTGGTTTCATTTTTTAATAGCTGACATTCTATGGCAAAAACCAATAATTAAATGTAAAGAATCTATGGATAACTACTGTATATGTTATGATACTCTTTATAGACGCAAACGATTTTGTTTAAATAATGATTTTTTTAATTTTTGTTTAAATAGAGCGAAAAGTACCATTATAAATTGTATTAATAAATATATTGTCTTACTTTGTAATAGCTGGTGCCTTAAAGAAGAAAACAAGGTATTTTGGAAGAAAATTTATGAATAAATGTGGAAGTTATGACCCTTATGTTGAAGTAAGGGAATTTAAAAATTTTTTTAATTTTGATTTTAATTTTTTTTCGACATGTACTTCTACCAGATGGACCATAACTTCTACATTTATGCATAGATTTTCTTTAAGAAGGCCTTGTTTTCTTCGCTAAGATGCCAACTATTACAAACTATAAAAATATTCTGTTATCTAATTTGTAAAGGAACTTTTCGCGCTATTTAAACAAAAATTAAAAAAATATGATTTTTTTTAATCTTTTGGGTCCCCAAATGGTATCATAACTTCTACATTTATTCATAGATTTTTTGCATACAAATATTGATATTTGCGTTAGAATGTTAGCTATTAAAAAATAAAATAAAATATTTTTTCTGACTTTTTTTTTATTTGTTATGATTTTTTTCTTGCCAGCAAAAATATATTTAGGACGAAAATAGTAAAAAAAATTAAAAAGATTTTTTTAACAATAAATTTACCTTAAAAAATTAATATCGTTTTCGAGTTTAGTAAGACAAAATACATCAGAAAATGCCATACATGGCCCTCGACAACATTTTTTAAACAAAAATTAAAAATTATGATTTTTTAAAAAATATTGCGGTACAAAGAGTATCACAACTTCTATATTAAATCCATAGTTTTTTTATATATAAATATTGGTTTTTGCGTTAGAATGTTAGCAGTTAAATAATAAAACAAAACATTTTATTTCGACTTTTTTTTATATTTTTTATAATTTTTTTTTCGTGGCAGCAAAAATAGTTTTTTTCGAAAAAAAAATATTGTTTCCCAAATTTTTGAAGACTGTTCCTAAACCACATTTTCTATGTGAAAGTATAATTCGCCATATTTGTAGCCATCGTGAGTACCTTTAATTTGACATATAAAGTGGTATTATCGGACTTATATTTCCCAAATGAGAATACAAATATTAAAGGTGCCTAGGACGAAAATTTTAATTTTAGTAAAAAAATAAAAAGAATTTTTTTAAAAATAAATTTGCCTTAAAAAATTAATATCGTTTTCGAGTTTCGTAAGAAAAAATACATAGGAAAATGTCATACACGACCCTCGACAACATTTTTTAAACAAAAATTAAAAATTATGATTTTTTAAAAAATATTTTGCGTTACAAAGAGTATCACAACTTCTACACTAATCCATAGTTTTTTTTACATATAAATATTGGTTTTTGCGTTACAATTTTAGCTGTTTAATAATAAATCAAAAAATGTTATTTCGACTTTTTTATATTTTTTATGATTTTTTTCGTGGCAGCAAAAATAGATTTTTTTGACAAAAAAAAATATTTTTTTCCCAAATTTTTGAAGACAGTCCCTAAACCACTGTTTCTATGTGAATGTGTAAATGGCAATATTTGTAGCCATCGTAAGTACCTTTAATTTAACATATAACATGGTGTTGTCGGTGTTATATTTACCAAATAAAAGTACAAATATTTAAGGTAACTTCGCCGAAAATTGTAATTTAAGTGAAAAAAAAATAAATAAATAAAAATATAACATTTTTTAATCTCGTTTTCGAGTTTAGAAAGCCAAAATACATCAGAAAATGTTATACACGACATTTTTCGAAATTTTTTTAAAACAAAAACTAAAACATTATTTTTTTGTAACATTTTAAGGCGTCCACGAATGGCATCATAACTTTTATATTTATCCATAGATTTTTTACATATAAATATTGGTTTTTGCGTTAGAATGTTGTCTTTAAAAAAAAATTAACAAATTATTTTTTCCAATTTTTTTCTAATTTTTTATAATTTTTTCGTGCCAGCAAAAATATTAATATAAAATATAAATATTATAAAATATTAATTGTTTCCCAATTTTTCGCAGACTGTTCCTAAATGACTGTTTCTATGTGAAAGAGTAATTCGCAATATTTGTAGCCATCGTCTGTACCTTTAATTCAACATATTAACGAGTGTTGCCGAACTTATATTTCCTAAATGAGAGTACAAATATTAAAGGTACCTAGGACGGAAATTTTAATTTAAAAAAAAAATTAAAAAAATTATCATAATTTTTTTTTTAATATCGTTTTCGAGTTTAAAATGCCAATATATATCAGAAAATATTATGTCATGACGCTTCGACAAAATTTTTGTTGCATAGTGTTTTTTGTGTCGATAATTCCCCCTCTCATTCTTATTTAATCACACCTCCTTATAATCACGAAACTTCGCTATAACTCTTCCTATTTATTCAGCTAAAAAGCATTCGTTGAACATTTTTCGTAAAAAACATTTTGTGTGTTTGGCTAGGCCAACTTTATGGTCCATAAACATCAACCCATAATTTCTTAATCTCAATATGTCACCGGAAAAAACACACCTTTGTTGTGGGACCTTTTTAAACATTTCCCCACCACAATGTGTTGATTGCTTTGATTTAAGATGTAAATATTGATATTACAAACCAGGGGGAGAGAAACTAATGTTTGTTGTTCGAATAATGTCGAACAACACCAGCATCAAGCACCACCAACACCATATGGCCGCCAAAGGGGAAACAACAACCAGCAACACATGGAAATGGAAATGGAAACAGACAACAAATTTTCAAAGCAAACTATTTGTCTAAATCTAAGATCTGATCTGAGAAAAAAATATGTATAAAATTGAATGTAGCAACGCTCACGCATGAATACTCCAAACGCACCCATTCATTCAAACAGTCATCGGTTGGCCCACTCCTAGAGCAGAGAATCGGATATGGGATGGTATGGATGATGATGGACGGACGGAATGGAGCAACGAAGCGATACGAGCGAAAACATTGCAAACTAATCAAAGCACTGTGCATGACAGGAAGACATTTGAAAATGTATCCACCGCAAATGATATGTAAATGTTTAAATTTTGTAAACAAAAGTGCAAAAAATTAAAGCAGCCCCAGCCAGCCAGCCCCACAAGGCAACGCAACGCTGGAGAAGAGTAAACCCCTCCCCTCCCCCTCCAAATGTGAGGAAATGTAGTTGTATAGCCCACGGTGGAAAAAAGCAAACAATTTGTTTAAGAAACATCAACATCAGCAACGTTGGCAACATCAGCAGCACCAACACCAATTGCAATATCTGCAACAACATCAGAAAGGAGAAAACAACATTAATGCGACACACACAGGAAAAAAAGAAATAAAGCTTACATTTGCAACATGATAAAATGTATTAATACACTCGAAAAAATATGTGTGTTGAATGCAAAAGAAATTGTCCAAATCAAATATTGATTAGAGACCGAAATAAAACAAATGAATAAAAATACTTTTTTCAACAAATTAAAAAAATATTTTGTATCCAGAGTTGCCAAATTGTCAAGCTTGAAATTTTTAGCAAGCTTTAAAATTTTAAAGGCCCATTTTCGAATACGACATATAAGAAACAAGAAGGCAAAAATATAAAATATAGAAAAAATATTTTTTAATTTAGTATTTTTTATAAAAATAAAATAATAAATTTTTTAGATTTTTTATATTTTTTATCCACAGTTGCCTCTGTTTAAAATATAAATCAATCCAAATGTGACAAATGTGAGAATTTTAAAAGCACAATTTCGTATAAAGATTTTAGAGTGTATTTAAATCTAAAGAAAAGCAAATATAAACAAGATTATATAAATTTGTATTTTTCTAAAGAAAGCAAAATGTTGTTTTTAAGATTTTTTTAATTAAATATTTTTTACTTAGGAAAAATGATTTTAATCAAATAAAAAATAATTAAAAAAAATAAATTCTCAATTATAAAAATAAGAAAAAATCCATTTTTTTTGTTTAAATAAATAAATGTAAATGATGTAAATGATTTGAACTGGGATATTGTCCTGCCTAAACACCATATTTCACCCTTTTCAAAAATAAAAAAAATATTTTTAAATAAAAAATATGTTTATATAAAAAATAAAAATATGTTTTTTTAAACATTATTTTTTGCATCCACAGTTGCCATGTTGTTCAAAATTTAACTCAATCAAAAACTGCAATCCTTTAAAAGCCCATTTTCGAATACAACAAACAATTTTTTTAAAGAAAAAAATCTGCAATAAAAAATATATATTTTATTATAGAGTATATTAAAGATAAAAATCGAATATAAAAAAGTTTTTTTTAATTTGTATTTTTCTAAAGAAAATCTTATTTTTTTAAGTGAAAATTTGTTTAAAATAAAAATGTTTTTATTTAGGAAAATGATTTTAATCGAGCCAAAAAAATATAAAAAGGAAAAAATAATTAAGTGAAGAAACATATTTTTTATTTTTGAAATAAAAAATATTTTGTTGTCACATTTGTATTTTTCTAAATTAAATGTTCAAAACATATCGAGGTCATAAGTGGCTATGAACCTTTTTCTCGAAAGTGAGTTTTTGATGCCAAACTATTCTCAGATTTGGATGTCATCTGTCATATAAATTTGTAGAACAAATTTATTTTCTAAAGCCATTTTTTTGCAAATTTTTCTGATTTGGCTATCAACTCACATGTTTGTGACTGCTTAAGTGGCTATGAACCTACAAATAATATAAATAAAATAGTTCAAAAATGGAGCAGCATAACACCGAAGGTTATAATTCTCTACAACGATTTTGTTTAAAACATTTTTCTCGATTTAGGACATATCGTACTATCAAATTCCATCATTTCGCGGTAAATAGCATTTTGGTTCCCAAGTTATCAGGCTAAAATAGGATAAATAGTGGCTGTAAAGTCAACAATTGTGAAAAGTATCTTTAGAAAAACCAGCGTAACTTTTTATCATATTGAGAATATCAAAATATTTCGGATCCGTTGGTTAGATCGCGAGAAAATCATAAAACAAAAATGTCATGTGTGAAAATCATTTTAGCCATATTTGCCGCGAAAATGAAAATTTTCCAAAAATATCCAATTTGTATTTGTTGGAGAAAATCAGTTTTTTCGCTCTCCTGAAAATAAGCGCTCGATATATTTCTTTAATAATATATATATATATATATATATTTAAAAACAAAAATATTTTTTACAGCATATTTTTTAAATATTTTTTGTATCCACATTTTCAGAAACATATTTAATTAAATACTTTTTATATTTTAATAAAAAATATTTTAATTAACAATTTTTAAATAAAAAACATTTTTTCGGTACTTCGCATTTAAAGATTTCAGAGTATTTAATATACAATAAATATAATATAAAATAAAAACATTTTTGAATGTGAAAATGTTTTTTAAGAAAAAATTTAAAAAAATGATCAAACCAAAAATTATAAGAAAGAGAATATATTTAAGAAAATTTTTATCTGATTTGAACTGGGATATTGTCCTGGCTCAAGACCATTTTGCATCTATATTTAATAGAATTTCGAACAGACAAGCAGAAAATAAAAATAAGAAAATTTTTTTTTCAACTATTCAACCGTTGAACTATTATTTGTGGGGTGCCCTCAGCAGCCATTTGAATGAAATTATTTTCCATTATTAACCGGAAGGATTGTACTTTCAAATAAAAAACAGAAATTGGAGAAAATATCCAGTTGTTTTTTTTATAGCATTTTCAAAAAAAAGTTATTTGCGGACCCTATACTTTTATAACATATTTTTAATAAATATTTTTGTTTCAAAAATATTTCTTTTATAAAATATATTTTTTAATCCATTAACGCGCAACGAAATCTATTGATTTGTTGTTTGGCGTTAAACAGGTGTCCTCATATGGGGACAGTGAAAATGGGTTAAAATAAATAAATAAATAGGAAATATATATTTTCTTTTGTATCCACAGTTGCATTTTTAATATATATATATATAAGAAAAAGTCTTTTTTATTTTTGTTTAATAATGTTTTTGTATCCACAGTAGGCAAGTTGTTAAAAATTAAAGAAACCTGGCAAGCTTGAAGATTTTAAAACCGCAAGCAGAAAATATAATTAAGAAAAATTCCTTTTATTTTTGTATTATTTTTAAAATAAAATGTTTTTTAATATTTTTTTTTTTCAAAATTTAATTAAATAATTTTTTTAAACAATTTTTGTTCTTCAAAAATATATTTTTTTTAAATATTTTTTGTGCCTGCAGTTACAAGTAAAAAATGTAAATATTTTTTATAATGAAAAAAATATTTTGTTTTTAAATTTTTTTTTTCAAAGTTTTGCAAAATTTTAGTTCGGTGGAATATTTTGTTTATCAGCGCTTCTAAGTTGTCGTATGTGACCGCTGGTACTAATATGAACCCTGATTTAAGTCAAAGACATACATTCGTTGCGAAAGTTCTGACGAGATGGGGTGGCGCCCATCGAAACTGCGCAGTCAACTTTTAGCTGCAACAATAAAGTCTCACTTTGCCTTTTTGCTAATTTTGGGTTCTGCTGAAGACTTCAGCACAACCTTTGGTTTTAAACCAAAATAAATGACAACACAAACCTGAAATTTCTAAAAACTCATTTTCGAATAGAGTGTTTGGTGTATATTAAAAATAAACAAACACAAATGGGTGATTCCAGTGGGACGGGTGTGGCACTTTCTTAAATATTTTCTTCCATGACCATTGAATGAGATTTTTACGATATTATCAAATGAAAACGTCTGCTTAATCGGTATAGTATTGCAAATATAAATATGCATTATTGTTTTAAATATTGGAGATATACCACAAACTTGAGCGTCACGGATGTGACCTTTAATTTGAAGAAAATCTTGAGGTTTTACTTAATTTCTTGAATTTTGTAATGTTTTTTCTATGACATGACTGTATTCATTTTTGCTAATCAAGAGAGTGACATTACTTTACGAATATAGGAAAGATATAATATTTAAATTGACGAAAATTTATTTAAGATATTGGACTACAACTAGAAAAGTAAATGAACAGACCTACTGTTGCCATTATATTTTTGAAACATAATCAAAAAATATGTTATTTTAAATAACAAATTGATTTTGAAATTTTATGCGAATTAAAGTGGGAACACCCAAATATAATCAAGTATTTTTAATTTATATTTTTTTTTTAAGAAAAATATTTTTAAAGCAATTTTTTTAGAAAAAAAAATAGTTTTAAACTAAAAATGTTTTTATTTAGGAAAAATAAAAAATTGTTAAAAATAAATAAAAATTAATAAAAAATAAAACAAAATTATGTTTTTATTTAAGTATATTTTTTTATTAAAAAAAATTAAAAAATACTAAAACATTTTTTGTTATTTAGTTATGTTTTTTGAATATAATACATTCGAATGTCATTTATTTCGTTAAAGTTTTTTGTTTCTTACGAAGGAAATTTTGGTTTTGTAATGCATTCATATTTCATATGCTGTGTGGGGATAACTCATCAGTGGATCTTCTGTATGGAGTGCCATGTTGTCAGCAGCCGTATATATATTTACATTTTTGCAAATTTACAAACCTCGGCGTAAGGCGCTTTTGAAGAATGTTATGATCGACCTAAAACCTTTCGCAATATCAATGGACTGTAGGCTAATAGATTTTCAGCACTATACAGCTTTCTATCCATGAAGATTTAACTTTTTATAGGTTCAGGTGTAAACTTTCAAAACTACGATTTGTTTGGCTAAATACTTTGGACGAATTTTGTTATTTTTGTGTTATACAACTTTATTATTTATTTATATATTATATACATTTTTATGTATATAACATAATAAAATAATTTTCGATAAAGATTTCAAGGTTTGTTTTTCTCTGAGTGTTTTTATTGTGACTGCAGGATACAACAATGTACACAATGTATGCAAAATAACAAAACTATCAACGTACGAAAATGTAGGCATGCATGGCCATAATGAAAGACAGACAGATGGACGGACGGACGGACGGAGAGACACGGAAATTGATTTATAAATTTTGTTGAATTACAATTTTTTATACGAGATTACGAACATTGCGTACAAAATACTACCAACACAACTCCTGGCTAAAGCGCAAAGACAACAACACGGACGGACAGACGGACGAATAAATAAGAAGTCTGTCAGATCGGACCAGGCCAGACCAGACCTGGTCAGGCTAAAAGCAGACTGGCAGACACCAGTTGTTCAATAGCAATTTGTTTAACGTTTTATAAACAGCTTTAGCCATATTTTATACCTCAATTATTTTACTGCCATCCATGACTGTCTGCAGTCTTGTGGTGGTGGTGCCACGACAGTCTCAATAAAATTTCAATTTCCACATTTTGCCGGCCGACGAACGACGATCGATGTCTTCCTTTGGCTGTTAATCTTAATGTGCCAATGTGTGTGTGTTTGTATGTGTGCAGTTACCAGCTAAGCTAACTGGTATAAGACACTAGAATTGTGTTCAATTCCCTAACCGGGCAGCTTTGCTCTGGGGTGACTTGAACAACGTCTGTAAGCCCCAGCTTAGCGGGCACATTAACGATATATCTTCGTTGGCTGTGCAGCGCATGCGCGACTGTCTGTGGCAGCCAATGATGCATGATGCATTCACACAATCGTGTTATTATTATGATCGTATAACAACATCACACTCACTTCATTATCGATCGATCGAACGAATGATCGAACGATCATCCAATCGCCTGCAATTTCAATAATTCTCAAAGACAATTTGGATTTATTTTTTAAAAAAGGCATGAAATTTGAATTGATTTTCAGATTTTATTATTTTTGTAGAATAAGAAAAAACTTGGTAATTTCTTAATAAACATTTAAATTGATTTCTTCTTTGAAAAGCCAACAAAATTTCGGTTGCCAGAAACTTGTTTCGAAAGCCAAGACTGTTTAATTAATGGACTGTATTGGAATCGATATAGCTTCAAAAAAAAAAGAAACTTGAAAATGTAATGTTGGCGAAAAAAATACATATAAATAATGTGATAGGAATCAATTCCACAAACCCAAAAACCCCACCAATGTTTCTTAGACATGCCGATGATCTGTAAACATGAGTTTTATTTGTTTTCCGCAAAACAAAAGAACAAGATAAAACTTCAGGGGGAGATGGCACAGTGAGATTGAGAAACAGAAAAGTTTGAAAAAAAGTCATCATCAGCCTACAGCAAATGGTAATGTGAAAGATTTCAAATAGATCATATATTTCAATTTTGAAAATTTAAATATATATACGACTGATGACAACAGGGTAACACAAGCACCCTATGTAGAAGTTCCACTGATGAGTTATTCCCTAGCAGAATACGAAATAAATCTGCCTGGCCGATTTCAACGCCAATTTAACTTCCATATTTGTCCTGATTTGAGATATTTGTTCAATAACAAATCAGCTGTTTAAAATTCTTTCTCAAAATTACCGACAAACCTTGTTATCGACCATTTAAACCTCGTTATCGACATTTCAAACCTTGTTATCGACATTTCAGCCCTTGTTATCGACATTTCAAACATTGTTATCTGTTTAACTAATACCATCGTTCCTGTTCTGTAAATCGAGCGAATTGGAAATGCGCTCCCATTATATTCCAATGCGAGAGTTAAACCATTTGACCCAGTGTTCGATTAATCGAACGTTGAACATTAAGAATCAGCGAAAAATGAATTTGGCTGGGCTTTAATGGGTTAATTCAATTTCAATTATACAAAAAATATGTTTAAATTTTTTTGTAGAATTCACAAAAATCAAATTTCAAATAAACAGAAGGAAAGTGAACCTATTATTAAATTATTTATCACTCCCTTTTATAGACGAAAATCTATAAATGTTGTTTTTTACGAAAATCAAGAGGGGTGGGATAGTTGCATGACTTTTCGATTCCCCTATATGTTAGAACCCCTAATTTTGTGAGGTTCGGAAAAAAGTCATGAGCCAAAAAATGGGGGTGGTGCAGTTAGGGTAAATGGGCGTTCATCGGGGTCTAAGGTGGAGAAAAGATGCGTAAAAATACACAAAAAAGACCACAAACTGTTTCGTAGTCGCCCCCAGAGGGTAAAAATCGGGAAATTGGATCGACCCCATTAATTTTCCAAATGTAGCCACATGTATGACCAACCCACGATATTTTTTTCAGCTTCAATAATTTGCTCTCCCCAAAATTTTTTTCGAATACACATACTATCCCACACCAACTCCATAAGGGGACTTCTATACAAAAATTAAATTTTAACTGCCCCAATTTGCTCCCACCGCTCTAAGTGCCCCAAGGAGGCTTCTAGTGTAGTCAAATGTAAGACCGACCACCAATATTTTCTCCGAACATACCTAATCTCCCTTAAGGGGGCATACATTTTTAATTGTTTATAATTTTTTTTATGCAAGAAAGGACCAAAACTGCCCAGGCGTCGCCCCTAGAGGGGAGACATGTAAGTTGATCCCATTAATTTTCACTCCCCAAAAATTTCCCCAAACATACATACCCTCTATACCCACTCTTTAATCCATTACCACCCTCTGTCCCCATATGAGAACACCTGTTTAGTGCGTAACATATGAACAACAATTTTTCTGGGCGTTAATGGGTTAATACAAAAATTAAATTTTTATGCCAAGCAAAAGCAAATTTTTTATAAAATTTGCTCCCACCGCTCTTGTCAAATATAAAAAATTTTACAACGGCTCTTTTGAATAGACTAAGATAATAGGTAAGATTAATAGCTTTGGTAGGTTTGAAGATTTTGAAAAAAGTTAGAAATATGTTTCCAAAATTGGTCCTTCGAGATGATAAAAAAGGTGATTCGAAACGAAGAAAAATGATGCATCGAGGGGTCCTTCGAGACAACCAAATATTGTATTTCGAGACGAACAAAAATGTTTATTCGGGACGCCGAAAATGGTACTTTGAATCAGCAAAAATGGTCCTTCGAGTCAACCCTGAAATAAATCTGAGAATTTTAATGAAATATTAAGAAATTCATGACGACCAAATGAAGAAGAAAAAAAAACAATTAGAAAAATCCAGGAAGAATTAATTAATTAATAACAGTACTAGTTTTGAAAATTAAAAAAAGAAATTTTTTTCAAAAGTGGTCCTTCGAGACAATCATAAATTGTATTTCAAGTCGAGGAAAATATGCTTCGAGGCGACTAAAAAAGTATCCTTCGAGAAAACCAAAATTATATTTCAATACGACGAAAACTGGTCCTTCGAAGCAATCAAAAATTGTATTTCGAGTCAGACAAAAATGGTCCTTCGAGTCAACCCTTAAATGGAGAATAATTGTACCGGGCATTTAAGAAAGTTGAATGCTATAAATATTAAGAAATTCATGACGACTAAATGGACCATGAATAAATAGGGAAGCTATAGACTACTGAAAGTTAGAAAATTAAAAAATAAAGAAAAATGTTTCTAGAGATTCGAGACAACAATTGTATCAATAAAATGGTTATTCGAGAAATTCTTAGGCGACAAACCAAAAAATCCTTCGAAACGATGAAAAACGGAGACAACCAAAAAAAATGTATTTTCAGACCACCAAAAATAGTTCTTCGAGGCGACTAAAAATGATGTTTCGAGGTAAAAAATAGTTCTTCGAGACAATCAAAAATTATACTTCGGGACAATCATATTTCGAGACGAACAAAAATGGTTATTCGAGGCGGCGAAAAATTGAGCTTCGTGTCAGCCAAAAATTTTCCTTCGAGTTAGCAAAAAAAAAATAAAATTAAAAACAAAAAAATAAAGAAATATTTTTCTAAAAATGGTGCTTCGAGACGAAGATGAAATATAGAGATTCGAGACAACCAAAAGTTATACAAATAGAAATGGTTATTCCAGAAATTCTGATAGTTTGGCGACCAACCCAAAAAGATCCCTCGAGACAATAATAAAATAAAAAAATCGAACCAAAATAGCGACTAAAAATGGTCTTTCGAGGCAATTAATGATTGATTTTGAGACTACAAAAAATGACACTTCGAGATAACAAAATATGGTCCTTCGAGACGAACAAAAATAGTTGTTGGAGACGTCGAAAAAGTGATCCTTCGAGTCAGCCAGAAAAAATTAAAATTAAAAAAGAAAGAGAAAACTGTTTCTAAAAATGGTGCTTCAAGACGAAGATGAGAAATAGAGATTTTTCGAGAAATTCTGAGAATTTGTTGACCAACCAAAAAAGATCAAAAAAATGTATTTTCAGAAATAATAAAAAATGATGCTTCGAGACAAACAAAAATTTTATTTCGAGATGGCGAAAAATGGTCCCTCAAGACAACAAACAAATTACCTAGAGGCGGCGAAAACGGATAATGTTGTGAAGCAAAAATTTGACTTGTTTAATGATCTCCACACGTAGTCTAAATCACCTCGAATGTGCCATTTCGACCCACAGATGTCGTCATACCACATAATTGCCGAAATTGGTACTTCGAGACAATCAAGAAAGGCCCTTCGAGGCGAGCAAAAGTGATCATTCGAGGTGATCAAAAATGATACTAAGAGAATACCATAAAATGGTCCTTCGAGACAACCAAAACTGCTCAGTCGCGGCGTCCAAAAGTGGCCCTACAAGAATAATAAAAAATAAATGATTCGAGACGACTAAAAATGGTCCTTCGAGAAGGTCAAAAATTTAACTTCGAGACTATCAGAAATGGTCCTTCAAGAATGGTACATCGAGGCGACCAACAATTGTCATACAAGAATATCAAAAAAGAAGGTCCTTCGAGATGACAAAAATGGTCTTTGTTTGTCTCAAAACTTGTCATTCGAGGATACCAAAAATGGCCTTACGAGACGATCAGAGATTCGAGATGACAAAAAATGGTCCTTCGAGGTGACGAAAAACTGTCTACAATCAAAAAAAAAATCAAAACTTGCATTTGGAGACAAACAAAAGTGGTTCTACGAAATGGTGAAAAATGATGCTTTAAATCAGCAAAAATGCTTTGATGATATAGAAAATAATATTTTTTATTTAATTGTCAGTTACGCTCTTTTAGAATTAGGGTAACTAAAAAATAACCCTCGAAATTTTCTCTAATTTTGAAAACCTCATCACAGTAGCAATTTCGTTACACTGTGCCAGCACATTGGTTACGTTTCGTAAATGAAAAAGAAGTAACCATAAATTACACAAAGAAATAAAATCAAATACAACTTGACTCAACACAATAAATACAAATTATTATTGTTATTTAAATCGACAACAACATCATCAATAATGGCAGCACCAAGAAGAAGAAGAAACGAAAAACAACGAAGGCATTTAAATATGCTGGCTGGCTGTACGAAAGACATAAATTTACGCATATTTATGAAAAGTGGTGGAGAGGGAGAGCGAAAAAGAGGAAAGAAAAACGATTAAAAAATAAAGAACTTCACACCCAGCACTCAAGTTAAATTATCAACAAACGGCCACAACAACCACCGAGGCTTTAATACAAATGACGTTTAAACAACAAACCTGGCCAATATAATCACGTTGATCTTCATTAACCGAATACAAATACAACGTCATAATCATGAAACGCCAAAGCCAAAAACAAGGTAACACGGGACAACGAAATCCAAACCCCAGGTTTGCAGTGTCTGAACAACACCATCAGCATCAGCCAACAACACGGCGGCGGCGGCGGCCTAGTCTGCTGGCTAAGGCGCAGTTAGAAGACCAGCATCAAAAACACATGGACGGGTGGACGGACAACCAGACAACGAACAGAAGAATACGGCGAGTAAGCGACCTTATCACTGGTAACGACTTTAAGCCCGGCAGGCATACACCAGCAACAACAACAACACAACAGTAATAATAACAAAGCCAGCATCAACAACATTTATCCATTTCTACCTTTAACCGAGCCGAGCCGAACCGTACGTATGTTTCAATGAAACCCCAGCCCCAAAATCATCAGCATCATGATATGTACCATCGGCTGGGTTGGGACCGGTGAGTTTGCTGCGGCTGTTGCTACTGCTGCTAACCAGCCATTCAGCCAGCCAGCCGGCCAGCAGTATTTTGTTATAACGTTTACACGACTGAACGCTGAAGTTAAAATTTTAACAACAACCCGGAGGAGGTCAGGCAGGCGAACAAGCGGACGGACGGACGCACGGCCAGCAGCCCGCTATAAAGTACGAACGATAAGTACTTAACAGAGAACAACAGCAACAACGACAGCAGCAACAACACAACAAGCCAACAACGAGGCTTAAATCATGCCAACTTAGTTAAGCTTGTTGCACGTTTTTTAATGCCCGTTTTTTTTTTGTTGGTGGGTTCAACTCCTCTTAGTGCTGATGGTTGTTAATGTTGTTGCGAGGTTGGTGTAATAAGTGTGGTATGAATACTGGACCAAAATTGTTCCCACGAGACAAACAGAAAAATGGTCCTTCGAGACGATCAAAAGCAGACCTACGAGAAGATCAAAAATGATAATTCCCGACAACCAAAAAAGATACAGTAGAGGACTACCAAAAGTGGACGAAACTAGAATTCTAGTTTTCGAGATATCGGACAATCAAAATTCGATATATATAACCGATATCTGAAAAACTATATATCTCCGATCTCAAACGGAATTTGGACCAGGACTTTTTTTGGCAAATATTCTACTTACCAAGGACTAAATAATTGCCTTTGGAATACGCGATTCATGTATTCGAGTTTTCGAGATATCGCCTCTTCAATGTCACAACAATACATGTGCTAAAATGGCCTATTTTGTATAGTTTTTGGACTTTTGACTGATCCGATGCATTCAAATAATTGGAACGGAAAATATTGTTAAAAAACAATTACATAATTCCTTTTATTTTTATTATTTTTAGTGTTTTTATTTAAAAAAATATTTTTTAATACGTTCCACAAGCTAAATTGCGACAACAAAAAATTATATTTCAAGACGACGAAAAATGGTACTACGAGGTGACTAAAAATGATCCTTCCAGACAACCAAAAATTATACTTTGAGACGATGAAAAATGGCACTTTGAGGTGACTAAAAAATGGTCCTTCGAGACAACCAAAAATTATAAAACAAAGGTCCTTCGAAGCAATCAAAAAGAAGATCAAAAATTTAATTACCTGCAACTAAAAAAATTGACCAAAAATGGACTTTGGAGATACCAGAAATGACACTTTGAAAAGACAAATATGGTCCTTCGAGGCGACTAAAAAATGGCCCTTCGAGACAACCTAAAATTATATTTCGAAGCGAGGGAAAAATTGTCCTTCGGGACAACCAAAAATTATACTTTGAGACGATGAAAAATGACACTTTGAGGTGACTAAAAAAATGGTCCTTCGAAGCAATATAAATTACATTTCGAGAAAATGGTTTTTCGAGGTGACTAAAAAATGGTTCTTCGAGACTAAAATTGTATTTCGAGACGAACAAAAACTATTATTCGAGACGGCGAAAAATGGTCCCTCGAGTCAACCCTGCTTCGAAACGGCAAAAAAGGGTACTTCAGGACGACCAAGTAGGGTCATTCGAGAAGAACAAAAAATGTTCTTTCGAGATGGCCAAAAAATGGTTATTTTAGGCGACCAGAAATGATGCAACCAACCACTTGACCAAAAAAGGTTCTTTGAAAGGACCAACAATAGTCCTTCGAGAAGATTAAAAAAAAATGGTCCTTCGAGACGACCAAAAAATGTCGTATTATGTGTTTTTCGACGACAACAAGAAACCATGCTTCGAAAAGACCAAAAAAGATACTTCAAGACGACCAAATAAGGGCCTTCGAGATAAAGAAAAAATGGCCCTTCGAAACGATCAAAAATGGACTACCAAACGTGATGATACGAAATGGAAAAAAAGACGACGAAGAAGATGGTCCTTCTAGACAATCAAAAAAATGTATTTTCAGACCAATAAAAACTATTCTTCGAGGCGACTAAAAATGGTCTATTGAGACAATTAAAAATACATTTCGACGAGACTACTAAAAATTGCACTTCTGGGCAACAAAAAATGGTTCTTCGAAACAATCAAAAATTGAACAATCAAATCGAACAAAAATGGCTATTCGATAGGGCGAAAATAGTGCCTTGAATTAGCAAAAAATGGTCCCTCGCGTCAACCCTGAAATAAATATGAGGGACTACCAAAATGGACTGTGGAGACTACAAGAAATGACACATTGTAAAGATCAAATGTGGTCCTTCGAGAGGAATAATCTTCGACGCAATCTTCAACCAAAAATCTTCAGCAAGAATGGTCCTTCGAGACAGCCCAAAATGGTTTTTGATGACCAAAAAATGGTGCATCCATTCGACCAAAACATATCGAAAACAAGTGCTTCGAGGCGAAAAAAAAACACAAAAAAAAGTACAATTTTGTGGCGACAAAAAAAAATAAAAAACAAAAAATATGGAGATAGTTTTTTTAATTTTTTCCTAAATCGAGGCGACAAAAAAAACTAAAAAAATAAGATTTTTTTAATTTTTCTCCTAAAATTTCAATTTTCGAGGCGACAAAAAAAACACAAAAAAAATACAATTTTGTGGCGACAAAAAAAATAAAAAACAAAAAAATATGGAGATAGTTTTTTAATTTCTTCCTAAAATTTAAATTTAATTTCTTTAATATTTGTTCACTTATTTTGGGATGATCGCACCTATAGGATCATACATGCTGTTCAATGTTCAATTAAAGGTAATTATGATGGCTACAAATGTTGCGAATTTCATTTTCACATAGAAACAGTGGTTTAGGAGCAGTCTCCCAAGAATTGAAACTTGGATTGGATTTGGATTTTGTAGAAAAAAATGGGAAAAAATCATAAAAATAGAAAAAAAGAAATCGAAAAAAAGTATTTTCTTTAATTTTTTAATTGTAAGGCAGAAAACAGTGTCTAAATGTAAAAGTCTAGGGATAAATGTAGAAGTTATGACACTCTTTGAAGACACAAAAGATTTTTTTAAATCTTGATTTTTTTTTAATCTTGATTTTTTTTAAAATATTGATTTTTTTTTTAATCTTGATTTTTTAAATTTTGGATTAAACTCCGCGAAAACCTGCTTTAGAAATTAGATAAATAGCTAGGTATCCTAACGAAGAAAACAAGGTCTATTTGAAAAAAATCTATAGATAAATGTAGAAGTTATGAGACTAATTGTAGAAGTAAGGGAACCTCAAAAATCTGTTATCAAATGTTTACTTTAATTAATTTAGTTATTCTACATTTATGTCTAGATTGAATGCAGAAATGTACTTTTCAGACGACAAGAAAATTTTCTTCGAGACGTCGAAAAACGGTGATTAGAGATATAATTACCAGGAGCTAAACGAACAGAAAAAAATAATAAATAATTTCTTGTTTAAATACCTCCAAATTAATACTGATATTTTATTTATATATATTATATCTACATCATTCTTTTGTACGTTGACTTATAGTGAAATTTGACGTAGAAAATATTTTTACACTCACAACACCCACCTAAAATACAGTTTTCTAGGAGAGTTTAGCAACAATTCGGAAAAAGTTCAAAATTAACCCTAACCCTGAGTTTTTTTATTTTTTTTTTTACACAAAACTTGTGTGATTTCTGGCATTTAAGTTGAGTTTTGGTGTATTCAGAGACTTATTGTAGAATTTCATGGCAAATATTTTTGTAGAAAATATTGAACAGTTAAACCTCTGTTTTGGGGGTGTTCGTTTACCCTTTTGCACAAAAGGAACCAAAAAAAACCCTGAATTGAGAAGCAAATATTTTTGTAGAACATGTTGACGCGTTAAACTCCTGTTTTGTGAGTGTTTTTTACCATTTTGCACAAAAGGTACCAAAAACACCCCTATATTGATGAGCTAGAGGGTTAAAATATTCCACAAATATGTTCCTCGTAATGTTTTAAGTAATATTGTTGTACACATCCTATACTTAAAAGGAAAGGATCACAAGGTTTCCTATGCTGTTTCATCATAAGAATGGTGCTTTTTACACTTTTATACAAAAGGACCAAAAATACCCCTGCCTTGAGGAGCTAGATGGTTGAAATGTTCCTCGTAGTGTTTTAAGTAATATTAATAAACACATCGTATGCTTAAAATGTAGGGATCGCAAAGTATCCTATGACGATCATCATAAGAATGTGCAAAAGTGTGTAAAAAATGGTCCTTCGATGTGACAAAAATATAGAATCTTAAGTTTCTCTTATGTTTATCCAAAATTTCTGTACAAATGATAAGGTAACTACAGGTGGATTGTTTTCAAATCTGAAGTAACAAACTATGCTCTGGAAGACCTGAGATTATATTAAATTTATATTTACAAATAAATTAATCATTAAAAGAGGAGTACCTTTACGAACCTTATGGCACAGCCCTCTTACAAATTCTGACATTAAACTTAAGCTGGGTGTAGAATTGACAGCAGTACCAACAACAACCAAAAACACAACAGACAGTGGGTTAAGAAAATGCTGGTTTCCATTACAATCATTTAAAGGCTGCCTATTTAGCTGCGTTTTTTGTTGGTTATCTTTTGGTAAGAAACAATAACGAAATTATAATGAAACGTTTCTGTTTCTGTTTCGTTTTTGTTTTTTTTGATACTTTGAACAAAAGATGTAATAAAAAATATGAAATATTGGAAAAAAAAAAAACAGAAAAAAACAAAAGAATAAGAAGAGCATAACACAACTCAAACTCAAAATGTGTGAAAGGTCAAAGAGGTTCAATTATAAAACAAAAAAATGAAAGGCTTGGATTTATGATAGCCAGCAATTGGGTATCAAGCTATCATTGATACTACAATGATAGAGACATCATCGAATTAATCAATATCTTTATGTAAGTAAGATTGTTCCACAGAAACTAAACCCTTACAAAGAAAACATGATAAGAAAGTAAAAAAAGATCGAAGAGATTGCATTGAAGGGGAACTTTCTAAACTGCGGCAACTTTTCTATAAGAAAAGTAGCTCAGCTATAAACTGAGGCAACTTTTCTATAAGAAAAGTAGCTCAGCTATAAACTGCGGCGACTTTTCTATAAGAAAAGTAGCTCAGCTATATACTGCGGCAATTTTTCTATAAGAAAAGTAGCTCAGTTAGAAACTGCTGCAACTTTTCTATAAGAAAAGTAGCTCAGTTAGAAACTGCTGCGACTTTTCTATAAGAAAAGTAGCTCAGTTAGAAACTGCTGCAACTTTTCTATAAGAAAAGTAGCTCAGCTATAAACTGAGGCAACTTTTCTATAAGAAAAGTAGCTTAGCTATAAACTGCGGCAACTTTTCTATAAGAAAAGTAGCTTAGCTATAAACTGAGGCAACTTTTCTATAAGAAAAGTAGCTTAGCTATAAACTGCGGCAACTTTTCTATAAGAAAAGTAGCTTAGCTATAAACTGCGGCAACTTTTCTATAAGAAAAGTAGCTTAGCTATAAACTGCGGCAACTTTTCTATAAGAAAAGTAGCTCAGCTATAAACTGAGGAAACTTTTCTATAAGAAAAGTAGCTCAGCTATAAACAGAGGCAACTTTTCTATAAGAAAAGTAGCTCAGCTATAAACTGAGGCAACTTTTCTATAAGCGGCAACTTTTCTATAAGAAAAGGTGGCTCAGTTATAAACTGCGGCAACTTTTCTATAAGAAAAGGTCGCTCAGGTATAAACTGCGGCAACTTTTCTATAAGAAAAGGTAGCTCAGTTAGAAACTGCGGCAACTTTTCTATAAGAAAAGTAGCTCAGCTATAAACTAAGGCAAATTTCTATAAGAAAAGTAGCTCAGTTATAAACTGAGACAACTTTTCTATAAGAAAAGTAGCTCAGCTATAAACTGAGGCAACTTTTCTATAAGAAAAGTAGCTCAGCTATAAACTGAGGCAACTTTTCTATAAGAAAAGTAGCTCAGCTATAAACTGAGGCAACTTTTCTATAAGAAAAGTAGCTCAGTTATAAACTGGCCCATGTTTTCTATAAGAAAAGTAGCTCAGTTCTAAACTGGCCCATGTTGTCTATAAGAAAAGTAGCTCAGCTATAAATTGAGCCTTTCGGTATAACTTAGCGACTTTTCTATAAAAAAAGTAGCTCAGCTATAAACTGAGGCAACTTTTCTATCAGAAAAGTAGCTCAGTTATAAACTGCGGAAACTTTTCTATAAGAAAAGTAGCTCAGCTATAAACTGAGGCAACTTTTCTATAAGAAAAGTAGCTCAGCTATAAACTGAGGCAACCTTTCTATAAGAAAAGTAGCTCAGCTATAAACTGAGGCAACTTTTCTATAAGAAAAGTAGCTCAGCTATAAACTGAGGCAACTTTTCTATAAGAAAAGTAGCTCAGCTATAAACTGAGGCAACTTTTCTATAAGAAAAGTAGCTCAGCTATAAACTGCGGCAACTTTTCTATAAGAAAAGTAGCTCAGCTATAAACTGAGGCAACTTTTCTATAAGAAAAGTAGCTCAGTTATAAACTGCGGCTACTTTTCTATAAGAAAAGTAGCTCAGTTAGAAACTGCGGCAACTTTTCTATAAGAAAAGGTGGCTCAGTTATAAACTGCGGCAACTTTTCTATAAGAAAAGTAGCTCAGTTATAAACTGCGGCAACTTTTCTATAAGAAAAGTAGCTCAGCTATAAACTGAGGCAACTTTTCTATAAGAAAAGTAGCTCAGCTATAAACTGAGGCAACTTTTCTATAAGCGGCAACTTTTCTATAAAAAAAGGTGGCTCAGTTATAAACTGCGGCAACTTTTCTATAAGAAAAGGTCGCTCAGTTATAAACTGCGGCAACTTTTCTATAAGAAAAGGTAGCTCAGTTAGAAACTGCGGCAACTTTTCTATAAGAAAAGTAGCTCAGCTATAAACTAAGGCAAATTTCTATAAGAAAAGTAGCTCAGTTATAAACTGAGACAACTTTTCTATAAGAAAAGTAGCTCAGCTATAAACTGAGGCAACTTTTCTATAAGAAAAGTAGCTCAGCTATAAACTGAGGCAACTTTTCTATAAGAAAAGTAGCTCAGCTATAAACTGAGGCAACTTTTCTATAAGAAAAGTAGCTCAGCTATAAACTGAGGCAACTTTTCTATAAGAAAATGTAGCTCATTAGCTCTAGGTCTAAACTAGTTAATTGAACTATTTTCGAAATTTAATATTTTGAATTTGTATTTGTCATTTTTTTAGTTTTTCTCTCCGTGTATTTGACCAAAACACATAAAAATTCTTTATTTACCCCTTGTTTTGTTTACGGGTTAATTCGATTATTAGTAAATTATGCAAATGATGGTCGGTCGTTTTAGCTTTTTTCTGTTTGTTTGTTTTTTGTTCGCTCGTTCGTTTGTTCGCTTTTAATTTATTCAATATATTCCGCTCAAATTAATCTTTTTCTATTTAACAAGTGTTAAATTATTATTGAAAATTAGAAGAGCAGAGCAAAAAGCAACAAACTTATACCGATAAATTTGGAATAAATTTATCTATTTGGAATCCATCGATCGCACACACAACAGACGTCTCATAAAAAAATCACTAACACACGAAATTTGCATAGTTTCAAAATATTTATATTTCACTCACATGCGAGCGACTATGGCGTCTTTTGTTGTCGTTGTCGCTGTCGTGCTTTTCTTTGATGTTGGCCGCCGTCAATTTTTAGTTTTTGGAGGGGACCTGAAGGGATTTCGGGCATTTTGAAAGTGAGTGTTGGATGTGAGTGACACTGACTTGTTAGGTTTTTATTGTCATGTAAAAATGTTGGGCCGCCATTATTCTCGTCTTTGGTGTTGTCATTAAAATATTTAAAGTTGATAATATCTTCTTTTTTGAAAACCTTTAAGATTTTCTTTAAACTCAAAATTCCAAAGAAACTAATGGAGGTGTTTATTTGGGGGACGCTCTTTTCTTATTCAAATTTTGCAAAACAAGACCTCAAGTAAGACGGCAGACATCTAGTAAACAGACTGAAGTGGAGTTGATTAGGGTGATGGCGGAACACTCTTCCGCCACATATAAAACTATGTTTAAATTAGAACTGGGGAACTTTTTTTCTAGAAAAGTTGGCTCAGTTTATAACACAGCTACCTTTTCTTACAGAAAAGTTGCCGCAGTTTCCAACAGAGCTACTTTTCTTATAGAAAAGTTGCCGCAGTTTCCAACTGAGCTACTTTTCTTATAGAAAAGTTGCCGCAGTTTCCAACTGAGCTACTTTTCTTATAGAAAAGTTGCCGCAGTTTCCAACTGAACAACTTTTCTTATAGAAAAGTTGCCGCAGTTTCCAACTGAGCTACTTTTCTTATAGAAAAGTTGCCGCAGTTTCCAACTGAGCTACTTTTCTTATAGAAAAGTTGCCGCAGTTTCCAACTGAGCTACTTTTCTTATAGAAAAGTTGCCGCAGTTTCCAACTGAGCTACTTTTCTTATAGAAAAGTTGCCGCAGTTTCCAACTGAGCTACTTTTCTTATAGAAAAGTTGCCGCAGTTTCCAACTGAGCTACTTTTCTTATAGAAAAGTTGCCGCAGTTTCCAACTGAGCTACTTTTCTTATAGAAAAGTTGCCGCAGTTTCCAACTGAACAACTTTTCTTATAGAAAAGTTGCCGCAGTTTCCAACTGAGCTACTTTTCTTATAGAAAAGTTGCCGCAGTTTCCAACTGAGCTACTTTTCTTATAGAAAAGTTGCCGCAGTTTCCAACTGAGCTACTTTTCTTATAGAAAAGTTGCCGCAGTTTCCAACTGAGCTACTTTTCTTATAGAAAAGTTGCCGCAGTTTCCAACTGAACAACTTTTCTTATAGAAAAGTTGCCGCAGTTTCCAACTGAACAACTTTTCTTATAGAAAAGTTGCCGCAGTTTCCAACTGAGCTACTTTTCTTATAGAAAAGTTGCCGCAGTTTCCAACTGAGCTACTTTTCTTATAGAAAAGTTGCCGCAGTTTCTAACTGAGCTACTTTTCTTATAGAAAAGTTGCCGCAGTTTCTAACTGAGCTACTTTTCTTATAGAAAAGTTGTCGCAGTTTCTAACTGAGCTACTTTTCTTATAGAAAAGTTGCCGCAGTTTCTAACTGAGCTACTTTTCTTATAGAAAAGTTGCCGCAGTTTCTAACTGAGCTACTTTTCTTATAGAAATGTTTGCCGCAATTTATAACTGAGCTACTTTTCTTATAGAAAAGTTGCCGCAGTTTCTAACTGAGCTACTTTTCTTATAGAAAAGTTGCCGCAGTTTCTAACTGAGCTACTTTTCTTATAGAAAAGTTGCCGCAGTTTCTAACTGAGCTACTTTTCTTATAGAAAAGTTGCCGCAGTTTCTAACTGAGCTACTTTTCTTATAGAAAAGTTGCCGCAGTTTCTAACTGAGCTAATTTTCTTATAGAAAAGTTGCCGCAGTTTCTAACTGAGCTACTTTTCTTATAGAAAAGTTGCCGCAGTTTCTAACTGAGCTACTTTTCTTATAGAAAAGTTGCCGCAGTTTCGAACTGAGCTACTTTTCTTATAGAAAAGTTGCCGCAGTTTCGAACTGAGCTACTTTTCTTATAGAAAAGTTGCCGCAGTTTCGAACTGAGCTACTTTTCTTATAGAAAAGTTGCCGCAGTTTCGAACTGAGCTACTTTTCTTATAGAAAAGTTGCCGCAGTTTCGAACTGAGCTACTTTTCTTATAGAAAAGTTGCCGCAGTTTCGAACTGAGCTACTTTTCTTATAGAAAAGTTGCCGCAGTTTCGAACTGAGCTACTTTTCTAATAGAAAAGTTGCCGCAGTTTCGAACTGAGCTACTTTTCTTATAGAAAAGTTGCCGCAGTTTATAACTGAGCCACCTTTTCTTATAGAAAAGTTGCCGCAGTTTATAACTGAGCCACCTTTTCTTATAGAAAAGTTGCCTCAGTTTATAACTGAGCTACTTATCTTATAGAAAAGTTAGCTCAGTTTAGAACTGTGTTAGAAAAGTGTAATAGATTTTTGAATTTAATTTAATTCATGGAATATAAGATATTTAACTGCACTTAACCCCCATTTGTAGCCGAACATTAATTGTTGGTTTTTGTCAAAGTGCCACAATCAGAAACGGAAAGCGGAAGCCGAGCTACGGAAATCTAACCCCCACCCCCTTCATCATCCTCTTTGCCAACCAATAAAAGCCATCGTCTCGGGTTGTAAATTGCACATCCGTCGTCTTCTGGTTATCACTGTCACTTGCCCTTTATGGGTTTCATTTTCCACGAAGCTTCTTTCTCTCATCTCTCGGTGGAAACCCAATCATGCACATAACTCAGATGTATCCAAAAAGAATCTAAACTATTTTGTTTGTCAGAAAGAAACCTTGACAACGTAATGACATTTTTTCCCAGGCCATAGCATTGACTCCCTTCCAACCATGCATTCATCAGCACAATCATCATCATCGTCATCATCGATAGAAAGAAAATCCAGCCAGCCATCCAACCGACCAACCAACCACACAGAGCGGCAGAGAAAGAACCGAAGAAAAGAGCATACAAAGAATGAAACGATACGAAACGAAACGAGACGAAACCAACAGGAAAACATTACAAAAAGAAAAATGGGGAAAAATCATTGAACCTTAAACATGTGCGGTGGCAAACTTAGATTTCATTTTTGCACACACACACACACACAAACTTCAGGAGTATGGGAGCAGAAGAAGCCGCACCAGGAGCAGCAGCGCAGCCATGTGCATGCCGGAATTCCTCCAATAACAAACGACGAGGAGTGAGCATAGAGAAGGCCGCCACAGCGTTGCAACGAAAGAGTAGTTGCAAATAATTGGAGGTACGTGGAGGGACGTACTTGTGCGTGCGTGTGTGTGTCAGTTGCAGTAGTGCTGTGCGGTGTGTTACTAGGGTTGCCAAAACACATTAAATTAATATTGTTGCCAATTGTATAATTAAATTTAAGTGGGTGTGAATGCAATAAAAACATCAACAACCGCAAAAACCGAAGCGGAAAGAAGGATGGGAAAGGAAAAACTAAATGAGGTGCACGAAACCAAGATGGAAATTATATGTATGGGTAGGGTATGTAAGTACTAGAGAGAGTTAAAAAAAAAACAAAATGTAATGATATTTGAATGCACCCTACAGCAAGATATACGAGGTAGGACAGAGTTGTATGGAAATATAACTACTATACTTAGGAATAAATTTATATACTTATTTCCAATTATTATACCGAAACTTCTATTGATAAAAAAATATTTGTCAGAAACTTTAAAAATTAATAACCAAAGAATTAAGTTTTAATTAAAAACTATCAATTTTTATTTTTTTATTTAAAAAACATAATTTTTTATATTTTCGACTTCAAAACAATAAAGAAAAAATTTACATATTTTAAGAAACATCTTTTAACTAAACGCAGCTTTGTTTAAATTTAAAAAAATGATTAAGTAAAATACAAAATAAAAAATTAGCAAAAAATAAATATAAAATGTAGAAAAAATACGCAAGAAAATTAAAAAATAAATATCTATATTTTATTAAAATATCTATATATAATATATATTAAAATATCTACTTTTAAAAATACGTATTTTTAATTAAATAAAATTAGAATAAATAAAATCAAATATAAAATAGTTATACAATAAATTAAAAAAATAAAATTTAAAAAATAGAAAAAAAAAAATAAAAACAGAATATTTGGAAAAAATAATTAAAAGCCATATTTTTATATTTTTAAAATTTTTTAAATTTAAAAAATATATTTTAAAGGAGTAGCTTTCTTCAAATTAAAACAAGATAACAAAAAATAGATAATAAAAAAATTCAAATAAAATATAGCAGAACATACGCTATAAAAATATTAAATAAATTCAACTTTTAGCTGCAACAATAAAGGTTTCACTTTGCCTTTTTGCTAATTTTAGGTTCTGCTGAAGACTTCAGCACAACCTTTGGTCTTAAACCAAAATAAATGACAACACATATTAAATAAATTTAAAAATAATAATTAAAAAACGATAAATTTTCAATGTTAAAACATCTAATTTAAAAAAAATGATTTTTAATTAATTTAAACTAAAATAAATAAAATAAGTTATATAATAAATTAAATGCATTTAAATAAAAAATAACTTAAAGCAAATAGAAAAACAATACGCAAGAAAATATTAAATAAATTAAAAAATAAATTAAAATAAATTTAAAAATAATAATTAAATAAGATCCATTTTAGATTTAAAGTATATAATTTTAAAAATATGTTTTTTGACTCCATTTAAATTAAAATAAATAAAATATATAATAAATTAAAATAAAAAATAAATTAAATAAAATTTAAAAAATAATACGTAAGAAAAATATTTAATAAATTTAAATAACTATAATTAAATAAAGACGCATTTTTTAAAAACATATATTTTTAATTAATTTAAATAAAATAAATTATATAATAAATTAAAATAAAAAATAATTTTAAGCAAATAGAAAAACAATACGAAAGAAAATATTAAATAAATCTAAAAATAATAATTAAATAAGATCCATTTTTAGATTTAAAGTATATAATTTTAAAAATATGTATTCTGACTCCATTTAAATTAAAATAAATAAAATATATAATAAATTAAAATAAAAAATAAATTAAATTGAATTTAAAAAATAATACGTAAGAAAAATATTTAATAAATTTAAATAACTATAATTAAAGAAAGAAGCATTTTTAATTTAATATATTTAGTTTTAAAAACATAATATATGTTAATTAATTTAAATTAAGATAAATAAAAAATAATTTATATAATAAAGTAAAATAACAAAAGTAAAATTTTAATTAAATTAAAACAAAATTTAAAAAGTAGAAAAAAATTAAATAAATTAGAAAATTATAATTAAATAAATAGCATTTTTTTAGTAATCTAATTTTCAAGGCGTGTATTTTTAATTAAAAAGTTCTTTTAATTACAAAAAATTAATTTTGTTTTTTTTTGCATTATTTTTACAAAAAGATAACTGAATAACATAAAAATGTAAAATAAAACAAAGTTATTTTATATTAATAAATTAAAAAAAGAATTGTAATTAAGAAAATATTTGTACATACATATTTTTAATATATTTTGTTATATTTATAACATCGTTATATTTTTAATTTTTTTTTACGTTTTTCTGACAATTTTTTTAATATTTATATTCAAATATAAATAAAAATTATTTTTTAAATTATTATAATTTTCCAAAAAAAAACTCATTATTAAAATTAAAAATTATTTTTTTTGTTTATTTAATATTTTTTTGTACTTTTAAACTAAATTTCAAAAATGGACAGGTTTATAATTAAGAATTAATTTTAAATGCCTTTTTTTCCTTTTTTGTATATTGTTATACCCTCCACCTCCAGGATGGGGGTATACTAACTTTGTCATTCCGTTTGTAACACCTTGAAATATCGACCTGAGACCCTATAAAGTATATATATTCTTGATCGTCATAAAATTCTAAGACGATCTAGCTATGTCCGTCCGTCCGTCCGTCCGTCCGTCCGTCCGTCCGTCCGTCCGTCTGTCCGTCTGTTGAAAGCACGCTAGCATCTAAACGAAAGGAGCTAGAACGTTCAAATTTTCCATAAATACGTCTTATAGTCGTAGATCGGTTGGGATTGAAATGGGGCGAAATCGGCCCAAAGGGAAAATTTTTTCCCTCACAAGGACTAAAAATATCCATAATAATCCCTAATATTTAAGCGTATTTAAGCATGTTTTTGGATATGACTGTTCATATTTGCTTGATATTTGGTATGCGCATTCACCTTATAGCAAAAACGTGCACCATAAAGTGATTCTTATTTGTAGGGGGTGAAATGGGGCAAAAAAGGGATAAAAATGGTACTTATTAAACGACAATAGCTAGAAACACGAAATTCGGTGTGTGCATTCCTCTAATTGAGTAGATAAATAATATAAAAGTATTTTTTCCAAATTCGTACTTTTAAGGGGTAAAATGGGAATAGAGGGATAAAAATGGTACCAACCAAACGGCTGTACCTAGAATAATGAAATTCGGTGTATATGTTCCTCTGATTGCATAGATAAGTAAAATACACGGATTTTTCAAAATTCGTACTTTTTGGGGTTAAAATGATAAATGGGGATAAAAATAGTACCAATCTAATGACCGCAGCTAGGGTCATGAAATTCGGAGTATACATTCCTCTGAGTGTGTAGACACGAAAAATAAACTGATTTTTCGAAATTCGTACTTTTTGGGGTTAAAATGAAGAAGGGTATAAAAATAGTACCAATCAAATGACCGCAGCTAGAGTCATGAAATTCGGAGTATACATTCCTCCGACACGGAAAATAGACGTATTTTTCGAAATTAGTACTTTCAAGGGATACAATGGTACAGAGGGATAAAAATAGTACCAACTAAACGACTACAGCTAGAATGATGCAATTCTAATTGCGTAGAAACGTCAAGGCGGTAAAAATGGCACCAACCAAATGGGCGCAGCTGGAATCATGGAATTCGGTGTATACATGCCTCTGACTGCATAGACACGCAAAGTAAAAAGTATTTTTCCAAATTCTTACTTTTTCTTTTACGGCAAAAATTGGTTGAATCATGGTTAGGTTATTTTGCAGTATGTACGTTTGATAATGGATTTTTAAAATTTGTACTTTTTGAATTAAAATAGAATGGAAATACAACCAACTTGAGCACCCACTATCTACCAATATTTATGGCTTTGAAAATATTTTTGAAATTATAAATATAACAATATTTATTTTTTAAATTCACGCATAAGGTAATGCTACCAATCATTACCTTATAAGCGTGGTTTGAAATAATTAAAATATTATATTTATTTATAAAAGTAAATTTTCAATATTTGTATTCGTTTTGGTTTGGCTATATTAAAAAACTTATATTTTCCTGTAATATTACTGCACTTCTACGAAAACCGACAACCTCTGTGGAATGCAATCCATGGTGGAGGGTATATAAAGTTCGGCCCGGCCGAACTTAACGCCGTTTTTACTTGTTTTTATAAAATAGTTATATTTTTATTTTTTAATTTTCTTAATATTTTTTGAATTTGTCGTAATTTATTATTTTGTATTTTTTTAATATAATTTTTTATTGAAATATTAATAAGCTATATTTTTTTGGATTATTTTTTTTAATAACTTTCATTATACATTTAAATAAAAATAAAAATGTATAGATCTTTAATTAAGTTTTTTTTTAATTGTTTTGTTTTTTTTTTCTCTAATTTTACTTGCATATTGTTTTTATGATTTTAATTTTAATAATAATAAATTAAATAGTTTTAAATGGCAAAAGATAATTAAAACGTTTTTATTATAAAAATTCAAATTTTTATAAAATAAAATAAATTTATTTTAATTTTTATAATAAAAATAATGTGTTAATTATTTTTTGCTATTAAAAAATATTTAGTTTATTATTATTACAATTAAAACCATAAAAAATATGCAAGAAAATTAAAAACAAATAAAAGTTAAAAATAATTTTTAATTAAAAATCTAAAAAATATGTTTTACTATATTGCAATAAAATATATATATTAAAAATACTAAATAAAAAAATTAGAAAAAATGTAAAAAAATATTAATTAAATTTGATAAATAATTAAAATTATTTTATAAAAATACGCCATTAATTAAAAATACGCATCTCTTTTCTCATTCTTTAATTAAAAAATATTTTTTAATTTCTGAATTATATATTCGTTTTTTAATGTTTTACCTTTTTTTTTAATTTCGTTTATTAACGTGTATACACTCCACCATAGGAAGGGGATGTACTAATTCCTGTCATTTAATAATTCCACATATACTAATTTATGATCATCAACAAATACTTAGAAAAGTTTAAAATTCTGTCCGCTTGCTCTGAAAGCACGCTATCATATAAACGAAAGGAGCTAATAGATTAATAATTGTAGATCAATTGGGATTGCAAATTGGAGAAATCGCATCAGTGAGGAAAGTACTAGGCACAAGGACAAGGTAAGAATTTTTTATAGTGACTTCAACTGTTGTAATTTTTATTTTTTCTAATGCATTTCGGGCGAATTATTATCAAAATTAGTTTTTAAATTTCTGAATTATAAATTTGAATAAAAATATCTCTCATCTATCGTTGGAAAATGCCATTGTAGAGTGTCTCAGTCGTTCTTCAACAGTTTCCATGTCACCACCACCACCACCTATTAAACTAAATATTTAATAACACATTTTTTTTCGTTGCTTTCTTTATCGGATAAAATGCAAAAAAAAACAACATGAAAATTAATATCACTTACAAAGCGTGTTTGTAATAAAATTACAAAAATAACAACCAACGAAAATTATACCTCCTGCTATCATCATCTATACGCGTATAGTCAGTCATATCCATCACATCACATGTAGTCGTCGTACGATGATACCGAGGCGAGGCGAGTCGAGCATGTTCATATCCATGCAAAACAATAAACACATGTTCGAAAGCATGTTCGAAGAATATTGCATGCATGCATTTATGTGAATGCATATTCGAATACCGGGTATAATGTTGGAAATAATGCAATTTAATATCGTTGGTAGGCAAAATATGTCATTATTAACATGCCGAGCAATCAACAAACCAGTCATACCTTGTCAGCCAGCCAGCCAGCCTGTCTGTCCACCAGTCAGACTCAGAGACTGAGCCCCAGACCCAGTCAACTTAGTCAGTCAGCCAGTCCACATCACACTGGGTACTACTACTACTACTGTGTACATATGAACATGCATGCATGCATTCATGACAGACATGCCATGTAAAAGCACCCGTCGTCTCACAAGTACTTGTCAAAAAATATACGTCATAATATGGCAGTGGCTGAGATGGGTGATACAAAGGCCCCCGCCGTGTTTAATAGGCCTTCTGATTAGTTCTTAAACAAAAAAGAAATGAATTCAACAGTTTCAATTAAAAAATTTTGTTTCTCAATTAATTAATCAATCAACGCATGTAATTAATTTATTTATTCAAATTCATTCAATTAATATTTATATTAAATTTTGAATCAATTCAATTAATATCTCAACTCATTCTATTAATATTTTAATCCATTCAATTATTTTCTTAATTGAAATTAATAAAAAAAATTAATTGACTTAAAAAATATTTTTGTTTCATTCAATTAAATATTAAAAAAATAATTAAAAACACTGTGTATTAACTACATTAATTAATACTTAATTAATAATTAGTTCAATTAATCTTTTAATTCATTCATTTAATATCAATTAATATTTTAATTCATTCAATTAAAATAGTAATTTATACAAATAATATATTAATTAAAACAATAAATATATTAATATTTTCATTCATTCAATTAATATGTCAATTAATGCAATTAATATTTTAATTCATTCAATTAATATATAAATTAACTCAACTAACATTTTAATTGATACAATTAATATATTAATTAATACAATTAATATTTTAATTCACTCAATTAATATATTAATTAATACAATAAATATATTAATTAATACAACACATATATTAATTAATACAACACATATATTAATTAATACAAACAATGTATTAATTAAAACAATTAATATATTTATTAATACAATTAATATTTTAATTCGTTCAATTTTTATATTAATTAATATAATATATTAATATATTTTTTATTACAATATTAATATTAATACAATTAAATATATTTATTGATACAAATAATACATTAATTAATGCAATTAATATATTTAATAATACAATTAATATATTAATTAATGCAATTAATATTTTAATTCATTCAATTAATATATAAATTAATACAATTAATACAAGAATTAACACAAATAATATATTAATTATTATAATTAACATATTTAATAATACAAATAATATATTAATTAATACAATTAATAAATTAATTAATGCAGCTAATATAATAATTAATTCAATTAATATATTAATTAATACAATTAATCTATCAATTAATTCAATTAATATATTAATTAATACAATTAATCTATCAATTAATTCAATTAATATTTTAAATCATTCAATTAATATATTAATCAATGCAACTAATATATTAATTAATTCAATTAATACATTAATTAATGCAATTAATATATTAATTAATTCAATTAATATTTTAATTAATTCAATTAATATTTTAATTAATTCAATTAATATTTTAATTAATTCAATTAATATTTTAATTAATTCAATTAATATTTTAATTCATTCATTTAATATATTAATTAATACAATTAATATTTTTATAAATACAATTAATGTTTTAATTAATGCAATTAATATATTTAATAATACAATTAATATATTAATTAATGCAATTAATATTTTAATTCATTCAATTAATATATAAATTAATACAATTAATATAAGAATTAACACAAATAATATATTAATTATTATAATTAACATATTTAATAATACAAATAATATATTAATTAATACAATTAATATATTAATTAATGCAACTAATATAATAATTAATTCAATTAATATATTAATTAATACAATTAATCTATCAATTATTTCAATTAATATATTAATTAATACAATTAATCTATCAATTAATTCAATTAATATTTTAAATCATTCAATTAATATATTAATCAATGCAACTAATATATTAATTAATTCAATTAATATATTAATTAATGCAATTAATATATTAATTAATTCAATTAATATTTTAATTAATTCAATTAATATTTTAATTAATTCAATTAATATTTTAATTAATTCAATTAATATTTTAATTAATTCAATTAATATTTTAATTCATTCATTTAATATATTAATTAATAAAATTAATATTTTTATAAATACAATTAATGTTTTAATTAATGCAATCAATATATTTAATAATACAAATAATATATTAATTAATACAATGAATATATCAATTAAGACAATGAATATATTAATTAATAAAATTAATATATTAATTAATACAATTAATATTTTAATTTATAAAATTAATATTTTAATTCATTCAATTAAAATATTAATTAATACCAGTAATATATTAATTATTTCTTTTAATATTGTAATTCATTTAGTTAATATCAATGGAGCTTCTAAAGCAGTTCTTATATGTATGTTATATAGGATTTGTTTTAGAAGCTCCGAGAAGGCCTCGTTATTCCGCCCCTTCGCTGTATTTATATCTGGGGGACTGTGCAAAACATGTACGAATAAATACGACGAATGCAATGTATACTCACTCGCTCATTGCTACTCAAAATCATTTATTGGTTAAACTCCTAATATGACGAGAACGAACGAACGAAGATGAGGGACGAAGGTGCAGACACACACAGAACAGAGTTGGAGATGGTGGAGATGACGACGTCAACGTCAACGACGATAATGGAAAACGTCAGGCCAACCATCCAAGCTGCCTGAGCAGAGTACCCTTGTTGCATGAAATTAGTATGTTTTGGGGGGTTATGTTGTTGGTCTGTCGGTCGGTCGGTTTGTTTTCTGAGCTGATAAGAATTCATATCAGGCATTCATGCAACATTCGCCGCCACGTACGAGTGACTGCATACAACATTAGCACATACAACTTGCTACGCTGATGGTGCTGCTCCTGCTCCTTCTCCAGCTCCAGCCAGCTGCTGGTGCTGCTTCGGGTATGACACAACGGAGAAGAGCAACGCATGGCTGGCTAATGTGCAAATTGTAACACATTCTTGTGGTAATTAAGATAAAGTGTAGCGAAGTAAATGCGATAAAGAAACTGATTTTTAGCCAGCAACAGCAACAGCACCGGCAGCCAAAGCAAAAACATGGAAAACAAGATAATAATCATGTTGAGAGCTTGTTTCTGGATAAGTGATTTTTTTTCGTACATATCTTCACCAGCTTTGCTGGGGGTAAAGTTGTTGTGAAGGTTTGTGTTTGGCGGATATTAAGGAAATCGCATGAGAATTGAAATAAATGCATGGATAAATAATAATTAGGACACACCCTACAGGAAGTAATAAAGGCTCAAAAATGGCAAGAAACTATAAACGCTAGGCCGACTAATGTCTTGACAATGAGAAATATTTATAGCCCAGGATCTTAGTTGAGGATTGGAAAAATAAAAACCGACTTATAGTTGCAAAAATCGATTTAATTGCTAAAATGGTAAAACCTTTTCGGCCAAATATAAAGCAAAAATTCTTTGTTACTGTATTTGGGAAAATTTACATACTTTTGGGAGGTGAAGCTCTATGTTCTGCTGGTGTTAAAATTGAATTTAAAAGGCGGTTCCTAAAAGTATACTCTAAAAAATACACCGCGATGATTGGCTATATTGATTGGCCACCTAAAACCTAATGGTTATTTGTCGTGATTGATTAATTAACAGAACTATTATTTATTATGTATCATATATTATATATAAATATATATATAAATATTATATTTTATATATTATATATCATATAATATATATTTAATTTATTTTATTTATTAATAATAATAATTATTGTTTATTTTATTATCTGAGATTTCGCAAAACTTAAAAAAATTAAATTTCAATATGATCGTTGAGCGTGGCACTGGCAATTTTCACATAATTGTGGATCACTGGCAATGATTTCATTTCATTTTATTTCATTTCATTTCATAGTAAAGGGTCATAAGTTCTTCATTTATCCCTAGATTTTCTTTCTGCTAACATTCCAGCTATTATAAAATAATTTGAAAACTGTTTTTCGCGCTATTTAACAAAAAAAAATATTTTATAAAAATTCTTTTGCGTCTACAAACCATAAACATAACTTCAATATATATATTCCTATTTTTTAGGTTTTTCATTCATTTTTTTAATTCTTTGTACACTGTTCCTAAACCACTGTAGCTATCGTATGTACCTTTAATCCAACATATGACCGAGTGTTATCGGTGTTATATTTCCAAAATCAGAGTACAAATATTAAAGGTACCTTCAACGAAAATAGGAATTTGTGAAGAATAATATCAATAAAATTAAAAAAATTATCCATTAAAAATATATATCAAAAAAAAAAATATTCACAAAAAATCCAATATTTTCGAAAACTACGTTTTTTTAATCTTTTTAAAAAATATCCATAAAATATTAAAAAAATATCCATAAAATATTAAAAAAATATCCATAAAAATTAAAAAAAAATCATAATCAATTTTTAATAAATTTAATTAAATCAATTAAAAAATATCAAAAAAATTAAAAAATCCATAAAAAAAATTAAAAACAAATTCCATAATTTTTTAATACCGTTTTCAAGATTAGAAGAGGATTATCGGGCTTATATTTAAAAAAATGAGAGTAAAAATCCTCAAAATGTTTTCGAAAAATCAGTTTTTTTTACAATTTCTTGATTTGTAAAAAATATCAATAAAAATTATATTTTTTAATATCGTTTTCAAGTTTAGAAGATGATTATCGTACCTATATAACCAAAATGAGGGTAAACATGTTCAACGAAAATAGGAATTTGAGTAAAAAAATATCCATTACAATTAAAAAAATATTCAAAAAAAAATATACATGAAATAAACATAAATATCCACAAGAATTAAAAAAAATCAAATTTTTCAATTTTAAGAAGGCAAATTAAAAAATATCCATAAAAAATTAAAGAAATCCACGATTTTTTTAATTATTAATATTTTAGTTAATTCAATTAATATTTTAATTAATTCAATTAATATATTAATTAATAGAACTAATAAATTAATTAATACAATTAATATATTAATTAAAACAATTAATATATCAATTAATACAATTAATATTTTAATTAATACAATTAATATATTAATTACTTTAATTAATATTTTAATTCATTCAATTAATACCAATGCAGTTCCTACATGTATGGTGAAATAAACAAAAATATCCACAAAAAAAATTAAAAATAATATTTTTCAATTTTAGAAGGCAAATTAAAAAATATCCATAAAAAATTAAAGAAATCCACGATTTTTTTAATTATTAATATTTTAGTTAATTCAATTAATATTTTAATTAATTCAATTAATATATTAATTAATAGAACTAATAAATAAATTAATATTTTAATTAATACAATTAATATATTAATTACTTTAATTAATATTTTAATTCATTCAATTAATACCAATGCAGTTCCTACATGTATGGTGAAATAAACAAAAATATCCACAAACAAATTTAAAAAATCATATTTTTCAATTTTAGAAGGCAGATTAAAAAATATCCATAAAAAACATTTAAAAAAATCCAAATTTTTTTAATTATTATTATTTTAATTCATTCAATTATTATATTAATTAATACAATTAATATATTAATTAATACAATTAATATTTTAATTAATTCAATTAATGTTTTAATTAATTCAATTAATATATTAATTAATAGAACTAATAAATTAATTAATACAATTAATATATTAATTAATACAATTAATATTTTAATTAATACAATTAATATTTTAATTAATACAATTAAAATATTAATACTTCATTTAGTATTTTAATTCTTTCAATTAATACCAATGTAGTTCCTACATGTATGGTTTTAGAAGCTCCATGAAATAAACAAAAATATTCACAAAAATTTTAAAAATCATATTTTTTAAGTTTAGAAGACAAATTTAAAAATGTCCATAAAAAATTAAAAAATCCACAATTTTTTTAATATCGTTTTAAAGGGTGTTATCGGTCTTATATTTCCAAAATGAGAATAGAAATGTTGAAAATAGGAATTTTGGAAAAAATATATATTCATTAAATTAAAGAAATATCGTAAAAATTTAAAAATTAAAAAATAAGTAAAATATATTGTTTGCGTTCGATTATATGATCGATCCAAACAGAAGTCTATGACAGTACAACCGGACTGACATTTAGATGGCGGTATAACATTCTAATTGTATTCCTTTTAATGTTGTTTCGTACATTTAAAAAACCAGTTGTCCTATTTACAAAAGTGTTACCGTGTCGTAAAATAAAAGTTAATTAAAAGTAAATTAATAGTGTTTTGAAATAATTATAGCCTCAGCTAGGCAAACAGGACCATAATTTCATAAATGTTAACGGTACTTTCAACGCAAAATAGGAATTTGAGTAAAAAAAGTATATCCATAAAAAACTCATAATTTTTAATATCATTTTCAAGCTTAGAAGAGTAATATTAAAATTAAAAAATTAAAACATTCCTATGTCTATAAAAAATTAAAAAAAAATATCCATAAAAATTAAAAAAAATATCCATAAAGAATTACAAAATTCATATTTTTTAAATATGGTTTTCAAGTTTAGAAGGTCAATTAAAAACATTAAAGAAGAAAAATAAAATAAAAAATATGCGTAAAAATTAAAAATATCCATAAAAATTAAAAAAATATCCATAAAAATAAAAAATATATATCAATAAAAATTAAATATCTATAAAAAATATCGTTTTCACGTTTGGAAGGCCAATTTTAAATTAAAAAAAATCTATAAAATTTAAAAAATATCTATAAAAAATTATAAAAATATCCAAAATGAATTTTAAAAATTTTCTATAAAAAATAAAAAAAAATAATTTTTTAATATCGTTTTCAAGTATAGAAGACTAAAATACATCATAGAATGTTATACTTGACCATTGGGGGCGTTTCTTTCCTCTTTGGCAATATATTTGTTAATATCGAAAGAAACCCAGTCGTTTCTTTAGAATGAGATCCCTCATATTTAGCATTACCTCTATTAATATCAAACGAACCCGAGTTATTTCTGTAGAATGAGGCTGAGGCAAGAGACGATTAATAGTCAAGGCTCCTAGGCTACATTTATGGTACATTTTCTATAGATCGATTCAGAGTAGTGTAATTTTAATTTATTTTTTTAATTTATAGGCAAAAAAAATCAAATTTTATTATATGATTATTTATTATATTATTATTTAATTTGTTGCATTATTTCAAATTTATATCTTAATTCATATTTACATTTACTTACTCCGAAATTTGTTAGAACAAGAACAAAAAAACTCACCTGCAAATAGAAAGAGAAGAGAGAGAAAATTAAATAAATGCAAATTATGCGAAATTCTTCGAAGACAAATTAACATTCTATAAATAAATGTGGATCATTATATTTGCTATGCTACCTAAATGTAGGCATTAATTGTATTTTGAAGGTTCTGCCTAAAAGTATACTTTGTTTTTCAATTAAAAATCTAATTAAAAGTCAATTCAACAGCAAAAAATATACACTGCCATGGAAACGCATAGAATACACTCATGATGAAAATTGTAGTTTAAAGAGACAGGGATATCCCAATGACTTCTACTTTGATTAGAGAGTATCCATATATATATAAAAAAGTCTTTGAATCCCCCCGCTTTATACGGATCATTTGACTAGGATGGGTGAACATTGAAATTTTGCAAGCTCAAAGCTCTACTCATCATTACTTGCGCTGAAGCTTAACAGTCCTTAGCATTTCGTGCTGAAAAGAGGAGCTGCACTTGGACGTAATCCTTTCAGAGCAAATACAAAAACACAAACAACAAACCAACTCTATTCAAATTCAAAGCCATCGATAGGAAATCACAATAAATTGTTACAATTACAACTCGTCCATAACCACCTCCACCCAAACGCACGAAACGTCTGCTGCTGCTGCACCAACTCTTTTGCTATTCCTCCACTTATAATTGGTGCTGATGGTCGTCGTTGCAATCATTACAATCTGTGGTCTGCATCGCTTTCAGGGCAGAGCAAAAAATGTAAAGTCCTCCTCTTACACACACACTCACAAATAGCTTTTGTGGTTCCACAAAAGCCAAAGTCCATCTATTAAATATTTTTGTGCTCTCTTTTATATTATTTTCATTCAATAAGTAAGACAGACAGGCAGGCGGACGGACGGACGCATGGACAGACGGGCAGATAGACAGACATACAGATAGATATACAATATTACAAATACAAACATTTTTCAAGTGTTTTTCTATTTGTGCTGGCTGGCTGCTGCTGAGAGAGGAGGAGGGAGAAACTGAAGAGGATTTCTAAAGCAATAGCAAAAACATCCATCCATCGAATACAATATGTCGAGTGAAAATGTTTCAATTGCATATAAAACAAGTATCAATGAACGAACATTCCTCAAGAATCATTGAAATGTGAACTGGTAATCATGTATTTTGCGGTTAGTTGCGCTATAGATAGTCAGTGGTTTAAAAGAATTGAAACTTATGAAGATAACAGAGAAAAATTAATTAAAAAATTAGGGGCACTTCATTCAAATGAATCTTTAATTACATTAATTTAGATTTTTAAATTAGTTAAGTGATCACGAATTTAAAGTAGCTTATTAAATTAAATCCAATTATTTTAATTTAAAAACTCATCTTTTTCTTTGAATATTTATACTGTAAATATTTCATCTATATGAGCGATCAACATATTTTGATCCGTTCCTTTATTTAATGATATTAATATATAATTAGCAGAAAAATAATTATTATTAAACTAAAATAATTAAATTTTACACTAAAACAAACATATATTCTCAGATAAGTAAATAGATTTTCTTAAAATTTTAAATCAAATGTATTTAAAATCAAATCAAATGTATTTTAAATTGAAAAAATAGTTAATTAATAGTTTTAACTATTTTTTAATAAAAAGTTAAATATATTATTTTTTAATTTATTGTTTCAAAAATTAATTTATTATTTTTTAGTAAAATAATATATATTAAAAAAAAAATATTTAAAATTAAAAAAAAAATATTTTTCCATTTTTTTCATTTAAGCTTTATTTAAATTAAAGTTAAAAAATTGTTCTTTATTTATTTATTTCAAATATAATTCAAAATAAATGTTTAATTGTTTAATATAATTCATTTATTTTTCATTTATTATTTTTTATTAACATAATTTTCTTTAATTTTTGTATTTAAAGCTGTTAAAATATTTTTTAATTGAACTGAAAGTCAATTTATTGATTTTTCTAATGTTTTTTGTACGTAATTTTTGTAAGTAAATTTTCATAAACAAATATTTTTTAAAACTGTAGTTTATATTTGAAAAAAAAATGTTTATATTCAAATTATAATATTTTCAAATAAAAACTAAAAACTAAAATTTATTATTAGTTCTTCAAATATTTTTAAATTAAATTAAAATTGATTTCTCTTTATTTAAATTGAATTTTCTAGAAAAAAATATTTAGTTTATATTAAGTTTATTGTTTTTATTTGAAATATATAAATTAAATAAACATTTTAAATATAATCTTTTGTTTGTTTGATTTTTATTTTTTAGCTAAATTTTCATAAATAAAAAAATTAAATGAAAAATATTTTAAATTCAAATTATAATATCTTTGAAACAAAAACTTAAATGTATTAATTATTATTCAATTATTTCATTATTTTCATTATTTAATTTAATCAAAAATTAGTTATGTGAATTGATTTTTTGATATTAAATAAGTTTATTTATATTTGAAAAATATATATTTTAAGTAAATTTGTTCTTAAGGATAATAAATATTTTTTTATTTAAATTAAATTCAAATACAATTTAAAAACACATTATTAAATATAAAAAATATATATTTGTTTGTTTGATTTTTATCTTTTAGTTATTTTTTTTTTCATAAATAGAAATATGTATTTAAATATATTAAATGATTTTTTTAATTTAAACTATAATATTTTTGAAAAAAAAAAACTAAAAAATATTATTTGTTTTATAGTTATATTTTTAAAATTAAATTTTACTTTATTTTTTATTTTAAATTGATATTGATATTGAATTTAAATAAAGAAAATTTAAATTTAATTTTCCAGGGCATTTATTATATCAGATATGTATATTGAGTTAATTAATTTTAATATTTGAAAAAATATATTCCAAATAATAATATTTTTAATATTTTTTGATAAAAATTTAAATTTATTTACATAAAAAGATTAAATAAAAAATTCAAATTACAAATATTTTTTAAATAAGCACTAAAATTTACCATAGTTTTCTTTAAGTGTTAATGGGTTTATATTCATTTAGCTTTATTACATTAATTTTTAATTGTGCTTCATCAAACTTCAAAAAATATTTAAAAATATTTAAAAATTTTATTTTTTTTATTGAATTGAATTTATTTTAATTTTTTATTGATTTATTTTTAATTGAGACTTTTCTTCGTAAAGACCAAATTATATTTTCTTTATAAAATTTTTGTTGTAAAACATTTTGAATTAAATTTTCTCTAAAAAACTGTTTTCTCTTAGATATAAATTTCATCTAAATTAATAAATAAAAAATTGTATATTTTGAAATAAAAACTAATATTTATTTATAATTTATTTTTTTAATAAAAAATTGTAAAATTGTACTTTTGCTTAACAAATTTAATTTAAAAAAGTTTATTATTTTTAATTAAAATAATTTTCTACAAACTTATTTTTTTATTTAAAAATGTTAATTGAATTGAAAATTTAAATTGAATCGAAAGTCAATTTAGTAACTTTTTTAATCGTTTCAAACTAAATTTAATCAAAACTAAAATTTATATTTATTTATTAAAAAAATATTTAAATTAAAAAAATATTTTTTATTTAACAATGTAAAAAATATTAAACAAAAATTAATCCTACTCTGTTTAATACCAAACAACTAAACCATAGTTTTCATTGGGGGTTTATGGGTTATTTAAAATAATTTTTGTTTTAAATAATGTTCATCAAACTTCAAAAATATAAAAATATAATAATTTTAAAAAATATATTTTATTGAATTGTATTTATTTTTATTTTTTATTGATTTTATTTTTAATTGAACCTTTTCTTCGTAAAGACCAAATTATATTTTCTTTATAAAATTTTTGTTTTAAAACATTTTGAATTAAATTTTCTTTAAAAAACTGTTATTAATAAATAAAACATTGTATATTTTGAAATAAAAACTAATATTTATTTATTTTTTAAATAAAAAAATATATATTAATTAAGCTTTTGTTTAATAAATTTAATTTTTAGTTTATTATTTTTTATTAAAATAATTTTCTTCAAACTTATTTTTTTATTTAAAAATGTTAATTGAATTTAAAATTTAAATTGAATCGAATTTCAATTTAGTAACTTTTTTAATCGTTTCAACTAAATTTAATCAAAACTAAAAGTTATATTTGAAAAAAAAATTAAATTCAAATTACATTTCTTCAAATTAAAAATAAAATTTATATTTAATTGTTTTTTGTTTTTTCTTTGTTAAGAAAAGAAAAAATCAATAAGTTATTTTTAATTGAGTTTTTATTAAAAAAATATTATTTTTTATTTAAAATAATATCCTTCAAACAAAAAAACATTTTATATTTAAAATTATTTTTTTACTTAATAATACCAAATAAATCAAAATATTATTAACAAATATTTTTTAATTGAATGTTTAATTTGTTTTTACGTTGTTCTTTTTAACAATTAAAGAAGAAACACATTTTAATATATTTTAGATTATTTTTTTTAAATTTAATGTTCTTTTTAATTTATTTTTATCTAAAATCAAAAAAAAAAATATTTTTTAAAATTGAATTCTCTTTTTTAAATAAAAAGTTTTAATTTTATTGCATTTTTGTTAAAAATTGTTAATTTTTTTATTAGCAAAAAATATTTTTTTTTCTAAAATATTTGTTACTTCATAATCATTGTTTCAATTTTTTAATTTTTGTTCCCTTAATTTATTTTTTTTCTGCTTATTTTTTGTTTTTCTAAAATATTTTTTAATTCAAAATCATTGTTCCAAAATTTCTATTTTTGTTTTCTTTTATTTGATTTTTAATGGCTTTTTAAATACATGACCTCCGTCCCCCAATATTAAAAATTTTGCGTTTTTGTTTGGACAATTTGATAGTAGCGAAAATATGGTATAGTCATTTAACCCACACTTCGGTTAGAAAAACTTTTCCGTTTCCATTTTTTTATAAAAAAAACTATCTTCGCCTTCAATCGAACAAAATTTGTCTCCTGTGATTTAATACTTTTCGAAGTCTGCCTGCACCAACCACATAGGGAGGAGAACGGCGAACCACTCATGAATGAATTGAATGAATGAATGCGTTTTCGCCAGCAGTATAATGAATAAATAGATATTAAAGGGACATTTTTATCAGAAAGATGACGATGGATGTGGGTGTTTGGTTGGTTGGTTGGGTACATGAAAAGGTTGGTAGTAGAAAATAAGCAAAACAACGAAAACTGAATAAAGCGAACAAAAACAGATTTAACAAAAATCGCTTAAAAGGTGAAAAAAACGCCAACATATTTTTTAATAAGTTAAACAGAAAACCAAAAAAAAACATGATGAATGTTGTCTGTCCTATCCCGGGGATAAAAGCAGCATTGACTGAATGGACAGTGGGAATGGAATGACAGCTATCTTGGTAAGTGCCCTATGGTTGCGACGAACCCTACAAGGTACGACGTACTTAATGTGTACCTCCCTCCCTCCCTCCCTCAGCCATCCATCTAGCCACCATCCATTACCCCCATCTGAGTGTGTGAGAGCGTTTCTTGTGGCACGGGGAACAAAAATCAATAAATTATCATCATCATCAGCATCATCATTTGTTATTAATTATACGTTCGTTCTTTCACAGTAAAAGTTCATTTGTGTTTGTTGTGAAAATAATTATTATCGTTAGGTTTGTGTTCGTCGTTCGCATTTATCATTCGACGATGATGATGATTCCGATTCCTTTCCTTTGTGGCACAAAAGCAGAAAATGAATTCAAATTCAAAAAAGAAAAAAAAAAAAGAAACGTAACTCTTAAAGTGTTGCCTTTTCCCTATGAACGAACATTAGCGAATATTTATTCGGGCGGCTTTTGGTTATTTATTTCACATTACTTCAGTATTGAAAACTGAAACAAGATTCAAACTTTCACATAGAAACAGTGGTTTAGGAACAGCCGCCAAAAATTTGGGGAAAATTTTTTTTTTTTTTTTTTCGAAAAAATCTATTTTTGCTGACACGAAAAAAAAATCATATAAAAATAGGGAAACAGTCGAAAAAATAGCTCACAGACTAAAGCAAAAAACAATGTTTATATGGAAAAAATGTATGAATAAATATAGAAGTTATGATACTCTTTGCAGACGCAAATTTTTTTTAAAGAAAAATTTTTTTAATTCTCTTCTAAATAGAAATAAAAAAATATATTGTTTTAGTTTGTAAAAGCTGGCATCTTAGCGAAGAAAAGAAAGCATTTTTAAAATCTATCCTACCAAGGGCTAAATAATTGCCTTTGGAATATCCGATTCATATATTCTAGTTTTCGAGATATCGGACAATCAATATTCTATATGTATATAATAATTGTCTTTGGAATTCCCGATTCATATAATCTAGTTTTTGAGATATCGGACAATCAAAGTTCTATATATACCCTATAACTGAAAAGCTATATATCTCCGATCTCAAACGGAATTTGGACCAACTCTTTTTTGGAAAATATTCTACTTACCAGGGGCTAAATAATTGCCTTTGGAATACCCGATTCATGTATTCTAGTTTTCGAGATATCGGCTCTTCAATGTCACATCAATACATGGGCTAAAATTGCCTATTTTGTATAGTTTTTGTACTTTTGACTGATTCGATGCATTCAAATAATTGGAACGGAAAATATTGTTCAAAAATAATTACATAATTCCTTTTATTTTTATTACTTTAAGTGTTTTTATGAAAAAATATATTTTTTTAAAGACGTTCCACAAGCTAAATTGGTTTGTGTCTTGGGTGTGGGACGAATTTAACATACGAATTCATCATCACACCCTTCATAACTTCTTCATTTATCCATAGATTTTCTTCTATTAGGCCTTGTTTTATTCATTAAGAGGCCTGCTATTATAAAATAAAATAAAAGATTCTATTAACTATTGTTTAAAAAGATTCTACGCATAATTTAAACAAAAATTAAAAAAATTTGATTTTTTTTTTAATCTTTTGCGTCCACAAAAAGTATCATAACTTCTACATTTATCCATAGATTTTTTCCATATAAGCGTTGATTATTGCGTTAGAATGTTAGCTATTTAAAAATAAATTAAACTACATTTTCCGATTATTTTTCTATTTTTAACATTTTTTTCAAAACAGCCAGAAAAAAAAATTCCAAAAAAATATTTTTTTCCCAAAATTTTGAAGACTGTTTCTAAACCACTGTTTCGATGTGAAAGTGTAAATCGCAACATTTGTGGGCATCCTGAGTACCTTTAATTTAAGATATAAGCGGATGTTGTCGGACTTATATTTCCAAAATGAGAGGTACCTTAAGGTACCTTCGCCGAAAATTGGAATTTTAGTAAAAAAAAATAAAAAAAATAATACCATAAAAAAGTTAAAATCGTTTTCGAGATTTGAAAGCAAAAATACTTCAGAAAATGTTATACATGACCCTTCGATAAAGTTTTTGTTGCATAATGTTATGGGGTTGGTATTCATAGCTATTCATAGTATACTTTTAGGCTTATATTAAATATAATAAATACTATGATTTATTTTTATGTCCCAATCATTCTATGACGCTCGGGAATTATAAAATTGTATTGAAACAAATTCTTCTCCGCGTGTGACAACTCTGTTGAAATTCCAATTTAAATTATTTTCATATCATTAGAGCACATTTAAATTTCCCCAGAGATTTGTAATCCATTCTTTTCAAGAGCTGATGAAATCTTGCAATCTCGCACATTAAAATTGAAGAAAGTGGTAATTTCAAGTGTTCATAAAAATTTAAATTTTACGCAATACAAAAACATTAGGGAAATATTGGAAAAATTCAAATCAAATGATTCACAAGTGGCTCACTCAATTTCTTTGAATGAGGTCACCATAACAGCGGAAATTATCAATAAGTCCCCGATGTGGTTATAAACAATTCCCAGATGGCAACTATGAAAGATTTCAGAGATTGAAGAATGCAGTAAAGTCGAGGGTATTCATTCTCTTATTGCTGACATATGCTGGGAATAGTTAAATAATGGTATAAATGGTATCAAGAGCTAAACGAAAAAAAAAAAATAATAATAAATAATTTAAACACCCTGAATTGGTACTGGATTTGTGCTCATATATATAATATCTACAGCTTTCTTGTATTCGGTGACTTATAGTGAAATTAGACGTAGAATATTTTTTCCTTTAACACCAACCTGCTAAAATAGAGTTTTGTGCGCCAGTTTAACACCAATTCGGGAAAAGTACGAAATTAACCCTAAATCTGAATTTTAAGTTTTGTGTGATTTCTGGTATTTAAGTTAAGCTTTGAGTTTTGCTATATTCAGAGACTTATAGTGGAATTTTATGGTAAATATTTTTGTAGAACATGTTGACCCGTTAAACTCCTTTTTTGGGGAGTTTTTTACATTTCTGCCTAAAAGAAACCAAAAAGACCCCCAATTTGAGGAGCGAGAGGGTTAAAATGTTCTACAAAAACGTAGTGTTTTAAGTAATATTGCTGAAGACATGCTATACTTAAAATGTAAGGATCACAAGGTTGGTTTCCATAAATAAAATAAAAAATAAATAAAATAAAATATAAATAAAATAAAAAAAAATAAATAAAAAATATGTCACCATGCCATTTGTAAATAAATTTGCATTCTATTAAATATAGATGCAAAATGGTCTTGAGCCAGGACAATATCCCAGTTCAAATAAAAAATAAATAAAATAAAGAATAATTTTTTAAAAGTTTTTTTTAAATCTGTGAAAATTTTCAAATTGTTTATTAAAAAAGAAATAAAAAACCAAGAAAAATATTTCCCCGATCCACGACTCCATACTCCTAGATCTTTTAATTTTAATACTTATTCCCAGCAATTTTGTTCAATTTTTTTTCTCAATTTGTTTTAGATTTTCCCCTAAGTCATTGTTTATTCGAGAAAGTAGCCCCATAATTATGTTTAATTTAACAAACACACAAAACAATAATTCAAATAATAAAGATACTTCCGAGAAAAATTTAATAAAAATTTTAATAAAAAATATTCTTAAAGAAATATTTTCTCAGGGTCAGGGGTCACAGAAATCATGCTAGCGGTAGTGTGCCACTATGTAATAAATGTTACCATGACATTTGTAAATAAATTTGCATTCTATAAAATATAGAAGCACAGTGGTCTTGAGTCAGGACAATATCCCAGTTCAAATCAAATATTCATACAAAATTTAAATCTTATTTAAATTTAGGTCACCCAAATTCAACAGAAATGAACTGGTCTGATTCATAAAAATAATAAATAAATAAAATTTCTATAAGTAATAATAAATATTTTTTAATGGCTAATAAAAAATATAAAAACAATTTTTTTTACAAAAAAGTAATAAAAAGAAAAACAAAAAATAAATAAAATAAGATTTTTATAAACAAGAATAATTAAAACATTTTGAATGGCTTACATCAATAAAAATATAAAATAAAATTTTTATAAAAAAAACTAATCTTAAATGTTTTAAATGTCTAACAGCAATAAAAATATAAAAACGGTTTTTTATTAAAAAAAACTAATAAAAAGTTTTAGCCGATTTCACGACGCGAACTCGGGACCTTCTGGGGGCAAAGCGGACGTTTTAACTCAACGAATCCATACCAAAAATGAGTTCTTATTCACTTGTGCTATTCGTCGTAAATTGTTACGGAATAGTAACATGTTTTTGGAAGTTTTTTGAAACAAAAAATTAATAAAAACATTTTAAAAGGCTAAAAGCAATAAAATATATTTTTTATTAAAAAAACAAGTAAAAACGGCGTTAAGTTCGGCCGGGCCGAACTTTATATACCCTCCACCATGGATTGCATTCCACAGAGGTTGTCGGTTTTCGTAGAAGTGCAGTAATATTACAGGAAAATATAAGTTTTTTAATATAGCCAAACCAAAACGAATACAAATATTGAAAATTTACTTTTATAAATAAATATAATATTTTAATTATTTCAAACCACGCTTATAAGGTAATGATTGGTAGCATTACCTTATGCGTGAATTTAAAAAATAAATATTGTTATATTTATAATTTCAAAAATATTTTCAAAGCCATAAATATTGGTAGATAGTGGGTGCTCAAGTTGGTTGTATTTCCATTCTATTTTAATTCAAAAAGTACAAATTTTAAAAATCCATTATCAAACGTACATACTGCAAAATAACCTAACCATGATTCAACCAATTTTTGCCGTAAAAGAAAAAGTAAGAATTTGGAAAAATACTTTTTACTTTGCGTGTCTATGCAGTCAGAGGCATGTATACACCGAATTCCATGATTCCAGCTGCGCCCATTTGGTTGGTGCCATTTTTACCGCCTTGACGTTTCTACGCAATTAGAATTGCATCATTCTAGCTGTAGTCGTTTAGTTGGTACTATTTTTATCCCTCTGTACCATTGTATCCCTTGAAAGTACTAATTTCGAAAAATACGTCTATTTTCCGTGTCGGAGGAATGTATACTCCGAATTTCATGACTCTAGCTGCGGTCATTTGATTGGTACTATTTTTATACCCTTCTTCATTTTAACCCCAAAAAGTACGAATTTCGAAAAATCAGTTTATTTTTCGTGTCTACACACTCAGAGGAATGTATACTCCGAATTTCATGACCCTAGCTGCGGTCATTAGATTGGTACTATTTTTATCCCCATTTATCATTTTAACCCCAAAAAGTACGAATTTTGAAAAATCCGTGTATTTTACTTATCTATGCAATCAGAGGAACATATACACCGAATTTCATTATTCTAGGTACAGCCGTTTGGTTGGTACCATTTTTATCCCTCTATTCCCATTTTACCCCTTAAAAGTACGAATTTGGAAAAAATACTTTTATATTATTTATCTACTCAATTAGAGGAATGCACACACCGAATTTCGTGTTTCTAGCTATTGTCGTTTAATAAGTACCATTTTTATCCCTTTTTTGCCCCATTTCACCCCCTACAAATAAGAATCACTTTATGGTGCACGTTTTTGCTATAAGGTGAATGCGCATACCAAATATCAAGCAAATATGAACAGTCATATCCAAAAACATGCTTAAATACGCTTAAATATTAGGGATTATTATGGATATTTTTAGTCCTTGTGAGGGAAAAAATTTTCCCTTTGGGCCGATTTCGCCCCATTTCAATCCCAACCGATCTACGACTATAAGACGTATTTATGGAAAATTTGAACGTTCTAGCTCCTTTCGTTTAGATGCTAGCGTGCTTTCAACAGACGGACAGACGGACGGACGGACGGACGGACGGACGGACGGACGGACGGACGGACATAGCTAGATCGTCTTAGAATTTTATGACGATCAAGAATATATATACTTTATAGGGTCTCAGGTCGATATTTCAAGGTGTTACAAACGGAATGACAAAGTTAGTATACCCCCATCCTGGAGGTGGAGGGTATAATAATATTACATGCAAAACCAATAAGTTTTCCCGCTGCACGACTCGAACCAGAGAGCTTCTGGAGCCAAAGCGGGCATTTTAACTCAATGAATAAATACGAATAATGCGTTCTTATTCACTTGTGAAAATGCTATTCATAAAGTGATATGGGAAAAATTAAAAAATATATATATTAAAAAATATTTTAAACGGCTAAAAGCAATAAAAAATATAAGAATATTTTTTCTTATTAAAAAAGTATTAAAAAATAAAACAAAATTTTTTCCCGAGTCACGACTCGAACCTGCAACCTTCTGGAGCCAAAGCGGACGCCTTATCTCAGCGTCATCACACGAAAAATATGTTCTTATTCACTTGTGAAAATGCTATTCGTAAAGTGTAACATGTTTTTGGAAGGTTTTTGAAGTTGTTTGAAACAAAAAAATAAAAAAATATATTTCAAATGGCTAAAAGCAATAACAAAATATATAAAAAACATTTCTTATTAAAAAAGTAATAAAAAATAAAGCGAAAAGTTTTTCCCGAGCCACGATTCGAACCCGGGTCCTTTTGGATACAAAGCGGACACCTTATCTCAGAGTCGCCACACGAAAAAAATCGTTCTTGTGAGAATGCTATTCGGAAGTGTTACGTTATGTTTTGGAAGTTTTTTGAAATTGTTTGAAACAAAAAATTAAAAAAAAATATTTTAAATGGCTAAAAGCAATAAAAAATATATAAAAAAACATTTCATATTAAAAAAGTAATAAAAAATCAAGCAAAAAGTTTTTCCAGAGTCACGACTTTAACCATGGACTTTGTGGAGCCAAAGCGGACATCATACCTCAACGATTCCAAACGAAAAATTCGTTCTTATTCACTTGTGAAAATGATATTCGTAAAGTGTTAGTGGGATAGTAACGTGTTTTTGAAAGTTGTATAAACAAAAAAATATTAAAAATATTTTAAAATGCTAAAAGCAATAAATATATATATATATAAACATTTTTATTTAAAAAAGTAATAAAATACAAAACCAAAAGTTTTTCCGGAGTCACGATTCGAACCCGGGTCCTTTTGGATACAAAGCGGACTCCTTATGTCAGCGTCGCCACACGAAAAAATCGTTTTTAATCACTTGTGAATATGCTATTGGTAAAGGGTAACATGTTTTTGGAAGTTTTTTTTTTGAAATTATTTGAAACACAAAATTAGTAAAAAATATTTTAAATGTCCAAAAGCAATAAAAAATATATAAAAAACATTTCTTATTAAAAACGTAATAAAAAATCAAGCAAAAACGTGTTTTGGATTTTTTTTTTTGAAATTATTTGAAACACAAAATTAATAAAAAATATTTTAAATGTCCAAAAGCAATAAAAAATATATAAAAAACATTTCTTTTTTAAAAAAGTAATAAAAAAATCAAGCAAAAAGTTTTTCCAGAGTCACGACTTGAACCATGGACTTTTTGGAGGCAAAGCGGACGTCTTATCACAACGATTCCAAACGAAAAATGCGTTCTTATTCACTTGTGAAAATGATATTCGCAAAGAGTTACGCGATTAATAAACAATTATTAACAAAAATATTTTAAATAGCTAAAATTGAAATAAAAAATATAAAAAAAAATATTTTTTATTAAAAAATTAGTAAACAACCAAACAAAAAGTTTTTCCTGACGCCTTATCTCAGCGTCGCCACACGCAAAAATCGTTGTTATTCACTGAAAATAATAAAAAAAAATTTGGAAGTTTTTTTTTGATATTTTTTTCAAACAAAAAATTAATAAAAAAATATTTTAAATGGCTAAAAGCAATAAAAATATAACAAAAATTTTTTAATAAAAAAAGTTCTTCCCGAGTCACGATTCGAACCAGGGGCCTTCTGGAGGTAAAGCGGACGCCTCGTCTCAGCGTCGCAACACGAAAAATTCGTTCTTATTCCTTCTTATGGAAGTACTTCCTATTTCGTTTTTGCTGGGATTCTATTCATCGTCCTACTATAGTAACTGGACCAAATTCTGACCATAAAAATTTAAAATATTAAAAATAAAATAATAGCTTATAACAGTGTGTGCGTGTATACAGACTATAGAGTGTCATGGAAGGGATGCTCGTTCCATGGTGTTGTGTCTAAATAGAATCTTGTTATTTGATAAATTAATGTTTCCACAGACAATTCAAACGAACCGTAGAGTAAGTTTTGAACTCATCACATAGCAAACACACACAACAGCAGCAACAACAACGAGAACAACAACCGAGAACTACAACAACGGCCAACGGAAAACAAAGCGGCGGCCCTAACAACCGTACAACACGCTTAAGAAAACAAAAACATCACACCTTTGGACGAAAGAAAAATCAAGTTTAGCAAATGAAAGGTAAATTTCGTAGATGTATTATAGCCCAGCAGCCAAAGGCTGTTGCTGCTGCTCTGCTAAGTAACATGACCAAACAGCCATCCAAACATCCACAATCGACCCAAAACCGAACCGAACCAAATCAAACCAAACAACAAGTTAAAGAATCTTTGCCCTCTTTCAATGCAAACCAAACCAAAGCAAACAAAAAACACAAGAACCAAGTTCCAACAAAGACTCAATGGGGTACCCTAACTATAGCTAAACCGATAAAAACATACAACAACAACAATACGTATACGAATACCAACACCAACATCAACAACACCAAACAACAATAAACCAATAAATGCAGAAACACATCAACTAAAGACCCAGAACAATTCTAACCATAAACCCTAACTCCTATCCTACATCCTACCCTACCCCCACCCGTAATGCCTGCCCTGCCAGAGATCAGCATACGAAAAAGCTCCCTCATACATACCCAGGATGGCTTAGGGACGCACGCACGCTTACACCACAACCGAAAAATGGGAAGCCTTTTAAAAGATAAGGACTGACTCCTATTATCGTTCGTATAACAACGACAACGACAGCAACAACAACAGTACCACACCAAAAAAGGGTATTGAAATTGAAATCTAAAACCGAAATACGCCTTGGCATTGAAAATGTAGTTTAAACGAGCGACAGAGAGAGAGCGAGAGAGAGGGGAGGGTTTGAAATCAACTAAATAAAGAGTGATTTTTTTGAGGTTAGGATTTTCATGCATTAGTATTTGACAGATCACGTGGGATTTCAGACATGGTGTCAAAGAGAAAGATGCTCAGTATGCTTTGACATTTCATCATGAATCGTCTTACAAACGAACAACGCTTGCAAATTATTGAATTTTATTATCAAAATGCGTGCTCTGTTAAGAAAGTTCATTGCGCGCTTCCATTTTATGGTCAGTTTAATCGACCCACTGAAGCGGCTATTCGGGCTATTGTGACTAAATTTCGCACCAAATTTACATTGTTGGACATTAAACCACCAACACGCTTACGTAGAGTGCGAACTGAAGAAAATATCGCAGCTGTATCGGCCAGTGTTAATGATGACCACCAATTTTCGATTCGTCGCCGTTCGCACCAATTGGGTCTCTGTTACTCAAAAACGTGGAAATGCCAAAATTGGACTAAGCGGATGGACCACCTAAGACGCAGCCGCGGTCAACATTTAAATGAAATTATCTTCAAAAAGTAAATGTCATGGACCAATCTAACGTTTCAAATAAAGAACCGATGAGATTTTGCAAATTTTATGCGTTTTTTTAAAAAAAAAAGTTATCAAGCTCTTAAAAAATCACCCTTTACGTTAAGAAGAGACCTGTTAATGTAGAGTGTACCCACATAAGCGAAAAGATAGCGATCGACAACGACTCGAAGATACCCTGACTTGGGTGGGAAAAATAATGGATGGTGGGGGCTAAGCCTTGGTAACCTGAAATAATTTTGGGTGGTAGCTGATATTTCCAATAGAAAGTTTGACCTTATTCAGAACAAATTTTATGTGTCAGCAAAATATGGAGCGAGTTCGTGAAAATTTTCGCGGAATTTATTTATTTGCGACATGTTTGTCCATAACCTTATTCATAACAAATTTTTAATGAAAGAGCACTTTGTGTTATTTGGGAGTTACTTTAGTTGTGTGTCAGCAAAAAAATGGAGTGAACTTGTGAAAATGTTCACCGTGGCAACCCCAAACAATTTTTGGGAAGCAGGTGATAATTCCAACACAAAGTTTGACCTTTATAACAATAACCTTTTTGAAAAAAAAATATTTTAAGACGATTTTGTGTTGCTTTTATCGTTACTTAAATATTGTGTGTCAGCAAAAAAATGGATTGAGTTCGTGAAATTTTTCGCGCGATGATTTTCAATGTTTTTGTCCCGACGAGGCCGATTTTTTTGTCTTTGAAGTCATTGAGCTCAAGCATGATTCATGATTTTATGCGAGCTTTAATTTTCTGATATTAGAGTGGTACATTAGGGTAGTAGCAACTGAGATATGATGGGTAAGTACCAGAAGGGGGTGCTTGAGCTCAATGACTTCAAAGACAAAAAAATCGGCCTCGTCGAGACAAAAACATTGAAAATCATCGCTCGAAAAATTTCACGAACTCAATCCATTTTTTTGCTGACACACAATATTTAAGTAACGATAAAAGCAACACAAAATCGTCTTAAAATATTAAGATATATATTATATAAGATATAATATTAAAATATTTTTTATCGATGTATCACACTTTAAAATCTGTTTATAAATGCAGAAGTTATATAGAAAAATGTAAAAGCGCGACCCCTACGTTCGGCATAAAAAAATAAAAAAAAAATTTTGAAACTACCTTTCAATAATACTTCATATTCGAAGGTGTACGGCGAACTTTTTTTTGAGGTACGCCCTAATATACATGACCCTTGTTGCATAGTATTATTATTTAAAATGATTTTGAAAGAAACTAAAATCGAATTCCTTAAAAAATATATAAATAATAAAATAAATTTTTGAAGAAAATTTCCAAAAAAAATTGTTTTTAATTTTTATTTTTCCTTCAAAAAATTTATCAACAAAATATACCATACCATACATATATATATATATTATCCAACAAAATATATTACTTTTTGAATAAGAAACTACTGGTGAAATTCTGAAATTTACAGAGTGAATTAAAAAACAAAAATTTCTTTTTTTTCGCAAATTTAACAAAAAGTTAAAAAATATAACCATTATCCAGCAAAAAATAACTTAAAATCTTTCTACGGTACGGCTTCTTGAATAAACCCTCTATCTAAAGCCCATATGACCCTGACTTATTTGCAGAAATGTGCGGCTATATATTTCTATAGAAAATGTCAAGAAGTGTTCAGCACAAATGCACTCGATTGTAGTGAAAAAATTAAAAAATATTTTTTTAATTTAAAAAAAAAATACAAAAAATATTTTTTTTTTCATTTAGTAAAAATCATGTCTTTTCTTGCGTTTAGTGTGTTAAATATTAAAAAAATATTAAAAAATAAATATTAAAAACAAAAATATTAAAAAAAAAAATATTAAAAAAAAATATTAAAAAAAAATAAAATAAAGTATTACAAAATACAGGGTGGCACAGAATGAGCTATATGGTTTGAATTCTTTATAACTTTAATTAATATTTTTTCAGCATTTTGTGAAGGAGACTTGGGGCATTAATTATGAATCATTACACGATCGAACAACGTACAAAAATAATTGAATTTTATTTTTCAAACCAACAGTCACCAATCACAATATTCACAAATTGGTAATGAGCCATGAATACCATTTCCTATTAAATGGGTATGTCAACAAGCAAAACTGCAGGATTTGGGCTACGGAAAATCCAAGAGCAGTTCATCAACGACAATCACACCCACTTAAGAGTACTGTTTGGTACGGTGTATCCTCCGAAAGGATAATTGGCCAATATTTTTTTCAATTTTTGCGAAAAATTATGGAAAATACGCTACAAAGAGTACGTATGTATGTGCGAAGCAGAAAATGGACATCACTCACAGGATAGCATTTTTCAAAGCTAATTGCAAAAAATTCTCCAATAATATACTGTATTAAAAACAATTTATAATAATCGCATAAATAAAAAAGTTATAAAACATTTAAACCATATAGCTAATTCTGCACCACCCTGTATATTCAAAAATCGACCATTTTTTAATAGTTAAATAAAAAATTAATAATTTTTCTGCAGAAAGTTCTCAAAATCTTTCACACAACACATGGATATGATTTTTTTAAATGAACCCTCTTCCTAAAGCCCTCTTCCTAAAACTTTATGTAAATTTTTTCTATGGCCGTCACATGTTTATCAAATAACTAACTTACAAATAAATTATTGAAACTGTTCCTAAATCAATGAAAGTGAAATATTTTTAAATTTGAAAATATTTGTAGTCATCATGAGTACTTTTAATTTAACATATAACCGGATGTTATCAGACTTATATTTCCAAAATGAGAGTACAATTATTTAAGGTAACTTCGGCGAAACTTCGGAATTTTAGTAAAAAAAAAATATTCAAAATTTTTAGAATATCGTTTTCGAGTTTAAATGGCCAAAATACATTTTGACACCAAACAACCAGTGTCATATGGACTCAATAACATGCAAAACTTCAAAGTTACACGATTTTGATATCGGATATTGAAAATTTCAGGTTGGTTGAACAAGAAATTTCTCTCAAAAGTTTTAGGGACCATTTTGAAAACCTTCCCATCATCACACTGCACGTAGTAGAGTAACGGCCAAATCAAATCAAATAAAATAAAAAGGTCTAATGAAACTTTAAAACTTTTTTTTGCTGTGATGTTAACGAGTTTAAGTTTAAGAATCGAGAAAAAATACTGCTGTTGTTGTTGTTTGTGTTGAGTTGAGTTGTGTTTCCCGGTTCCTGGTTACGGGGAAGACAACAGAAACAGAAAGAAGTAGAAAAAATAAATAAAAAACCACAACAAAACAATCACAACTCCATGCTGAGGCGTAACGAATGAACAACACCAACAAAATAAAACGAAGAACAAAACAATATGGCCCACAACAACAATAGCAACAGCAACAGCAACAACAATATGCAGTAAATACTCCTTTTGTGTTGTGCTGTTGTTTACTTCTGTGTTGCTGTTGCTGCTGTTGTTCATCTCGGTCATGAAACTTGAGTGTGTTTGTTTGTTTGTGAGGATGTACGAAACGAACGAAGTACTTCGTGTACAACTACTCCTCCTCAACAATGGGGGGCTTTTGTGGAGTGTGTGTACACACACACGAGCTCTTGTGCAATGCTGTGTGCATGAGTGTGTTTGTGTGTTTTCCGTTTTTTCGGTGGTATTCGCCAGCACCTCGCACCTCACTCACAACACATCAAGTGAACACGAGTCGGTCGCACCGAAGGCAGCCAACACAACACAACACACACAAGTGGGGCGAAGAGAGATGCATGAGCGGATTGAGAGTGAGTGTGCGAGTGTGTGTGTGTGCATTTTTGTATGCATGTTTTCGTGTGTTCTTGGCTTTGAGTCGACTTTGGAGTTGTCTTAAGGCAAAGTTGACGCAGCACACCACACCACAGCAAAAACAAAAAAAAAAACAACACCAACATCGACGTCATCACCATGGGGCTGCCTGTGACTGCCTGCCTGCATCATATTCAAAGAGCGGTTAGACAGACAAGGCGCAACGACTCGAATTGTGTGCGCCAGTGTCTTGTTAGCAAGACAACGGGCGAACGAATGGATGGATGGACGGACGGACGGACAAACAGTCATATTCGTTTCGTCGCATTACCACCGCCACGCCACCAAGAGCAACAGCAACGGCAGCCAAAAAGGTAAAACTGGGCAAATAAATAAATACTCGTCGTAACCAAAGTGTTATAAAAATGCCACTAAATGGCAAAACATTGAAGAACACAGCCCAGCACAACAACATAAAAAACTTTAATTCAAACTTTCAAGAACTAAACAACAACAGCAGACAACAGAGCAGCAAATCCTTTGCCATTGGCAAAGAGATTTATAATGGCAAGAGATTGCATTGCGCTCTTCCTCTCTCCCTTTTAAGTTATTGATGAAAACAATCAAAGTTACAACTCTGTTACAGAAATATGTTCTAGCGAAAACTATGAAAAATGCAAATAGCCCCACAAACATCCCAGAAGGAACAATGGGGGTTAGAAAATATCTCATGCATATGAGATAATTTCACTGCTTCATGACGGCTTTATTGAAAAACAGCACCTTATTTTTAATTTAAAAAAAAATATTTGGATTGTATTTCAATGTTTGCAAATGCGCTAAAGTCTATTCTTAAAATGTACCCGAAAAATCCACCAACTTATAATACCCATTGAAAAACTCTGTAAAAATTTTCAAAGCATTCGCAAAATAAACAAATTCAGCAGTGTGTGATGGGCGTGACCCATTTTAACAAAAATTCAAAAACAAAAAAAAAAACATTTTAAGAAGTAAGAAACAAAGATCCCCATCAGTGAATCTCTCCAAATCCAGCAATTTTGTTTATTGACAAGACCATTGAGCTAAAAAAAGTCTCACCAGGCAAAGCAATTAAAGCAATATGATTTTGTGCCCATTGAGCGGCCGAATAGTGGTCATACGGCTTTAGTTCCTACAAATGTCAAACCAAACTGAGCTCAATTGATTACAGTGTTGCCATATCTGACAAATTTGTGACTGTTTGTCAATATACACTGCAATTTAAGTACAGTGGGTAAAAAGTTATAAAATAAATAGTGTAGTTTGAATGTGAAAAAGTGGGGAAAATTTTGACGAAAAGTCATGTATAAAATTTTCTGAAGTATTTTGGATTTCTAAAATCGAAAATGATATTAAAAACAACGTTTATGGTATTTTTTTTACTAAAATTCCAATTTACGGTGTAGGTACCTTACTCTCATTTTGGAAGTATAAGTCCGATAAATTAAAGATACTCATGATGGCTACAAATGTTGCTAATTAGACTTTCACATAGAAACAATTGTTTAGGAGCAGTCTTCATAAATTTGGAAAAAATTATTTTTTTTTTTCAAAAAAATTCTATTTTTGCTGGCACAAAAAAATATAAAAAATTGAAAAAAAAGTCGGAAAAAATATTTAAAAAAAAATATTATCGTAGCTAATATACTAACGTTACAAATAATGCTTAAATAAATTATAAAAAATTGAAAAAAGTCGGAAAAAATATTTAAAAAAATTGCTTAAATGTAAAAAATCTATGAATAAATGTCGAAGTTATGATGATCTTAGTAGACGAAAAGAATTAAAAAATATATTTTTTTATTTGTTTTAATAGTCCCAAGTCTCATTAAAAAATATACAGAAGAATATATTGTTTTAGTTTGTAATAGCTGGTATCTTAATGAAGAAAACAAGACATTTTTGAAGAAAATCTATGAAAAAATGTAGAAGTTATGACACTCATGTAGAAGAAAGTGTAACTTTAACGAATTTTTTGTTTAAATTGATTTAGTCATACCTGAAGACGACATGTACTTCTACAAGAAGAACCATAACTTCTACATTTATCAACAGATTTTCTTTAATTAGGCTAGGCTAGGTAAGGTACCAGCCATTACAAACTAAAACAATATATTCTTTTATATAATTTAAAATGAGATTTATCGCGCTATTTAAACAAAAAATCACAATTTTTTAAAAAAGAGTTTCATGACATTTATCCACGTATTTTTTAAATATAAACACTGTTAGAATTTTAGCTATTGAAAAATAAAACAAATTACTTTTTTCCAAGTTTTATCTATTTTTTTTGTGATTTTTCCAGCAAAAAATGAAAAAAATCACAATTTTTTAAAAAAGAGTTTCATGACATTTATCCACGTATTTTTTAAATATATACACTGTTATTTGTGTTAGAATTTTAGCTATTGAAAAATAAAACAAAATACGTTTTTCCAAGTTTTATCTATTTTTTATGATTTTTTCCAGCAAAAAAAAGAAAAAAATCAAAATTTTTTAAAAAAAGAGTTTCATGACATTTATCCACGTATTTTTTAAATATAAACACTGTTCTTTGTGTTAGAATTTTAGCTATTGAAAAATAAAACAAAATACTTTTTTCCAAGTTTTATCTATTTTTTGTGATTTTTTCCAGCAAAAAAAAAGAAAAAAATCAAAAATTTTTTAAAAAAGAGTTTCATGACATTTATCCACGTATTTTTTAAATATAAACACTGTTGTTTGTGTTAGAATTTTAGCTAGTGAAAAATAAAACAAATTACTTTTTTTCCAAGTTTTATCTATTTTTTTATGATTTTTTCCAAGTTTTATCTATTTTTTTATGATTTTTTCCAGCAAAAAATGAAAAAAAATCAAAATTTTTTAAAAAAGAGTTTCGTGACATTTATCTACGTATTTTTTAAATATAAACACTGTTCTTTGTGTTAGAATTTTAGCTAGTGAAAAATAAAACAAATTACTTTTTTTCCAAGTTTTATCTATTTTTTTATGATTTTTTCCAGCAAAAAAAGGAAAAAAAATCACAATTTTTTAAAAAAGAGTTTCATGACATTTATCCACGTATTTTTTAAATATAAACACTGTTAGAATTTTAGCTATTGAAAAATAAAACAAATTACTTTTTTCCAAGTTTTATCTATTTTTTATGATATTTTTCCAGCAAAAAAAAGAAATAAATCAAAATTTTTTTTAAAAAAGAGTTTCATGACATTTATCCACGTATTTTTTAAATATAAACACTGTTCTTTGTGTTAGAATTTTAGCTATTGAAAAATAAAACAAAATACGTTTTTCCAAGTTTTATCTATTTTTTATGATTTTTTTTTCAGCAAAAAAAGAAAAAAACTTTGTTTTTCTATTTATTGAGACTGTTTCTAAACAACAGTTTCGATGTGAAAGTGAAATTTGCAATATTTGTAGCCATCATAAGTACCTTTATTTGAACATATAAGCGAATGTGATCCTATGTTTTCTATCCAAAATGGGAGTGCAAACATTAAAGATACATGCGATGAAAATTGGAATATTAATTAAAAAAATACTTGGCAAGTAAGCTGCGAAGCCATCTGAAGAAACCTTTCACAGGGTGGAAATCGTGATAGTTGTAGTGTTCAGCCAAGTAATAAATGTCACCATGCCATTTGTAAATAAATTTGCACTCTATTAAATATAAATGCAAAATGGTCTTGAGCCAGGACAATATCCCAGTTCAAATCAAACATTGATTACAGACCAAAATAAAACAAACGAAAAACTAAAAAAATCTATAAATTTTTTTGCTTTGATTTTATGAATCAATATGCCTCTATGAACACAAAAATATAAGAAATAAATTTTAAGGTCTCGAATACAAAATTGTTATTTTTGTTTATTAGTTTTACTTTTATTTTTTGGCCGATCCATCAAAAATTCTCCATATTTTCAATTGGCTAAGAAAGAACTAATTTTTAATCAAGTAGACTGATACACGCCCGTCTGATTGCAACTAGTTTTAATTGTTATATTAGATTCTTGAAATCTTGCCCCCCTATCACATCTTGTAAAAATGGTCCTTCGAGGTAAATCGGTCGTCTGGAATTGACATCCCCTAACTAACATTTCACCATTTTTTTAAAGAAGCTAAAAAATCCTCCTAAAACATGAAGTTTTTATAAGTAAATCGGTGGTCTCAAATTAACAACTTTCATTTCCCTAAAACATGAAGTTTTTATAATCATCGAAATTTCCATCTGAACAAACTAGGAGAAATTTCTTAAAACGTGGTATAATCGTATGAATTAATTTGAGAATGACAAACCTTTTCCTTCTCTTCAACAGGTGGTTGGTCCCATAAAGAAATTTTATGAAGACATTTTGAAGAGAAAGTACGACTTCTTTGAAGACTCCTGTCTACAGAATAATATAAAATAATTAATTCTGTTATGTCACCTCTTCTGAATACAAGTCACTTCTTCGTCTTTTGAGCTAAGAATCGGGATAAACACGGCAAAGAATTGAAGCACCAGGACCAGAAATAAAGGAGTAGCGAAAAGGCACAAGTTTCTGCTTACCTGTATCGCATGCGTGTGTGTGTATATTTGTAAGCGAGAGTAAAACAATATTTAACAAATTTAGCAGAATATAACTCGATTGTTGTGTGCGTAGTCGTGTGTGTGTGTGTGTTTGTGTAGCTGTGTGTGAAGTTAAATAATAACTTTAACTATTTGAAAGCCTTAAGTAAGAAAAAGAAGTAAACCCCTGAAATGAAGACAACAACAGCAACAACAACAAACAAAACAAAACCTTTTGTGAACTTTAAAAAGTATCAAATTTCAAATATAATTTGAATTCCAGTTACCTGGAAACTTTTCTGTCTCCGTGCTGGATGAACATGGATATTAATTTGGGTAAAGGTTTAAACAAAAAAGGAAAAGTTTTCCAAATAAAATGTGGAATGTTTTAGGGAGATTTTTTTTTTTCAAAATAAAACGGGATTGACTAAAACAAAAAAGTTCACAAAAATCCATGACTTTTGAAAAAATTTCAAAGGATCTTGGTTCCTAACTCCCTCACCACTAACTAACATCAATAATTGTTGATTAAATTTATCTAAAGGTTAACGGAGCTACGTTAAAAAAGGCGGGGGGATTGGTTAGAACCATCAAAATTATAAAAACACTCGATTTTTTTGATTTTATTCCTAACCCCCTCTAATATACCAAAAATACACATACATCGTACACCTTGCGTTGAAAATGACATCGATGTACTAAAACACACACACTCACATATACTCTCATGTTTCCACATGCTTACATACATACACGACGTGTCACATACAGATACGACTGATGTTCTTCGTATAGGGCAAGGGGTCGTGTGGGGCCGAGGGGGTGGCAGCACAAAAGAGCAGGTCTTTGAAAATCAATTGACAAAGGGTATCATTGGAAACAGAATATTTGAGAAATGTTTAAATAAAAATTTAAATTCACAAAAACATATTTGTTTTCACAGGTATGTGCGACGAAAGCATGTGTATGTGTGTGTATGCGTGTGTGTATGTCTTTACTAGAATTTAATATAAAAATGCCAACAGCATGTGTCACAGTGGGAATCTTCAGGCGAACAATCAGGATCTTAAAACACTACACATTAATTGTAAAACTGATTGGGATTGAAAACAAATCAGAGAAATTTCAAGTAAAATTAATTTTTACAAAATTATTTAATTGTGCCCAAGAACTAACAAATTATTTTTTGTGTGCATTGATGCATACTTGTTCATCAAATCAACTCCATATCACCCGCGAAAATTAAGATTTTGCAAAAATATTCATTTTGTATTTCTTATTTTTGTTTATTAAGATCGATCTTCCAAAAAACATGGACGAATTTTTACTCTGCTAATTTTTCGTATAAGTAGGCGTGTAATTTTGCTAATTATTTAACTAATTTACAACTTTGGTAACACCCATTGAATTTTTCCGGCAATTTTTTTCTTAGAAAATTTTAATTCTTCTTTTTGAAAGGAATTTTTTGATTTTTTCGAAAAAAATAACGGTAAAATTGACCGATAAAGAGTGTAGCTAGATATTTAAGATATTTGGCAATAATGATTCACAAAATTCACAATATAGTCCTGGCAATAGGAATTCTCTCTGACATTAACATACAATTTTTTTCAATTAGTATAATGCTCTCTTCGACTAAAAAATGACCCATTTTAAAAAGGAAACTCAGATCAGCTGCACTATAACTTTATTCTGCAAAAATGGTCTACTCACCACGCCCTTTCAGAATTATTGGGCCACTATTATGTTCCAATCAAAATTTTTAATTTTAATTGGACAGTGTTATGGATATTTTTTTACTAAAAATTTCAGTCTTCGTCGAGAAACCTTTAATATTTGTACTCTTTTTTTGAAAATGTAGGTCCTATCGCGAGTCTAATAAATATATGTTCAATTAAAGGTAAGTATGATGGCAACAAATGTTGCAAATTTCACATTCACATACTGGTTTAGGAACAGACTCTAAAAATTTGGAAAAACAATATTTTTTTCGAAAATATCTATATTTGTTGGCTAGAAAAAAATAGAAAAAAATCTGCAAAAAATTTTATTTTTTTTAATATATTTTTTTTGGAAAAATCATAAAAATCTAAAAAGAATCTAAAGATTGTGTTGCTCCAAAATTATTATTTTTTGTTGATCTATTTCTAATAACTAACATTATATGTATGTTCAATTGAAGGCAAATGTAAAAGATCTATGGATAAATGTAGAAGTTGTGACACTCTTTGTAGACACAAAAGATTTCTGATAATCATAATTCGATAACAGATAACAGTTTTAATTTGTAATAGCTGGCATCTTAATGAAGAAAATTTATCTGTTTTGTTTTTTTATTATTCAATCGTTTCTTTTCATAGTTTTTTTTTTTTGATTTGATTTTTGGGTGTATACTTAAGTCCGAAGCAGTTCTCATTCAGTTGAGTTTGCGAAACAGATATACAACCAATAATTAACCGGAATAGTTGTTGCATTGCACTGGTCATAAGGGGGATAAAGGGGAGTAGCGTCCCTTGAAACGATCGTCTTCCCTGCTACCGAAACCGAACCAAATAAATGTCACACACTTCTTTTTAAATACTTTGTTTTCTGTTTAAGAAAACAAAAACAAATGATCTCGAACCTTAGTAAGAGTTACAACAAAAACAATTTATCTAGAAAAAATGTATAAATAAAATTATGGTATAATTTTATTTATTTAACAAATCTAACAAATAGTGTTGCCAAAAAAATGAGAAAAAAATATTAAAAAATCATAACAAATTATTAAAAACCATAAAAATAAAACCATAAAATATCTATGAATAAATGTAGAAGTCATTTTTTTAAACCATTTTTAAATTTTCGTTTAAACAGCGGGAAAACCCCTTCAAAAATTAGATAACAAAATATTTTCTTTTATTTTGTAATGACAACTTAACGAAGATAATCATAAGGGTACATTTGGGGAAAATTGGAATTTTAGTAAAATATTTTTATAATAAATTATATCATAAAAAATCGAATAAATTGTATGTATTTTTAATAGCGCCAAAAAATTGAGAATTTAAATTAAAAAAAAATAATCAAAAATTTGTGTTATTCCATTTTTTAATAGCTAACATTCTAACGCGAAAAACAATCAGCAAATGTAAAAGATCTATGGATAATTGTAGAAATTAGGACACTCTTTATAGACGCAAAAGATTAAAAAAAACATTATTTTTCATTTTTTGTTTAAATTATACGAAAAACTCCCTTAGAAGTACTTTTGGCAAAAATTGGAATTTTAGAAAGTAGAAAAAAAATATAAAAAACTATTCATAAATAAATTTATAAAAAAAATATTCATAAAAAATTTATAAAAAAATATTCACAAAAAATTTATAAAAAATATTCATAAAATATTTTTTATAAGAAACTGAATAAATAAAAATATTTTTTGATGATAACTTTATAAATAAAATATTTTTTTATGAAAAATGTGTACATAAAATAAATTTTTATATAAAATGTGTACATAAAATCTTTTTTTATAAAAAATGTATACATAAAAATATTTTTTTATGAAAAATGTATACATAAAATAATTTTGTTATAAAAAATGTATACATAAAATAAATTTTTATATAAAATGTATACATAAAATATTTTTTATACAAAATGTATATATAAAATATTTTTTATAAAAAAGGTGTACAAATAATTTGTTTTATATAAAATGTAAAATATATTTTTTATACAAAATGTATAAATATATATTCTTTATAAAAAATGTATACATAAAATACTTTTTACATAAAATTTATATATAAAATATTTTTTTATAAAAAGGTATACATAAAATATTTTTTTATATAAAACGTATTCACAAGATATTTTTTTAATGTATATATAAAAATATTTTTTAATGACAAATGTATACATAAAATACCTTTTTACTTAAAATTTATATATAAAATAATTTTTTATAAATAAGGTATACATAAAAATATTTTTTATATATAAAACGTATTCATAAAATATTTTTATAAAAAAATACATAAAATAATATTTTTATAAAAAATATTTTTTTTTATATAAAACGTGTACATAAAATATTTTTTTATTAAAAATGTATATATAAAAATATTTTTTATGACAAATGTATACATAAAATACCTTTTTATCTAATATTTATATATAATTTTTTTTAATAAGGTATACATAAATACATTATTTTATATAAAATTGGATAATTGTAGAAGTTAGGACACTCTTTGTAGACGCAAAAGATTTTTTAAAAAAACATTATTTTTTATTTTTTGTTTAAATTGTGCGAAAAACTCCCTTAGAAGTACTTTTGGCAAAAATTGGAATTTTAGTAAGTAGAAAAAATTTATAAAAAAATATTCATAAAAAAATTATAAAAAAAATATTCATAAAATATTTTTTATAAGAAACTGAATAAATAAAAATATTTTTTGATGATAACTTTATAAATAAAAATTTTTTTTATAAAAAATGTATACATAAACATATTTTTTATGCAAAATGTATACATAAAATAATTTTTTATTGAAACTGTATACATAAAATATTTTTTTAAATAATACATAAAATAAATATACATAAAATATTTTTTTAAAATAATTTTGTTATAAAAAATTTATACATAAAATAAATTTTTATATAAAATGTATACATAAAATATTTTTTATACAAAATGTATATATAAAATATTTTTTTTATAAAAAAGATATACAAATAATTTGTTTTATATAAATTGTAAAAAATATTTTTTATACAAAATGTATAAATAATATATTCTTTATAAAAAATGTATACATAAAATACTTTTTTTACCTAAAATTTATATATAAAATAATTTTTTATAAAAAAGGTATACATAAAATATTTTTTATATAAAACGTATTCATAAAATATTTTTTTATAAAAAAAGTATACATAAAATAATATTTTTTATAAAAAAAGTATACAAAAAATAATATTTTTATAAAAAAATATACATAAAATAATATTTTTATAAAATATATATATAAAAAATATTTTTATAAAAAAATATACATGAATATTTTTTTATAAAAATACATAAAATAATATTTACATATTTTTTAAATTGTACAATTTTTTATAAAAAAAAATATAAAAAATATCCATAAAATAATTATTTTATAAAAATTTTACATATTTTTATTTTTAAATTTGTACATATTTTTTTATATTATTTTCTAGTTTAGAATGCCAACAAACATCAGAAAATGTTATACAAAGCCTGTCGACCAAATTTTTGTTGCACAGTGTAATTGGTCGATAGAATATAGTTGAAAGAGGGCTGCCGGTCAGTTGCAGTTGGTCTTTGCCAACGAGTAAAGAATTGTAAGGCGCACAACTTTCTTATTGCGAGAAACTTGCTGCGTCCGTAATGTTGGTGGAATTTCTGTATTTTTTTAATTACCCAATCTTACACCCTTAGTTGATGTTTTGTAAGTGTAAAACAACTTTAGAATCCTTAAAGACATCAATAAATGTAACCTTTATACAATGTACTGCGTTTGACCCTTTTCATAATAACAATTGTTTTTTTATTGAACACCAATTAAACTTCTCAACTTAATTTGTACAATCTGTTGAAGTGAACCAGCCAACTTTAGTCTACACTGAGAAAAAAATGTTGAAAAATTGCTGTCAAGCCTTCTGAAGATGGTCGCCATGAGCCATAAGATCCTGATAAAGATATTGTACAGACAAGTAATAAATATAACCTTGTCATAATTTTCTCTCGGATTTATTTTTATTTTATTCTATCTAAATTATTTATTTATTTTTTATCTAAATTCATTTCAAGTTCGATTTTTCCCTTATTTTCAGTTTATTTGTCATTTTATATTTTGTAAAATAATAATTGATTTGAATTTATATTGATTTATAAATTGAAGAAACCCATTTTCGCATGAAATAAATTAAGTTTGTCATAGACTCTATAACAAGATAAATAAACTTGTGTTCTCTTATCTTTTTCGGTTTATTTTCCCAATAATTTCAAGGCAAACATTTTTTTCTCGGCGTGCACTTGCCACCAACCACAATAACAAAGTATTATTTTGGGCGACGATTTTTGTCAACAAGTGTTTTCCTTATTCGATCCATCTTAAATTTCAATTATCAATTACCAGAGCTGATGATGTTGTTGCACTGTTTCCAGCATTTCAGCATTCGAAACAAAAATATCTCATTTATTTGTTAAGAATCATATCGGATTGGGTGTACTACGAGTGAGTAGTACCGGTAATCACCCATGTTTTTCGCATATGTTGCTCGTAATGCTTGCAATGAGGCAACAAGCTAACGTGGATACAAGATGGGAATTACGGGTACAGACAGAGTGTTGCACAGCCATTCAGTTAGTCAAGCAACCAGTCAACCAGCCCCTTCTTAATGTAATCATTAAACATTCCACACGCCATTTATTGCTATAACTACATTGTTAATCGTGCAATGAATGCTTTGTTATGCTGCTGATATCTCGTTAATTACACTTTTACTTGTAATGCTCGTTCAATCCGCAGCCACTATCGGCGGCCATCCACCATTCATTCCATCCCATCCAATCCCATACATACGGTTAGACAGACGACAATGCCACGACGACTACGACGATGGCAATGATGATGTCGATGATGGGGTTGTGCATCCATCGTATGTAGGAAGCACTGAAATGCAGTCAGTCGTCGTCCAGTCCAGTTGTCTTATGTGGATGGTTGAATATACGAGGGCTAATTGAAAAGTTAGCGGTCTCACTATTTATATATATTATATAAAAAGTCAAGTATTTGTTATTAGTTTTATCCGTCTCTGTTTTAGGATAGTATTTATTTGATTTTCTTTTCTAAAATAGTAAATTGGAAACATAGCACTCATATACAGTCAAAGGAATAAGCTTGTCGATGTGAACTGTTTTAGCTGAACTCCCTACGTATATATATTTTTATACCCTCCACCTCCAGGATGGGGGTATACTAACTTTGTCATTCCGTTTGTAACACCTTGAAATATCGACCTGAGACCCTATAAAGTATATATTCTTGATCGTCATAAAATTCTAAGACGATCTAGCCATGTCCGTCCGTCTGTCCGTCTGTTGAAAGCACGATAGCATCTAAACGAAAGGAGCTAGGACGTCCAAATTTACCATAAATGCGTCCTATAGACGTAGATCGGTTGGGATTGAAACTGGGCGAAATCGGCCCAAAGGGAAAAATTTTTCCCTCACAAGGACTAAAAATACCCATAAAAATCCCTAATATTTTAGAGTATTTAGGCATGTTTTTTTAATATGTCTCCTTGTACTTACTTGATATTGGTATGCGCATTCCCCTTATAACAAAAACGTGCGCCATAAAGCGATTTTTTTCGTAGGGGGTGAAATGGGACAAAAAAGGGATAAAAAGGTACATATTAAACGACAACAACTAGAAACACGAAATTCGGCGCGTACATTCCTCTAATAGAGTAGATACATAATATAAAAGTATTTTTTCCAAATTAGTACTTTTAAGGGGTAAAATTGGAATAGAGGGATAAAAATGGTACCAACCAAACGGCTGCCCCTACAATAATAAAATTCGGTGTATACATTCCTCTGATTGCATAGACACGTAAAATACACGGATTTTTTCAAAATTCGTACTTTTTGGGATTAGAATGAAAAAAGGGGATAAAAATAGTACAAATCAAATGACCGCAGCTAGAGTCATGAAATTTGGAGTATACATTCCTCTGACTGTATAGACACGGAAAATAAACGGATTTTTTGAAATTCGTACTTTTTGGGGTCAAAATGGAAAAAGGGGATAAAAATAGTACCAACCAAATGACCGCAGCTACAGTCATGAAATTCGGAGTGTGCAATCCTTTGACTACGTAGACATGGAAAATAAACTCGAAAATGCCCAATAAATGTTCTGTCCATATAATAAAATTTCAAATTTATTCACCGAATAATGCAAACATTCCTCTGGCTGCGTAGACACGGAAAATAAACGGATTTTTCAAAATTCGTACTTTCAAGGGATACAATGGTACAGACGGATAAAAATAGTACTAACTAAACGACTACAGCCAGACTTGGGTAGAAACGTCAAATAAAGAGATTTTATATAGTCGTACTCTTGAGGGGGTAAAAATGGTACCAACCAAATGGAATTCGGTGTATACATTCCTCTGACTGCATAGACACTCGTACTTTTTCTTTTACGGCAACAATTGGTTGAATCATGAAGTTAGGTTATTTTGCACTATGACCGTCTGATAATGGATTTTCAAAATTTGTACTTTTGGAATTCAAATAGAATGGAAATACAACCAACTGTAGCACCCACTATCTACCAATATTTATGGTATTTAAGCTTTTTGAAAATATAAATAGAAGAATATTTATTTTTTAGCCTTTTCTTATTATAATTAAAATATGATATTTATTTATAAATATTTTTTTAATATTTGTATTTGTTTTCATGTGGCTATAAAAAAAATTATATTTTCCTGCAATATTACTGCACTTCTATGATAATCGACATCCTCTGTGGAATGCAATCAATGGTGGAGGGTATATAAAGTTCGGCCCGGCCGAACTTAACGCCGTTTTTACTTGTTTTTATCATTTTCTACCCAATTTTTAACAAAAAATTACAACCGCAGAGCCTTTTATTCGAAAAAATCCATTTTGGTTGCGCTTCTATATGGTCTGAGGAATTTACATACCAAATTTCACGACTATAGCTGCAATACTTTAGTTGGTACCATTTTTATCCCTTTTTGTCCCGCTCACTTCTTATAAGTATAAATTTCGAAAGATTCAATTTTACTGCGCTTCTACATGGTCAGAAGAACTTACATATCAAATTTCAAGATTCTAGCTGCAATATTTTAGTTGGTACCATTTTTATCCCTTTTCGTCCCGCGCAACCCATAAAAGTACAAAATGCATTTATATTGCGCTTCTATGTGGTGAGAGGAATTTACACACCAAATTTCGCGACTATATTTGCAATACTTAAATTAGTACCATTTTCATCCCTTTTTGTCCCCCGCAACCCTTAAAAGTACAAATTTTGAAAAATCCAATTTTACTGCGCTTCTACATGGTCAGAAGAAATTACGTATCAAATTTCAAGATTCTAGCTGCAATACTTCAGTTGGTACCATTTTTATCCCGCGCAACCCTTAAAAGTACAAAATGCATTTATATTGCGCTTCTATGTGGTGAGAGGAATTTACATACCAAATTTCACGATTCTAGCTGAAATACTTTAGTTGGTACCATTTTTATCCCTTTTCGTCCCGCGCAACCCATAAAAGTACAAAATGCATTTATATTGCGCTTCTATGTGGTGAGAGGAATTTACACACCAAATTTCGCGACTATATCTGCAATACTTAAATTAGTACCATTTTCATCCCTTTTTGTCCTTCGCAACCCTTAAAAGTACAAATTTTGAAAAATCCAATTTTACTGCGCTTCTACATGGTCAGAAGAACTTACATATCAAATTTCAAGATTCTAGCTGCAATACTTCAGTTGGTACCATTTTTATCCCGCGCAACCCTTAAAAGAACAAAATGCACTTATATTGCGCTTCTATGTGGTGAGAGGAATTTACATACCAAATGTCACGATTCTAGCTACAATACTTTAGTTGGTACCATTTGTATCCCTTTTTGTCCCGCTCACCCCTTATAAGTACAAATTTCGAAAAATCAATTTATATTGCAAGTCTACGTTGTCAGAGGAATGTAAATACCGATTTTCACGATTCTAGCTGCAATACTTCAGTTGGTACCATTTTTATCCCTTTTTGTCTCTTTCCTCCCTTAACAGTACAAATTTCGAAAAATCCCTATTTGTAGCTCGCCTGCATGGTCATAGCAAGGCACTCACCGAATTTCATGTTTATAGCTACTGCCGTTTAGTCAGGACGAAGATTCAATGTTTATCCATTTTTGGGCCATTTTACCCCCTAAAAGTACGAAGTACGTCTACGTCATATTTGGGAACTAGCCTGAAAATTTCATGACCCTGGCTTCAGCCGTTTGGTCTGGGGGCTGGTCAATGATAAGTCAGTCAGTCAGTAACGCAGCTCTTATATATATATAGACTAGCTGAACCCCGCCCACTTCGCAGCCAAAAAAAAAAACAAATGGTAAAATTTAAATCAGGTTCATATTGATATTATCGTGGCCAGTAATATATACGTTCCAATTTTCATCCTTCTAGCTCTCAAATACACTTTTGCCAAGCCTCAATGCCCACGAAACGAAAATCCAAATTTCGGCATCAAATTGATATTTATCGTGGTCAGTAATATATATGTACCAATTTTCAGCCTTTTAGCTCTCAAAAACACTCTTCCCACTCTTCACATTTATCTTTATCGTGGTCAGTATTATATATGTACCCATTTTCAGCCTTCTATCTCTCAAAAACACTAATTCCACGCCCACTCCGCCCACAAAACGAAAATCCAAATTTCGGCGTCATATTTATCATTCTCGTGGCCAGTAATATATACGTTCCAATTTTCAGACTTCTAGCTCTCAAAAACACTATTGCCACGCCCACCCCGCCCACAAAACGAAAATCCAAATTTCGGCGTCATATTTATCATTCTCGTGGTCAGTAATATATACGTTCCAATTTTCCGACTTCTAGCTCTCAAAAACACTATTGCCACGCCCACTCCGCCCACAAAATGAAAATCCAAATTTCGGCATCATATTTATCATTCTCGTGGTCAGTAATATATACATTCCAATTTGCAGCCTTCTAGCTCTCAAAAACACTATTGCCACGCCCACTCCGCCCACAAAATGAAAATCCAAATTTCGGCATCACATTTATCATTCTCGTGGTCAGTAATATATATGTAAACATTTTCAGCCTTCTAGCTCTCAAAAACACTTTTGCCACGCCTACACCGCCCACGAAACGAAAATTCAAAATCCGGCATCATATTTATCTTTATCGTGGTCAGTAATATTTCGGCATCATATTTATCATTCTCGTGGTCAGTAATATATACGTTCCAATTTTCAGCCTTCTACCTCTCAAAAACACTATTGTCACGCCCCCTCCGCCCACAGAGCAAATTTTTAAAAATTCTATAGCCTATATATTATATATTATATTATAATTATTATTATAATTATATATATTTATTATAATTATAATTATTAATATTATTATAATTATTAATATTATTATAATTATTATTATTATCATAATTATTATTATTATTTTAATTATTATTATTATTATAATTATTATTATATTATTCCTTCCCTGTCTGAGAGAATTTCCCTCGTGTTGGCTAGCGCCCTGTTGCTGTTTCTTGGCTTCGCTTGGCTTGGCTTCTTGGTATTCCTTCACCTCTCCTCACTCTCATTGATTGGCTGGGCCCCTTTGGCCACCACCATCAGCACCATTAACATTTGTGGTACACACGTAATTACAAGATTACGATAAGTGATAAGCCGTAAAACCATCCCGTAGCCGTAGCAGAGAAGTAACACAAATCCCAAATAAAACAATTTCGAATGAGCATGTTTTTTTTTTCTCGTATTTTTGTTCTTTACCTTCTGCTCTTCGGATGATTTCCATTTCTTTGCTTTTTTTAGTCTGCAGTGCACGAGATATTGTCGAGGGGGAAATCAGCAAATAGCTCTGTGCTCCTCCAGTAAGTGGATAGTGGCAGCGTAGAGCGTCAGAGGAATTGGTTGGTCGGTAGGATGGTTGAATGGATGGATGGTTGGTTGGAACGTTTTGCTGGGATGTTGGTTCGAGTTTCATTTGAAATTTAAGTATCTTGCCTTGCATTTCGATTATTTGGTTTTGTATTTCGAGTTATGCTCTTTCGGCTGAAATTTTGCATAAAATAAGAGGGATGTGTGTTCGAAATACAATCTGGGGCGTAGATAGGCCATTTTCATGTGAATCGGTGTTAAATGTATTTAGCTGTTCGCGTGAAATTTCAGGCTGATTCGGAGGTGATTATGTTACAAATCCTTTTTACTTCTAAACATAGCAATTGAGGTAATCCTTTTACAGTTTAGATACAAAAAAATGAACGAACGAAATCTGAAAAGAAAATACGTGCGTTCTGAAAGTTTACGTCTGGCGAGCTTTTTAGAGGGTTTTCAATATTTGCTCCTTTTTTGCAAATTCTTATTATGAATCGGCATAGGAAACATTGTGATCCTTACATTTTAAGTATAGCATGTGTTCAGCAATATTGCTTAAAACATTACGAGGAAAATTTTTGTTGAATACTGTAAACCTCTAGCTCCTTAATTTGGGGGTCTTTTTGGTCCCCTATTGTGCAAAAGGGTAAAAAAACATCACTAAAAATTCTTATGACGAATAGACATAGGAAACATTGTGATACTTTCGATTTAAGTATATGATGTGTTCAGCAATATTGTTTACAAGACTACGAGGAACATTTTTGTGGAACATTGTAAACTGCTAGCTCCTCTACATTGGGGTCTTTTTGGCCCCTTTTACGCAAAAGGGTAAAAAGCACCACTAAACCATTCATATGACGAAACGGCATGTTAAACCTTGTGATCCTTTCATTTTACGTATAGCATGTGTTCAGCAATATCACTTAAAACACTACGAAAAACATTTGTGTGGAACATTTTAACTCTCTAGCTCCTAAATATAGGGGTCTTTTTGGTCCCGTTTGCAAAAAAGTTAAAAAGCACCACTAAAACATTATTATGATGAATCAACTAAGGAATCCTTGTGATCCTTTCATTTTATGTATATGATATGTTTAGCAATATTACTTAAAACATTACGAGGAAAATTTGTGTGCATTACTTTAAACCTCTAGCTCCTCAATGTAGGGGTCTTTTTGGTCCATATTGTACAAAAATGCAAAAAAAATCACCACTAAAATATTTTTATGATGAATCACCATAAGAATCCTTGTGATCCTTTCGATTTAAGTATATAATGTGTTCAGCAATATTACTTAAAACACTACGAGGTATATTTTTGTGGAAAAAGCAGCACTAAAACATTCTTATGATGAATCACCATAGGAATCCTTTCGATTTAAGTATATGATGTGTTCAGCAATATTGCTTAAATAAATACAAGGAACATTTTCGTGGAACATTTTAACCCTCCAACTCCTCAATATAGTGGTCTTTTTAGTCCCCTCTTGTGCAAAAATGCAAAAAAGCACCCCTAAAACATGCATATGATGAAACGTCATAGGAAACCTTGTGATCCTTTCGATTTAAGTAAATGATGTGCTCAGCAATATTACTTAAAACACTACGAGGTATATTTTTGTTTAACATTTTAACTCTCTAGCTCCTAAATATAGGGGTCTTTTTGATTCCTTTTGCAAAAAAAATAAAAAGCACCCCTAAAACATTCTTATGATGAATCACCATAGGAATCCTTGAGATCCTTTCGATTTAAGTATATAATATGTCCAGCAATATTACTTAAAACATTACGAAGAATATTTTTGTGGAACATTTTAACTCTCTAGCTCCTCAAAATAGGGGTCTTTTTGGTCCTTATTGTGCAAAAAATCACTCCTAAAACATGCTTACGATGAAACGGCATAGGAAACCTTGTGAAACATTGTGATCATTACATTTTAAGCATAGGATGTATTCAGCCATATTCCTTGAAACACTACGAGGAACATTTTTGTAAAACATGTTAACCCTCTAGCTCCTCTATATAAAGGTACTTTTGGTCGCCTCTTGTGCAAAAGGGTAAAAGCTCCACTAATATATTCTTAAGATGAAACGTCATAGGTAACCTTGTGATCCTTACATTTTAAGTATATGATATGCTCAGCAATATTACTTAGAACACAACGAGGAACATTTTTGTGGAACATTGTAAAACCCTAGCTCATCAGTATAGGGGTCTTTTTGGTCCCTTTTGTGTAAAAGTGTAAAAAACACCCCTAAAACTTAGGTTAAAGACTCAAAACACCCCTAAAACAAGCGTTAAACTGGTCAAAATGTTCTACAAAAATATTTGCCATAAAATTCTACTATAAGTCTCTGAAGACACCAAAAGTCAAAACTTAACTTAATTATCAGAAATATGTAAAAACTTAAATTTCATTTTAGGGTTAATTTCGTAGTTTTTTCGAATTTATGCTAAACTGTCCCACAAAACCGTGTGATCCTGACATTTTAAGTATAACATGTGTTCAGAAATATTACTTAGAAGAGTACGAGGAACATTTTGTGGAACATGTTAACCCTCTAGCTCCTCAATATAGGGATATTTTAGATCCCTTTTTGTAAAAGGGTTAAAATACCCCTAAAACTTAGGTTAAAGACTCAAAACACCCCTAAAACAAGCGTTAAACTGGTCAACATGTTCTACAAAAATATTTGCCATAAAATTCTACTATAAGTCTCTGAAGACACCAAAAGTCAAAACTTAACTTAATTAACAGAAATATGTAAAAACTTAAATTTCATTTTAGGGTTAATTTCGTAGTTTTTTCGAATTTATGCTAAACTGTCCCACAAAACCGTATGATCCTTACATTTTAAGTATAACATGTGTTCAGAAATATTACTTAGAAGACTATGAGGGACATTTTTGCGGAACATGTTAACCCTCTAGCTCCTCAATATAGGGGTATTTTAGGTCACTTTTTGTAAAAGGGCTAAAATACCCCTAAAACAGAAATATTTGCCATAAAAATTCTACTAGAGTCTCTGAATACACTAAAAACTCAACCTAAGTAACAGCAATATATAAAAACTTAGAATAATATCTCTGAAGACACCAAATTCCAAATCTCAACTTAAGAAATCAGAAATAAATCAAAACTTAAAATTCAGGGTTAGGGTTAATTTCGTAGTTTTTCCGAATTGTTGCTAAACTATCGCACAAAACTGAATTTTAGGCGGATGGTGTGAATGGAATAAATATTCTACGCCAAATTTCACTATAAGTCACCGAACAAAAGCAAGCTGTAGATATAATATATATAACTGAAATATCACTACCAATTTGGGTGTATTTAAACAAGAAATTATTTATTATTTTTTCGTGTAGTTCTGGGTAATTTTAGGCAAATATAAAAAATGTCGAGCAGCTGTTAGCTATAAGAGATTGGATACTCTTACCTTTATAGCATTTATATATGTTTTAGATGTTATTGCAACAATATTAATGGTCCTTCGACACGCCCAGCTATTATAAAATAACCTAAATATTCAATTATCTAATTTGTAAATGATTTTTTTAAAAAATTCTTTTTGCGTCTACAAAGAGGGCCAGAACTTCTACATTTAAGAATAAAAAATAAAAAAAATAAAAAAGAAATAAAAGAAATAAAAAAAATAAAAAAATAAAAATAAAATAAAATAATTTTTTCCATTTTTATCGGTTTTTTCGTGCCAACAAATTTTTTTCTCAATTTTTTTTGGAGACTGTTGCTAAAGCACTTTTTCGATGTGAAAGAAACATTTAACATATAAATAAAATTAAAAAATAGCGCTTGCTTTCTTCGTTAGGATGCCAGCTATTACAAACTAAAACAAAATATTCTGCTATCTACTTTGTAAAAAGATTTCTCGGGCTATTTGTATAAAAATTAAAAAAAAAACGATTTAAAAAAAATATATTTTGCTTCTACAAGGAGGTTTCATAAATTCTTCATTTGTCCTTAAATATTTTACATATAGACATAGTTTTCTTCTTTAGAAGGATGGCTATTAAAAAATAAAACAAACGATTTATTTTTCTACTTTTTATGGGGATTTTCGTGCCAAAATTTTTTTGTATAAAAATCTTTTGCCTCTAATGAGGGTCTGAACTTTTGCATTTATCCATAGATATTTTACGTGTAAACCTTGATTTATTCGTTAGAATGTTATCTATTAAAAAAAAAAAAAAAAAACAAAATATTTTTTTCCTATTTTTTCTATTTTTATGGGGGTTTCGGCCATTATTATACCCTCCACCTCCAGGATGGGGGTATACTAACTTTGTCATTCCGTTTGTAACACCTTGAAATATTGACCTGAGACCCTATAAAGTATATATATTCTTGATCGTCATAAAATTCTAAGACGATCTAGCCATGTCCGTCCGTCCGTCTGTCCGTCTGTTGAAAGCACGCTAGCATCTAAACGAAAGGAGCTAGGACGTCCAAATTTTCCATAAATGCGTCTTATAGTCGTAGATCGGTTGGGATTGAAATGGGGCGAAATCGGCCCAAAGGGAAAAATTTTTCCCTCACAAGGACTAAAAATACCCATAATAATCCCTACTATTTTAGCGTATTTAAGCATGTTTTTTGAATATGTCTGTTTATATTTGCTTGATATTTGGTATGCGTATTACCCTTATAGCAAAAACGTGTACTATAAAGTGATTCTTATTTGTGGGGGTGAAATGGGTCAAAAAAGGGATAAAAATGGTACACATTAAACGACAACAGCTAGAAACACGAAATTCGGTGTGTACATTCCTCTAATTGAGTAGATACATGATATAAAAATATTTTTTTCAAATTCGTACTTTTAAGGGGTAAAATGGGAAAAGAGGGATAAAAATGGTACCAACCTAACGGCTGTACCTAGAATAATGAAATTCGGTGTATACATTCCTCTGATTGCACAGACAAGTAAAATACACGGATTTTTCAAAATTCGTACTTTTTGGGGTTAATATGAAAAAAGGGGATAAAAATAGTACCAATCAAATTACCGCAGCTAGAGTCATGAAATTCGGAGTATACATTCCTCTGACTGTGTACACACGGAAAATAAACTGATTTTTCGAAATTCGTACTTTTTGGGGACAAAATAGAAAAAGGGGATAAAAATAGTACCAACCAAATGACCGCAGCTAGAGTCATGAAATTCGAAGTATACATTCCTTTGACTACGTAGACATGACTGTGTATACACAGAAAATAAACGGATTTTTCGAAATTCGTACTTTTTGGGGACAAAATAGAAAAAGGGGATAAAAATAGTACCAACCAAATGACCGCAGCTAGAGTCATGAAATTCGAAGTATACATTCCTTTGACTACGTAGACATGAAAAATAAAAGGTTTTTTCCAAATTCGTACTTTCAAGGGATACAATGGGTACGAAGGGATAAAAATGGTACCAACCAAACGGCTGCACATGGAATAATGAAATTCGGTGTATACATTCCTCTGACTGTGTATACACGGAAAATAAACAGGTTTTTCGAAATTCGTACTTTTTGGGATTAAAATGAAAAAATGTGATAAAAATAGTGCCAATTAAATGACCGCAGCTAGAGTCATGAAATTCGGAGTATACATTCCTCTGATTGCGTAGGAATCGGAAAATAAACGAATTTTTCGAAATTCGTACTTTCAAGGGATACAATGCAACAGAGGGATACAAATAGTACCAACTAAATGACTACAGCTAGAATGATGAAATTCTAATTGCGTAGAAACGTCAAGGGGGTAAAAATGGTACCAACCACATGGTCGCAGCTGGAATTATGGAATTCGGTGTATACATTCCTCTGCCTGCATAGACACGCAAAATAAAAAGTTTTTTTTTCAAATTTGTTCCTTTTCTATTATGGCAAAAATTGGTTGAATCATGAAGTTAGGTTATTCTGCACTATGTACGTCTGATAATGTATTTTTTGTACTTTTGGAATTAAAATAGAATGAAAATACAACCAACTGTAGCTCCCACTATCTACCAATATTTATGGTATTTAAGCTTTTTGAAAATATAATTATAAGAATATTTATTTTTTGATTTGAAATAAATAATGGTTTGAAATAATTAAAATATTATTTTTATTTATAAAATTATTTTTTTCAATATTTGTATTTGTTTTGGTTTGCCTATATTAAAAAAATTATATTTCCCTGTAATATTACTGCACTTCTACGAAAACCGACAACCTCTGTGGAATGCAATCCATGGTGGAGGGTATATAAAGTTCGGCCCGGCCGAACTTAACGCCGTTTTTACTTGTTTTTTTAATAAAAAAATAAATTTTAGAAGACTGTTCCTTTGAATGTGAAATTCGCAAATTTTGTAGCCATCATATTTACATTTCATTGAGATCGGACTTATATTACCAAAAATTATAGTACAAATATTAAAGGCACCTTCGGCGAAAAAATGGAATTTTTGTAAAAAAAAAAATCAAAGCAAAATTTATTAAAAAAATATATCGATAATGTGTTTTGTGTTAATGTTATGGCCCCTTATATGGGGATATTTCATTATTATAACCATTTTTTGTTGATAGAATTCGAAATGTATGTTGTAATTCTCATTCCTTTTGTGGGACACATTTGACTTAAGTAGAACGTCAAAAATTCTTCACTTAATGAAGTGTATTTTTGTTGGAGCCAGGAAGTCCGACCTAATGTAATAATGATATTTCAATATCCTTAGCATTTGTATACCCTCATTCTACAGAGTAGGAAGGTAGACACATACCATTTGGGACAGAACAAAAGTGTAACACATTGAAGGATTGACTTAAGACCCCAATTATGTATGGACCAAATCCGTTTCACGACTTTTTAACTTGGATTGAGTCATGTCCGCCCATCCGCCCGTCTGGCTGACTGGTGTACACGATAACTCTCGCAAGGAGTTAAGCACACATGGTAATATTTTTCCTAAACTAACTTTAAGTTCGAAGATGGGCGAAATTACCACGCCCCTTCTGGTACATCCCATCAATGTAACTTCCACGCGGATTTTCGGAATAAGCTATATTTTGGTATTTGTTAATCTTTTTATAATCACTTTGAGTGTACTAAATATAGCGGATGTTTGCCACGCCCCTTCCAGTACCTTCCACACAAATCACCCAATAATACGTAAAATTAAAGCTGTTATAACTTCTATACAGATGATGGGAATACTGTGAAATTTGATATTTGCCAATGCTTTTATAGTGGTTACATTTGCATTGAATATGGGCGATATTGCCACACTCCTTCTGGTACCGCCCACACAAAGTGGCATCCAAACGGGTAGTCAAAATCATTTGCAATTTGATATTTGAAAATGATTTTAGAATCACAATTGTTTTATAACCTCCTAGTAACTTCCACACAAAATATCCTGCCCTACGTAAAATTAAATTCCTTACAGTGAGGGGGTATATATATAGGTAGGTTTAGCCGACTGCACCTTGCTTACTTGTTGTGGCTGGTATTCGAAATGTTTGTTATAATTCTCATTCCTTTGGTGGGACACATTTGACTTAAGTAATTCGTCGGAAATGAGCTATTTTTGTTGGAGACAAGAAGTCCGCCCTTAGTTGAGCTTTAATGACACAAATTCTAATATTTTTCTTCATTTCTTTTTCAGTGTATGACTGAAGATTGAGCTCAAATGGCCGCTTTGCCTGGACTTCTACTCAACAAATATTGGAGAAGTAGTGATTTAGGTGAGTAAGTGACATGGCTCTTTCTTCTCTATCTTCATCTTACATTTTGCTCTTTCAGATGAATTTTGTTTACGAATCAGGGGAGTCCCTGTATTTGCACTTCTACTCAGGCATCTCTTTAAAGGCTTAGCTGGGATTACAATAAAATTGTTTTCGTTTTTCTTTCAGCGTTTTAAATTGTATCCCATCCAAAGCAAACATTAATAGACGACATTGCTTTGGAGAAAGCCGCATTAAACTACCCTATAACCGCTTTAAATTTGAAAATCTGTCAAGAACGAACCACTATTAAATTTAGGTTTCTTTAAATCAAAAAAAGAGCGAGCAAAACGGAGAAGAAGGAAGGAGGCAGAGCAGAAAGTAAAGCATTCTGTTTATTCAAGTGTTACCGTGAAAATTGTAGATGAAAAGTGATGTTGATGATGTTTGCGTAACACACACAATTTCCTTTGATGTCCTTTTTTGCGTGGTGTGTTGTTGAGCTGTGTGTGTGTGTAAGGAGGAGTGTGCGTGTATTCCTTTCTATGATTATTACTTTTATTACACATCTACATACAAGCAAGCGTATGTAGATGGATGTTCACGCTGTTACGCTACAGAGCCAACACACGCACACACACACTCATACACAACGCCAGCCAACGCCAGAAGAAAGCATTGAGCGCAAAAAAGGCGAATTCCTTTACAACTCCAAAGAAAGAAAAGAAAAAAAGGAAAGAAAAAACCCTGATGCTTTACAAGGACAACTATTTAAAAAACATGAACTAAATACACACAGCCAACAACACAACACACACAAAACACAAGGACTGACGACGACAACTCCAAAGCTGAAGCTGGAGCTGAAAAACGTTAACATCACACGACTGCTAAAAGACGTGAGAAAAAAGAAGTCAACAACAAAAATGTTGCAGGCAGCAGCAACAAAAAAAAGAAAAAAAAAAACAGACTCACGAACAAACGAAAAAGAGTTTGTGGAAAATACTACCACCACCACTACAACTGCAAGTCAGGACGATGTTGTAACTGCTACTGCCAACATTGCTCTGCCGCAGCCGCTGTTGCTCTAACATGGCTAACACTGATACTGCCAATGCTGTGCCCACACACAAACACCGTCACACACAACAACTAGTAGTAGTAGTACGACGACATACTTACTTTGAACTCCGTTCCATTTTTTTCGTGTGTGTTTTCGTTGGAGCTACCGAAAAAGGGAATAATGGAATAGTTGTACGTACATACATACCTACATCCGATTGTACTTGCATATTTAAGTACACTGACAGAAATATACCATGTAGTTCTAATTTTCAAACAATTCAATGTTTAATAAATCGAAAAGGGTGAAAAACACCCTTTAAACAGGGGTTAAAACGAGTCAAAATGTTCTACAAAAATAAAATTCTACTACGAGTCTCTGAATACACCAAAAATCAAAACTAAACTTAAGTAACAGAAATATGTGAAACTTAAAATTACTTTTTCATTTTTTTTTGAAAAAATTTTCAATTTTTCTTTTGAAAAAAATTTCAATTTTTTTTTTGAAAAAATTTTCAATTTTTTTTTTTGAAAAAATTTTCAATTTTTTTTTTTTGAAACAATTTTCATTTTTTTTTTTTGAAAAAATTTTCAATTTTTTTCTTGAAAAAATTTTTATTTTTTTTTAAATAATCAATTTTTTTCACGAAAAAAATTTTAAGAAATAGAAAATGCTTCGGAAGAAGTAAAGAGTTATTTTTTTGAGGTTAGGATTTTCATGCATTAGTATTTGACAGATCACGTGGGATTTCAGACATGGTGTCAAAGAGAAAGATGCTCAGTATGCTTTGACATTTCATCATGAATCGTCTTACAAACGAACAACGCTTGCAAATTATTGAATTTTATTATCAAAATGCGTGCTCTGTTAAGAAAGTTCATTGCGCGCTTCCATTTTATGGTCAGTTTAATCGACCCACTGAAGCGGCTATTCGGGCTATTGTGACAAAATTTCGCACCAAATTTACATTGTTGGACATTAAACCACCAACACGCTTACGTAGAGTGCGAACTGAAGAAAATATCGCAGCTGTATCGGCCAGTGTTAATGATGACCACCAATTTTCGATTCGTCGCCGTTCGCACCAATTGGGTCTCTGTTACTCAAAAACGTGGAAATGCCAAAATTGGACTAAGCGGATGGACCACCTAAGACGCAGCCGCGGTCAACATTTAAATGAAATTATCTTCAAAAAGTAAATGTCATGGACCAATCTAACGTTTCAAATAAAGAACCGATGAGATTTTGCAAATTTTATGCGTTTTTTTTTTAAAAAAAGTTATCAAGCTCTTAAAAAATCACCCTTTATTATGATTTTTTTTAATAACTAACATTCCAATGAAAAAAACAATGTTTACATATAAACAAGTAAAAAAGGCGTTAAGTTCGGCCGGGCCGAACTTTATCTACCCTCCACCATGGATTGCATTCCACAGAGGCTGTAGATTTTCATAGAAGTGCAGTAATATTACAGGAAAATATATTTTTTTTACTATAGCCAAACCAAAACAAATAGAAATATTAAAAATATTATTTTATAAATAAAAATAATATTTTTATTATTTCAAACCACGCATATAAGACAAGGCTACAAATACGTTTACATTATATACATATATCGAAATAATACTTCAAGTCAATTCAAAAAATAAATATTCTTATATTTATATTTTCAAAAAAGCTGAAATGTTATAAATATTGGTAGATAGTGGTGCTACAGTTGGTTGAATTTCCATTCTATTTTAATTCCAAAAGAAAATTTTTTTGAAAATCCATTATCTCACGTAAATAGTTCAAAATAACCTAACTTCACGATTCAAACAATTTCTGCCGTAAAAGTAACAAGTACGAATTTGGAAATATATTTTCATTTTGCGTGTCTATGCAGTCAGAGGAATGTATACACCGAATTCCATGATTCTAGCTACGACCATTTGGCTGGTACCATTTTTTAACCCCCTTTTTCCTATTTTACCCCCTTAAAAGTACGACTAACTAAAATATCTTTATTTTACGTGTCTACGCAGTTAGATGGATGTACACACAGAATTTCATCATTCTAGATGTAGTCGTTAATTTGGTACTATTTTTATCCCTCTGTACCCATTGTATCCCTTGAAAGCACGAATTTGGAAAGAACCTTTTATTTTTCGTGTCTACGTAGTCGGAGGAATGTATACACCGAATTTCATTACTCTAGCTGCGGTCCATTGGTTGGTACTATTTTTATCCCCTTTTTCCATTTTGACCCCAAAAAGTACGAATTTCGAAAAATCAGTTTATTTTCCGTGTCTACACAGTCAGAGGAATGTATACTCCAAATGTCATGACTCTAGCTGCGTCATTTGATTGGTACTATTTTTATCCCCTTTTTTCATTTTAACCCCAAGAAGTACGAATTTTGAAAAATCCGTGAATTTTACTTGTCTATGCAATCAGAGGAATGTATACACCGAATTTCATTATTCTAGGTACAGCCGTTTGGTGGGTACCATTACCCCTTAAAAGTACGAATTTGGAAAAAATACTTTTATATTATATATCTACTCAATTAGAGGAATGTACACACCGAATTTCGTTCTAGCTGTTGTCGTTTAATATGTACCATTTTTATCCCTTTTTACCCGATATCACCCGCTACGATTAAAAATCACTTTTTTTATAGGGGGAATGCGCATACCCGATATCAAGTAAGTTCAAGCAGACACATTGAAAAAATATGCTTAAATACTCTAAAATATTAGGGGTTATTATGGGTATTTTTAGTCCTTGTGAGGGAAAAATTTTTCCCTTTGGGCCGATTTCGCCCACTTTCAATCCCAACCGATCTACGACTATAAGACGCATTTATGGAAAATTTTGACGTCCTAGCTCCTTTCGTTTAGATGCAGGCGTGCTTTCAACAGACGGACGGACATGGCTATATCGTCTTAGAATTTTATGACGATCAAGCATATATATACTTTATAGGGTCTCAGTGGTCGATATTTCAAGGTGTTACAAACGGAATGACAAAGTTAGTATACCCCCATCCTGGAGGTGGCGGGTATAAAAATCTATGGGTAAATGTAGAAGTTATGATTATTCTCTTTGTAGAAGCAAAGGATTAAAAAATCATAATATTTTTTTAATCTTTTGCTTCTAAAGGGTGTTTTTTATTGGGGTATAGAACTTTAAGTTGGCATCACTTTTTTAACTGGCGGCCATTTTGTCAGCTGTCAAGTGATTAATATTTAGTTTGGTTTGCCATTTCATCATGAACAGGTTGACAAAAGAACAACGCTTGCAAATCGTGCAAATTTATTTCGAAAGTAATGGTTCAGTTCGCGAAGTTCACCATTTTATGGTCGACATAATCGTCCATCAGAGCAATTAATTCGGTTAACCATGGATCGTTTTCGCACTACGTTTACTCTATGTGATAATACGCATCCGCAGGGACGTCGAACAGTGCGCACCGAAGAACCAATTGCCGATGTAGAGCAAAGTGTTGAAGAGGACCCGAATGAATCGATTCGCCACCGTGCACAGCAATTGGAGCTTTGTCCATCAACTTGAAAATTGGACCTGTAGAATTGGCTATATTCGAGCCAGCCGCGGCGGCCACATGCCCGAAATCATATTTAAACATTAATGGCATAAAATTATCCTTCCAATAAAGCCAAATTGATGGTCATTAAAACGATTTTCTTGTGTTTTATTTCAATTCGAAGTTATATTCCTCAATAAAAAGCACCCTATACTAAGAAAATTCAAAAATTCCATTTAAAATTCAAAAAATAACAGTCGAAATTAAAAAAATATCAGTTGAAATTCCAAAATTCCATTTGAAGTTTAAAAAATATCAATTGAAATCGTTATCTGTAATTCAAAAGACACTATTTGAAATTCAAAAGACATCATTTGAAATTCAAAACTCGTCATTTGAAGATTTTTAGCAGATATTCTTCTCTTTAATATGACACTCATATCGGTATGTTAAGAGTGCGAATAAGTATTTAAAATAATATTTGAATAATTGTAACCTTTGGAATTTTATAGTTCTTTTTGAAGGGTTGATGAAATGATAAACTAAAAACGCCAATTAACTCAATTTAACCTACATTTTCAGACGTATATGCTCCGGTTCAAGTGTAAGACGGTGTAATAAGAAACATCATTGAGTGTATGGAAATTAATTAATAGTATGAAGCCATGATTTTTAAAAATTCCCTCAATTCTACATAAGGGTCATAACTACTACATTTAATAATAGGTTTTCTGCAAAAATGCCTTGTTTTCTTCGTTAAGATGTCAGCTTATACTAACTAAAACGATATATTCTTTTATATAATTTGAAATGGGACTTTTTGCGCTATTTAAACAAAAATTAACAAATTATGATTTTAAAAAATCTTTTGCATCTAAAGAGAGTATCATAACTTCTACATTTATCCATAGATATAAATATTGTTTTTAGCGTTAGAATGTTAGCTATTAGAATATAAAAGAAAATACTTTTTTCAGTCTTTTTTATTTTTATGGTTTTTTCCGTGCCAGCAAAAATAGATTTTTTTTTTCGAGAAAAAAATGTTTTCCCAAAATTGTAGAGACTGTTTCTAAACCACTGTTTCTATGTGGAAGTGTCAATCGCAACATTTGTAGACCTCATTATTACGTTTAATTGAAAATATAAGCGGGCCAAAATATCCAAAATGAGAGTACAAATATTAATAAAGGTACCTAGTGAAAATTTTAATTTTAGTAACAAAAAAATGAAAAACAAATTATCCAAAAATTTAAAAAAAATACCGAAACAAAATAAAAAAACATCCCCAAAAATTAAAAAATATATCCATAAAATTAAAAAATATATATCCATATTTTTTTATTATCCATATTTTTTTAATTATCCATATTATTTTGTATTATCCATATTTTTTTAATTATCCATATTTTTTAAATTATCCATATATTTTTTAAATTACTCATATTTTTTTAATTATCCATATTTTAAAAATTAAAAAACAAATTATCCAAAAATTAAAAAATACCCAAACAAAATAAAAAAATCCACAAAAATTAAAAAAATATATATCCACAAAAATTAAAAAAATATATATCCATATTTTTAAATTATCCATGTTTTTTTTAATTATCCATATATTTTTTTAATTATCCTTATTTTTTAATTATCCCTATTTTTTAATTATCCTTATTTTTTAATTATCATTATTTTTTTCAAATTATCCATAAAATTTTTTAATAATCCATATTTTTTTTTTAATTATCAATATTTTTTTAAATTATTCATATTTTTTTAATTATCCATATTTTAAAAATTAAAAAACAAATTATCCAAAAATTGAAAAAAATGCCCAAACAAAATAAAAAATATCCACAAAAATTAAAAAAAAATATCCATAAAATTAAAAAATTATTTTTATTTATTTTATTATTTACTATTTTCAATTAACCATATTTTTTAAATTATCCATATATTTTTTAAATTATTCCTATTTTCTTAATTATCCATATTTTTTTAAGTTATCCATGTTTTAAAAATTAAAAACAAATTATCCAAAAATTAAAAAAATACCCACACAAAATAAAAAATTTACACAAAAATTATCCACAAAATTAAAAAATATATATATCCACAAAAATTAAAAAAATATATCCATAAAAAAATTATCCATATTTTTTTAAATTATCCATATTTTTTTAAATTATCCATGTTTTTTAATTATCCATATTTTTTTAAATTAAAAAATAAAATAATTAAATAAAAAATTGTGTTGCTTTTATGAATCAATGCACACAAAAAATATGTTTTCTGGTTGGACACAAAAGTTTCCTTTTTTGTTGTAGTGTTAATTAAAAAAATATACTTTTTATTTTTGTTTTACACGAATATAATTTTATGGAAAACTAATTTAAACTTTCCAAAAATATTTTCTTCTTCCTTTTTGGATTTGGTTTATTTCGGCCAGCAATCAAAAATATTTTCTTCTTCCTTTTTGGATTTGGTTTATTTCGGTCACCAATCAATATTTAACTTTGAACTGGGATACAGTCCTGGCTCAAGATCATTTTGGATCTATATTTTAAAAAATGCGAATTTATTTCGTAATTTCTATGAAGCTTTGCGTCAATTTAATGATAATTTTCATAAACATTGACAGCATTTTTTTGAAACACTCCATAATTCTTAATTCTTTTAGTGTATGCTTGCTTGAATGTTGGTGATGTGCACGTTCCTACATTATGGTGCACAATGGTGTGTGTACGTACTCCCTTCATGGCAAGAACGTGTACATGATGTAAAGCAGGCTTACTCGCTACCATATGTATTTGCAAACGTACATATATACCATGTCATACATATGTATGTAAGTATGTATGTATGCAGTTAGTTAGTTTAATGGTTCAAACAACAACAAAAAAGTGTACTTATGCCGATGTTGATGCTGATGCTCACCGTTCCCTGTCGATAAACATGGTGATGCTGATGATGATGATTACGATGATGCCCCGCTGCTGCTGTTGTTGATGAAATAAAGACTTCAAAAAAGACTCGACAATTTTCGCATTTGTAGAGAAGAGAGAGCGAAAAAAAGTGAAACTTTAAAAAAAGGAGTTGATGTGTGTTGAAGGAGGTGGGAGGGGGTGCGTTTTGTCATCCCACGGAAAAGCCTTTTAACCAGTTGACTAAGAATAAGCTCGAAGAAAAATGACTGGATTGCTTTAAACAAAGCAGACAACAGCGATAAAATATCCAAAACCATTTGAAGAAAAGGAAAATTTAGATAGCAATTGCTTGGAAACTAAATTTGTTCAAAAGAAATTTATTTATTTTTTTTTTTGAAAAAAATCAAAGAACCTTCGACAAAAATAGGAAGTTTAGTAAAAAATTGTTTAAAAAAAATTATCCGTAAAAATGTGTTCTACTGATTTTATGAAACTTTAGGTCTCAATATACAGATTTTTTTTACTTTTTTGTCGAGTGTATCGTGCCATTAAAAAAATATTTTTTTAAATCAAGTATTTCTCAATTTTTGGGCCACTATTCCTAAACCACTATTTCTATGTTAAAGTGATATTCGTAACATTTGTAGCCATCATAACTACCTTTTATTTGGCTATACAAGCGAAGGTGATCAAGTTGTTTTAAAGTTGTTAACTGTTCCTAAACCACTGTTTCTATGTGATAATAAAATTCACAATTACCTTTAATTGGACACATACGAGGATGTAATCGGATGTATATTTCCAAAATATTCGAAAATTTGATTTTTAGTAAAAAAAATTGTTAAAAAAGCTATCAATATTTTTTTAATAATTTTATGTCTCAGTGCACACAAAATATACTTAATTTTCTACTTTCTTTCTATTTTTTATGGATTTTTTTCGTGCCAGCAAAAAAATATTTTTTCAAAAGTTTCAAGTTTTTTTCATTTTTTTTTTGGTTCTAATCCATCGTTTCTATGATTCATAACATAATTACCTTTAATTGCATATATAAAAGGATGTAATCGGATGCATATTTCCAAAATGGGAGTGCAAATATTAAAGGTACCCCCTCGACGAAAATTAGAATTTCGGCAAAACACTATGATAAAGTGTCCTGACGACCACTTTTCCTATGATAAAGTGTCCTGACGAGCACTTTTCCTATGAAAAAGTGTCCTGACGAGCACTTTTCCTATGAAAAAGTGTCCTGACGAGCACTTTTCCTATGAAAAAGTGTCCTGACGAGCACTTTTCCTATGAAAAAGTGTCCTGACGAGCACTTTTCCTATGAAAAAGTGTCCTGACGAGCACTTTTCCTATGAAAAAGTGTCCTGACGAGCACTTTTCCTATGAAAAAGTGTCCTGACGAGCACTTTTCCTATGAAAAAGTGTCCTGACGAGCACTTTTCCTATGAAAAAGTGTCCTGACGAGCACTTTTCCTATGAAAAAGTGTCCTGACGAGCACTTTTCCTATGAAAAAGTGTCCTGACGAGCACTTTTCCTATGAAAAAGTGTCCTGACGAGCACTTTTCCTATGAAAAAGTGTCCTGACGAGCACTTTTCCTATGAAAAAGTGTCCTGACGAGCACTTTTCCTATGAAAAAGTGTCCTGACGAGCACTTTTCCTATGAAAAAGTGTCCTGACGAGCACTTTTCCTATGAAAAAGTGTCCTGACGAGCACTTTTCCTATGAAAAAGTGTCCTGACGAGCACTTTTCCTATGAAAAAGTGTCCTGACGAGCACTTTTCCTATGAAAAAGTGTCCTGACGATCACTTTTCCTATGAAAAAGTGTCCTGACGAGCACTTTTCCTACGAAAAAGTGTCCTGACGAGCACTTTCCCACGAAAAAGTGTCCTGACGAGCACTTTTCCTACGAAAAAGTGTCCTGACGAGCACTTTTCCTACGAAAAAGTGTCCTGACGAGCACTTTTCCTACGAAAAAGTGTCCTGACGAGCACTTTTCCTACGAAAAAGTGTTCTGACGAGCACCTTTTCTATGAAAAAGTGTCCTGACGTCCACTTTTCCTATGAAAAAGTGTCCTGACGAGCACTTTTCCTATGAAAAAGTGTCCTGACGAGCACTTTTCCTATGAAAAAGTATCCTGACGAGCACTTTTCCTATGAAAAAGTGTCCTGACGAGCAGTTTTCCTATGAAAAAGTGTCCTGACGAGCACTTTTCCTATGAAAAAGTGTCCTGACGAGCACTTTTCTTATGAAAAAGTGTCCTGACGAGCACTTTTCCTATGAAAAAGTGTCCTGACGAGCACTTTTCCTATGAAAAAGTGTCCTGACGAGCACTTTTCCTATGAAAAAGTGTCCTGACGAGCACTTTTCCTATGAAAAAGTGTCCTGACGAGCACTTTTCCTATGAAAAAGTGTCCTGACGAGCACTTTTCCTATGAAAAAGTGTCCTGACGAGCACTTTTCCTATGAAAAAGTGTCCTGACGAGCACTTTTCCTATGAAAAAGTGTCCTGACATTTTCCATAAAAAAATTTTTGTATTGATTTTATAAATCTTTAGGTCTCAATGTGCTAGACAAATAATTTTTTTCGGTCTCTGTCACAAAAAATTTTTATTTTTTTTTCGAGTGTCGACAAATGTAGTCAAAGAACTTTGGCATACACCCCCCTGTATTTATTTTGCCTTTTAACCGTATTTATCCTCCCCGCCCCCTTCATCCCTTTCCTACCATCAATTTCTTTCATTATTGCACTTTCTCAATGCCTTTGAGAGATTTTTTCGGCATCTCCTATAAATGTTTGTGTTGCTGCTGCCGATGCTGATGATGATGACGTTGTAAAAAACGAGGCAACGCTAAAAAAAGCATCATGGAAATATTCTGGAAAATTGGTGCAATGTCAATGACAAAGAAAAATATAATAGTTCTGAGGAAGAGAAGAAGAAGGAAGGACAACGACGAGGAGGAGCTCGCTCGCTTATATTCATTCGCTTGGCTCGTTCCGTTGGAGAGTTTTTTTTTTGTTCCTATATTTTTTTCTCCCTCCGGTCCGTGTATTCAGCAGTTCAATTTGTATATCTTCGAGAATTTTCGTTTTTTTTCGGAATGTAATATGAAACATACCGAACATGTTTTTGCCTGATCCGCTTTTTTTCTTTGGTGGATGGTGGTGGTGGTGGCGGGTGGTTGTCGCAGTGCATTCAGGCTATTATAACGAACGAACAGTGTATATTGAATCTTAAATGCTTTTATTGAAGAGCATATTAAATTGTAGTTGAGCTTTATTTGCGCCATGACCACCACAATCTCCATTTAGTTCTTGAGTCTAGTGATACGTCTGTTTTGCGATGCCTTTGATGTTTTCCAGAGGAGGAGGAGGAGGACAGTGACTTCAAAAAGGAATGTTACGCCAGTTTTTTGGAAGAGCATATGGAAACAAGAAGGGAGCAGAGAGCTTTCGATATAAAAAAAAATCAATTAAATATTTGTACTCTCATTTTGGAAATATGAGTCCGATAACACTCGGTTATATGTTAAATTAAAGTTACTTTGATGACTACAAATATTGGGAACAGTCTTCAAAAATTTGGGAAACAAATTTATTTTTTTTTTTTTGGTTAGGAACAATGGTTAAAAAATTTTTGAAAAAAAAAATATTTTTGCTGGCACGGAAAAAATCAAAAAAAAAAAAAAAAATAAAGAAAATTTCGGTAAAAATATTTTGTTTTATTTTTTAAAAGCTAACATTCTTAGGCAAAAAATATCTATGAATAAATGTAGAAGTTCTGATTCCCTTTGTAGACGCAACAAAAATTAAAACTAGTAAAATCTAAATAAAAATCGTATATACCCTCCAACACGGAGTACATTCCACAGTATTACAGGCAGATAAGAGGCTGTCAACTTTAGGAAAATTGTGATATTTTCTATGCACATCACAATATTTGTTAATTGTTATAATTAATATATAAATATAAAACTTCAAGAGTAATTAAAAAGTGAACATGATGCAGCAATCTTCAAAAGTATGCCCTAATTATAAGGTGCTTTCAGTCGTTATTATGCAGAAACAATTTCCTTCAGGGTCGATTTTCCAATTTCTTGATTCCACCTACAGCACAAATGTCCGTACCATTTTGATAGAAAAAGTATTAATATTGTAGATGCAATGTACAAACTTATTTTCATTTTGACCCTAAAAGTACAGAAGTTGGAAAATGATCTCTTACTTTCCGCATTGGCGCAATCGGACGAATTTCATGATTCTACAGCTGCTTGATTAGTGCCGAATATAATCCTACCATACCATTTATTCCCATTGGCACCATTTTACGCCAAAAAGTACAAATTTCGAAAAAAAAAATCTTTTATATTTCCCGTTTATATAGTCAGATGAATATATATGCCGAATTTCATGATTTAAATTTCAGCGGTTTGGTTGGTACCATTTTTATCCCTCTTTTCCAATTGTATCCCTATAAAGTCCGAATTTCGAAAAATCCTTCTATTTTACGTGTCTACGCAAATAGAGAAATGTACACAACGAATTTCATGATTCTAGCTGTTGTATTATCATTGATACCACTGTTATCCCTTTTCGTCCCAAAAGTACGAATTTAAAAAATTCCTCTATTTTACTTATCTACGCAATAAGAGGGATGTACAACCTAAATTTAATGTCTCTAGCTGTTCTCGTATCATTGGTACCACTTTTATCCCTTTTCGTCCCAAAAGTACGAATTTAAAAAAATTCCTCTATTTTACTTATCTACGCAATTAGAGGGATGTACAATAGGGCGTACCTCAAAAAAAAGTTCGCCGTACACCTTCGAATATGAAGTATTATTGAAAGGTAGTTTCAAAATTTTTTTTTTTATTTTTTTATGCCGAACGTAGGGGTCGCGCTTTTACATTTTTCTATATAACTTCTGCATTTATAAACGGATTTTAAAGTGTGATACATCGATGTTTTTGTCTCGACGAGGCCGATTTTTCTGTCTTTGAAGTCATTGAGCTCAAGCACCCCCTTCTTGTACTTACCCATCATATCTCAGTTGCTACTACCCTAATGTACCACTCTAATATCAGAAAATTAAAGCTCGCATAAAATCATGAAACTCTTCCTAAGGTAGTATGTCGATTTTCAAAAAAATCGGCCTCGTCGAGACAAAAACATCTATGTATCACACTTTAAAATCCGTTTATAAATGCAGAAGTTATATAGAAAAATGTAAAAGCGCGACCCCTACGTTCGGCATAAAAAAATAAAAAAAAAATTTTTGAAACTACCTTTCAATAATACTTCATATTCGAAGGTGTACGGCGAACTTTTTTTTTTTTACTTGTAACCTGGTACGCTCTAATGTACAATCCAAATTTAATGTTTCTAGCTATTATCGTATCATTGGTACCATTTTTATCCCTTTTCGTCCCAAAAGTACGAATTTAAAAAAATCCTCTATTTTACTTATCTACACAATAAGAGGGATGTACAATCCAAATTTAATGTTTCTAGCTGTTGTCGTATAATTGGTACCATTTTTATCCCTTTTCGTCCCAAAAGTACGAATTTCAAAAAATCCTCTATTTTACTTATCTACGCAATAAGTGGGATGTACAATCCAAATTTAATGTTTCTAGCTATTGTCGTATCATTGGTACCATTTTTATCCCTTTTCGTCCCAATAGTACGAATTTGAAAAAAATCCTCAATTTTACGTATCTAAATAATTGGAGAGATGTACATTCGGAATTTTATGTTTCTAGTTGTACTCGTATAATTGGTACCATTTTTATCCCTTTTTGTCCCATTTCGTACGCTAAAACTGTTTGGTGCTTTTAGACTACAAGAGGAATGCATATAAAGCAAAAATTAAAAAAAAAATTTAAATAGTCTAAATATTAGAGGGTATTGAAAATACCTTCAGTCCTTGTTAGGGAAAAAAATTTTCCCTCTGGGCCGATTTCTCCCACTTTCAATCCCAACCGATCTGCAACCATAAGACACATTTAGGGAAAATTTGAACCTCCTAGCTCATTTCAACAGCCAGACGTACGAGCGGACAGACAGACGGATTTAGCCATCGCCTTAGAATTTTACCACGACCCAGAATATATATACTTTATGTGGTCTACGATGAATATTTCAAGGTTTTACAAACGGAATGACAAAGTGAGTATAAACATATATTTGTATCTCACATATCACAAATAAGTTATTTTTTTAAGTTACAAAAACCCTTTATTTTCGATCCACACCCTAGTGTCTCATATTTCGAATTTTTTGAAAATCAGGAAATGCAGCTTTATTCGCCTTATAGAAAAATACATAATTGAAAAATTTCATCAAAATCGGAGAGAAGAGACAAAATGTGTTATGTGATCCCTTCACATGATCCCTTCATGGACGAATAAATATAACTATTACAAAAAGTTTAAGCTTTTTAAAATAGCTTTAGCTTAAAGAGCTTTTCTTTACAGATACTTAAGCTTAACAGAAAAATCGTAAGCTTTTTTAAATAAACAATTAGTTAAATTTACGTACGTTATGTTTATTCCATTCTGATAAATATTCTATTGTGTCATATTTTCGAGAAACCCGGTTTGAAATGTTGAAAACCCGGTTATAAAAACTGGAATTCTGGAAAATGCGAACACACCACGAAGACAGAACGTGAAGCTTTTCATCGCCGAACATAAAACTGCCGTCACAAATATGCTATTAAGGTACATTTTCGAGAAAACCGGTTCAATATGTTGGGTCTTCAACGCTTATTAAGACCAGGTTTCTTGGAATTTTACATTTGTATTGACGGCAGAATACGAAAAAAATGTCTGTTTCAAAAAAAACTGGTACGGAAATGTTGAAAACCCGCTTATTAAAGCTGGGTTTCTCGAAAATTTACATTCGTATTGACGACAGAATACGAAAAAATCGATTAGTCTTCTTTTTGAAAAAAACCGGTTCGGAAATATTGAAAATCCGGTTATAAAACCGGATTTTTCGGAAATGTAGATACATTTTGAGGATAGAATGTAAAATCTTTCGTTGCTATACATATATTTATCCTCAAAAGATATGTTGTCATATTTTACCGAAAACCGGTTCAAAAAACCCCCTTATTAAAACCAGATTTCTTAGAAATATAGATACATTTTGAGGATAAAATGTAAATAAAATGACAGAATATGGAAAAATCTATTTAGTATTATTTTTGATAAAAACCCGGTTCGGAAATGTTGAAAACCCGGTTATTAAAATCGAATTTTTTGGGAAATGTAGATACATTTTGAGAATAGAATGTAAAACCTTTCGTTGCTACACATATATTTATCTTAAAAAATATTTTATTGTCATATTTTCCCGAAACCCGATTTTTAAAACCAGCATATTAAAACCAGATTACTTGGAAATTTACATTCGCATTGACGGCGGAATACGAAAAAAATCTTTTAATCTTCTTTTTGAAAAAAAAACACGGTTCGGAAATATTGAAAATCCGGTTATTAAAACCGGATTTTTTGAGAAATTTAGATACATTTTGAGAATAGAATGTAAAACCTTTCATTGCTAGACATATATTCATCTTAAAAAATATTTTATTGTCATATTTTCCCGAAACCCGGTTTTTAAAACCAGCATATTAAAAAACCGATTCGAAAATGTTGAAAACCCGGTTATTAAAACCGGATTTTTCGGAATGTAGATACATTTTGAGGATAGAATGTAAAACCTTTCCTTGCTAAACATATATATATTCTCAAAAAAATTGTATTGTCATATTTTCCCGAAAACCGGTTTTTAAAAAAAGCATATTAAAACCAGGATTCATGGAATTTTACATTCGTATTGACGACAGAATACGAAAAAAATGTATTTAGTCTTCTGTTTGAAAAAAACGGTTTGAAAATGTTGAAAACCCGGTTATTAAAACCGGATTTTTCGGAAAAGTAGATACATTTTGAGGATAGAATGTAAAACTTTTCGTTGCTAGACATATATTTATCTTCAAAAATATTTTATTGTCATATTTTCTCGAAAACCGGTTTTTAAAACCAGCTTATTAAAATCAGATTTCTCAGAAATTTACATTCGTATTGACGGCAGAATACGAAAAAATATATTTAGTATTCTTTTTGAAAAAAAAACCGGTTTGAAAATGTTGAAAACCCGGTTATTAAAACCGGATTTTTCGGAAAAGTAGATACATTTTGAGGATAGAATGTAAAACCTTTCGTTGCTAGACATATATTTATCTTCAAAAATATTTTATTGTCATATTTTCTCGAAAACCGGTTCAAAAAAAAACCTTATTAAAACCAGGTTTCTCGAAAATTTACATTCGTATTGACGACAGAATACGAAAAAATCTATTTAGTCTTCCTTTTGAAAAAAAAAACCGGTTCGAAAATGTTGAAAACCCGGTTATTAAAATCGGATTTTTCGGAAATGTAGATACATTTTGAGGATAGAATGTAAAACATATCGTTGCTAGACATATATTTATCTTAAAAAGATATTTTATTGTCATATTTTCCCGAAACCGGTTCAAAAAACCCCCTTAGTAAAACCAGGTTTCTCGGAAATTTACATTCGTATTGACGGCAAAATACAAAAAATCTATTTAGTCTTCTTTTTGAAATCTATTTAGTCTTCTTTTGGTTCGGAAATGTTGAAAACCCGGTTATTAAAACCGGATTTTTTGGGAAATGTAGATACATTTTGAGGATAGAATGTAAAACCTTTCGTTGCTATAACTGATATTTATCCGCAAAAATATTTTATTGTCATATTTTCCCGAAACCCGGTTTTAAAACTACTTATTAATACCAGATTTCTCGAAAATTTACATTCTTATTGACGGCAGAATACGAAAAAAGTCTTCTTTTTGAAAAAACCGGTTCGGAAATGTTGAAAACCCGGATATTAAAACCAGAAAAAAACTTAAATCTCATCCTTGAAATTGAGCAAAAATAACGAAAAAATATAACAAAAAGTTTAAGCTTTTTTTAAATAGTTTTAACTGACGAGCTTTTCTTTATAAAAACTTAAGCTTGATTTATAGAATACGTTCTACTCCAGCACACTGTAAATGCGTGTCCTTTTCCACCACTATGACAACTACTACCAGCACTACTATTGAGTGCAATTTTCTTGTTTTTTTTTTTTTGTCAACAAAATGGTTTTTTGTTCACCAATTCTTGGCACCACACAAAGAGGTTGGTTTTTTTATTCATCTTCTTTTTCTCTGGAGTTCTTTTATTACGTTAAACATCCCTTTTTGTGCGGCATCTTCTACTCTGGATGCTCTGTGTGCAGGACCTTCTTCTGTGTTCTTTTTGTCTCCCTCTTTTGTTATTTGCTGTATATTTAGTTAGTCACAGTACTTATCTTTTAGATAAATGTTGTTAATGTTGTCATCGTCATCATCATCGTAGTCGTAGTCGTCGTCATAGTATTCATTCGGTTCAGTTGCATTTTTATTTGAGTTGTTTTTTTCATCTGTTGTTGTTGCTACAAAAGTACTCTTCTGGGGGTCCCTTTATCCTGGCTTTCTGCTTCTCGTTTAATAAAGTTTTCCCGTTGAGGTTTTCATAGTCGTTGTTGTGGCTCTGACTGTGGCCATCACTGTGTGTGTGTGTGTGCATTTATTTTCTATAAATTATGCAGAAAATAAGTTGACTTTTCCCTATCTTGACCATTGCATTGATATTATGTTGATTTTCTTTTTAATTAATTTTAAATAATAGTGGTTTTTCTCCTTTCATTTCACGATGAAAGGCTGGGCAGGACAGGGCTGTGCTGGGCATGCAGCCAGACAAACGTGCATAATAAGTTTGATGATGGCTGCCCGACCAGCCGGCCACAAAGTAAACACACAAAACCTTCGCACAATTACAAAGCCGATTATTTGGAATACTAATAGCCGCCTTTGAGGACAAGGATATTTTACAAAGATTTAAATTAAGTTGTATAAAAGTTATACATCCATACAAAGAGATCGCCGCAAGTATACCCCTGAAAGCTGTTTGTTTGTTTATGTACTTTCCTTGAATCGCTGAAGGGTTCCTAGAGCATAATGGCAGACTGATATCTGATTAAACTTTGGCAAAATATAACATTTTGTGAACCGTGAAGAGCCCTTTTGAAACTTTAGTCATTAGTTTACCATATTTTGAAAGCTACAACTTTTCAAAGACAGAATGTGAAATCCCACTGTCACATTTTCGTCAAAGCTTGGAAATTTTGGAATGTTTTTTGAAAAAACCGGTTATTAACGCCGGGGTTTTCAAAAATTTGGGCACATTTTGTTGACAGAATGTGAAGCGTTTCATCGCTGAACATAAATCTGCCCTCGAAAATATTCTGTTAAGGTATATTCTCGAGAAACCCGGTTCGAAATATTGAAAGCACAATTATAAAACCATGTTTCTCAGAAATGTACATTCGTATTGACGGCAGAATACGATAAAATGTTGTTAAGTCATGTTTTTTTTTCAGAAAAAAACCGGTTCAAAAATTTTGAAAAACCGGGTTTTTTATGGAAATTTCTAAAAATCGGTTATTAAAACCGGTAGATACATTTGTGGATAGAATGAAAATCATATCATTGTTTAACATATACTATACTAATCTATACACAAAAAATTTCTATTGTCATATTTTCCCGAAAACCGGTTTGAAAATTTCTAAAAACCGGTTATTGAAACCAGTTTTTTCAGAAATGTAGATACATTTGTGGATAGAATGTGAAACCTTTCATTGCTTTACATATATTTATCCTCAAAAGATATTTTATTGTCATATTTTCCCGAAAACCGGTTCAAAAAAACCCGCTTATTAAAACCAGATTTAATTCATATTCATCACAGAATCATGGAAAATATCCTACTATGGCATATTTTCCCGAAACCCGGTTTGAAAATTTCTAAAAACCGGTTATTGAAACCAGTTTTTTCAGAAATGTAGATACATTTGTGGATAGAATGTGAAACCTTACATTGCTTTACATATATTTATCCTCAAAAGATATTTTATTGTCATATTTTCCCGAAAACCGGTTCAAAAAAACCCGCTTATTAAAACCAGATTTAATTCATATTCATCACAGAATCATGGAAAATATCCTACTATGGCACTTTTTTCCGAAACCCGGTTTGAAAATAGCTAAAAACCGGTTATTGAAACCAGTTTTTCCAGAAATGTAGATACATTTGTGGATAGAATGTGAAACCTTTCATTGCTTTACATCTATTCATCCACAAAATATTCAAATCGGTTTTTTTCGTCTCGTGGCAGAATGTATCGCAAAAAAAAATATTTTTATGATATTATCGAGAAACCGGTTTGATTTGGTGGAAAACACCTGATTTTTAAAACGGGTGCGTTACAAATGTGGATTCGTTTCGAGACAAGTTTTCTTAAAACCATATTTTTCAGAAAACCGGTTTGAAATATTGGAAAACCCGGTTATTTAAACCGGATTCATCAGAAGTGTAGACAGATTTTGAAGGCAAAATATGATGATTTTCATCATATCATCATCGAATCTGCCCTCAAATATATTCCATTATGTGGTATTTTCGAGAAACCGGTTCGATTTGGTGCAAAGCCGGGTTTTTAGAACTGTGTTTCTCTGACATATAAATTAGTGGTATTGACAGAATATGAAAAATGTTGTATTATGTCTTTTTGTTCAAGAAACCGGTTAGATATTTTTTCTTAAAACCATATTTGCCAGAAAACCGGTTTGAAATATTGGAAAACCCGGTTATTTAAACCGGATTCATCAGAAGTGTAGACAGATTTTGAAGGCAAAATATGATGATTTTCATCATATCATCATCGAATCTGCTCTCAAATACATTCCATTATATGGTATTTTCGAGAAACCGGTTCGATTTGGTGCAAAGCCGGGTTTTTAGAACAGTGTTTCTCAGAAATAAAAATTAGTGGTATTGACAGAATCGGAAAAATGTTGTATTATGTCTTTTTGTTCGAAAAACCGGTTAGATATTTTCGAAAACCCGGTTATAGAAACCGGTTTTTCGGAAGTTTGGACTTAGAATGTGGATTTTTCTTTCTGAGTCAGTGCGAAAAATGATTGTATTATATAACTCTGTCGTGATTTGGTTTGGAAACCGGGTTTTAAAACCGGGTTTCTTAGAAATTTGGATCTGAGAAACCCGGTTTGAATTGGAAACCCATTTTTAAAGAACCCATTTGGTTTGCATTGAAAAAAAGGGTTTTAAATTCGGGTTTCTTAGAAATTTGGATCTGAGAAATACGGTTTGAATAGAAAAACCGGTTTTTTAATTGAATTGTGTGAATCTTTTTTTTTTTTTTGGTATTCAAAGTATTTTATATTTTTAAGAAAATCGGTTTGAAAACTTCAGAAACCCGGTTCACAAAACCGGTTTTCTCAGATTTGTGACATATTTTCACGTTTTCATATTTTCTGGTTTCTGAAATTTTTGGATGTGAGAAAAATTGGAAACCCCTTTTTTCAATTACAGAATGTAAAGCTTTTCACAAAAAATGGCCACAAAAGTATATTTTTTTAGAAAACCGGTTTGAAAAGTTCGAAAACCCGGTTCTCAAAACCGCTTTTTTCAGAAATGTGACATATTCTATTGTCATATTTTTTGACTCTCAGAAATTTGTATCTGTGAAACCCGGTTTCAATCAGTTTTTTGTAATAAAAGAAAAGTATTCTGTAATTTTGAGAAAACTAGTTTGAAATGTTGGGAAACCCGGTTCTTAAAACCGGTTTTCTCAGAAATATGACATATTTTCACGTTTTCATATTTTGTGGTTTCTGAAATTTTTGGATCTGAGAAAAATTGGAAACCCGTTTTTTATTACAGAATGTAAAGCTTTTCGTAAAACTGGCCACAAAAGTATATTTTTTTAGAAAACCGGTTTGAAAAGTTGGAGCATATTCTATTTCATATTTTTTTACTCTCAGAAATTTGGATCTGTGAAACCCGGTTTCAATCAGTTTTTTTGTAATAAAAGAAAAGTATTCTGTAATTTTGAGAAAACTAGTTTGAAATGCAGGGACACCCGGTTCTTAAAACCGATTTTCTCAGAAATGTGACATATTTTTACATTTTGTGGTTTCTGAGAATTTTGTATCTGAGAGGTTTTTATTACAGAATGTGAAGCTTTTCATAAATTTTGTCTCAAAAGTATACTACATTTTCATTGAAACCCGGTTTTTTAAACCGGTTTTTCTCAGAAATGTGACATATTCTGATGTCATGTATTCTAGTTTCTGAAAAATTTGTGTCTGTGACACTCGGTTTCAATTGGAAACCTGTTTTTGTAATTAAATAATTTAAAGATATTCTATATTTTTGAGAAAACCGGTTTGAAATCGTGGGAAACCCGGTTCTTAGAACCGGTTTTGTCAGAAATTCGACATATTCTGATATGTCATATTTTCTGGTTTCTCAGAAATGTGTATCTGCGAAACCCGGCTCTTAGAACCGGTTCTTAAATCCGGTCTTTAAAACCGGTTTTCTCAGAAATATGACATAATGCCCTTCTTTTTGGGTGTACAATATTTAAATTAAAGCAATTCTTGAAACCCGGTTTTTAAAACCGGTTTTCTCAGAAATGTGACATATTCTGATGCCATGTATTCTAGTTTCTGAAAAATTTGTGTCTGTGAAACACGGATTTAATTGGAAGACTGTTTTTTTTTGTAATTAAAGAATTTAAAGATACTCTATATTTTTGAAAGAAAAAAAAACCGGTTTGAAATGTTGGGAAACCCGGTTCTTAGAACCGGTTTTGACAGAAATTCTACATATGTGTATCTGCGAAATCCGGCTCTTAGAACCGGTTCTTAAATCCGGGTTTTAAACCCGGGTTTCTCAGAAATGTGACATAATACCCTTCTTTTTGGTTGTGCAATATTTCGTTTAAAACAATTCTTGTCCACAACATGTTTTTTTTTGCAAAACACACTGGGTTGTTTGACCTCAAACGCCGACAGTTTCCGGAAAAAAATCTTTTTATTTCATAATTACCATATTAATACACATGACTTCAGTGCCAATATAGAAAACAATATCGGCCCACACCCTCCTTCTAATCCTGTCTAAACATAATTACTCGGCATCTTTTGTGCATTTATTTGAAGGGGAGGGAGGATTTTTTCTTTGGAATACCTTCTCATTAAAATGTTAAGAAATTGTCGATAATTCAAATCCATCCCCCTGATAGAGGGGATTCTTGAGGGGTAAAGGGGGATACTTTAATTATGGCTATTTTTGATGAGTTTGTGAGCAGGGGGATTGGGGGGAAGGGGGAGGGGGAAAAAAGTCACTTCAAAGTTGCTGTTGTCCTTTAATTTAAAGTTTAATTAAATGATAATCAGTAGACCATAATTATGTAGCGACAAAATTTTTCGCAACAACAACAACAACTTTGTGTACAACAACGTTGATGAGGACAAAAAGACTTCCTCCTTTGCAATCATGTCAAAGTAAATTTTATGGAAAATTTGCCAAAATACTTGACAATAGAGTCACGACAACAGAGAGAAAGAAGGCAGGCAGGCAGGCGGCACAAAGGCTGAAACGAAACATCAAACCAGCAACAACAACAACAACAAAAGGGCAGCAGTGGCAGCAACAACAAGTCGGCTAACTTTCCTCCTATTGACAATCATTAAGTAAATACGCCAAACAACAACAACAACACCATCCGGAAACTCCACATCAACCCTCACTCCGCAGGAATACTGACAGCATCACCATCATCATCAGCAGCATTGGCAGGGAAAACAGCCCACAACAATGACAACAACAACAATAGTAATAAACCAAAAAATACATGTACAAACAATTGAAAATTCAATGCATTAAAGGGCGCTCAAGGGTATATTTTTCATGTGGTGCCACTTGCAGAATAAACGAGAACAAGCCGGCCGGCCGACCGGCCGTGATAGTACGTGCGCGCAGCCCTCGCATTCTTCCACCCACTGAAAATGACGGTGTACATGTGACGGCACACGACTTCACACTGTGTGTGTGTGTGTTTCAGTGTTTGGACCCACCGACCAACCGCAACCCGGGACACAGCACACAAGAGCATGAAGGGTCTCTCCGTGGGGCAGAGTCGACAACAAACCCAAAAAAACTCCAAAATTGCGAAATAATTTGGTACGGATGGGCAACAAATAAAAAGGACGACCATGCACAGTGGCTGCGGTCTGAGCGAAAAATAAAAATTTTTCAAAATCTTGGCTCCCAAATAGCGAAAGTTTTTCTATTTTAATTTTATTCAAATCAATTGAAATTGAAGTCTTTTAATTGAAATTAGGGAAATTCCAATTGACATGCAGACATTTGTCGTTTTGGCTTCGTTAATCGTCAAAATTGAAGCGTTTGGGGTTTAGAAAATCCACGAGTGGCAGTTAAAATTTAAATAAAAAAATTATTTTTTTAAAAATAAAGTACAAACCAGGAATAAAATGGGACAAAAAGGGATAAAAATGGTACCAAGAAACATCAAATTTCCTGTCTATATTCCTCTAATTACGTAGGCACGTAAAATATAGGGATTTTCCGAAATTCGTACTTTTAATGGGTAAAGTAGCAAAAGAGGGATAAATATGATAAATAAGTTTTTCTATGTTAATTTTATTCAAATCAATTGAAATTGAAGTCTTTTAGTTGAAATTAGGGAAATTCCAATTGACATGCAGACATTTGTCGTTTTGGCTTCGTTAATCGTCAAAATTTAAGCGTTTGGGGTTCAGAAAATCCACGAGTGACAGTTAAAATTTAAATAAAAAAATTAAAAATTGAAATTTTCAAAATTTTCACAGATATTTGGATTTTTAAATACAATAAAGTACAAACCAGGAATAAAATGGGACAAAAAGGGATAAAAATGGTACCAAGAAACATAAAATTCCCTGTCTATATTCCTCTAATTACGTAGGCACGTAAAATATAGGGATTTTCCGAAATTCGTACTTTTAATGGGTAAAGTAAGCAAAAGAGGGATAAATATGGTAGCAAAAAAAACGAAAGAAACTGAAGCTGAAAGTATGAAACCATCCTCTCTATGTAGTCGCGAAATATAATATTTTTAAAATTTTACACTTTTAGGAAAAATGGAGCAAAAAGGGATAAAAATGGAGCAAAACGGGATAAAAATGGAGCAAAAAGAGATAAAAATGGAGCAAAAAAGGGATAAAATAGAAAAAGGGATAAAAATTGTACCAAAAATAAACGACTGAAGCTGAAATCATGCAATTTTGTATAAACATTCCTTTGACTATGTAGACACAAATTATAATTGTATTTTTCGAAATTTTGCACTTTTAGGGTAAATGCAAAATTTCGAAAGGGATAAAAATGGTACCACCGGAAAAAAACGACAACAGCTGGAAACATGAAATTCCATGTCTATATTCTTCTAATTACGTCGACACGTAACATATAGGGATTTTTTGGAAATTCTCACAATTAATGGATAACATAGAAAAAGGGGATAAAAATAGTACAAAAAATAAACGACTGAAGCTGAAATCATGCAATTTTGTATAAACATTCCTTTGACTATGTAGACACAAATTATAATTGTATTTTTCGAAATTTTGCCCTTTTTGGGGAAATGGAGCAAAAAGGGATAAAAATGGTACCAACGAAAAAAAATCGACAACAGCTGGAAACATGAAATTCCATGTCTATATTCTTCTAATTACGTCGACACGTAACATATAGGGATTTTTTGGAAATTCTCACAATTAATGGATAAAATAGAAAAAGGGATAAAAATAGTACCAAAAATAAACGACTGCAGCTGAAATCATGCAATTTTGTATAAACATTCCTTTGACTAATGTAGACACAAATTATAATTGTATTTTTCGAAATTTTGCACTTTTAGGGTAAATGGAGCAACGTAAAATTAATAGTATTTTTTTTTTTAATTTTAATTGTTAATATAGGTAAGGAGAGATAAAAATGGTACCAAAGAAACAAAAAAGCTGAAGCTGAAATCATGAAATGTTGAATAAACATTCCTTTGACTATATAGACGCGAAATATAATTGTATTTCCCAAAAATTTGCACTTTTAAGGGAAATTCAGCGAAAGGGGATAAAAATGGTACCTGCAAAACGTCTGAAGTTGAAATTTTTTACTTTTAATGGTTAATATGGGTAAGGAGGGATAAAAATGGTACCCAACAAACAAAAAATCTGAAGCTGAAATCATGAAATGTTGAATAAACATTCCTTTGAATATATAGAAGCGAAATATAATTGTATTTTCCCAAAATTTTGCACTTTTAAGGGAAATGCAGCGAAAAAGGGATAAAAATGGTACCTGCAAAACGGCTGAAGTTGAAATCATGGAATTTATTGCATATATTCCTCATACTGTGTGGACGCACAACATAAATTAATTTTTCGAAATTTGTTTTTTTTTGCGGTCAGAATTTTAGGGTGCGAAATAGTACAAAACGGTATAAAAATCGTACCAATCTAAGGACAATATAATAATAACATAAAATTGTGTACATAGATTCCTCTGACTATGTAGACGCGAAATAAAGAGTGATTTTTTTGAGGTTAGGATTTTCATGCATTAGTATTTGACAGATCACGTGGGATTTCAGACATGGTGTCAAAGAGAAAGATGCTCAGTATGCTTTGACATTTCATCATGAATCGTCTTACAAACGAACAACGCTTGCAAATTATTGAATTTTATTATCAAAATGCGTGCTCTGTTAAGAAAGTTCATTGCGCGCTTCCATTTTATGGTCAGTTTAATCGACCCACTGAAGCGGCTATTCGGGCTATTGTGACTAAATTTCGCACCAAATTTACATTGTTGGACATTAAACCACCAACGCGCTTACGTAGAGTGCGAACTGAAGAAAATATCGCAGCTGTATCGGCCAGTGTTAATGATGACCACCAATTTTCGATTCGTCGCCGTTCGCACCAATTGGGTCTCTGTTACTCAAAAACGTGGAAATGCCAAAATTGGACTAAGCGGATGGACCACCTAAGACGCAGCCGCGGTCAACATTTAAATGAAATTATCTTCAAAAAGTAAATGTCATGGACCAATCTAACGTTTCAAATAAAGAACCGATGAGATTTTGCAAATTTTATGCGTTTTTTTTAAAAAAAAAGTTATCAAGCTCTTAAAAAATCACCCTTTATAATGGCATTTTTCGAAATTTTGGAAATGGAAAAAGGGGGATAAAAATGGTACCCTAAAAACGGCTGAGGTTAAAATCATGAATTTTTTCGTTTATTCATTCCTCAAATTGTGTGTTAAAAAGGTATAAAATTGCTACCGATCCATTGGCTGCAGCCAGAATCATCAAATTAGATTTGTACATTCCCCTGACTGTGTAGACGTGAAAAATAAAGAAAATTTTCGAAATTTTGTACTATTTTGGGGAAATGAAGCAAAAGGAGATAAAAATGGCACCAAAACAAAACGGTTACAGGTAGAATTCTAAATATACAAAAAATAAATGTGATGGATAAATTGTATGTGAAAAAAAGAGATATTTTTAACAATTTTTACTTTTTTTTGCCAAAAAGTAATGCCATAATATTGAAATACCACCTTCTGTCTACGTAGAGACGTAAAAAGGAACGGATTTATCCAAAAATTTTAGTTTTTCGAAATTCGTAGTTTTAGGGTCAACATAGAAAAAGGGATAAAAATTGTACCAAATAAACGAGTGAAGCTAAATTGACGCAATTCCATGTGTACACACCTCAGACTGTATGGAAAATAAAATAATGCGATTTTTTAACATTTTGTATTTTTTGGGTCGAAAGGTACGAAAAAGGGATAAAAATTGTACTAACCAAATGGCTGGTATAATATTGAAAAACCTCCGTCTGACGTACGTAGACGCGTAAAATAAATGGATTTATCCAATTTTGTAGTTTTAGGGTCAAAATTGGAAAAAGGGAGAAAAATTGTACCAACTAAACGACTGAAGCTGGAATCATGAAATTCGGTGTACACGCTCCACAGACTGTATGGAAAATAAAATAAAGTGATTTTTTACCAATTTGTACCAATTTTGTGTCAAGAAGTACAAAAAGGGATAAAAATAGTACTAGCCAAATGGCTGCTATAATATTGAAATACGTTAATAATCGTATTTATCCAAATTCGTAATTTTAGGGCGAAAATAGAAAAAAAGGTCAAAAGTACAAAAAAAGGGATACAAATTTTACTATCCAAATGTTTGCTAAATATAAAATAGAAAAACGTTCCTTTGACGAACGTAAACGCGTAAAATAAACGAATTTATACAAATTTGTAGTTTTAGGGACAAAATAGAAAAAAGGGACAAAAATTGTACCAACTAAACGGCTGAAGCTGGAATCATGAAATTCGGTGTACACGCTCCTCAGACTGTTTCGACGCAAAAGATTAACTATTTTTTCAATTATCTAAATTAAAATTAAAAAAAGTGCCAAAATTTAGCACTTAAGTTTTCTTTTCTTTACCTCATTTAGTGGAAGCCGTTCCAATGTGCCGCGGCAAGCAGGCGAGCGAGCGGTTGGCTGGGTTGGTATGGAATTGTTCGTGAAATTGATATCGAAATGTGAACATAGTGAACAATTTGTGCTGTGCTCGTAGAGTATGTTGCCAGACGTCTTTTGAAGTCGTCTACGAGAGGACTATGTATTTACATTCCTTTTTTCGGTGCGAATGCAACTGTGTGTGTGTGTGCGGATTTTGGAAACATTTTTTTTTTCTTTTTCGATTTTTTTGAAAGCGCAATGCATGTTAATGAACCTGATGATGGCTCAACACATTGGGTGGTGTCAAGGGAGGATGGATGTATGAGGATGGTGACGATGATGAGAGTTTGCTGATGATGACGGTGATGGTGAAGGCGATGGCGATGGTGTTTTGCCAAAGACGTTGGCGGCGGTGTTATTAAAAAAAGGAGGAAAAAAGTACTTCAAGGAGCATTATACAAATACGATCAAAGACATTTTATGTGTATCGGTGTGTGTGTGTGTTCACCCTGCTAACTAACGAATCAAAAAATTTCTCGTTTATTTTGGCACACACACAACAAATTGTTTTACTCCTAATTGAACGAAATTTGTTGAAATTATGCCAAGACATGCTGATGTTGATTGAAAGAAAATACATTTAAAAAACACAGCAGCAGAGCAGAGGTGGCGTGTGCTAGGAAATTACAAAGCAATTAATTGACATTTTTAATTATATACATGTGTGTTGTGTTGTTATTGTTGTGTTCTTAATTGCTTAAAGGATCCTTAAAAATTGGAAATTGGGTACAGAAAATAGAGGGTATTTAAAAAAAAATCGTATAGACACAGGAGTGGTTTCATTTTGAGAATTTTTGAATTAGCAGTCTTAATGCTGGCAATTCACTATGATCTTTCAGAATATATATCTCTCACTTATGTAAATTAAAATAAAATAGTCTGATAATAATCTTAATGATCACACAGACTATTATTAATGGAATATCAATATTTTATATCCATATATACATTTATGGAATACTATTAAAATGCAATAAAAGTTGGAATGAAAACGCCAATGAACTGTAATATGTATTTACATGTGTTTTATAAGTTGATTTTGAATTTAATTTTAAACAAACGTTTTGAGGCGTAAACAACAAAGATTTTCTCTTTTTATGCGGCTGTATTGAATATGAATTAGATCATTGGATGTAGGCGAAATGAATATTTTACATTTGAATATGGAACAGGTATAATATTTAATATAAAGCTAGACTATTTGAAATAGTATCACATACTCATAGAAATGAGATAAAAGTTCTGATTTTTCGAAATTACGCCAAACTTGAATAAAAAATCAACCAAATCAAAAATGAAAAATAACCCAAAAAATTGGGCCTTTTTTCTTACTTTTTGGGAAATATTTCATATTTGTCATTTGGACGATTTTTTAAAATTACTAATTAATGAAAATTCACCCAAACAAAAAAATAAAAATCGCTCACTTTTTAATATGAAAAAGTGCCAAAAATTGGACCTTTTTAATATTTTTTGGGTAATATTTCATATTTGTCATTTTTACGATTTTTTAAAATTACTAATTAATGAAAATTCACCCAAACAAAAAATTAAAAATCACTTTTTTATATGAAAAATCGCCAAAGATGGTATTTTCATTATTTTTTGGGTAATATTTTATATTTGTCATTTGGGCGATTTTTTGAAATTACGCCCAAAATATATAAAAAAGGACCCAAATCAAAAATTCGACCATTTGTCATTTGGGAGATTTTTCGCAATTACGCCAAAAATAAATAAAAAATCAACCAAATCAAAAATGAAAAATAGCCCAAAAAAGTGAGCGTTTTTCCTTACTTTTTGGGCAATATTTCATATTTGTCATTTGGACGATTTTTTAAAATTACGAATTAATGAAAATTCACCCAAACAAAAAATTAAAAATCGCTCACTTTTTAATATGAAAAAGTGTCAAAAAATTGACCTTTTTTAATACTTTTTGGGTAATATTTAAAATTTGTCATTTGGACGATTTTTAAAATTTCTACTTAATGAAAATTCACCCAAACAAAAAATTAAAAATCGCTCACTTTTCAATATGAAAAAGTGTCAAAAATTGGGCCTTTTCTTAATATTTTTTTGGGTAATATTTAATATTTGTCATTTGGGTGATTTTTTGAAACTACGCCCAAAACAAATGAAAAATCGCACAAATCGAAAATGAAAAATCACTCAAAAAATTGGTCCATCTTTCATATGAAAAATCGACCAAAATATGTTTTCATACTTTTTGGGCCATATTTCAAATTTGTCATTTGGGCGATTTTTCATAATGAAATATCGAAATCGCCCATATGAAATATGAAATATCGCCCACTGTGTAGCTGTATTTGGACATAACCCAAACGATATATTTTTGTCGATTTTTTATATTAAAAATTACTCAAATTTTTGGGTAATTTTTCTTACGAAAAATGGACCAATTTTTGTGCGATTTTTCATATTTTATTTGGATGATTTTTTTTTCCAAAATTGGTACCGACAATTGACGGCTATAGCCGGAGTAATGAAACTCGATGTATACTTCGCTCTGAATTCGGAATGTATATGGGCGGTCAAAAGGGAAATTTTTCCCTAACAATGGCAGGAAATACCCCCAATAACTCCTAATATTTTGAGTATTTAAGAAAGTTTTTGAAGATTTCTGCCTTGTATTTACTTGATATTTGGCAAGTTCAAGCTTTTTATAGCGTAAACGCGGACGATAAAGTAATTCATATTTTTCAGGGGGTGAAATGACACAAAGAGGGATACAATACCAATCACAAACTACAATTGCAAGTAACGTGAAATTTGGTGTGAACATTTCCACAAATTGCATATTCCCGTAAAATAAAGAGAAGGGATAAAATTAGTACCGACCAAATAGCTATAATCATACATTCCTCTGACTATGTAGGCGTGCCAAAAAAAGAAAATTTTCAAAAAAAAATAGGGGAAAAACGGAGAGAAAGCGTATAAAAATGGTAGCAATCATACGGCTGCAGCAGCTAGAATGATGAAAATCGGTGTAAACTTCGTTCTGTCTGCTTAGACTACAAAAATGAAAAGATTTTTCGATATTCGTACTTTTGAGGGCAAAAAGGGTTAAAGTTGGTACCGATTAAATGACAGCAGCTAGAATGATGAAAATCGGTGTATACATCATTCTGGCTGCATAGACTATAAAATAAATAAAGCATAGTATTGTTTGTATAAAAATGGTGTAGAAATGGAACACAATTTTTTAGTAAAAAAATAAAATTATTTAAAAAAGAAAAAATATTCTTTAGAATAAATAAAAAAATATTTTTTTCTAGCTGTCTATACCTCAAAAAATTTCTTGACATTTTTTAATACCTCAGTTATAAAATATCCATAATTTTTAATATTTTTTCAAACAATACGAGTCCAAAATGTATTAAAAATTTGTCGCAGCTGCACGACAGAAATTAAAAACTTGCTTTTTAAATTTGTTTTCAACAATTTTCTTGTCTTAATGTATAATAAAAAATATATATTTTTTAATTTTATATTTAACTTCGGTTTTTGTATCTCTTCGGTCCAACGTGAACAACTTATTCGGTAACAAGGAATGACAATACCGTCAATGATGAATGAATTTGAAGATTACTTTCTACTTTTGAATGAACTTGAAGTATTATTTTGAAGATAAAGTCAAGGACTATCGGGCCGCCATAAAAACATTTTTATAGTCCTGCTCTATAATTAATTAATTCAAATTAGAATTATTTAATATTTTTGGAAATTTGGATCATTTGAAAAGTTTACCAACTTTTCATATTAAAAATTACTCATATGAAAAGAAAAATTGACAAATTTATTGTCGTTTTTTTTTGTTTGTTTTAAAAATTACTAAAATGTTTGGGTGATTTATCATATTAGGAATTTATGACATTTTTGGGCGTAATTTCATGTTACGTTTTGGGCCATTTTTTCATTTTTCTGCCCAATTTTTGTTTTGGCCGATTTTTATTTTTTTGGAGTTTATTCATGTCAAATGATATATTTTGGACGATTTTTCCTGTTAAAATTTGCTCAAATTTTTAAGTGATTTTTCATAGGAAAAATGGAGCAATTTTTGAGAGATTTTCCATTTTTGATTTGGCTGATTTTTCATTTATTTTGGGCGTAATTCATTTTCCATTTTGGGGCATTTTTCAGGTTTTTTTTTCCAATTTTAATTTATTTATTTATTGGGACAGTATTCACGTCAAGCGATATATTTTATGTCGACTTTAAAAAAACACAATTTTTTGGAAATTTTTCATATGAAAAATTTACCAATTTTTCACAATAAAAATTACTCAAAATTTTCATATGAAAAATTTAATAATTTTGGATCACTTTTTCAGTTTAAAATTACTAAAATTTTTGGGTGATTTTTCATATGAAAACTTTACCAATTTTTCACAATAAAAATTACTCGAATTTTTCATATGAAAAATTTACTAACTTTTGATCGCTTTTTCAGTTTAAAAATTACTAAAATTTTTGGAGGATTTTTCATATTAAAAATTACTAAACTTTTTGGGTGATTGTTCATATTAGAAATTACTGACATTTTTGGGCGATTTTTCATATATTTTTGGGCGTAATTTCATTTTACGATTTGGGCCATTTTTTTCATATTTCTGCCCAATTTTTGTTTTTGTTGATTTTTAATTTTTTGGCGATAATTCATTTCATATGAAAAATTTACCAATTTTTCACAATAAAAATTACTCAAATTTTTCATATGAAAAATTTACCAACTTTTGAACGCTTTTTCAGTTTAAAGATTACTAAAATTTTTGGAGGATTCTTCATATTAAAAATTACTAAACTTTTTGTGTGATTGTTCATATTAGAAATTATTGACATTTTTGGGTGATTTTTCATATATTTTTGGGCGTAATTTCATTTTACGTTTTGGGCCATTTTTTTCATTTTTCTGCCCAATTTTTGTTTTTGTTGATTTTTAATTTTTTTTTGGCGTTAATTCATGTCAAATGATATGATTTTTCATTTTAAAAAAGTACTCAAATTTTTGGGTGATTTTTGATTTGGGTTATTTTTGTATTTGTTTTTGGGCGTAATTTAATATAATAATAATGCTCAAACGTTTAAGTGATTTTTCATAGGAAAAATGGGGCAATATTTGACAGATTTTTCATTTTTGATTTGGCTGATTTTTCATTTATTTTGGGCGTAATTCATTTTCCGTTTTGGGTCATTTTTCAGTTTTTTGTCCAATTTTATTTTATTTATTTATTGGGCGAGTATTCATGTCAAATGATACATATATTTTTTTTTGATTTTTCTTATTAAAAATTTTTTGTCCGATTTTTCATATGAAAAATTACTTTTTTTCATTTTGGATCATTTTTAATTTTTTGGCGATTTTTATTGGGCGTAGAATAAAGTAATTTCTACAATTTCGTTCGTTTACGGTTGAAAAGGGGACAAAAAGGGATAAAATTTTACCTATGAAATGACAACAGCTATAAGAATGATGAAATTCGATGTTTACATTCCTAAAAATATAGACTAATTTTCGAAATTCATATTTTTAAGGGCAAAATCGTGAAAAAAATATAAAATTTTGTATCGACCAATTAACTGCTGCTGGAATCTTAAAATTCGGTGTGTATGCTCCTTTGAAGGACTCTTAATGGACTCTTAATAGTTTTTTATAGTTTTATATTATTTGCTACTCTTATATTTTTTGAAGAGCACTGGCAGAGTTGGGAATTCGTCAACATTTTGCAAATTGTCTCCCTACTTATCGAAGAAATCCCAACTTTCAAATGATGAATTTTCAAATTTGTTACACAACAAAAATCTATATGCCACGAAGGCGGAAAAATGTTGCCAAAACTACCCACAAAAAATAACAAAATTACAAAAAAATGGAATTTTTTGTTGTCTTTTTTTTTCTTAAACCATAAATTGTTCAATTATTAAAGTAATTTTCGCTAACATATTTTGTCGGCGACAAAACCATGGTTTAGAGATTTGAGAAATAGACACAAAACAACACAAGTGTGGCTAAAACAGCAACAGCTAAAGATAATGGCTAAATAATGAAGCATAGCAAACAGGAGAGACAACAAGAAATGATACAGAAAATTGAGGCAGAAGGAAAGAAGGGGGACTTGTAGCGTACAAGGGGAGGCGGATGGGGAGGGAGAGATTGGGCTGGGCAGGGGAATAACTGAGTCAGTGAAACATTGTGGTACTTACCATTTTTTAATTGCAAACTAACGCCAACACAGCTCGTTAACACCAAATATAAAACGAAGATAATGAAACGTGTCGATGTAAACTTAAAGGTGTTACTGTTGGTGCTGCTGCAACAGCTGATAGTTGTTGTTGTTGTTGCTGCTGCTGGAATTGTTGAGCTCACTTTGGCCAAAGTGGGCAACAGCATTGAGCTGGAGCCGTAGCCGTAGCCGGAGCAGAAGCTGTTGTTGAAGGTGCTGGATGAGGAGGAGGAGGATGGAGCATTACATGAAGCACATGTACAAGTTAAATTTGCTCTTGTAGGTGAAGACAAGACTGCCAAGGATGCTGAGGAGGGTGATGACAACGACAACAATGTCGTTGTTGTTGTTGTTCTCGTCCTCGTCGTTGTCGTTTGCGTAGCGGGTGCTGCTGCTGTTGCTCTGGGTGATAATGACGATGCTGACGATGACAATGATGATATTGCAGATGTTGATGTGGCTGTTGTTGTCGCTGACAGCACTGTTGTTGCTGCTGTTGTTTGCCTTTGTGGCAAACACTTCTTATTGTTGTTTATTGTTGCTGTTGTTGTCGTCGCTGTAGCTGTCGTTGTCGCTATCGTTGTAGCTGGCGTTGTTCTACTCTGACTTTTCAAACTTCTTAATTCATTTGTTGATTTTGTCACATTTTGAGATTTTATTACATTCCTTTTATTACAATTTCTATTGTTGCTGTTGTAGCTCTTGTCAGCGTCCTTGTTGTTGCTGCTGTTGTTTGTTGTACATTTGAATAATAAGGCCGTTAGTCTATTACCATCACCATCAACACCACCATCACGAGCAGCAGCCGCCTGCCGGCAAAGTCTTAGCTCCAAATTGCTCTTAAATGACTTATGGTCGTCGTAAGCCATGTCTTACAGATTTAAGGCATTAAAGCCAATTTTTCCGTTGTTGCGTTTACACACACTTTTTCCGTTTTGTCACCCTCGTGTCTCCACACTTTGCGTGTGTGTGCGAGTGTGTCTGGTCCTCTTTGTCGTCACTTTTTTTCCACACAAAAGTTTATCTATTTTTTTTCTTGTTGCTGTCGTTGTTGTATTGTCATATTAATTGTTTACAATCATTTTGGGTAAATTGCTTTATTTATTATGTCCCGTAATTGCTGTGAATTTAAATAAATGAATTTATGAATAATTTGTCTATAGCCATTGTATTTGTATGTATATAAACACTATGCTATGTTGTTGTTGCTGTTGTAGAAATTTAAAGTACTTTTCGGAGACCTCTAAGATGTTTTACTTAGGGTCGAGTAAAGGTATGGTAGTCACTCAAACATAGTTCTTTATTGTAGATAATGTGGAATTTTTTAAATGACACAGACCGTTCGAAATCGGCCCCTCCGAATCAAAAACCAAAGAAATTTTGGGGTGGGCCAAACAACAAAATAAACATTGACCAATTTTTCTAGATATTTTGGAATTGGATGTTCGTCAGAAACCCTAACCAACACTAAAGAAATATATTAATATTATAGTGATGAGAAGTCAAAAATGGAGGGAGATTTTCTTAATGATTTCACTAAAGGTTCGAACAGAAGAAAAAGGGCCGCTAATTGAGTCGAAAAAAATATTCCTGAAAATCTTCATATTCATCTCAACTTCATATATAAAAGACATCATTTGAAATTCAAAAGATATCATTTGACTATTTTTCATATGACGAGTTTTGAATTTCATATGACGACTTTTGAATTTCAAATGGTGTCTTTTGAATTACAAATGACGAGTTTTGAATTTCAAATGATGAGTTTTGGATTTCAAATGATACTTTTTGAATTTCAATTGATATTTTTTTTTTAATTTCAAATGGTGTCTTTTGAATTATACTTGAAAATGGTGTAGTTACACAGGACAATGAAATACGTATATGGCCAAACGTGTGCATGGTCCATTACCAAAACAAAGATTTCCCTCGTAAGAAGAAATTACTTGATCGAATAGCTGAAATTCGAAAAGTATTTCATTGAAAGCTCATAGAAAATCAATAAATAGATCACTAACACAAACAACACAAAAACTAATACTTTTTTAATTTTGTTCTAAAATTTCAACTTTCAAACGAAGGTATTATAACATTTGTACAATCATTTTAAATAAAGAAATTCCAGTACAAGTATGTGTCGCATTCAATTGGCATCAATTTAAGTAAAATCTTCATTTGAAAACAAGATTTTTTTAATTTCTCTTACTTCTACAAGAAGAGCCATAACTTATGCATTTATCCGTAGATTTACTTCAACAAGGACTTGTTTTCTTCGCTAGAATGTCAGACGAAAATGAAAAACAAGTAAGGAAAGGCTAAAGTCGGGCGGGCCACTTTCTATCCGAATACAATTCAACTCTGTAAAAAAGTGAAAACGGGAAGAATTTTTGTATGTTTCCTAGTCATAGGCTAATATGACCTGGTCCAAAAATTCGTGGTTTCTGGGGCGGAAAAAGTCTATCTGGGAGCGAAATATGTATTGGAGCTATATGTTAATCTTAACCGATCTGACCAATTTTCACTATGGATGTTTCTAGTTGAAATATAAGATATTTTGAAAGATTTGAAGATGATCTGCTAAAATATGTGGTTTATAGAGTGGAAAAAGTGAAATCGGGAGTGAAATTTGTGTGGGAGCTATATATAAATCTGAACCGATCTGACCCTTTTGCAACATGGCTGTTTATAGAACAAATACAAAGTATTTCGCCTAATTTGAAGAGGATCTGTTAAAATATGTGGTTTCTAGAGCAGAAAAAGTCAAATCGGATCTGATCAGATCTGACATATTTTCACCATAGGTGTTCCTAGTTTAAATATAAGATGTTTTGCTAAATCTGAAGACAATCCGATGCAATATGTGGTTTCTAGAGCGGAAAAAGTCAAATCGGGAGAGAAATTTGTATGGGAGCTATATATAAATCTGAACCGATCGAAAACATTTTTACCACAGGTGTTTCTAGTTCAAATATAAGATGTTTTGCCAATTTTGAAGAAAATCAGTTAAAATATGTGGTATATAGAGTGAAACGAGTCAAATCGGGAGTGAAATTCGTATGGGGGCTATATAAAATTCTGAACCGATTTTCTTCAAATTAAATAGCGTTCGTCCTTATCCCGAAAAACTTCGTTGTGCAAAGTTTCATTTGGTTCTGTCTATAATTGCGACCTGTATCGTGATTACAAGAATAGATGGACGGACTGACAGACAGACGGACATTGCTAAATCGTTTCAAAAAGTGATTCTAAGTCGATCGGTATAATTAACAATGGGTCTATCTCCCTTTCTTTTGGGTGTTACAAACAAAAGCACAAAGACATAGTACTCTCGTGGAGTGTATAAATATATATTTTACTTTCTGTTTTTAATGGAATTTTGTCGAGCCAAAAAACGATATATTAAAAATTAATTATCTGTTAATTAAGTCCCTTACGAAGAGTTATATCTTGTAGATTTACTCATACTAATTTTTGCAATAAACATTGTTTTTTTCTTTTTTACCCAAAATAGCCCTACTTCAAATTTGTCACTAAACGAGTACTCCGTTTGTGTACCAATGGGGACCTACAGCTCAATTTTTCTTTCTTGTACTAATTGGACTCTTGTCCTCCAACTTTCTTCGAACACTAAGTATCGTAATTAAATTTGTGTAACCACAAACTGTTTTTTTTTTTTCATATTACTACTATTAGGACAGCCAGTTGTCTTCATCAATATTATTCCAACCCAAAGGGTGATATGACATGAGTTTTGTTTATTCGTCCTTTCGTTGCATATGTCTCAAAAGGTTCATGAGCAAAATTGCATAACCTAATTGCAGTTTTTTGGTTTATGCTAAACACCATATTTTTCCTTCATAAATTTCAATCCAGTCATAATTTTGTCGACATTTTGTCCTTATTAATACAAAAATCTGTTGTAAAAGAATTTTTTTAAAATTGTCTGCTACATACATATGTATATGTATATCTTTCGTCTACACTACGACAAATTCAATATCAGGGAATCCTTTATTCAATAAAGCATATCCAAGACTTTGAATTGTATCCTATTTAACGTTTAAAACATTGAAGCGTTAGACTTTCTAGACATAAAATTGCCCGCCAATACCAAAAATTAAAAAAAATTAAAATTTGACAAACTAAATGATTTGGCAAGCGAAATTTATCTCTAAGTACACCGCCACCTTAGAACAATTTGGTCACATATTAGATATTAGTAGCACATACATAATTATTTCCCACGATTTCCTATGCACGTATATATCTCTGTCTACCACACAATCTCTTTTATAGTTGTAGCTCTACATAGTTTAAATTTTACACAATATTCATGATGCAAGCGGTAGTGGTACTGGTAGTAGTAGCAAATCAAAATTCTATTCCAAAAGAGGCACACACAACAACAAAAAATGGAAGGCGGTCGATCGGTCGGCCCAACTTCAAAGTAAGTACGTATGAAGTTAATATTTATTATGTACTCTTGTACGTGTGTGTATGTATGTGATAAGCATATTTAATAATTGATAAAGGCGCGAGCACAATAACAAAAACAAAAGCAACAAATACGAACTTAAGGAAAAGCAAAAAAAGAAGGCATACACAAAATTGCGACAATTTATTAATTTTATTATTGTTTTACGTACTCATTGGGTTTGTATGTCTGGGAAATAATGTTGATACAGAGATCTTCGTTCGTAAAGAAAATATTCAAATATTTGTTTTGAATGGCATGGCAGTTGCTTTGAGGTAGGAGAAAATTGTTTAACATGGAAATTTGCAGAGAAATTCCAAGAAGAAACATGGATACAAGAAGAAAAAAACTCTAAAAATGTCTCGTAATAAAATCGTAATTTGAGGAGAACTCAAAAAGCATCTAACATAAATTCGTCTAAACATTCCTTAAAGCAATAAATATTCCTTAATAATAAGTCCTTCTTAAAAGAGACCATTTTCCCATAGAGGGTCCGTATAACGTCAGAGATTACTAGAGAACATATACAAAGAGTCCTGTTGTTTGATAGTTGAGCACTAAATGGGCGGTAAACTCCATCTAAAACTAAATATCGATAGTAAACAAGTACCGCGAGGGAAAGTTGAAAAGAACTCTGAATAGGATATTGAATAGTATTTTTTGTAAAAGAAAAATCCAATAAAAAGCCATACCTCGATAGTAATAATTAGTTAAAGTGCATTCCTTAGGAAATTTTGCTCACGGCAGGGGTATCTATGTTGGAAATATTTGTTTAAAATACTACTTTGCCATATGTTACTCTGTTTTGTATTTTTAAATCAGTCTAGTTCACTTTGAATATTTTATATGAAAAATTTTCAGCAATCATTTTTTCGCCCTGTTTGTTTACTTTCAAATGGAATAGACTTTTTTTGTGACCTTTCAACAATCTACAACGTTGATAGAAATTGATGATGCTTGTGAGACAATAATGGGCAGAGTATCTCGATAACCTCAATAACCCTGCGATAAACCTATCGTCTTCTACAGCAACATTTATGGTGCAATATCTGAGGAAGCTCGATATTAATCGAGAGAAGTTGCATTCTAGAAGAGAAGATTGCATTCTATATATTACTCTCAATGGCTCCAACACTCTGACACGAACGTCTTTATATCCCTCGTACACAACGATTCCAGTGGAATCCATACTGTTGATTGTTAAGATCTTAAGAATAGACATAATCTCCATAACCTTGGAGGGAGTAGAATGAAGAAAGAATGAATATTGAACGGTAGTTTACAGTATTATTATCATCGTAGAGTTTATATCGCAAACTTTAAACGAGCTAGCTACCTGACGGTTCGACTGGTTGAAAAGTTTAGGTAGAGCACAGGACACGGAGTAAGACAGCCGTTGGAGCTGAGCTGCACGCTACTGGTTGTTAAAATACCAAAAAGTCTAAATGACATTTTCTCGATATAGTTCAAAAAAGGTAAACACACAAAATTCATTATTCAAATTAAATTAAAATTAAACAAAAGTGATATAAAATAAATACTTAATAACTAGAACAGGTCTTATAGGAGGTGTGGGCGAAAACGACCCCAGGAGACTTTCGTCGTCGTTGTGGTTGTGTTCGGGGCTGCTTATTGAATAAGCAACTTTTAATGGATATATATTAGGAAGATTATGTAGAAGGCTCTGCGGGAACTTGAAATAAATACAATAAATACCAAATACATCGCGGATGAGTCGATGCGTCGCTCTCAACTAAGCAGCTAGCCTACATTCGTCTATTTGTGGGCAGATGTACATAATTATGGTTGGATTATGAAACATTTCAAACAAACATTTCATTAGCAAATAAGCCAGTGAATATCTGTTTATCTTTAACAAGATTTGGAATAGATGAAGAGCTTAGACCTTTACTCTTCTTACAAATGACCAAAAACTCTTACTCCCCTTGGCACCTGAACGTTGTTCATACATAAACCACTCGCGTCCCCTTTGTATCTGATAGCAGCTTTGCCTTTCTGGTTAAATAGATTGTCTATCAGAAAGAGACAAAGCAGATTGGAATACGAAAATACAATGATCTAAAATGCCAAAAGATACAAGAACGTTAATTTTAGACTTTTCAGGATGTGAATGTGAATTTAAGAGTAGATCAAAAATATTTTGGCATGGCCCTGGGACACACTGAATATATGTGGTTTCATTTACCAATTGCTCTAAAGCATTAATGGCGGCGAAGAGCTCGGCGTATTAAACCTATGGCGAGCGAGTGGCTCGCCAGCAATGACAATTTCAATGTCTGCGTAATCATCTAAAAATTTTTATCGGAAAAGCCGTCGAAGTCATTCATTCTTTTTCCCACAAAAATCCTGTGAATTAGAATCCTTAAGGACCTTAGTATCCCAAAGAGCACTATACGGAAATAAATGTGGGAGAACACAGTAGAATAAATCTCCTTTTAATCCTCGTATGTTGACAAATTGAATTTTATTGATTAAGCTTCGCGCACATCAACGCTTTTAATGTTGACATTGCGTTTGCCTTGAACAGCTGATTTGTCAACACATAGAGACCTTTTTAGACGTGCAAAATATTTGAACAAAGTATTGCTTTTCTGAGGTAACTGCTAGGTATGTCAGACGTATTATCTCAGAAATTTGGTGTGTAATAATAGTGCGGACAACACAAATCGAATGTTTAATAAAAATAACGTAAAAATGTTGGTGTGCGCGAGGCTTAATTCACCTTTACGACAACAAAACAAGATCTCTTGAATAGCTGATTTGACAACACATAAAGGCCCTTTTAGACGTGCAATATTTGCTCAAGACGTCGCTTTGTACAAAGTTTTGCTATTCTGGGACAACTGCAAGTTATGTAAGACGCATTATCTCAGATATCTGTCGTGTGTTAAAACCTCCTATAACAATAGTTCCGACAACACAAATCTAATGTTTAATAAAACGCAATGCGAAGCGTAAATAACCCTTATGACTATAATCCTTTTAAGACTACATGCGAAATCTAGCAGAAACAACATAAGGTCGATTTTCAAATGTCAAATTTTTATGGAATCTGACATTTGTAAATCGACCTTATGTCATTTAAACTAGATTTCGCATGCAGTGTGACAAGGCTATAATAGTCTTTAGGTATTCTGGTATTTGTAAAAGCGACCTTATAGCCTTGTCTACTACATGCGAAATCTAACAGAAATGACATCAAGTCGATTTTCAAATGTCAAATTTTTAGGGGATCTGGCATTTGTAAATCGACCTCATGTCATTTCTGATAGATTTCGCATGCAGTATGACAAGGCTATAAGGTCGCTTTTACAAATACCAAATGCCATACAAATTTGACATTTGTAAATCGAACTTGAGCTGAAATCACCTATTAAGCCTTTTCAGACTGCTTGCGAAATCAATTGATTTCCTCTTGAAATGACATTAGGTCGATTTCCAAATGGTAAATTTTTATGGAATCCAGCTTCCTCAGCGAATTTGTTCATTTGAACATAACAATTAGATGGTTGCCCTTTGGGTGACAATTGAAAGATCCAATCCTCGCCCTGAAGTTAAAAAAACAACACTTTTCTTTCAAAATTGCCGGAAGGTTTTAAAATTCTTACTTAACCCATTAAAGCCCAGCCAAATTCATTACGCGCTGTTTATTGCTGTTTACTATTTAATTAATCGCATACTGGGTCAAAATGGATTAAATGATATTTGATATATTCATTTCCATAATTCCTCGCCCTTAAGATCACTTCATACCGAATTATTGACCTTTCCGTATTGAACCCAAACAAGAAGTCATCGCAATTTGCTGCAATGTTATATATTCCAATTAGCACATATGTATCATTTGACTGTCTCTTCCAGTTGGAAAAACTAGACCTCATTCAAGCAAAAAAAAAGTATCAAAACTCTGGCTAACAGAAAACGTCTACTAACAAGGATGCCAAAAATGACCCACTTCTTTAGTCCTTCAGTAACGTTTCCTCCTCCCTTTATAATAATAAGCCAAAGCAAGCATATTTCTGCTGCCAAGTGAATGCAGCAGCCAGCCATTTGGAGTAAGTGCGTCTGGTGATGCTGCCACTTGTACAATAATAACATGACAAACAACAAAAAGGCGTAACATTCATTCCATGTGACCCAAATTCACTGTCTGGCTCAGTTAGCAAAACACACACACACCCACACTCACACTCACATGCACACACAAAGGAACACCACCAAACACAAACACTCACTCAGTCAGTGCTGCTTGCTTTTTTCATTCCATTTCAAATAAACCAACCGACGCAGACATCCGCAGACGTCTACTTTGCAAAAATTATACACTAAATCCTCTTTGGACCTGTTAAACACAACCGACGTAGAAAAAATCGATGCCAGAGGATGAGGAGGCGGCTTTGTCGCTGTCGTGTGCTAGTGGATGTGGATGTTTATGAGGACGATGATGGGTGGCACTGGCGGGAGGGCGGCCGGTCGGATCAGTGGAGCACAACATGTGACGACGACAACATGAACTTTGAAGATTACAACAGCAGTAACAACAAGAATTACAACTGGGAAAGCAAGTCTGCGAGAAATGAGAGCACAGAAAGAGACTGCAACACCACCCCCACCCTATGCCATACAGCCATACGGACGACGACCAAGTAATAATAGAAGGATTCCATTTAATTTCATGATAATCTCATAAGACCGCCGCCCAAAAAGAAACCGAAACAAAAACAAACAATAGATGCTGCTGCTGCGGCTGCCATTTATGGGTTTTCCAAGAAAAGCCACAGAACAAAAAGTTTTCGTCGGCGGCGGGGGAAAACAAGGAAAACACTGTCGTAAAGATGAAGATGTGCTTGGGTTCCAAAGAAAAATAAATGAGTCCAAGGAAAACAAGAACGACGACGACGATTGGAATCGAGGGCCAAAAGATAAACAACAGAACAGACGGCAAACGGAAGAAAGAATAGAAGAATTGAAATACAACAACAAATGTCAAGATAAAAATAAACAAAAAAAGAAGAGACGAAAAGAATTGCTAGACAGAGACAGACACAAAACAAATCGGACACAAACACACAGAACGAACGTCAACGTCGTCGACCGCCACCAACACACAACCAACAACAGACAACACATGAAATGAGGAGCAGCAGACAAGAATATCGATCAAAAGGAGGGCAAAACAAGAACGCCAGAACAAAGGAAACCTAAAAAAAAAATAATAAAAATAAATTCTCAAGCCCTATAGGCAGAAAAACACACACAATTTAGCTCCGAATAATACTTTAAACTCCTTTAAAACACATACAATTATTTTATTCACACACTTTTTATTGATTTCTATTAGAATTTAACACTTAAAACAGCAGTATAACTTTTTCCGACTTTTCTTCGGTCGGTGTAAATGTGACTTTTGTTGATTTTGTTTTGTCCAGACATTCTTACTTGTCTTGTTCACACACCACAAGTCGACGACTTCGCTGTCAATGGGATGTATGTTGCGGCATTTGTTTAATTAAAAAAACCTGCACAATTATTTATTACTTTTTCTTTTAACACACAACATTAAGACATACTACGTCTATGATATTTAACAATCAATTCAATCATGTTTTTCTTTGATGTGGGTGCGAAATACCGCGCGCGTTTTAACATTAAAACTATGACCGCCCGCTCATGAACTTTGCATTAGACCGTCCGCAACCTCGCTCAATGAAATCTCAGAAAAAACTAAATCCAAAATAACACTCTCCACCAGCGTTGCCACTAAAATCGCTAAAAGAACGAGTGAGTTGATAAAAATTGTAGTAGAACGAGATGTGCAACCCTGAGTATAGAATGGATTAGAATGGAAGAATCTGCAATTTAAGAATGAGAGAGAATGGAGGGCAGCAATGAAAATACCGAAGTCTCCACAAGGTCTCCAATTAATAACCGACTGCGACGCAATCAGAAACAGGACAGAAAATTTCAAAAATTTTATTCACAACGGCGTTGAAGTAAATGTGACTGGCTTGTCTACGACGATTTTTAAAATTTTTGAGGGTAGTGGCTCAATTTTGACGAAACAGATATAAAACGAAAAAAGTTGAAGAGAGACAACACATTTTCTAGGTTAATATGAGAGAATGTAATTTAAAATCAGAACACACAGACAAGTAACTTGATGGAAAATCAAATTCAACTATGTAATTCTTTCACGAAGAAAAATCTGGCAGCACCACTAAGCGAGTACTTTATTGTTAAGCGAGTGAATTCCATACAAATATTAAGCTAGTAAGCCCAATCGAACAGGCCTTTTGTATGGAGTTTACTCGCTTAACAAGAAAGTAGCTTATTACTCTCTTAGTCGTATTGCCAGATTTTTCCTGTTAATCCATTTAAGAACAACCAATGTGTAGCAACGTTGCCACCTTCTTAAGTCTCTTAATTGTAAGCTAGTAAGCCCAATCGAATAGGCCTATTAGGTTGATTTTCAAATGTCAATTTTGCATGGGATCTGACATTTATAAATCGACCTTACGTTACTTCAGTTAGATTTAGAATGCAGTGTGACAAGGCTATTACTTGTAGAATGGTGTAATAGCTTTTTCACACTGCATGCGAAATCTAGCTGAAATGACATAATAGCCTGTCACACTACATGCGAAATCTAATTTAAATGACATAAGGTCGATTTACAAATTTCAGATTCCATACAAATGTGACAAATCGACCTTATGTCATTTAAACTTGACTTCAAATGAGTGTGACAAGGCTATAAGGTCAATTTTCAAATGTCAATTTTGTATGGGATCTGTTTTGTGTATTTACATCATAACAGTGATGTACATATAAATAAATGATGAAAACATCAAATTCGTAGTGAGAAATGCAATTTCAGACTGTAGCTGATATTGACAGAAGGTCGTTTTCAAATGTCAGACCCCATACAAATTTGTCACACGCAGTCTGAAAAGGCAATAACAGCCATAGCGAAATAAAAAGTCTATGATTTTTTTTATTGAGTTGTGAAATTAACACCCATAAAAAGCAATAAATACTTTGCCTCCTCCGTCAGTCTTACAATTCAAACGACGGCTTAAAAACCAGGCCGGCTTCACTCTCTGATCTCGGTTGCATAAAAAGGAGTAGCCAAAAGGATGGCAATAAATCGATTTTTTGCAGTTGAATTTAGACCGAGCGCTTTTTACACTTTAAGATTTTTTGTATAATTTGGAATTATAGTTCTATGGAGGCTTTTCAAATAAAAAAACATTTTTTGTAGATCTAAGCCTTAAATTACAGATAAAACTTCAAATTATTCCATTTGAAACACATATCTGGTTGTACAATAAATCTTCATGCGTAAACAGCGCTTGTGTAAACTCTCCTCGGCTCAGCTATCAGACGCCGCCGCTGAACAAAATTGTTTGTGCCGCCGTCAATGGCAGTTTTCAGTAGGCTCTATTTTCTCTGTTACAAATCCGCGGCTTTTTTTGCATTCAATTTTTAATTTTATTTAAAATAGTAATTGTAATATTTTAATGAAAATAAAATAACTTACATCAATGCCTAGAGGAAAACCTACGAAAGCACAAAATGTCGTTTACCGCCAAAGAGGAACTTTGGGCGAAACTAGCGGTTCGTCTGATGACGATGATGATATATTATCTGCCTCAGAAGCGGTGGTGGAACAGAGGAATCGTACAAATCGTAGTATGCTCTTACGTAGCGGTGCCTTCCATACACCTGATAATGATAGCAATGCGACCGATTATGGCCTCGAATTTACAACAAGCCAAATAGCTGATCCTGCTCGATGTTCAACTTTTAAAACTGGTAGCTCGCAAGATGACCAAGGTAAATATTGTGATCAAAATATGCAGAAACTGGGAAAGCTAAAAAATTGTATTCTCCCAAAAGATACCACACCTAAATCATCCTCCAGACGAGCAAGACCCCAAACAGCAGCAAAACAGCGGCCACAAAATATAGGCACTCAAGAAGTATCCGAACCGGGTAGTGGGCAAGAAGAGCAGAGTGAAGATGATGTTGCTACTGGTAGTCGTTCCCAAAAAGGTGAGGTGGAGCGTAATTTATATATGTATTCTAAAAAGTACTTTGTTATAAACTGTACGCAAACCTTTATATCTGTAGAAACAATCTCAAAAACTGCTTCAAAAGGACGCGCCACAAAGGCATCAAAACAGTCCGTCAAACCAAAAGGAAAACTACAATCACAAAAGTCTGTTAGCAAAGATGCCACAAGTTTGACAAGAGGAGGAGATGAAATGGATGAAGTTGCTGGCGGTGAAGGTAATCAATAGCGCGGTTTAAATTATTTTAATATGCTAAAAATGTTATCCTCGATTTTCCATAGAAATGACCTCCACCTCGATAGCATCTGTTGCAAATGGAGGTGGTAGTCCAAGAAAGACAACAAAACAGCCGCCGCCCAAATCGAAAGGAAAAAGCCAATCACAAAGGTCAGATAGCGTAGGTGCCACAAGTTTGTCCAGAGGAGATGAAGTGGATGATGTTGATGAAGATCTTTCTGAGGAGGAGGATAATTACCAGAAAGGTAAGGAAAGCAAATCTAGTTTAAAATTTTTAATATGCTAAAAAGAAACCTGTTCTACCGTTTTTGATAGAAACGACCACGACAACTGCAGCTTCTTTAGCAAGAAAGGGTGGAAATACGAAAGCAAAAAAACAGTCAAAACAAAAATCAGCGGCTAAAGAAACCGTAGCTGCCACAAGTTTGACTAGAGAAGAAGTGGAAGAAAATCTTACTGAGGAGGAAGACAATTACCAGAAAGGTACTTGAAAGCAAGTCCAGTTTAGAATTTGAAATAAGTTAAAATAACCTATTCTACCATTTTTATAGAAACATCCACGACAACTGCAGCTTCTTTAGCAAGAAAGGGAGGAAATACGATAGCGAAAAAACAGCCAAAACAAAAATCAGCGGCTAAAGATGACGCGCAACCATCAACATCTAATTCGGCAGAGCTAGGAACCCACAACGAAAACTCTGCTGCTGCAAAAAAGGCCAAATCACGCAAACAAAAAACTCCCATGCAATTGAACAGGCGTTTTTTGCGTGAAGTACGGGTTCTACAAAATCGCACCGACTTCTTGATACCACGTCTGCCTTTTTCGCGTCTCATACGTGAAATCATCAGGAACGCAGCACAAGAAGTAACGCAAATTACGTCGACAGCTTTGGAAGCGCTGCAGACCGCTTCGGAGATGTACTTAACCCAAAGGTTGCAGGATGCGTATATGTTGACACTGCATCGAGGACGTGTAACACTGGATGTTCGCGATATGGAATTGATAAATTATTTAAAAATGTATTTATGAAAAAGGGAAATTTTGTACCACACGCACATTTCTTTATTTTTATTTTAGTTGAATAACGTAAAGATTTAAATTAATATTTAGTCTCTGCTTAATTGTTTTCTACACCGCGTGAATATGCTACATGTTATAATATTTTTGTTTTAAAATTGTAGATGCTATGTTCATTATTCCCAATAAAACTATGTTATCCCAAATTTGTTTTTGAAAATTAACCTCCACCATTTTCATCAAGAGGCTGTTCTTACGGGAGCACCTTAAGGCAGCTTTTTGAATAGAATCCTCGACAATAAGCTGTCAGTTTGAGGGGTTTAGCATCTCAAAGAGAGATTGTTAAAACGGGATTCAAATGTTTAAATTTCATTGAGTTCATGAATGATTTTATACAATCATTTCATTGGAATTCTTTTATTTTAGTTTCATTATTGGTTTTGTTTATAGCTTTTCCACAATAAAGTCACTTCTCACATCCTAATTTCCTAATTACTGCGACAATTGCGGTGAGTTCTTCCCTGGAAATGTTTTTTTGTGCGAGACTTAATTAAGCTAAAGTAAAAAATGATTTCACATATTTCTTGTTTGTTTTGTTTGGTTTTTTCTTTTCCATCTGTATTTTTTTATTCTCTTTTTCCTTTTTTTCGAAACACACACACATACAAGAGAAAACTCAAGAAATGCTAATAATAAATTCTATTAAAAAAGAAATAATAAAATAGAAATTAATTATAAAAGAAACAATAAGAAGAAGGAACCGGTCTACAATTATAATAATAATAATTCTCAAAGTCCGTCTAGATCGTCTTTGGCCTCCCACACATGATTGTTGCTGTTGTTCACCGACTTCTTTTTGTGTTTGACGGGCGGATTGGTGCCCTGGTTAACAGTTTGTACGCTCTTGGGTTTACTAGAGGAGGACGACGAGGAGGAGGATTGTTGCTGCTGGCCACCAGCACCACCTTTGGCGGATTGAGCCTTTACACCTTTGGGGGGATAGGGTATGGTAAAAAGTTGTATGTGCAAATGGGCACAGATTTCCAAGCAGACCTGAGGAGGGGGAAAATACACAAAAAATATAAAACAAAAAAAAATATATATTTAATATTTAACTTACTTGGGAACAGTATCTCACTAGATCTTGGGTACCCCAGATCAAAGTGAACCATAGCAACCAGACTTCCGGCACCACGCAGTTGAAATATTGATTGAGGAACAACAATGCGGGCCCCAACAAGGACCAGTCCAAATATTCCATTTCAGCTTTGGTCATATGGGCAATCTAAGGAAAGAAAAGGAAATTATGAAAGTTATTTATTTGCACACAATTGCAAGAGAAATTTAAAATTCTATTAGCTTTACTCACCACCAACTTATTGGTCACTTTGGCTGCCACCATGCCAAAGGCTACTATGTACAGAGATGAGTGTTCGGTGAAGATGTTTTCGGGCGACTTTTGAGCAATTATAAATGCGGGCAGCACTACCAACGTCAATGGTATGCTGGGTGACAGAACACTGGTACCCTAATTTAAGGAAAGCAGGAACCACAGCCGATGGCGAAGGAGAAAAAACAATTGATATTAGTAAAGGATAAAGTAAAAATGTTCGGTTATAATAACAAGAGTGAAAATGAAATGAAAGATAATCCTTGTAAAGGTTATAACGCGATTTTTTAAAAATTAATGTTTTAAAGAAAATTGTAATAACTTCCTAGGTTAGTTTAAATCGTTACCATAATATAGAATTTTTTAGAAATTATTTGTTTTACAAAGTTTTTGTTAATTATGGGAGATCTTGTTGTTTTGTTAAAATAACAAAAAAATCTCAAAAATATGAGTTAACATCTTTCTAAATTAAGATAACGAATACTCTATAGACAAATGTCTGTATTCTTATTCAAATACAAAAAAATTAATCATAAAAAATCTTGGGATTCAAATTACCGAAAAGGAATTTATTTCTATGCAAAAAATACTTTTCCGTAAAAGATAATAAATTGAAGGTATTAAATATTCAGCGAAGAAAGTTATTGCTCACAATTTTTCTAAAAATTTTTTTAATGAAAAATTTCAATTATCAATTAAATTAACCTCAATAAATATTGCCTAGACACAAATTTTGTGATAAGAAAAATGACGAATCTCCTATAAATAATTTGGGAGACAATTAAAAAACGCGAAGAGACAACATCAAGGTATATCTATACAAGTGAGGTCAGGAGCAGCCCTGCTGCTATGAATTTGTTATTTCAACAACCGCCGTTTTTAATATGTGCCCTGCATTCCTGGTCTAAAGGTTTTATTTTATTTCAAAAAGTAACTACTTTTTTGTCCCAATTTTATGGTATCAAATGAAACTGGTGAATGTTGCTTAAACCGAATTATTTTAATATTTAACACATATCTAAAATGAAAATTTAATAAACAAGAATACAAAATTTGTATATTACTATTTTATTTATTTAATATTTTTTTTTTGCGATTTCTTTATTTTTTACATTTTTGTATTTTGGTTTTTTTTTGTATTTTTTGAATTTTTGAATTTTTGAATTTTTGAATTTTTGTATTTTTTGTATTTTTTGTATTTTTGTATTTTTGTATTTTTGTATTTTTGTATTTTTGTATTTTTGTATTTTTGTATTTTTGTATTTTTGTATTTTTGTATTTTTGTATTTTTGTATTTTTGTATTTTTGTATTTTTGTATTTTTGTATTTTTGTATTTTTGTATTTTTGTATTTTTGTATTTTTGTATTTTTGTATTTTTGTATTTTTGTATTTTTGTATTTTTGTATTTTTGTATTTTTGTATTTTTGTATTTTTGTATTTTTGTATTTTTGTATTTTTGTATTTTTGTATTTTTGTATTTTTGTATTTTTGTATTTTTGTATTTTTGTATTTTTGTATTTTTGTATTTTTGTATTTTTGTATTTTTGTATTTTTGTATTTTTGTATTTTTGTATTTTTGTATTTTTGTATTTTTGTATTTTTGTATTTTTGTATTTTTGTATTTTTGTATTTTTGTATTTTTGTATTTTTGTATTTTTGTATTTTTGTATTTTTGTATTTTTGTATTTTTGTATTTTTGTATTTTTGTATTTTTGTATTTTTGTATTTTTGTATTTTTGTATTTTTGTATTTTTGTATTTTTGTATTTTTGTATTTTTGTATTTTTGTATTTTTGTATTTTTGTATTTTTGTATGTTTGTATTTTTGTATTTTTGTATTTTTGTTTTTTTTTTGTATTTTTGTATTTTTTGAATTTTTGTATTTTTGTATTTTTTTGTATTTTTTGTACTTTCGTATTTTTGTATTTTTGTATTTTTGTATTTTTGTATTTTTGTATTTTTGTATTTTTGTATTTTTGTATTTTTGTATTTTTGCTATGTCGTAAAACAAAAGAAATTAAATTTTTTCGATATTTTTAGAAATTTTTACTAAGCGAGATAACATGCGCCCAGATTTGTCTTTTTATTTTAAGGACCTCTACCAAAAAATGTCACGGCGCCTCGGATATCATATTATTGCCCAAAATAGCATTCGTTCGACAATTTGTATTGAATCCACATTTTTCATATCACAAATTTGTTATAAAAATTTTTATAAACAAATTTTTATAAAAAAATAATAAAATGTTTATAAAAAAATAACTAAAATTGTTGTAGAAAAACAATTTGTTTTAAATTAACAAGAAAATTTGTTATAAAAAATTATTAAAAATTTTTGTTTTGTAGAATTTGCATTTTCTATAAGTATTTTGTATAATTTTTTATATCACAAATGTGTTATAAAAAAATTGTGCAAAAAAAATATTTTTTGTTTAAAATTAAAAGTAAATTTGTTATAAAAAAATATTTAAAAATTTTTGTTTGTTTTATTTTTAGAAAAAATTGAAATTTTAAGGACCTCTGCCAAAAAATGTCACGGCTCCTCGGATATCATATTATTGCCCAAAATAGCATTCATTCGACAATTTGTATTGAATCCACATTTTGTACAATTTTTCATATCACAAATTTGTTATAAAAAATTTTTATAAACAAATTTAATAAAATTTTTATAAAAAAATACATAATATAATTTTTATAAAAAAAATTAATAAAATTTTTATAAAAAAATTACTAAAATTGTTGTAGAAAAAAATTAAAATTTAAAATTAACAAGCAAATTTGTCATAAAAAATTATTAAAAATGTTTGCATCAAAATTTTTGTTTTGTAGAATTTGCATTTTCTATAATTTTTTATATCACAAATTTGTTATAAAAACATTGTACTAAAATTGTTGCAGAAAAAAAATATTTTTTGTTTCAAATTAAAAGTAAATTTGTTATAAAAAAATTATTTAAAAATTGTTGTTTGTTTTGTTTTTAGAAAAAATTGTGAGAATATCTTCATATATAATTTTGAGTTAGAATAACTTCGCAGGACCTTTTCGCTGTTACAATATTGTGTACATTTCTTGAATATTTGTTTATTAATACGAAAATTTATATATAGAAAAATAAATTATTAATAAAATAACCTTAAAATTACTTTCATTTCATTTTCAGTTTTTTTATTTAAAAAAGTGCGATATGAAATATTTCGAGTTTACAGCGAAATATTTTATATCTTTTGTGGGTGCTTGTGTGTGTGTTTTCTGAACACATAACAAAGTAATACATCTTTTGGCTTTAATTAATTTAGTTTATAGTGGTGAGAATTAATTACAATATTCAACAGAGAAACAGAAGAAGTGGTGGTGGTTTTTGAAAAATGACAAATGTTAAGATTGATTAGTGAGTGAGGAGAACAAAACGAACAAATATGTAGATAGAGGTTAGATTGAGGTTAATAGGAAAAGAGGTTATAAAGGACAGAGAGTTAGAGAATTAAACATAAAACTAGGGATAAACACATAATAGAATAGAAAAGGTTAGACAAAGGACCCGGCTGGTGAAGAAGTATGACAACCCAGTTATTGGTAGTTAAGCCTATTGAGACAACTTATGAGGCTACTCTCTTTATGAGGTATGTGTAATAGATAGCTAAAGACAAATACGCTACATTATAAGTATCGAAAATACAAAATGTTCGTTTATTTACATTTTCAAGTAGACAAAGACAATAAACTATTTTTGTAGACTACATACGGATTTAGATATAAAAATAGTCATAATAATTTAATACTTAATAACGACGACGACGACGCATAATAGTGTTCAACAGGTTTCAAGTGTGTAGTGTAGGTTTGTGATTGTGACTGTGTGTGGGGGAGAAGAGTACAGGAGTGTGGGCGTGGGTGGGGGACACGACAGTGGGAAATTTAAAACAATTTTGTGCAATTTCAAAGTAAACAAAAGAAATGTGTTAATTTGGAGTCTTGTTGTTTGTTGTACTCGCCTATTGTACAATGACACAAACAGACAATTTATTTAATTAAACGAAAAGGTGGTAGGTGGTATAAAGCGTAATTTCTATGTAATCCAAAGAAGGAGATGGAAAAGAAAAAATAAAAACAAAAACAATGTTGATAAATGATCATCAGACTACATAAAGTCGGTTGCCACAAGACGAATTTAACAAAAGAGAAGAATGAATCGTTAAAATTGAATACCTAAGACAAAGGGTAGCAATAAGTCACAAAATTTAAATCTTAGGGACTTACAAACCTCAATTTTTAAAAGCTTCTCCATTTTACACGATCCATTCCTCTCTCAAGAATTGGTCTTCTGGCAACCAAACCAAAAATTTCGTTTTAAGTGAATGAGTATTTGTGTGCGCATGAGTAGTGGTGATGGGTGCTAGTTTCGAAACAACACAAACATCATTATACACACACACACACTACTACTAAATAGATTTTTAAATACAAAATTAATAAATAAAGTAAATCATTTTAAATCATAATAATAACAATAAATATCAATTAAGTAAGTAAGGAGGTAGTAGGTAGAGTATTTGAAATAAAATCATGTCTTACAGCCACTGAAGATCCATTCTTGCCACATCCTTCAGTCATTATGACTTTGGCATAACGTAATGCTAACAAAATATCAATGCCACAGGCAAAATATAAAGGCAGTATGCGCAACTCGCAGCCAATAAATGAAAGCTGATCAGCAGATCAAATCAGTAAGTTGGTTGTCATAGCGAACGTTCGGTTTTTTGGTTTTCGTTTTTTTTTAATAGAAAACAAAAAGATAATTGTATTTTGTTGTAATAATAATAATAATATTGGTGGTGGAGTAAAAGAAAAGTAGAGAATCATGAATGTAAAATTATAAATTGAGAAATTTTGAACAAAATTTGAACCGAAAACAAATAGAAAACAATTTCCAGAAGACTTAAAGGACAACAAAATTATAGTAATAATATGTATGTATGTTTTGTAAAAATCAATCAAAGCAGCCAACAATCTAACTTAATAAAGTAAGAGGTATGCTATAAGGATTTTTTTGAAATAATTAAAACTACAAGACAATTTTCAACATGAAAAACAATGGTTACTATGGGTCGGGGGTAAGGGAGGAAGTCACTTCAAAAGTTCCCACTCTAAGGAAGATGTAAATAAATAAATGGAATAAAATATACACAGAACAAAAGCCAGACACCTCATATTTGAGGATTAAAAAAAAAACCTAGGAATCATGGGATTCGAAGAGAAGATACAATAGAAATTTGTTTAGATTTAAATTTCCTCCGAACACAGACAGGAATAATGCTTATTTGAAGAAATTTCGTTGTTTTTTATAATTTCGATCAAGATTTATACTCTCTCTTTCGCTTAAATATAATCACGGCATTTGAAAGCGAGAAGTTACGAGCGAAATGTATATTGATTTGTTGTAAAAAAGTATAAGGGCCTATTTTTTTAAATTATTTTCGTTCGTCTATGGCGAACGTTCAAAAATCACTCAAATATTACATGAATTATATAAGAAATATTTTAGCAACGATATATCTACGTTTATACCTATAGACACAGCGATTTTAGACTCCTGTATCTTATAGATTTTTCGTAATAATTGAGACATTTTGGATTGTTCGCCGTAGACGAACGAAAAAATTTCAAAAAACAGGCCTTAAATTTCTGATTCGTTGGTTTTTAAATTATTTCAATCGAGATTTATACTTTTTTTCGCTATAGAGTAATTTCATGTGAAGAAATTGTAGACAATAGGGTGGATTGAAAATAAAGTACTTTTGCCACAACGTAATAAACAAATGTGCAGCTTTTTTGTGGTATGAGATGCAAATATAATTCTTTTTCTAATTTCAAGCAAATTTATTCTAGTTTTACAGAAAATTGTCAAATCTTAAAAAATATGTTTTTCAATTTTTTCTTATTTAATTTTTTATTTATTTATTATTACAAGTTTTATAGAAATTTGTCAAATTTAAAAAAAAAGTTCTTTAATTTTTTTTCCTATTTATTTTTTTATTTATATATTATTTATTCTATTTATTTTATTTATTTATTATTATTAGACACAAATTATAATTGCATGAAATATCTTTTAGGTTTACAAAAAATCTTAAAAAATATATTTTTTCTTTAAATTTTTTTCTTATTTATAAACAAAAAATACACCTTAGATTTTTGTAAAATAAATATTGCTAATAACTAATAGAAGGACTAAAGAAGGACTCTAAAAAGATTACAAACGTGAAAGCTGTCGATATTAAAAATATTTAATATATGTATATATATTTTAAATAATTTTATGAAAATGGACGGACAGTGGGTTATGCCGAAATATTTTGGGACAACGCATTAAACAAACAAACCATAGATTCCTTTTAATCGGTAATATCCACCACTTTTTTGAAGCCAGCTTAAAATAAGTTATTTTAATTATTTTTAATTTCGCTAAGTTTATAATTGTTTTAGAGTGCGTACCAGTAGCATCATCATACAACTTATAGATACTCTTACTGACACTATTGACTATTAATAAAATTTATTTTACAAAAATCGAAGATATATTTTTAAAATTTTTATATTTTAAATATTTTTAATTTCGGTAGTAATCAAGTATATAATTGTTATAGAGTAAGTATCAGAAATCATGAAACATATGGAGCGCGTCCTGCTGACACTATTAACTATAAATAAAATTTATTTATAATTAATATTGAAATTATATTTCATGTTTATAAAAAAAATATTTTTTAAGATTTATTTCTGTAAAACTAGAAGAAAATTGCTTGAAATTATAATATATATTTGTATCTCATAACACAAAAAAGTTACAAATTTTTGTATTTACCTTGTAACAACACTACTTTATTTTCAATCCAACCTGGTGTCTACAACTTTAATTTTTTGATAAACGGGAAACGCAGCTTTATTCGCCTTATAAAGAGTGATTTTTTTGAGGTTAGGATTTTCATGCATTAGTATTTGACAGATCACGTGGGATTTCAGACATGGTGTCAAAGAGAAAGATGCTCAGTATGCTTTGACATTTCATCATGAATCGTCTTACAAACGAACAACGCTTGCAAATTATTGAATTTTATTATCAAAATGCGTGCACTGTTAAGAAAGTTCATTGCGCGCTTCCATTTTATGGTCAGTTTAATCGACCCACTGAAGCGGCTATTCGGGCTATTGTGACTAAATTTCGCACCAAATTTACATTGTTGGACATTAAACCACCAACACGCTTACGTAGAGTGCGAACTGAAGAAAATATCGCAGCTGTATCGGCCAGTGTTAATGATGACCACCAATTTTCGATTCGTTGCCGTTCGCACCAATTGGGTCTCTGTTACTCAAAAACGTGGAAATGCCAAAATTGGACTAAGCGGATGGACCACCTAAGACGCAGCCGCGGTCAACATTTAAATGAAATTATCTTTAAAAAGTAAATGTCATGGACCAATCTAACGTTTCAAATAAAGAACCGATGAGATTTTGCAAATTTTATGCGTTTTTTTTTTTAAAAAAAGTTATCAAGCTCTTAAAAAATCACCCTTTAGAAGACTACATATTTGGAAAATGTCATCATAATCGGAGAGAAGAGCCAAAATAAGTGTATTACTCAATACCCTTTTGGAGGGTATGAAAACGGCAATTATATTAAATTTATATTAAATCTATTTTGTTTCCATTCGCCTCTTGAATGAATTGCAACTTTTATTCTTCTATGTCATTTTTCTTTCGGGGTTTTCTAGTCATCTTCTCGATTGTCAAGTAATTCTTCAAACATAATGTCTGCGATGATTGGTGATGTTGATGACCACATCGGCGGCTGTCCTCTTCGCTGTAAATTTCGAAAAACTATTCATCGGCAGTCATTTTCATTTTTTTGCAAATTTTAGATTCCTGGTTCTTTTTGGGCTGATAATAGTCAAATATGTTGATGATCTGAATTATTCTTTTATTTTCTTTCGGTTGACCATAGAACCATTTCTTGGAAAGAGAGAAGTAGTCAACACTTATGTAAAAATTTACTATGAATTTTGGGAAATATTGCCTAGACTTTTGTTCTGTGCATGGAAAAGTCGAATTTGAAGACAAAGGACAAGATTAAAAATTCTTTCTATTCCGCAAAATTTGCGAATTTGAAAATAAACTTTAAATTTCCAAAATATGGCTACCAAAAATGAATTTTCAAAATCTCTATAAATAAAATAAAGCCTAGGGAGTTGAACAACACAAAGGTTTCCTTAGATTCTAACCAAACATATAATTTCTAAATAACAGCTAAAGGTTATAGATTTTTCCAGAAAAGAAAAAGCTTATTGCGAAAGCAAAAAGAAACGTTTATTGCCAAAAAAAACAAGGTTATATTTAATGAGGCTTGAAACAAAAACATGAAATTAAAATGAGATTAAAAGCAGAAATATTGGGATAAAAAACCCGGCGTTCCGTTTGATTTGAATAAAACCGGTGTTACGTGAACCAAAGAACTCGGATGGGTGGGGATGTATGTAAATGTATGAATGTAGGCTAATATTTGTAATAGCCAAATTTAATGTGAGTTTATGATTTTAATTCTACCTGAATTATTGCTAAATGTGTAAACTTAGATCTATTTAAATATGTTTCTATATTATGACATATGAATGATTCCCCAGCATATATACTACCAACTATAGAATGATGAAGGTTTGTTCTGAAATGTTCTTAAAATGTAGCAAAACCCATGTCGAGCAGCGCAATGGCCTTAAACCAATTTGTTGTTTCCAATCCAACCCAATTCATACGGAACGGAGCTTATGAGCTAATCGATTAAAAGGTAAATGTGGTGCCCCACACAGATGGATTTAACAAAACCAAACGACCAAAGAGAATGTTAAAACGAAAATACCATTAGCTTTGACATTAAACAAAGGGGGTGGTGGGAGGTTAAGGTTTTAGTATTTAATTGTTTTGTTCTTATTGTTGATGTTATATTAAAGCCATTTTTTTTCGGAAAAAAGATAAATTTTGATTTGTTTGTTTTTTTGTTTAGTTTTGTTATGGAAATATGGTAATGCTTACAGCAACTGAAGAGCCATTTTTGCCACTGCCGCCTTGTAGAAACATTTTGCAAAAATTCACAAAATTTATGAAATAACAAACGCTAATACCAATCAATATAATATAGTTTTTATAATAGCCAACAATCGGTAGCTAAATGCGTGTGGAAAGGAAAAAAAGGGGTAAACAAAATAAAATTTGGAAAACAATTAATAAATAATTTGCTTAATGTAATGTAGGTAGTTGGGGTTGATTTTGGAAAAATTCATAAATTTCATCTTTTTTGAAATGTTATTATATATCTACCATATAATAGTTCCAGGTGTGTTTTTTGTGTTCAATTCACTATGAGCTATAATATTTATGTAAATAATTTATTATATGTTTTTTTATGATAAATAATGAAATATACTTGAATAGTACAATAAATACGGGTGTTTGCCTAAATATTTGATGCATATTTTAATTATGAAACAAAAATTTTGGGGTGTTTTGTAATTCGATTTGAATTCATCATCTCTGTAGAAGAGTCAAGGCAAAAGGAATAACTCTTTGTCAAAGAAGGGTCAATGCAAATGAAATAATTCTTTGTCTGTAATTCATTCTGTAATTTCTGCAACTATTTCGTTTACATGGACTCTATAATGAGCATGAAATGAAATCAGTTTTTAACGAAAACGAATTACACAACACCTTTGATTTATTTTACAGCGGATTAGTTACAAATTAAATGTTATTTTTTTTTTTCTTTAAATTTAAACGATCTTTGGTATTTATTTATTGTAAGATTCATGATCTGTTTATTTTTTTAAAGTTGTTAGAGAGCGACTTCTTCTTTAAATCTAATATGTGTGCCAATATTACGCTGTGCCTGAAAGACTGTCCTACACTTCTTTAAATCGATAAAATCGCTGTGTAAATTCTGCTTGAATTCTTGTTAAGGAAATAATTATTTTAATTCTTTTAATCGCTTGCAAATCTATTTTTAAAGTAGAAGTTTATTCAGGAAAAGTGGAAAACGCTCAAAAAAAAAAATAATCCAAGACATATTTAGCTAATTTAACAAAAAATAAGATCAGAAAGCCTTTAAGTGGTGTAACCCCTTTTAGATTTTTTTTTGATTTCTTTAGATTCAAAATAAAATAATTTTTTCTTTATCATTTTTATAGATAAACACGGTTAAAATAAGAGTGAAATAGGATAAATGTTGGCTGTAAAGTCAAAATTGTGAAAAGTGACTGCGTAACTTTCTATGATATAGAGAATTGCAATATATTTTTTGGAAATATAATTGATGACTAAATAGGGAATATTTGTGACATATATGTTACAAGCGAAACCGGTTCTTTATACACATCAGCCGGATCTGTTGGATAGATAGTGAGAAAATTAAAACCAAAATGTTTTTCATACAAATCATTTTAGCTATGTCACCTCCGAAAATGAAAATTTTGCAGAAATATCCAATTTGTATTTTCATTTTATCGTGCTCTATAGAAATATTCATTTTTGTGAAAAAAGGTCGATCTTCCAAAAAAAACATGGACGAATTTTAACCCCAGTATTTTCTTGTATAAGTTGGCGTGTAATTTTGCTATTTAAGCGTGAAGAACTTTATTTACAGCTTTGGTGTCTTTGGTAAACCCCACTGAAAATTTCCGGCAAATTTTTTCATAGAACACTTTAATTCTTAAATGTCCTTTTTGAAAGGACTTTTTTTATTTTTCCGAAAAAGGGTCAAATTGACCGATAAGGAGAGGAGCTAGAGGTTTAAGGTCCTCATAAAATTCCACAATATAGTTGTGACAATAAGATCATCAGATCTCAGATATTATCTTACAATTTTTGTTCACTTAGTGCTCCCTTCGAACAAAAAAAAAGGATACTTTGTCTCACTGTAAAAAGAAACTTAGGCCAGCTTGACAATGAGTTAATACTACGAAAACTATCTACTCAACTTGGCCATTCAGAATTATAGGATCGCTGTACTGTTCCAATCAAAAATTCTTAATTTGTTGGCCAGTGTTATGTATTTGTCTATAGTTTTCTATTAAAATTTGGGATATTTCCTTTCTAAATTGTGTTTTTTCTCAGCTTGGAAGAAGGCCATAATTCTACCTTTAACCCTCGTTTGGGCCTAGCTGGCCTTGGCTGCCCTCACTAATTGTAACCTTTAGTAATTTCAGGTGAAGTGATCTCACACTCCTTTTGACTCTTCTCTTCGATTTAAATTGAAATTTCCAAATATTAACTTATCTATATGGCTGCATTTTTCGATTTGCAAAATTTTAGAAATTGTAGACACTAAGGTGGATCGAAAATTGATCATTTTTGTCATAAGGTAATTAATACAAATATATATATATATTTTTTCTAATTTCAAGCAATTTTTTTGCTAGTTTTACAAAACTTTGTGAAATCCTAATTTTTTCTTATTTATTTACTATATAAAATAAGGAAAAAAATAAAATAAAGTTTATTAATAGCTAAATTTCTTCTGGTTTTAAAGGGAATTGTCAAATCTTATTTTTTAATTTTTACTTATTTTTTATATATTTTATTAACACAAAATATACCTTTGATACTCGCAAAATAATTTTTATTAATAGCAAATAGTATCAGTAAAAATGCTTCATAAGTTTCATGATGGTACCCTGGCAATTATAAACGTGAATGTTATCGAGATTAAAAACATGTAAATGCTCCCAACTAGAATAAATTTTTGTTTCGTTTAATGCATTGTCTCAAAATATTTCGGCATTGTCACTGTCCATTAATTATTTATATTAAAAATTTTTATTTTCGACAGCAAGCACGTTTATGATTGTTTTGGAGTAAGTTCCAGCATCACCATCATGAAACTTATAGAGCTTCATACTGACACTATTAATAACAATTATTTTACAAAAAAAATCGAAGGTATATTTTTTTGTTTATAAATAAATAAAAAATATTTTTTAAGATTTGATAATTTCCTTCAAAACTAGAAGAAATTGACTTGAAATTAGAAAAAATTATTTTTCTCACACCGCAAAAAATATTTTTTTTAATTACCTTGTTCCAAAAATTCTTGATTTTTGATCCACCCTAGTATCTACAATTTTTTATTTTTGAAAATCGAAAAATGCAGCTTTACAAAAAACTACATAATTGGAAAATTTCATAAAAATCGGACGGAAGAGGCAAAATTTGTTTGATCGCATAACAATAAATTACTCTACAGTCGGCGGCTCGTTAATCTCGTGTTTTGCTCCAATTTCCTTTCTATTTAGCCCTAAATAACTGCCTGCAGACAAAACTGAATGTATTACACTGAAAACACATGAAGAAATCATAATTTGAGATAATATTTTGGTGAGGGAATGAAACTAGGGCATATAACTCTATCTTATATTTAAGTTTATATTTTTTAGGCTTTTAAACATTTTGAAAATTTTCTTTTTCATTTATAATCCTTCTCTAACAACTTTGTTTTGTAGATGGTGGGTGGGGTGGTAGTAGTTATTGTCATAAACCCATTATTAGTAATTAAGATTATACGATAAACGCTATTAATACTAGTTATACTATGAGATTAATTAGATATGTATATAGGTACTTATATATAGGACATTTATTAATACGAATACATAAGATATTTGTAAACAAATACATAAAGGATTCAAAGGGAATTCTTTTCCAAAACACAAAACGGCACTTAACCACTATGAAAGGGGGTGGGTAGGGAGGTAAGGAGAAGCCAGGGTTTGGTTATAAAAATATAATTTACAAAGTTTTGTTTTATTTTTTTTTAACTGAAAGCAAGGCCAAAAGGGAATTTTGTGTAGGAGAGAAGAGCAGGAGGAGGAGGAGTAGTAGTAGGAGAAAAATTATGTTGATTTTTGAAAGAAAAGAAACAATTCTTCGCTACAGTTCTCAGCCAAAAGAGAGTACAAATAAAAATTAAAGTTTTGAAAAAGCTGGCTTTGTTTTTTTTGGGGGGGATGATGATTTTCTTTAAGAATTACAACTTACGGCAACTGTTGAGCCATTTTTGCCAACACCTCCAGCCAAAATAACAGAGAATATATATCGCAATGACCATAAACCACAAACTAATGTCAGTAGGCATAAAGTGGACCATAATTCTAAATTACCGAATATCTAAGGAATATAATGGAGGGAGTAGGAGCTTGTATTTAATCGTACATATATAGGTAAGTGATTTGGTATATAGTTTATGTATGTATATATATTTAGGTGGTAGTAGTCCAATATTATGGGGTTGGGGGGAGTTTCTTTCTTTCTGGTTTTAGCAATAACAGAAATGGGAAATTATATAAAAAACACATTGTTTGGTTTTAAACACAAAATGTTGTTGTAATAATCTCAATCTCCTGGAAATATTATTTCATTGAAATCAAAAAAAAAATTAGAAATTTTTGTAACCAAAAACAAACAAAAAACAATAAAATAAGAAAGTTGTTTTTGTTGAAGTACTAAGTAAGCCTGGAAACCCTTACAACATACCTTAGTCATCCAGATTTCGGGACCAAAGAAAAACGAAATCATATGTATACCCATAATGGTAAATTGAGCTTCGGTAACATCGATTTTGCCAAATCGCAGAGTACCCGACACATAGGTTTGCCAATGAGCGCAATAGAATAAGCCTATGGCACAGAAACACTGAAAAATTAATAAAAAAAGGTAAAGTTAGTAAATAAAAAAACGTATGTGTGTTTATCTAACCTGAAAGAATAGCCAGTTGGGATAGTGACCCAATTGACAGGAGATACACGCCGACAGCGCCACGAATACCGTCGATATGGAATCACAGCCATGATCGAACAGTTCTCCCAGCGGCGAGGATGTATTTGTACGTCTCGCCTGTTTGCCATCGATGGAATCTAAACTTTGGTAGACAAATAAACCGAAGGCACACAAAAAGCAGGTCCACCGTGGCGGCGGGGCTGTGCCATCAGGAGCATAACTGGAAAATTGAGAAGTGGAAAGAAAATTGATTAAAATTACATTTCAACGAAATAAATAGGAAGCGGACAATTTCGTCCTTCCCACTCTGAATGACAAAAAGTAAAAACATATTTTTTTGGAAGAAAAATATTTAAAAAAATACGTTTTTTAAAAAGAAATAAAATTGTCCATAAAAAAAAAACAATTATATAGTTTTCTACAAGACGAATGAAAAACTGCATTTCCAAAAATGAGAAATTGTGGACATTAGGGTGGATCGAAAATAAAGTATTTTTTATTTTTTTTTAATGTAAAGTAATTTAATATATTTTTTTGACAACAATAATAAATACTAATTTTATTCATAAAAATTGTGAATTAAATCACGCGATTTTAATGAAAGTTTCCAAGGCGAATAAAGCTGCATTTCCCCATTTGCAAAAATTAAGAATTTGTAGACACTAGGGTAGATCGAAAATAAAGTAGTTTTGTCATAAGGTAATTTAAAAAAATGTAACAAATTTCTTCTAGTTATACGAAAATTGTCAAATCTAAAAATAAATATTTTTTTATTTATTTTTTCTTATTTCTTTTATAAAAACGCACGGTATTTTGATGAAATTCTTCAATTATATGTATATAGTTTTCTACAAGACGAATAGAGCTGGATTTTCCCCATTTACAAAAATTAAGAAATTTTAGGCATTAGGGTGGATCGAAAATATAGTATGTACTTTAAGAAAATCTAACCTTTTTGTGGCATGAAATATAAATCTATATTTTTTATAGTATCAAGCAAATTTCTTCTAGTTTAGAGAAAATTGTGAAATCTTAAAAAATATTTTTATTTATTTTCTCATTGTTTTTCTTTTTTATTTTATAAACAACACATGATTTTGATGAAATTTTCGAGTTATGTAGTTTTCTATAAGCCGAATAAAGCTGCATTTCTCGATTTACAACAATTAAATATTGTAGACATTAGGGTGGATCGAAAATAAAGTACTTTTGTCGAAAGGTAATTTTATAAAATTTGCAATTTTTTGTGGTATGAGATAAAAATATATATTTTTTCATAATTTCAACCACATTTCCTCTTGTTTTAGAGAAAATTGTGAAATCTAAAAAATATATATTGATTTATTATTTATTTATTAAACAAAAAATGTACATTATTTTTTTAAATTTATTGATATTTAAAACAGACACTAGGATAGATCGAAAATAAAATATTTTTGTCATAAGGTAATTTTAAAAAATTTTTATATTAGTTTTTTCGTTTGTTTTATTTTGCTCTGTAATCAATATTTGTTTTGAACTGGGATATTGTCCGGGCACAAGACCATTTTGCAACTATATTTTATAGAATTCAAATTTGACATTTATTGACATGGCTGCACACTACCACTATCTTTATTTACTAAACAAAAAATGTACATTATTTTTTTAAATTTATTGATATTTAAAACAGACACTAGGATAGATCGAAAATAAAATATTTTTGTCATAAAGTAATTTTTAAAAAATTTTATATTGCTTTTTTCGTTTGTTTTATTTTGGTCCGTAATTAATATTTGATTTGAACTGGGATATTGTCCGGACTCAAGACCATTTTGCAACTATATTTTATAGAATTCAAATTTGACATTTATTGACATGGCTGCACACTACCACTATCTTTAAAGGTTTTCTCAGGTGAATTTTTATATATCTTTTTCTTCTAATTTAAGCAAATTTCTTCTTTCTTCGGAGAATTGACAAATCTTAAAAACTATGTTTTTAATTTTTTTCTTACTTATTTTATATTTTTTCTCATTTCTTTTCTTATTTATTTTATAAAGAAAAAAATATATACCAAATTTTGTCAAATAAATTATATTAAGAGTATTTACTCTAAAATAAATATAAAGGAAAATAGTGAAATCTTAAAAAAAGTTTTTTTTTTATTTTTTTCTCATTTCTTTCTTTTTTATTATATAAACAAGAAATATACGTTCAATTTCTGTAAAATAAATTTTATTAATAGTGAATAGTGTCAGTAAGACGCTCCATAAGTTTCATGATGTTGTTCCTGGTACTTACTCTTAAACAATTATAAACGTGATTGCTGTCGAAATTAAAAATATTGAATATAAATAATAAAAATAAGTTATTTCAAGCTGGCTTCAAAAAACTAATAAAATTTATTTTACAAAAATTAAAAAAGGAAAAAAACAAAAATATTTTTTAAGATTTCACAATTGTTAGCAAAGTTGTGAATTTTTCCGGCAAAAATGAATCTTTGGTTAGTTTAATACGTTGTGTCAAAATATTTCGGCATTATCACTGCCCGACCGTCTATTCATGTCCATTAATTATTTATATTTTTTCAATTTCGACAGCAATCGCGTTTATAATTGTTTTGTAGTAAATACCAGGATTACCATCATGAAACTTATGGAGCGTCTTTTCGACACTATAACTATTAATAAAATTTACTATATAAAAATTGAAGTTATATTTTTTGTTTATAATATAAAAAAGAAAAGAAATGAGAAAAAATAAAAAAAAAATTAAAGATTTCACTATTTTCCTTTATATTTGTTTTAGAGAAAGTACAAGGAACACCAATATGAAACTTATGGAGCGTCTTCCTAACACTCTTAAATATTAATATAATTTATTTGATAAAAATTGAAGGTATAATTTTTCTTTGTAAAATAAAAAAGAAAAAAATAAGAAAAAATATAAAAATATTTTTTTATTTCACAATTTTCATTTATATTTGTTTTAGAGTAAGTACAAGAAACACCATTATGAAACTTATGGGGAGTTTTCCTAACAGTATTAACTATTAATAAAATTTATTTGACAAAAAATGAAGGTAATAAATAGAAAAATAAATAAGACAAAAAATTTAAAAAAAAAATATTTTTTTTAAGATTTCATAATTTTCTCTTAAACTAGAAGAATATAGCTTATAACTAGAAAAATAAATAGAAAAAATATTCGTATCTCATACCACTAAAAAGTTATAATTTTTTTCGAAAATACCTTATGACAAAAATACTTTATTTTCGATCCACCCTGGGTCTACACTTTTTCATTTTTTTAAATTGCAAAATGCAGCTTTATTTTTCTTATAGAAAAGTATATTATTTAAAAATTTCATCTAAAATTGCTTCACATGAAATTACTCTAGTACCATTTTTATGAATAAAATTAGTTTTTATTTTTTTTAATATTTTTTTCTAAAAAATATGTTTTTAATTTTTTCGGAATTGTCAACTTTGTACCACATTTAAGTGAGTTTGTTTTTTCGCCTTGAAGAAAAGTACATAATTGAAAACTCATCAAAATCGAATAGAAGAAATGACATTTGTGTGAAATTTCTCAATAACATTTTCGATAAATATTTACATCAGCAAATATTAAGCACAGCCCTTCGACAAAATGTCTGGCCCACAACCCAGTACCCACTGGCCTTCAATTCCCCTCTCATTTTAGTTAAATTGTCATTCTAATTTTATTTGTTTCACTATGAGTTAGTAGTCGTCGTCAACCACTGCTTTCTAATCAGATGACGTTTTATATTCATTGTATATGTACTCGACGACTCGATGACAATGGATTGACTCCCGGGCTCTGATGTCAAACAAAAACAAAGGAATGATAAGATTTCCCCCCAAATGTTATTATGATTATTTGACCGACAACGACAGCGACAACAACAACAACAAAAGACAATGTCTGTGTGTTCTTAAAATACTCAAGAAAAAACATTCAACTTTCAGCGCTCACTACTCACTAGAATGTAGCGTAGAAGATTAGCATTACGCAGCGAAATTGGTTTTTTTGAATGCATGAAAACGAACTTTGACCATAATCTGGCGACAACTCTTTCCAGTTTGTGTGGTATTCTGAACACACACAAACATTTTGGGCGAAACAAATGTGAATGTGAATCTTTCATCATTAATTTTAACTAAACCTTTGTTTATTTAAAGATATTTAATACCTTGAATCGCGTGGTTATTAATTGTTTATAACAAGGCAAAAAAAATAAATATACTTTGTAAAAAAGAGAAGTCAGATAAGATTTCATTATTATTATTATTTAGAATCATAAGAAATCAAATCAAATATTCTCAAAGAAAACTTTATTTAGACAAAGCTTTGGAAAGATTACAGCCAGGTTTCGTATGTGATTTTTTATTGCTAGTCTACTACTCAGTAGTTCGTTCCATCGGGAAATCTTATCTATTCAGAGTATGTAAGCAATCTATATTGTCTACCCCAAACCCTTTCAGCCACATCAAATACAATGTACTCAGTTAGTCAGTTATATTTCATCATAGCTATGGCGTAAAATTTCTTATCAGCAGCAGCAGCAGCAGAAGAAAGAAAAACAACAACGGAGAAAAACGTGCCTATAAAAATGCGTAAAAATGTGAATCTGATAAAAAAGATAATGTTTTTTTATCACATTGATAAAATCAGCTACGTATAAATGACATTATAAGTGGGTCCTTGTGATAAGACCAGACCTCTGATGAGCATTGTTAAGTGGTTCAGCAGTATATCGTTATAAATGAATTTTGATTGTTTTCACACACTGAAGGGTGTTTGTAGAGACTTATCCTATATCCCTGACCGAAATGACAGAGGTTTCTTTGTTATTTATGGATTCGTGTTTGGTAGTATTAGACTTTGGCTCTAATTGATTACTTTTTTTTAAATCATATTTCCCTGAGAATGTACAAAAAGGGTGTAAAGAGATGATAACAACCCCCAAATTAATAATAAATTAAATCAAGAATCAACAAATGCTAGAAAACAGAATCAAATACTGTAGCACTGCAATGCAGTGGTTTAAAGCCAAATCCAAAATAAACAAATATGATTCCTCCACTCAAGGTTAGTTTTTATAAGCAAACTACTTTCTATGTATATATTTCTGCATGAAATATGACGTGTTTAAAATACGCAGTTTCTAAAGCGGAAAAAGTCAATTTAGAAGCTATATATCATAGCTATATCTAAATCGGAAATTTCAAATTATATAACGTTCATTTTAACTCTAAAAACGTCCGTTGTGTAAAGTTATATTGTATCGGGAAACAAAATTTGATCTCAAGTGTATCCATCAATTTTCAGCCTTTCAACCTCTTCAAAACACATTTGCCTCGACCCATCTGTCCACAAAGCAAGTTTTGAAAAATACTATGGCCTAATAGACTTCCTCTTCCACACATGTCTCTACTACAGATAGTAATTTCGATAATATTGGTTCAGCTGTTTAGACGTTATTGCGGAACAAACAAACAGACAAAAAAAATATAATATTCAAATATGGATATTCAAAAAATTTTTAAGGAATTTTGCGACTTTAAGCCGGATACATTCGATAAGTCAATTGTTTGAAGTGCGGTATGGCATGTGGAAAAGCATGTCTTCAGTCAACATTCCATTCAATTGGGGCACGAAGTAATAGGCAATCATGGCGCCCGCTGTTCTAATTTTGAATGTAAAGGGTGATTTTTTAGCTATTATCTAAAACCAAAATTGGACTAAGCGGATGGACCATTTGAGGCGCAGTCAAGGTCAACATTTGCATGAAATAATCTTTAAACATTAAATTATATGGACCGTACTATCGATTCAAATAGAGATTTCATGCATTTTTCTGAATTTTATGTGTTTTTTTGAAAAACTTTCCTATAGCTTTTAAAAAATCACCAATCATCACAAATGAGTATTTGTGACTGTTCAATCGTTATTCGAAATTTTTCCAAAAAAAAATTTTCTTAGCCCGAAGAAATAATGATTGCAAGGATTATTTTTCGAAAACTTCAACATTCTTCTGATTTTTGGAAAAAAAACAGCAAATTTTTGTCATACTTTTACGCCACTTAAAGTACAGTAGCAATTTCAAAACAAAACAACGGAAATGGGTTCTACTGTTGGTTTTATGAGGGTACTACGCACAGTGTATTATTTTGCGGCAAAAACTTCCAAATTTCATGTGCCCAAATCTCCACTTTGTTGATTTAATATTGCAAAGAATATTCTGAAAATTTTGACGATATTGCGGCTAATTATTGCTGTGGATGCATTTAAAGTTCATATAAATTAAAATAGTTGAAAAGTTCCTCATCACAGAGAAAATACAAATTGAAAATTATAAATGTAAATTGAAATTGAGAAAATACAAATTGATATTCAGAAATGTAAATTGAAACTGAGAAAATACAAATTGAAAATCATAAATGTAAATTGAAATTGCAAAAATACAAATTGAAATTCAGAAATGAAAATTGAAATTGAAAACATACAAATTGAAATTGAGAGAATGAAAATTGAAATTGAAAACATACAAATTGAAATTGAGAGAATGAAAATTTAAATTCAGAAATGAAAATTGAGAATGAACAAATTGATATTCAGAAATTTAAATTGAAGTAATTTTGTATTTTCTCATTTTCAATTATTTATTTCTCAATATCAAATTTTATATTCTCAATTTCACTGTACATTTCTGAATTTAAATTAATTTACACTTATGATTTTCAATTTGTATTTTCTCAATTACAATTTAAATTTCATAATTTCAATTTGTATTTTCTCAATTTAATTTCTTTTTCGAACGGTCCCAACGCCTCTCACACCCGCCCCTTCCGACCAAGAGAGCCACGTCCCCATAACGTAGGGACAGCGTACACACCATAGTCCGAACCATGGCGTCTAAGCAGTAGAGGGTGGTCACCGGCTACAGATCAAATATCAACAGCCGTCTTAACAAAAATATTAAACAAAATATTATTATCACATGCAAATTAAAGTTAAAACTAAAAAAAAATAAAAATAAAATAATAGTTAGTAACTAAATATATTATAGTAAACATGTCACAACAAACTAAACATCCAAGCAGGAGAAAATCCTCGACTTTATTATATCGATTCCTAATCCGAAATCTATGATGTGACACAATGAATTGAAATCAATACACATTCTGCGAATGGGCTCTGCGGAAGCATAATTCGTACGCTGAAAGTCAATATGGATGAATTGATAGTACCTAGAAGGTCTGAATGGCACGTTAAACTTAATCCTAGAAATAATATAGTCAGAAGAGAAATCACCATTTATAACCTTATAAACCATCACTGTGTTCAACATAACACGTCTGCTTTTCAAGGAAAGCAAGTCGATCAACTTCAATCTACTAGTATAAGGGGGAAGAATAAAATCACTATTCCAATGCAAGTGTCTTAATGAAAATATTAAAAATTGTTTCTGAACTGACTCAATTCTGTCAATATAGATACCATACTGAGGATCCCACACTACGGAATAGGTCTGACAAGTGATGTAAATAGCTGCTTCGTTACGTAAGGATCGGAGAACTCCTTAGCCCATCGTTTAATGAAGCCAAGAACACCATATGCTTTGTTAACCATAGTAATAATATGATTCTTGAAATTCAGTTTGGAATCCATTAGAATACCAAGGTCTACAAAAGAATCAACTAACTCTAACTCAGTTCCTCAAATATTATATCTGACAAATCTTGGATTCGATCTAAAGAAACTGCATTTCCTTAGGTTAAGTTCCATACAATTCATATCACACCAGCGTCCAAAACTATCTAAGTCATCCTGCAATGGATTCGAAAATTCTGGCCAATTATAAGAAAAACATATTTTTACATCATCTTCATACATTAGAAGTCGAGAATTGATGTTAGACCCCGGAAGGTCATTTATGAATAATAAGAAAAGAACCGGCCCTAGATGATTACCTTGAGGAACAACTGATGGAATCAGAATTGGTCTAGAAAAAAGAATTACCAAATTAGACAATCTGAGATTGATTTGAAAGATACGAAGATATCCACTTCAAGAAGTTAGAGTTAAAACCTATACGACCTAATTTATATAACAAAAGTTCGTGGTTCACTTTTTCACTTTACATTTCTGAATTTCAATTTGTATTTTCTCATTTTCAATTTACAATTCTGAATTTCAATTTGTATTTTCTCAAATTCAATTTCCATTTTCTCTGTGGTATTTTCTCAATTTTAATTGAAAATGGTGTAGAAACAATATCACAATCGACCTACTTACTGTCCACCAAACAAAAAATAACATTCCATCAGCCAAAAAAAAAAAAAAGCAAATCTCTTCGATTGGCTTCCTTAATTCGTTTCAAGTGACATAGAAATAAGAGCAGCTACAATTGGCGAATAAAAGAAATAGAATAAATATCATGCGTTTAACATGTTGCTAAGCGTTCTTGGCGAATTATTGCGAATTATATTCGCACTTTGGTGCTTGCCTCTCGGCGCTGGTGTTGATGATGAGGGAAAGCGTCGCCCTCAAGTCTGAACTAGAAAAATAAAAGCGAAATGAAATAAAAGCAAATTGTTTGTTTTTTTTTCATAAGAAAACAAAAAGCCACGAATCACCTTCAAAATGATTCACTGCATTTCATTTTCGTTTTCATTAACTAGAGTATATCTAGAAACGAAATAGAAATAGAAAAGAACTGAAGAGAGAGAGAGTGTGAAAAGTGGCGATTCGGCGAATTTAGGAAAATCTGCTGTTACACTTTTGAGTGCAACAGTAGCAGCAGTTTAGCTGGCGTTTATTTGTACGTCCGTCCGTCCGTCCGTCCATCCATCTGTCCGCCGCCTGTCTATTGCCATTTAACTCATTTTATTTAATATTTATTCGCTTATTTTTTCATTTTCTGTATCTCATGCTAGCGTATCATGAGCGCTTGTGATTTGTTTCCTTTCATTCATAATTTATTTAATAAAGAAACAAAATGTAGTCGATTTTTTTTTCTCTCTCTACAATCTCATTGACTTTTAGTTGCCCTTTTGTGGAATATTTTTGTCTTCCCCATTCACGTTTGGCGGCCTGTATTCTATGTACTTTTTGTGTGTGTAGGCTTTTTTTATTATTGGCAATTAAGCCGAAAGGTATAAAGGTGAACACAACAATTTACTTTATCACAAATAATTGGTTTGGTTTGCGCGGGAAAATTTTCCTACGGCCTATGGTTTATTGATTGATTAAAATCGAGAAAAAAATATGACCTCTCGACCGGCTACAAACACAAGGTAAAGGTTGTTTTTTAGAGGTTCCCTTAAAGGGTCAGCAAAAGTAAAGTAATTTCATGTTTCATATTTTTCTGGACACAAAAATGTTGCTCTTTTGTAGAACAGCATCATTATCAGCACTAATAATTGTTATGTTTATATTTTCCTATTCCCTTCATAACTTTTGCTAAAATTTGAAATACCTCAGGGGGATATTTCGAACAAAATTTCTTCAAGCCTATTATATTGTCCCAAAGAAACACAAAAAGAAACGTATGTGGTATGCGGAACAACATTTATCAAATATAATAGCTATCGGCCTACGTACGTTAACATTGTTTGCGAATACTCAACTCAGGGTATTAGAATAGCTCGAGTTTCCACTGACCTCTAAATACTTGGCGGCTCATGCTACACTATAAATACAATAAAAAAACATTAATAAATTATTACAGCGCCGCACAGTGGGATATTTTCATACAAGCTGAGGCAAAAATTCGAAGGAATAGGGTTAGGATCTTGTAATTTTGCACATGTCCTTCATATATTGTCGAATTAGATCAAAAGTTTTTATTGAAATCCGCCCATAACTATGCCTTCCTCCCACGTAAAATAAAATGAAAAACGTCATAAAATTGTTATTTTAATACAGGGTGGCGCAATATATGGTTTTAATTCTTTATAATTTTTATAATTATTATTCATTCTGTTTTTTCTTTTTTTTTCTGCATTTTGTGAAGGTGACTTGGTGAATTAATTAAGAATCACTACACGATCGAACAACGGACAAAAATAATTGAATTTTATTTTTCAAACCAACAGTCACACAATTTCATATTAAATGGATATAAGCAAAACTGCAGGATTTGGGCTACGGAATATCCAAGAGCATTTCACACCCACTTAAGTGTACTGTTTGGTGCGGTGTATCCTCCGAAAGGATAATTGGCCCATATTTTTTTGGAAAATTAAAGTTAAAAATATGCTAAAAAGAGCACGTATGTGCGAAGCAGAAAATGGACATCACTTGCAGGATATCATTTTTCAAAGCTAATTGTAAAAAAATAATAATATACTGTATTTAAAAAATATATACTAATCGTATAAATAAAAATGTTATAAACCATTTAAACCATATAGTTCATTCTGCACCACCCTGTGTATATGTTACTACAAATCATTACCAATGATTTCATTTGAGTCCAAAAATAAATGAAAATTCCCGCTGACAATTTAATTTCGACAAAATATTTTTTAAAAATTTGATTTCATATGAAAAAAATATTTTCTTCGACATTTCTTCTTTCTAATATAAATTAATAAAATAATATAATTTTAATAAAATTTAATTCCATTCAAATATCGTATAAAAATTTAATTTCGTCGAAATTTCCTGAAGAAATAATTTCGTAGAAATTTCCTACAAATTTTAAATTTCGTCGAAATTTCCAATAAAATATAATTTGGTTGAAATTTTCTATGCATAAAAGTTTAATTTCGACAAAATTTCTTTTAATTTTTTTTTTCATTTGAAGAAATAATTTCGTCGAATTTTAATAAAAAAATTCAATTTCTTCGACATTTTCGTCGAAATTTCCCATAAAAGAATAAATTAGATGAAATTTCATAAAAAAATTAATTTCGTCAAAAATTCTTATAAAAATTCAATTTCATCGCCATTTTCTATACAATAATATAATTTCGTCTAAACTTCCTATAATAATATAATTTCGGCAAAAATTCTTATAAAAATGTAGTCTCGTCCAAAATTTCCAAAAAAATGAATAGTTAATTAGATTGACTTTAGTATGATTTTCTTTCTCGGTCGTATGCATCGAATGAGTAATTTAATCATTAATAAAGGTAATGTATTCGCTTACTATGGGGTGACAAAATAACTTATAGCATAGTTTCCGGCAATCACCATGTTTACCGGTCAGTTCAAGCGAATGAGTAATGGGTGACTCCACGTAAAGTGACCATTTTTTCGACAAAATTTAAAACTCAATTTATGATTTATAAAAAAAACACCGATAAACCTTCGTAATGTTTATACTTCCCATAACACATTTTTTGATTATATTTCAAAAAAATAATGACAACAATAGGTCTGATCATTTCCTTTTCCAGATATAGACTGGTGTCGTATCAGGATTTCCGTCAAAATGTCACGCCCTTTACAATTTAAATATCCTATATTTCCTATATTCATAAAGAAATATCGGTAACGTATACTTTAGAATAAAGTGTATGAACTGAAATGAATAAGGGCATGTAATGAAAGAATATTTTCGAATTCAAGAAAATAAGTAAAATCTCAAGATTTTCTTCAAAGCTAAGGTCACACCCGTTACGCTCTAGTTTGTTGCAAATCTCCAATATTTAAAACGCTAAGACAAATTTATATTTGCAATAATATTGCGATTAAGCTGTCATTTTCAATTGGCAGTATAGTAAAAATATCAGTCAATGAATATATTAAAACATAATTAAGCAAAAGTATCACACCCGTTACAATGGAATCACCCTAATGTAATCATTAATAAACGTAATGTAATAATCCACTAAATATGGTGATAAAATAATTTCAAATCATCCTATAAAGTGATCGACTGATTGGAACTTGTGTAATTTGCAATGCATACTTATAGGGTTATAATACATTTACTACTGAAATATTTTGTTGTTGGTCTTATGCCCAGTTTTTGTTTTTTCAAATACACCCACAGCAATATTTAGCCTCGATATCGCCAAAATCTTTTAGAATATGTTTAATAGTTATGTTCGTTTCTAAAATGCAATCAATAAAGACAAGATTTGGGCGCATGACGATGAATTTTTCAACTATTTTAACATTTATGAACATTAAATGCATCCGCAGCAATATTAAGCCTCGATATCGCCGATATCTTTTAGAATATGCTTAATTGGAATGTTTTTAAAAAATTCAATAAAAAAGTCGAGATTCGGGCTTATGAAATTTGGGAATTTCTGCTGCTGATAATACACTGTGCAGCGTCCGGTAGCCGGTCGACATTCACATGTGTATTTGGAGCTTGCCAACGAAATCAAAGGTGTTTGCAAGAGAGAGATCATTCATTTATGACTTCCTTTTTACAACAAGTACTTGTGATTTACATTTACATGGCAATAGCAATAGCGCGATAGCTATAATAAAAAAGAAACTTCTTCAAGTAGTCAACGTATGTACATAATAATCGTCAATGAATATGATACTTGCTTGCCGTGAATGTAAAGCAAATGTTTAGCATTACTCATTCTTGCTTCAACTATCTCTCTGTATGTATGTGAGTAGTGTGTTTCAGTAGCTTTATATTCCCGCCTTTTTTATTGGAGCTCTATATACTTTTTTTATGACCCCAAAAAGTCATATAGCAGTTGTTTGTAGTTATAGAAGTAGGCTAAGCGCACACAAGATTGTACGGCCACAGTACAGAACAACAGCAGCAACAACATATCTTTTCTTTCTTTTGCTTTTCTACATGAAACATAACAGAAGAATAGTTAATGTTTGAGAATATAAAGTTTCAAATTGATTTCATTTTCGTTTTAAATTTACCCTTAACAAAATAGTAGCAAAAGCCCACCTCTTGCGTGTGGTGTGTGTGTTCAGTGTTTTATTCTCGTTGTGGTTTGGAAAGGTGTGAGGCTTCTCACATATCTAAATATCTAGGAAGGATTTATTTTAAAAATAAATTGATTTGAATTACTACCAGCAAAGTTATTTTAATGACATGGGCTATAAGGGTAGAAAGGGGGTTGGAAAACAAGATTTATATTTAAACTAACCCCCAATTGTGCTTGCCGACGACATTGGGGTTGTGACATTGCTTAGGGACGGTAAGCCTGAATTGAATTGAAACCTTTTTTTTTCAAGAATAAAACGGAAGCAATTGACAGCATGACAAGGATACCAGTTATTATAAATACATCACGTGAGTCGAAGAATTTATACAAATTGTATTGGATAGACTACCAACAACTCGAACAGCAAGAGTTGGAGTTTTGTATACTTTCTTCTTATGGGTACCACAGTTTCCTAGAGGAAATGTATTACAAACATATTTACAACCGGAAATGAACGTTCATGTTTAATTACAGAGAAGATAACATATTACTTACTAATGTGAGCTTACAATTATGAACATTTTCTCATCGGAAAAATATATATAATCGTAATAGGAACAATATATAATAAGAAACACATTTTTGTCTAATTGTAGGTATTTCAAAATTATTAATATTCATTCAACAATATATTGACAAGATTCGGAATGCATGGAATTTATGACAAAATGTATAAAGGTTCATAGACCAACAATGGAATATAATTCTACGGCTGACCAAAAATCGATTATTAACGAATTTTATCTTAGACTTTAAATTAAAGGCCAATTTAAAGGAGTTGTAAAACAAATAGCATCGCATGAGAAGAAACTGTACTTCTGCGTGGGTGACATTTAGTTCGAAATTTATGGAATTTATGAGAAAATGTATAAAGGGTCATAGACCAACATTTGAATATATCGAGGGCTTATATTCATAAGTGGCTATGAACAAAAAACATAACTTTTCAGGAGAGCGAAAACAACAAATTTTCTCCTTAATTGTAAGAGTAATTATTAATCATTCTTCCACAGTTTAATCTAAAAAGTAATACTAATTGCTACGATTAATGAATTAATTAATTATTATTCACGGTTTTATGGTTCATAGCCACATTTGCACGTTTAAAATTAAGCACTATGAAATTTGAAAAAAGCGAAAAAATAAGATTTATTTTAAACTTGGCAATGTTGTATAGAAAACGCATTTTTTGTAATGTACACAGCGAATTTAAAGATTCCAGTTTCATCCGTCAGATTGGTACCATTTTTATACCTTTTTCGAATTTTTTTACAAAAAGTGTATATTGCAGGAGGGCACGGGCACGGTAAACAAGAAATTCAAATTGGATATTTTTTGGAAAATGTTCGCGGGAAATATGGCTAAAATGATTTTCATGCACGAGATTTTTGTTTTTTGATTTTCTCGCGATCTAGCCAACGGACCCGGCTGATTTTTTGTTTGTTTATTAAGAACCAATATCGCTACAATTGTTGGAAAATCCAAATGCAATTGCTTATATTTTAACTTTCTTCATCCAGGATTCTGAAACTTTTCTGATACAAATATTCCCCATGAAGTCAGCAATCACATAGCAAAAAAATATTTTGGTATTCTCAATTTAATAAAAATTTACGCGGGTTTTTCTAAAGGTACTTTTCACATTTTTTGACTTTACAGCCTATTTTAGCCTAAGAACTTGGGAAGCAAAATGCTTTTAAGGGCGAAATGATGGATTTGATAGTACGATATACCCTAAATCTATAAAAATGCTGAAAATGTTTTATGCAGTCACAAAATAACGTTTGAGTTGATAGCCAAATCAGAAAATTTTTAAAAAAGTGGCTTTAGAAAAATCATTTTCGAGAAAATGGTTCATAGCCACTTTTGAATATAAGCCCTCGATATATCATACGATGAACACAAATCGAATATCCGTAATATCACATAGATTCTAATTCATATACGGATATAAAGCAATATCATGTGAAGTGATCACACAAACATTTTGGCGCTTCTATTCGATTTTGATGAAATTTTCCAAATATGTACTTTTTCTATATGGCGAATAAAGCTGCACTTCCCAATTTTCACAATATAAAAAATAGACTAGGCTGCATCGAAAATAAAGTATTTTTGTCATAAAATAATTTATTTTTTTTTTAACATTTTTGTTGTATGAGATAAAAATAAAAATGTTTAAGAATAATTTCCTCCAGTTTTATAGAAAATTGTCAAATCTTATTCAACTGAAATATTTTTAATTTCGACAGCAATCACGTTTATAATTGTTTTAGAGTGAGTACTAGGAAGACCATCATGAAACTAATGGAGAGTCTTATTGACACTGTTACCTATTAATAAAAATTATTTTAAAAAATTCGAAGGTATATTTTTTTATGTTTTTAAAAATTGATAGAAAAATATAAATCTCATGCCACAAAAAAGTTAAAATGAATTAAACTACCTTATGACAAAAATACTTTATTCTAGCTCCTAGTGTCTAGTTTCTTATTTTTTGAAAATCAGGAAATCATGCACCACTATATGGCGAATAGAAAAGTACATATTTGGGAAATTTCATCAAAATCGACAAGAAAAGCCAAAAAGTGTGTGTGATCGTTTCACATGGAATTACTCTATAATTTCTGGTTTTGATCAATAACTAAATGTCTTTCAATTCCATTAGATTTTTAATTGTTTTTAAACCTTGCGAAGATTTCTCAATGAAATTCTGGTTGATTTTGCAAAAAAAAACGATTCACCACTTTCACACAGTCACTAAAATAGACACACTATTTCGAAGTAAAAAAAAAATAAATAATGAAATCATTTCAAAAATCCAAAATAAAAGTAACAAAATTGTAAAAACTTTAAAAAATATAACGCGACTATACCATTCCAATTCACTATTTTAAAATAAAAGTACGTATAGTATATTAAAATCAGTCAAGTATTTACAGAGTAACAGACGATCGAATGAAAAAATCGTAATTTCATCACTGTTATATTGGTTAAAACTTTCCCAAAAATACGTAGGTTCACACAATATTTTTATGAGAAGAAAACATACACAAACTTTCAAAACAATCGCTGCTATCGAGGTAAAAAATCGCTTGACATGGAATGATTCATATGTAAAAGGTCTCGGTGCCTACCAACACACACAATGCCAGTACTCAAATGAAAGTAAAATTCCGAAAATGATCAGAATATTTCTCGAAACTCGCAAATAGAGGTGTTTTCCGCTAAATCGATTTTGTGACCTCTGTCAGAATTGAAGTAAGTGATTTATATGGAGGCAAACAAGTAGAAAAAGTTGTTGTTGTTGTTGTTTTATTATTAAAAAAAAATCGTTGATATAACATCCGCTGGTGAGCTAAACCAACTTCAATTTGCAACCAAAAATTTTGAAAAATTTTCAGTGTTCATAATTTTGTGTACCTTTTCAAAGCCGCTTTTAGTAGAATCAGAATCGCACAGTAGAATCGCCAGAGTTGGAGAATGCAAACACAAAAAAACTGTTGATAATGAAGCAAAAAAATGAAGCTAAAAAATCTCTTCATCAGCACTTCAATTCTTTCAAAAAATTAATATCGGGAAATAGAAAAGTCTCCAGTTTTATAATACAATATCCCTGTTGGGCACATTGAATGTGAATAATCTCAAAATAATAATGATTTAAAAATGAAAACTATTAAAATTCATAAACCAATATCTTATATCTTAAAACCTCTGTAATTCGTAAAAAAATGACTGTGATTATGAATTATCTGAATTCTACTGTACTATAAACTCCACCGTTTCTTAATTGAATTTAGTTATAGTTACCTTATTTACGACTGCTTGGCTTTGTCAATATAATTAGAGAAAAATTAAAGCTACATTTAAAAAATCTACATTTGATGATGATGAAAACATAAAGGATTTTTTCTCGTTAATAATGTCCTACTTTGTCTCCTTTTGTGGGGAGGTATATTAAAAAGTTTGTATGAGAACTATGAGCTGCCATCCATTCAGTCATCTCCATTAAAGAGTCACTATAAAGGAAACAAGTTTATACCAACAATTCGCTAAATTATAGAGAGAATGTTTGTGGTTATTTAAAGGCAGAAACAAACATTCAACAACATAAAAACAAGTGCTTCTGCTTTTAAGTGTCATGTAGGGTTTGGGGTTTCCCGGACTTTTTTCATTCCCGGGAAAACGGGAATGGAAAATTTCATTCCCGGGAATTCCCGGGAAAAAGTAATTTATTTATAGGTATGTCCAATATGGTTTAAAATATCAATATTTAATAACTGGTGTATTTTTTTTTCAATACTGTCTGATTACAAATTAAAAACGAATGTTATTGTCAAAATATTTTACAAATTATTTTTCATTTTACAAATATTTTACTCTACACCTTGTCAAGGTTATATTCGCAACATACAAATTTATATTGAGAAATGTAAATTCATATTAGGGACATATAAATTCATATTTTGTAATGTGAATTTATAATAGGAACATGTTAAATCATAATGAGAAATATAAATTCATAATGAGAAATATAAATTCATAATGAGAATTGTTAATTTATATTGAGAACAATTAATTCATAATAGGAACATACCATTTAATAATGAAATATACAAGTTTGTTATCAGAAAATCCAATATCATAATCAGAAAATACGTTTTCATATTCAGAAAATATGAATTCATAATGAGAAAATATAAAATCATATTGAGAAAATGTAAATTTATAATGAGAACATTGATAAAAATATGTGAAAATACCCATAGAAGAACGTACATACATAGCTTCGATTATAAATTTTACTGTTTCTGATTATGAATTTATATTTTATGAATATATATGAATAAGAATTTATTTTTTTATTCTTATTTATTTATTATGAATCACAATACAAAGTAAATTTATATTCCAATTTTGGGTCCAGGGATTGAGCCGGGGTGACTAAGACCATTGTAGCTAGTTATTGCAGCGACAGACCAGAGCCTCTGGTGGGAATCGAACCCACAACTCCCACGCTGATAGCCGATCGACTCGACTACCGGGGCGCTCCTAAGAATTTATATTTTCTCATTATCAATTAGGATTTTTCATTTTGTATTTATATATCTCATTATCAATTTGTATGTTCTTATTATGATTTTATATTTCTCAATATGAATTTACATTTCACATTACGAATTTACAGTGCTGATTGTGAATTATCATGCTCCTATTATGAATTTACATTTCTCATCATGAACTTATACATTGTGATTATGAAATTCATTTTCTCATTATAAACTTGAAAAGATGTAGACTAATCGTCAGAATTGGACATTTATATCGCAGGTAGAAGTGACTGACACCTACACTAGATTCAAAATTGAAAACGATTAAGGAAACAAATAACTCATATGACAGAGATGTTATGACACATTTAATTTAGAATATTCATTCGTCTGGAGACAAAAATATATATACATACATGTGGGAATATTATAAACTGTAAAAACTATAGAAACATAAAAAATTAATATTAATTTAATAAATTTATAAAAAAAATAAAAATATTGATATAGTGCAGTCATTAATTCTTACAAATGGCCATTGAAATACTCTTGAAAATTTCCAGGCGAACAAGTTTTATTGTATTCCTATTTTTAGATCTTTTCTTTCTGGCTACATATGTAAAGTAAATTGTTCTTGAAGAACATGTTCACCTCGATTCTTCTAGAAAAACGAGAAAATTTACACTATATAAGCCATAGTATTGTCGGCATGATATTTTTATTTCACAATAAAGATCCTGCAAACAGCCTCACAAAAAGGTTTTTTTCCCCCAGCTGGGTTTCGCATAAAATGGCTATTTAGCGAATTTAAAAAGTTTTGTTTGTAGTAATATAATATAAACAAATACTCAACAATGTCAAATTGTCAGTAATGTAAATACATATATGAATTTGAAATACATCTAAAAATTCCAATTTATATAGTAACATTAAATTATTGATCAACATAATAAATAAATTATTTTTTTAATATTTCCCGTATTCCCGGGAAATTGAAAATTTTTTCCCGGGAATTCCCGTCCAAATTTTTCCGGGAATTCCCGGGAAAAACGATTCGGGAATTCCCGGACCCCAAACCCTAGTGTCATGTCATGCCATTCGACCAAAACCATAGCGTTCGATTGAATATTCTCTCTACAATTTTGCAGATTTCCCCCGTTTATCCAATCGGAAAAATAGCAAACAACAGATGACAACAATAACAATTTAATAGCTGATCAGCTGATTTAGCTGTTTGTTTTTTAGCACGCCATACACGTCAGCATAATAGTTCTCTTTAGTGCGATATACGATGGAATGGTACAGCATAACTGGGTCATTTTTTCTGCTATGCAAGAAATTCTTTAATGATTAGCCCGGTCTTAGTTTTCTGTTGTTATTTTTATAACGCTCCATTAGTTATGGAGGAATACCACTTTTCTTCTTATTTATGTCTTTATATCCCATTCGCATCTCAAGAATTTTGTTATGTGAAAACGACAGGAAATGCAAGGGTGTGTGGCGTGAAGAGGGAGGGGAGGTGGAGAAATACATTTCACATAAAAATAGAGATTACGCCTAAAAAATATTCGAAATGATGACGTTGCTGTGTCCTCGACGTTGACTATTGGCTGCTATAATAGAGCAACAACTACACTAAATGCACCGCATCGCATCACATCACATCGACAACAACAGCTAGCCAGCCACACACACCAAGAGTAGGGGAATGGAGGTCAGGGCTGCCGACGACGGTGTCATCACGAAGAATGCATGCGGCCAAATAAAAACGAAAATTTCAGGGTCAATAAATGAAATTAGATTGTTTTCCTCTACTCTCTGGCAAATACTTACGCGACTAATATCAAAGTTGTAACGATATTCACAACCAGTCCCACAATCGTTATTAGATTTGGTGCCAGCCAGAGGGGTGTCTTGGACACCAACCAGTTCCACCATGGCTGCAGCCATGGATCCATCAAACTCGAACTGGTGCATGAGTATTTATGTTCGGACAGTTTCTTCAGTTGTTGCGGCGACAGAATTCGATCTTTATCTTTGTAGGCCATTTTTGGTGGTTTGTAATACAACTAATATATTTGTTTTTTTTTTTTTATGTAAAAAGAAAAAACTTTGCAAATCGGAGGGAGTTTTATATAGCAAGTACCATTTAATAATTTCTTTAGTTGGCTTATTTTATTTTTTTAGCAAGTTTGCACTTTTTGTTGTTTTTTTGTACTCTCTCAAAATGCACTACTTTACGCACGCACACACGGACACACTCGTTTGCACACAACCCTCCTCCTTTCTCTTTAGCAACCCTTTGGTGGTTTTTTTTCTTTTCAATTCACCGTCCCTTCTCTATATGTTTCGAGACTAGCTCGTGCAATTCAATTTTTTTCACGTGTTTGACTTTTGTACTTTGTATCAGAAATTGTTTGTCTGCATTACTGCATCATCAATTTTATTCGTTCGTTCACTAGACACCGTTTTAATAATTTATTTGTACGCGTTTTATTCGACTACGTGTTAAACTTTTTTCTATTGGTTTTACGGGAAAAACTTTTAGCCGCATTCATTTCATTTTCAGATTTTTCAGAGAATGACAGAAAAAGAGAAGAATCGTACGAGCAACAGAGAACGAAGCTGATTAAAAGTGGACGGCGTTTGCATGAAGTGTCTTTGACGGCGGTCGGAATTCAGCTCGTTTTAACGGCGTGACTTAACCAAAATGCGTTTAATTATTATATTATTTATAATTATTATTTATTATAATATTGTTAAGGCCGTTATATAAATAGTTATTTTTTGCTCATATATAAAATAAAAAAAGTAGTCATAAATTCAGTTTACACTGATGACCGGTTAGTTACCACGCCGTCTTATCCATATGAAGTCGTCCAAGTATAACTTTAAATGCAATCCGCAATCCATCCTAACGGATATAACTTTAAATGCATGATTCAACCAATATAACTTTAAATGCAATGGCCCATAACACATGGCACATGGACGTAGGTAGCACTACCTATCAACATAAAAAATATTAATTTAAATTAAATTAATTCTTTAAACCACACCAGTATGTTTATACTGTATATATACTATTACAACAATCTTCAAAAGCTTAAATACCCAAAGGGGATAGTGGCTGCATTTTCAGCTACCTTCGAGTGGTTAATTGTATTTCCATCCTATTTTAATTCCAAAAGTACACATTACATTTCGAAAACCCATTATCTCTCATATACACATAACAACTTATGATTCTACCCAATTTTAATTTTGTCGTAAAGGTAAAAAAGTTTGCGAGTCTATGCACTCAGTAATTTTGTATCCTTCCATTCCCATTTTACCTCTTAAAGGTACGAAGGGGGGACCCCTTACGAATCAAAAACAAGTTATGGTGCGTTTTTGCTACAAGGGAATCAAGTAAATATAAATACTCTAAATATTAGGGGTATTATTCAGTCCTTGTGAGGAAATAAATAAAAAATTCTCTTCGGAACTATTTCGCCTAGTTGCAAGGACCTCCTGGCTCCTTTCGTTTAGATGCTTGCGTGCTTTCAATAGACGGACGGAATATATATACTTTATAGGGTATCAGATCGACATTTCAAGGTGTTACAAACGGAATGACAGAGTTAGTATACCCCCTTCCTTGAGGTGGAGGATATAAAAAGACAAAAATTACAATTAATTTTTGCATTTGCTCAACAAATAAATAAATAAAAGTTATAAGACGACAAAGCGGCGTATTACTCCATACTAAATGTGTTATTTAAGTACATTTACAAGCGGTGCGGTTACCAAACAAAATAATGCACAAAAATGTTATCACAGTTGAAAAAATTCTAAAAAAATTTAAAAAAATGTGTTTGCTGAACAAAAGCACACAGATTTCTTAAGTTTTCTTAAAGAAGCTATATATCGATCGAAGTGCCCCCTGTAAGTAGCGGCCTTTCTACACACACTTTTTGACAGCAACAATGGGATAGTCTGATAGTGTCAATAAATTTTTTTGTTTTTGAAAAAAAAAAACATGTTACATGTTACTTTCATGTAAATTCCTTGAAGTACAAATACAGTAAATAATCAATAATCGATTCAGCCATAATATTGTAATAAGGAGCCATTCAAGTACACTTGCCCGCGTTGTAACACTGCCTACTGTTCGCTCAATTGTTATAAATCATAAATCCAAAGACCACTTGAAGTGTTCCGAAGCCTTTTACAAGCAATGTATACAAGATGAATTGGCATCAACAGCCGGCCGGACGGGCAATAAGGAAGATGTTCGTAAAATCTACGATATTCTTACGATATTGGTATACCAGCTGAAGACTTCGATATTCTTTAGAATCAGATGATGATGCTGCTGGATTTGAAGAAGATGATGAGGAGGACAGATGCGAGGGCGAAGATCAGAATGCCGATGAAAATGAGGAAATGGATATTGCAGAACGATTAAAAGATATTGATATCAATGATGCCGACGAAGTCTGGGAAAATTTAACGCCTGCTGAACGTGAAGAATTTAAAAAATTAGTGGCCACTGTCGAAATTATGAAATTAATGCCGGACTATAAACCATGGTGGCTGAGGGAAAAACAAAATTCCAAAATCGTTGAGTTGCATGCAGTAAAGGAAGAAAACCAATGCACCATACCAGCAATTTACGAATATATAACAATGTTCTCCACAATATTTAGCAAGGAACCCGCACCATATTTACATTACAATCTGTGGAATATCATAGCCTCATACGCCTGCACACGCTATTTTCACAGTGAACACCTAACAAATCCCAATGAATCAGCTGCCTTCCTTATAAATCTCAGTTCAGCGCTGAAATACGGCACTAACTTTGAGGATGTCGAAGAAGCTATTGTATCCGTAGAAATGGAGGCTTTGACTACGGGAAACGGTGCTTCACAACTCATGCCCTCGGGAGCGTCAAAATCACTGTTTGTCGAGAGCCGTAAGCAATTGCAGCTCGATGCACGTAAATTAATGTCATTGCGCCAGTACAAATTGGCGGCACTAAGCGATATTTTGAAAGTGCTACAGCTTACAGCTTACGAAAAAGATTTTAAATAAACCTAAGAGGGAGGATGCTGAATTTCAGAAATTGAAACTGAATTTCTGAGCTGTGGCATGGAAGAGTTAACACGATCTAAGGTTCAGCAAATTACCAAGAAAATTGAATTTTATTTATCCTATGTTAATAGAGGAGCAGTAAATGATTTGAAATAAAAATTTGAAGTTTATATACGTATGTAAGGAATGCCACAATTAATTTAACTTACTTAACCCATCCATTATGACCCTATGTTCCCCTGGAATTAAAGGTCTAAATATATAATCCATTACCGCCTTCCGTCCCCATCTGTTTAATGTCTAATTTATGACCAAAGGTTTTCTTTTTCTCTTTTTGGCGTTAATGGTTTAATTAAGCAGAATGTGGAATATGATAGTTCGTTTATTTTAGCCTAGGTAGCTGGTTTTGGACATACCCCAGATGACCCTATTAAAAATACAAAAATCGGATTGGGTTAATGGTTTTTAGATATACCACTTAAAAGGTATTACGATAGATATTCCAACGACAGCGTTATTCTCTGCATAAGATGTATTTCTTTCTTCTCAATTTGTATAAAGGAAGAGGCACATTGCTGCAAAACTTCGACTTACATTCGACAATTTTAAAAATAACATAGTTTGGTCAATCTATTTTCATATTGACGAAGGAAACAAATTGTATTTGAAGAAAATGCATTTATCCAAGTATAAATATATATATATATGTATAATATATATGTGAGATACGGATTTATAAGAAAATTGCTGTAAACTTAATGTAAACTGGATTATAGAGAAGTTTGCTTTGATACATCCAGAAAAATAGTCTTCCTAAAATCCATATTCCAATGTAGTAGTAGGAAAAATAATGTAATTTTAATAAATAATTTTACTTAGAATAAATTCTCTAGGTAAAGAAAATATTTCGATTAATCGCCCATCACAGTGTACACTAAAATTCGAGTGCTCTGATTTTAATAGACGTTTAAAAGGACGTTATACAATCATTTATGGGAGATCGCTCCTCCTGCCCTAAATTAAACATAGAATTTTCTAATTTTGTTAATATACCTATTCTGTGTAAAATATACAAATCATTATATAATAATATGCAATGGTGTTTTACCCGTTTGACCTTCATATTTCACATATTGTTAAGGTGCATCTTCTTAAGAATATGTGAAATATGAAGGTCAAACGGGTAAAACACCATTGCATTAACATTACTCTATGCAATCATCAATAGAAAATCCGAACTATTCTAACTATATTAAAATGCATGTCCAGTATGGGGCATATGTGCCGCAATTCCAAATTTAACGGACAACTGATTGTCGCCATGTTGCATGTTCGTGACTGTGCTTGTTTCTTTAGGATGCTGGCTATTACACCTAATACACCAATATATAATATATTAAGACGATCTAGCCATGTCCGTCCGTCTGTTGTAAGCACACTATCATTTAATATATATAATATTTAATATATATAAAGTATAAAGTGTACTAAATATGACGAGTTTTGCCACGCACCTTCTAGTACCTCCCAACTATAACCTATAAATGCCAGAAGGGCTGAATACGCCATTCAAGCCATCATAAAGACCACTTACCCCATAGGCCCAGATTGAGAGTGGGCTTTGATCCTGGCAGCAGTCGTTTGGTCTTCATATCGACACAATCTGGGGTGAAATGATGACCACAGACTCGGTCGGACGTATTTAATGGTCTGGAGATTCCTATAATCTCCTTCCATATCGCCTTGTTCGCTAAGGTGAATCTGTACATAGGTACTCCATCACCTCGTCGAACTTTGCAGCCTTTCACTGCACACTTTTCTTTGTACATAATTATTATTATTAATTATTTAACTTATAAAATATAAAATATAAATCACATTTAACGGGCGCGGGCATTGGGAGCTTTACGCTTTACGTGGAAGGAGTTGCGAGTTGCTAAAAAAAGGAGTAGAAGCAGAGCGCAGAGTTGAGTATAGGGGAGTATAGAATGGATTAGAATGAAAGACAGAACAATAAGAATGAGAGAGCATAAAGGGCAGAACAATAGTGGTGCGTTTGCTGATTTCACCACAGGAGAGCACAGAGAATGACAGGAAAAGAGAAGAATCGTACGAGCAACAGAGAACGAAGCTGATTAAAAGTGGCGGCGTTTGCATGAAGTGTCTTTGACGGCGGTCGGAATTCAACTCGTTTTAACGGCGTGACCTAACCCAAATGCGCTCCGTATGACGTGTGTCAAAAAAACTTTAGGTTGTATAGGGCTGTTTACATTTCAAGATTTATTGAACAATTTCGTCATCGCAAAAAGAAAAATAATAATTCTCAATTAAATAGAGGGTTTGTGCAGTTACTAGGTAAAAATTAAATCCTCAAACACCTAGTGAACAAAAACTGATTATAGATATTTTTCGACAGAGTTGTACAATAAATTTCCATCATGGTATTTATGTTGTTTCAGTTGAATTTTTTATGAAATGAAAGGTAAAGGTAAAGGTAAAGGTAAAGGTAAAGGTAAAGGTAAAGGTAAAGGTAAAGGTAAAGGTAAAGGTAAAGGTAAAGGTAAAGGTAAAGGTAAAGGTAAAGGTAAAGGTAAAGGTAAAGGTAAAGGTAAAGGTAAAGGTAAAGGTAAAGGTAAAGGTAAAGGTAAAGGTAAAGGTAAAGGTAAAGGTAAAGGTAAAGGTAAAGGTAAAGGTAAAGGTAAAGGTAAAGGTAAAGGTAAAGGTAAAGGTAAAGGTAAAGGTAAAGGTAAAGGTAAAGGTAAAGGTAAAGGTAAAGGTAAAGGTAAAGGTAAAGGTAAAGGTAAAGGTAAAGGTAAAGGTAAAGGTAAAGGTAAAGGTAAAGGTAAAGGTAAAGGTAAAGGTAAAGGTAAAGGTAAAGGTAAAGGTAAAGGTAAAGGTAAAGGTAAAGGTAAAGGTAAAGGTAAAGGTAAAGGTAAAGGTAAAGGTAAAGGTAAAGGTAAAGGTAAAGGTAAAGGTAAAGGTAAAGGTAAAGGTAAAGGTAAAGGTAAAGGTAAAGGTAAAGGTAAAGGTAAAGGTAAAGGTAAAGGTAAAGGTAAAGGTAAAGGTAAAGGTAAAGGTAAAGGTAAAGGTAAAGGTAAAGGTAAAGGTAAAGGTAAAGGTAAAGGTAAAGGTAAAGGTAAAGGTAAAGGTAAAGGTAAAGGTAAAGGTAAAGGTAAAGGTAAAGGTAAAGGTAAAGGTAAAGGTAAAGGTAAAGGTAAAGGTAAAGGTAAAGGTAAAGGTAAAGGTAAAGGTAAAGGTAAAGGTAAAGGTAAAGGTAAAGGTAAAGGTAAAGGTAAAGGTAAAGGTAAAGGTAAAGGTAAAGGTAAAGGTAAAGGTAAAGGTAAAGGTAAAGGTAAAGGTAAAGGTAAAGGTAAAGGTAAAGGTAAAGGTAAAGGTAAAGGTAAAGGTAAAGGTAAAGGTAAAGGTAAAGGTAAAGGTAAAGGTAAAGGTAAAGGTAAAGGTAAAGGTAAAGGTAAAGGTAAAGGTAAAGGTAAAGGTAAAGGTAAAGGTAAAGGTAAAGGTAAAGGTAAAGGTAAAGGTAAAGGTAAAGGTAAAGGTAAAGGTAAAGGTAAAGGTAAAGGTAAAGGTAAAGGTAAAGGTAAAGGTAAAGGTAAAGGTAAAGGTAAAGGTAAAGGTAAAGGTAAAGGTAAAGGTAAAGGTAAAGGTAAAGGTAAAGGTAAAGGTAAAGGTAAAGGTAAAGGTAAAGGTAAAGGTAAAGGTAAAGGTAAAGGTAAAGGTAAAGGTAAAGGTAAAGGTAAAGGTAAAGGTAAAGGTAAAGGTAAAGGTAAAGGTAAAGGTAAAGGTAAAGGTAAAGGTAAAGGTAAAGGTAAAGGTAAAGGTAAAGGTAAAGGTAAAGGTAAAGGTAAAGGTAAAGGTAAAGGTAAAGGTAAAGGTAAAGGTAAAGGTAAAGGTAAAGGTAAAGGTAAAGGTAAAGGTAAAGGTAAAGGTAAAGGTAAAGGTAAAGGTAAAGGTAAAGGTAAAGGTAAAGGTAAAGGTAAAGGTAAAGGTAAAGGTAAAGGTAAAGGTAAAGGTAAAGGTAAAGGTAAAGGTAAAGGTAAAGGTAAAGGTAAAGGTAAAGGTAAAGGTAAAGGTAAAGGTAAAGGTAAAGGTAAAGGTAAAGGTAAAGGTAAAGGTAAAGGTAAAGGTAAAGGTAAAGGTAAAGGTAAAGGTAAAGGTAAAGGTAAAGGTAAAGGTAAAGGTAAAGGTAAAGGTAAAGGTAAAGGTAAAGGTAAAGGTAAAGGTAAAGGTAAAGGTAAAGGTAAAGGTAAAGGTAAAGGTAAAGGTAAAGGTAAAGGTAAAGGTAAAGGTAAAGGTAAAGGTAAAGGTAAAGGTAAAGGTAAAGGTAAAGGTAAAGGTAAAGGTAAAGGTAAAGGTAAAGGTAAAGGTAAAGGTAAAGGTAAAGGTAAAGGTAAAGGTAAAGGTAAAGGTAAAGGTAAAGGTAAAGGTAAAGGTAAAGGTAAAGGTAAAGGTAAAGGTAAAGGTAAAGGTAAAGGTAAGGTAAAGGTAAAGGTAAAGGTAAAGGTAAAGGTAAAGGTAAAGGTAAAGGTAAAGGTAAAGGTAAAGGTAAAGGTAAAGGTAAAGGTAAAGGTAAAGGTAAAGGTAAAGGTAAAGGTAAAGGTAAAGGTAAAGGTAAAGGTAAAGGTAAAGGTAAAGGTAAAGGTAAAGGTAAAGGTAAAGGTAAAGGTAAAGGTAAAGGTAAAGGTAAAGGTAAAGGTAAAGGTAAAGGTAAAGGTAAAGGTAAAGGTAAAGGTAAAGGTAAAGGTAAAGGTAAAGGTAAAGGTAAAGGTAAAGGTAAAGGTAAAGGTAAAGGTAAAGGTAAAGGTAAAGGTAAAGGTAAAGGTAAAGGTAAAGGTAAAGGTAAAGGTAAAGGTAAAGGTAAAGGTAAAGGTAAAGGTAAAGGTAAAGGTAAAGGTAAAGGTAAAGGTAAAGGTAAAGGTAAAGGTAAAGGTAAAGGTAAAGGTAAAGGTAAAGGTAAAGGTAAAGGTAAAGGTAAAGGTAAAGGTAAAGGTAAAGGTAAAGGTAAAGGTAAAGGTAAAGGTAAAGGTAAAGGTAAAGGTAAAGGTAAAGGTAAAGGTAAAGGTAAAGGTAAAGGTAAAGGTAAAGGTAAAGGTAAAGGTAAAGGTAAAGGTAAAGGTAAAGGTAAAGGTAAAGGTAAAGGTAAAGGTAAAGGTAAAGGTAAAGGTAAAGGTAAAGGTAAAGGTAAAGGTAAAGGTAAAGGTAAAGGTAAAGGTAAAGGTAAAGGTAAAGGTAAAGGTAAAGGTAAAGGTAAAGGTAAAGGTAAAGGTAAAGGTAAAGGTAAAGGTAAAGGTAAAGGTAAAGGTAAAGGTAAAGGTAAAGGTAAAGGTAAAGGTAAAGGTAAAGGTAAAGGTAAAGGTAAAGGTAAAGGTAAAGGTAAAGGTAAAGGTAAAGGTAAAGGTAAAGGTAAAGGTAAAGGTAAAGGTAAAGGTAAAGGTAAAGGTAAAGGTAAAGGTAAAGGTAAAGGTAAAGGTAAAGGTAAAGGTAAAGGTAAAGGTAAAGGTAAAGGTAAAGGTAAAGGTAAAGGTAAAGGTAAAGGTAAAGGTAAAGGTAAAGGTAAAGGTAAAGGTAAAGGTAAAGGTAAAGGTAAAGGTAAAGGTAAAGGTAAAGGTAAAGGTAAAGGTAAAGGTAAAGGTAAAGGTAAAGGTAAAGGTAAAGGTAAAGGTAAAGGTAAAGGTAAAGGTAAAGGTAAAGGTAAAGGTAAAGGTAAAGGTAAAGGTAAAGGTAAAGGTAAAGGTAAAGGTAAAGGTAAAGGTAAAGGTAAAGGTAAAGGTAAAGGTAAAGGTAAAGGTAAAGGTAAAGGTAAAGGTAAAGGTAAAGGTAAAGGTAAAGGTAAAGGTAAAGGTAAAGGTCAAAGGTCAAAGGTCAAAGGTCAAAGGTCAAAGGTCAAAGGTCAAAGGTCAAAGGTCAAAGGTCAAAGGTCAAAGGTCAAAGGTCAAAGGTCAAAGGTCAAAGGTCAAAGGTCAAAGGTCAAAGGTCAAAGGTCAAAGGTCAAAGGTCAAAGGTCAAAGGTCAAAGGTCAAAGGTCAAAGGTCAAAGGTCAAAGGTCAAAGGTCAAAGGTCAAAGGTCAAAGGTCAAAGGTCAAAGGTCAAAGGTCAAAGGTCAAAGGTCAAAGGTCAAAGGTCAAAGGTCAAAGGTCAAAGGTCAAAGGTCAAAGGTCAAAGGTCAAAGGTCAAAGGTCAAAGGTCAAAGGTCAAAGGTCAAAGGTCAAAGGTCAAAGGTCAAAGGTCAAAGGTCAAAGGTCAAAGGTCAAAGGTCAAAGGTCAAAGGTCAAAGGTCAAAGGTCAAAGGTCAAAGGTCAAAGGTCAAAGGTCAAAGGTCAAAGGTCAAAGGTCAAAGGTCAAAGGTCAAAGGTCAAAGGTCAAAGGTCAAAGGTCAAAGGTCAAAGGTCAAAGGTCAAAGGTCAAAGGTCAAAGGTCAAAGGTCAAAGGTCAAAGGTCAAAGGTCAAAGGTCAAAGGTCAAAGGTCAAAGGTCAAAGGTCAAAGGTCAAAGGTCAAAGGTCAAAGGTCAAAGGTCAAAGGTCAAAGGTCAAAGGTCAAAGGTCAAAGGTCAAAGGTCAAAGGTCAAAGGTCAAAGGTCAAAGGTCAAAGGTCAAAGGTCAAAGGTCAAAGGTCAAAGGTCAAAGGTCAAAGGTCAAAGGTCAAAGGTCAAAGGTCAAAGGTCAAAGGTCAAAGGTCAAAGGTCAAAGGTCAAAGGTCAAAGGTCAAAGGTCAAAGGTCAAAGGTCAAAGGTCAAAGGTCAAAGGTCAAAGGTCAAAGGTCAAAGGTCAAAGGTCAAAGGTCAAAGGTCAAAGGGATTAAGATGATTAAGGAGATCAGGATTAGGATTATGAGATTTAAGGGATCAATCGGATCAGAGGGATTACGAGGTCAGAGGTCAAGTTCAAAGGTCAAAGGTCAAAGGTCAAAGGTGAAAGGTCAAAGGTCAAAGTTCAAAGGGATTAGGGATTAAGATGATTAAGGAGATCAGGATTAGGATTATGGGATTTAAGGGATCAATCGGATCAGAGGGATTACGAGGTCAGAGGTCAAGTTCAAAGGTCAAAGGTCAAGGTCAAGGTCAAGGTCAAGGTCAAAGGTCAAAGGTCAAAGGTCAAAGGTCAAAGGTCAAAGGTCAAAGGTCAAAGGTCAAAGGTCAAAGGTCAAAGGTCAAAGGTCAAAGGTCAAAGGTCAAAGGTCAAAGGTCAAAGGTCAAAGGTCAAAAGTCAAAGGTCAAAGGTCAAAGGTCAAAGGTCAAAGGGATTTAGATGATTAAGGAGATCAGGATTAGGATTATGAGATTTAAGGGATCAATCGGATCAGAGGGATTACGAGGTCAGAGGTCAAGTTCAAAGGTCAAAGGTCAAAGGTGAAAGGTCAAAGGTCAAAGGTCAAAGTTCAAAGGGATTAGGGATTAAGATGATTAAGGAGATCAGGATTAGGATTATGGGATTTAAGGGATCAATCGGATCAGAGGGATTACGAGGTCAGAGGTCAAGTTCAAAGGTCAAAGGTCAAGGTCAAGGTCAAGGTCAAGGTCAAAGGTCAAAGGTCAAAGGTCAAAGGTCAAAGGTCAAAGGTCAAAGGTCAAAGGTCAAAGGTCAAAGGTCAAAGGTCAAAGGTCAAAGGTCAAAGGTCAAAAGTCAAAAGTCAAAAGTCAAAGGTCAAAGGTCAAAGGTCAAAGGGATTAGGGATTAAGATGATTAAGGGGATCAGTATTAGGATTAGGGGGATTTAAGTGATCAATGGGATCAGAGGGATTACGAGGTCAAAGGTCAAGTTCAAAGGTCAAAGGTCAAATGTCAAAGGGATTAGGGATTAAGATGATTAAGGCGATCAGAATTAGGATTAGGGGATTTAAGGGATCAATCGGATCAGAGGAATTACGAGGTCAAGTTCAAAGGTCAAAGGTCAAGGTCAGGATTAGGATTAGGGGGATTTAAGTGATCAATCGGATCAGAGGGATTACGAGGTCAAAGGTCAAGTTCAAAGGTCAAAGGTCAAGGTCAAAGGTCAAATGTCAAAGGGATTAGGGATTAAGATGATTAAGGCGATCAGAATTAGGATTAGGGGATTTAAGGGATCAATCGGATCAGAGGGATTACGAGGTCAAGTTCAAAGGTCAAAGGTCAAGGTCAAAGTTCAAAGGGATTAAGGAGATCAGGATTAGTAGTAGGGGATCAATAGGATCAGAGGGATTACGAGGTCAGAGGTCAAGTTCAAAGGTCAAAGGGATTAGGGTTTAATATGATTAGGATAGGATTTAATGGATCAATCGGATCATAGGTCAAAGGTCAAGGTCAAAGTTCAAAGGGATAAAGATGATCAGTACTAGGTCAAATGTCAAATTGATTAAATTCAGAATTTTTAAAAAATATTAAATCGACTACAACTTCTTAAATATAGTTCTGAGAGCTAAAAGAAGGATAATTTGTGATCACCCAAAAATCCAGAATTTTTAAAAAAATATTAAATCGGCCATAACAGAATTTTCCATCGAAAATCCACAATTGTAAAAAAATATTAAATCGGCCATAACTTCTTAAATATTGCTCTGAGAGCAAAAAGAAGGATAATTTGTGATCACCCAAAAATCCAGAATTTTTAAAAATTATTAAATGGACTATAACTTCTTAAATATTGCTCTGAGAGCAAAAAGAAGGATAATTTGTGATCACCCAAAAATCCAGAATTTTTAAAAATTATTAAATGGGCCATAACTTCTAAAATATAGCTCTGAGAGCTAAAAGAAGAATAATTTGTGATCACCCAAAAATCCAGTATTTTTAAAAATTATTAAATGGGCTATAACTTCTAAAGTATAACACTGAGAGCTAAAAGAAGGATAATTTGAGATCGCCCAAAAATCCAGAATTTTTAAAAATTGTTAAATGGGCTATAACTTCTAAAATATAGCTCTGAGAGCTAAAAGAAGGATAATTTGTGATCACCCAAAAATCTAGAATTTTAAAAATTATTAAATGGGCTATAACTTCTAAAGTATAGCCCTGAGAGCTAAAAGAAGGATAATTTGTGATCACCCAAAAATGCAGAATTTTTAAAAATTATTAAATGGGCTATAACTTCTAAAATATAGCTCTGAGAGCTAAAAGAAGGATAATTTGTGATCACCCAAAAATCCAGAATTTTTAAAAATTATTAAATGGGCTATAACTTCTAAAGTATAGCCCTGAGAGCTAAAAGAAGGATAATTTGTGATCACCCAAAAATCCAGAATTTTTAAAAATTATTAAATGGGCTATAACTTTTAAAATATAGCTCTGAGAGCTAAAAGAAGGATAATTTGTGATCAACCAAAAATCCAGAATTTTTAAAAATTATTAAATGGGCTATAACTTCTAAACTTCTTCTGAGAGCTAAAAGAAGGATAATTTGTGATCACCCAAAAATCCAGTATTTTTAAATATTATTAAACGGGCTATAACTTCTAAAATATAGCTCTTAGAGCTAAAAGAAGAATAATTTGTGATCACCCAAAAATCCAGAATTTTTAAAAATTATTAAATGGGCTATAACTTCTAAAGTATAGCCCTGAGAGCTAAAAGAAGGATAATTTGTGATCACCCAAAAATGCAGAATTTTTAAAAATTATTAAATGGGCTATAACTTCTAAAATATAGCTCTGAGAGCTAAAAGAAGGATAATTTGTGATCACCCAAAAATCCAGAATTTTTAAAAATTATTAAATGGGCTATAACTTCTAAAGTATAGCCCTGAGAGCTAAAAGAAGGATAATTTGTGATCACCCAAAAATCCAGAATTTTTAAAAATTATTAAATGGGCTATAACTTCTAAAAAATAGCTCTGAGAGCTAAAAGAAGGATAATTTGTGATCACCCAAAAATCCAGAATTTTTAAAAATTATTAAATGGGCTATAACTTTTAAAATATAGCTCTGAGAGCTAAAAGAAGGATAATTTGTGATCACCCAAAAATCCAGAATTTTTAAAAATTATTAAATGGGCTATAATTTCTAAAATATAGCTCTGAGAGCTAAAAGAAGAATAATTTGTGATCACCCAAAAATCCAGAATTTTTAAAAATTATTAAATGGGCTATAACTTTTAAAATATAGCTCTGAGAGCTAAAAGAAGGATAATTTGTGATCACCCAAAAATCCAGAATTTTTAAAAATTATTAACTGGGCTATAACTTCTAAAATTTTAGCTCTCAGAGCTAAAAGAAGAATAATTTGTGATCACCCAAAAATCCAGAATTTTTAAAAATTATTAAATGGGCTATAACTTCTAAAATATAGCTCTGAGAGCTAAAAGAAGAATAATTTGTGATCACCCAAAAATCCAGAATTTTTAAAAATTATTAAATGGGCTATAACTTCCAAAGTATAGCTCTGAGAGCTAAAAGAAGGATAATTTGTGATCACCCAAAAATCCAGAATTTTTAAAAATTATTAAATGGGCTATAACTTCTAAAGTATAGCTCTGAGAGCTAAAAGAAGGATAATTTGTGATCACCCAAAAATCCAGAATTTTTAAAAATTATTAACTGGGCTATAACTTCTAAAATATAGCTCTGAGAGCTAAAAGAAGGATAATTTGTGATCACCCAAAAATCCAGATTTTTTTAAATTATTAAATGGGCTATAACTTCTAAAGTATAGCTCTGAGAGCTAAAAGAAGGATAATTTGTAATCACCCAAAAATCCAGAATTTTTAAAAATTATTAAATGGGCTATAACTTCTAAAATATAGCTCTGAGAGCAAAAATAAGGATAATTTGTGATCACCCAAAAATCCAGATTTTTTTAAATTATTAAATGGGCTATAACTTCTAATCCAGAATTTTTAAAAATTATTAAATGGGCTATAACTTCTAAAGTATAGCCCTGAGAGCTAAAAGAAGGATAATTTGTGATCACCCAAAAATCCAGAATTTTTAAAAATTATTAAATGGGCTATAACTTCCAAAGTATAGCTCTGAGAGCTAAAAGGAGGATAATTTGTAATCACCCAAAAATTAAGAATTTTTAAAAATTATTAAATGGGCTATAACTTTTAAAGTATAGCTCTGAGAGCTAAAATAAGGATAATTTGTGATCACCCAAAAATCCAGAATTTTTAAAAAATATTAAATGGGCTATAACTTCTAAAGTATAGCTCTGAGAGCTAAAAGAAGGATAATTTGTGATCACCCAAAAATTAAGAATTTTTAAAAATTATTAAATGGGCTATAACTTCTAAAGTATAGCTCTGAGAGCTAAAAGAAGGATAATTTGTAATCACCCAAAAATCCAGAATTTTTAAAAATTATTAAATGGGCTATAACTTTTAAAGTATAGCTCTGAGAGCTAAAAGAAGGATAATTTGTGATCACCCAAAAATTAAGAATTTTTAAAAATTATTAAATGGGCTATAACTTCTAAAGTATAGCTCTGAGAGCTAAAAGAAGGATAATTTGTAATCACCCAAAAATCCAGAATTTTTAAAAATTATTAAATGGGCTATAACTTCTAAAGTATAGCTAATTTGTAATCACCCAAAAATCCAGAATTTTTAAAAATTATTAAATGGGCTATAACTTCTAAAGTATAGCTCTGAGAGCTAAAAGAAGGATAATTTGTGATCACCCAAAAATCCAGAATTTTTAAAAATTATTAAATGGGCTATAACTTCTAAAAAATAGCTCTGAGAGCTAAAAGAAGTATAATTTGTGATCACCCAAAAATCCAGAATTTTTAAAAATTATTGAATGGAACTTCTAAAATATAGCTCTGAGAGCTAAAAAAGTATAATTTGTGATCACACAAAAATCCAGAATTTTTAAAAATTATTAAATGGGCTATAACTTCTAAAATATAGCTCTGAGAGCTAAAAGAAGAATAATTTGTGATCACCCAAAAATCCAGAATTTTTAAAAATTATTAAATGGGCTATAACTTCTAAAATATAGCTCTGAGAGCTAAAAGAAGAATAATTTGTGATCACCCAAAAATCCAGAATTTTTAAAAATTATTAAATGGGCTATAACTTTTAAAATATAGCTCTGAGAGCTAAAAGAAGGATAATTTGTGATCACCCAAAAATCCAGAATTTTTAAAAATTATTAAATGGGCTATAACTTCTAAAATATAGCTGTGAGAGCTAAAAGAAGGATAATTTGTGATCACCCAAAAATCCAGAATTTTTAAAAATTTTTAAATGGGCTATAACTTTTAAAATATAGCTCTGAGAGCTAAAAGAAGGATAATTTGTGATCACCCAAAAATCCAGAATTTTTAAAAATTATTAAATGGGCTATAACTTCTAAAATATAGCTCTGAGAGTAAAAATAAGGATAATTTGTGATCACCCAAAAATCCAGATTTTTTTTAAATTATTAAATGGGCTATAACTTCTAAAGTATAGCTCTGAGAGCTAAAAGAAGGATAATTTGTAATCACCCAAAAATCCAGAATTTTTAAAAATTATTAAATGGGCTATAACTTCTAAAGTATAGCTCTGAGAGCTAAAAGAAGGACAATTTGTGATCACCCAAAAATCCAGAATTTTTAAAAATTATTAAATGGGCTATAACTTTTAAAATATAGCCCTGAGAGCTAAAAGAAGGATAATTTGTGATCACCCAAAAATCCAGAATTTTTAAAAATTATTAAATGGGCTATAACTTCTAAAGTATAGCTCTGAGAGCTAAAAGAAGGATAATTTGTGATCACCCAAAAATCCAGAATTTTTAAAAATTATTAAATGGGCTATAACTTCTAAAGTATAGCTCTGAGAGCTAAAAGAACGATAATTTGTGATCACCCAAAAATCCAGAATTTTTAAAAACTATTAAATGGGCTACAACTTCTAAAGTATAGCTCTGAGAGCTAAAAGAAGGATAATTTGTGATCACCCAAAAATCCAGAATTTTTAAAAATTATTAAATGGGCTATAACTTCTAAAGTATAGCTCTGAGAGCTAAAAGGAGGATAATTTGTAATCACCCAAAAATTAAGAATTTTTAAAAATTATTAAATGGGCTATAACTTCTAAAGTATAGCTAATTTGTAATCACCCAAAAATCCAGAATTTTTAAAAATTATTAAATGGGCTATAACTTCTAAAGTATAGCTCTGAGAGCTAAAAGAAGGATAATTTGTGATCACCCAAAAATCCAGAATTTTTAAAAATTATTAAATGGGCGATAACTTCTAAAGTATAGCTCTGAGAGCTAAAAGAAGGATAATTTGTAATCACCCAAAAATCCAGAATTTTTAAAAATTATTAAATGGGCTATATCTTCTAAAGTATAGCTCTGAGAGCTAAAAGAAGGATAATTTGTGATCACCCAAAAATTAAGAATTTTTAAAAATTATTAAATGGGCTATAACTTCTAAAGTATAGCTCTGAGAGCTAAAAGAAGGATAATTTGTGATCACCCAAAAATCCAGAATTTTTAAAAATTATTAAATGGGCTATAACTTTTAAAGTATAGCTCTGAGAGCTAAAAGAAGGATAATTTGTGATCACCCAAAAATTAAAAATTTTTAAAAATTATTAAATGGGCTATAACTTCTAAAGTATAGCTCTGAGAGCTAAAAGGAGGATAATTTGTAATCACCCAAAAATTAAGAATTTTTAAAAATTATTAAATGGGCTATAACTTTTAAAGTATAGCTCTGAGAGCTAAAAGAAGGATAATTTGTGATCACCCAAAAATCCAGAATTTTTAAAAATTATTAAATGGGCTATAACTTCTAAAGTATAGCTCTGAGAGCTAAAAGGAGGATAATTTGTAATCACCCAAAAATTAAGAATTTTTAAAAATTATTAAATGGGCTATAACTTCTAAAGTATAGCTCTGAGAGCTAAAAGGAGGATAATTTGTGATCACCCAAAAATCCAGAATTTTTAAAAATTATTAAATGGGCTATAACTTCTAAAGTATAGCTCTGAGAGCTAAAAGAAGGATAATTTGTGATCACCCAAAAATTAAGAATTTTTAAAAATTATTAAATGGGCTATAACTTCTAAAGTATAGCTCTGAGAGCTAAAAGAAGGATAATTTGTGATCACCCAAAAATCCAGAATTTTTAAAAATTATTAAATGGGCTATAACTTTTAAAGTATAGCTCTGAGAGCTAAAAGAAGGATAATTTGTGATCACCCAAAAATTAAGAATTTTTAAAAATTATTAAATGGGCTATAACTTCTAAAGTATAGCTCTGAGAGCTAAAAGAAGGATAATTTGTAATCATCCAGAATTTTTAAAAATTATTAAATGGGCTATAACTTCTAAAGTATAGCTCTGAGAGCTAAAAGAAGGATAATTTGTGATCACCCAAAAATTAAGAATTTTTAAAAATTATTAAATGGGCTATAACTTTTAAAGTATAGCTCTGAGAGCTAAAAGAAGGATAATTTGTGATCACCCAAAAATCCAGAATTTTTAAAAATTATTAAATGGGCTACAACTTCTAAAGTATAGCTCTGAGAGCTAAAAGAAGGATAATTTGTGATCACCCAAAAATCCAGAATTTTTAAAAATTATTAAATGGGCCATAACTTTTAAAGTATAGCTCTGAGAGCTAAAAGAAGGATAATTTGTGATCACCCAAAAATCCAGAATTTTTAAAAATTATTAAATGGGTCATAACTTCTAAAGTATAACTCTGAGAGCTAAAAGAAGGATAATTTGTGATCACCCAAAAATCCAGAATATTTAAAAATTATTAAATGGGCTACAACTTCTAAAGTATAGCTCTGAGAGCTAAAAGAAGGATAATTTGTGATCACCCAAAAATCCAGAATTTTTAAAAATTATTAAATGGGCCATAACTTCTAAAGTATAGCTCTGAGAGCTAAAAGAAGGATAATTTGTGATCACCCAAAAATCCAGAATTTTTAAAAATTATTAAATGGGCCATAACTTCTAAAGTATAGATCTGAGAGCTAAAAGAAGGATAATTTGTGATCACCCAAAAATTCAGAATTTTTAAAAATTATTAAATGGGCTATAACTTCTAAAGTATAGCTCTGAGAGCTAAAAGAAGGATAATTTGTGATCACCCAAAAATTAAGAATTTTTAAAAATTATTAAATAGGCTATAACTTCTAAAGTATAGCTCTGAGAGCTAAAAGAAGGATAATTTGTGATCATCCAGAATTTTTAAAAATTATTAAATGGGCTATAACTTCTAAAGTATAGCTCTGAGAGCTAAAAGAAGGATAATTTGTGATCACCCAAAAATCCAGAATTTTTAAAAATTATTAAATGGGCTATAACTTCTAAAGTATAGCTCTGAGAGCTAAAAGAAGGATAATTTGTGATCACCCAAAAATCCAGAATTTTTAAAAATTATTAAATGGGCTATAACTTTTAAAGTATAGCTCTGAGAGCTAAAAGAAGGATAATTTGTGATCACCCAAAAATTAAGAATTTTTAAAAATTATTAAATGGGCTATAACTTCTAAAGTATAGCTCTGAGAGCTAAAAGAAGGATAATTTGTAATCACCCAAAAATCCAGAATTTTTAAAAATTATTAAATGGGCTATAACTTCTAAAGTATGGCTCTGAGAGCTAAAAGAAGGATAATTTGTAATCACCCAAAAATCCAGAATTTTTAAAAATTATTAAATGGGCTATAACTTCTAAAGTATAGCTCTGAGAGCTAAAAGAAGGATAATTTGTGATCACCCAAAAATTAAGAATTTTTAAAAATTATTAAATGGGCTATAACTTCTAAAGTATAGCTCTGAGAGCTACAATAAGGATAATTTGTGATCACCCAAAAATCCAGAATTTCTAAAAATTATTAAATGGGCTATAACTTCTAAAATATAGCTCTGAGAGCTAAAAGAAGAATAATTTGTGATCACCCAAAAATCCAGAATTTTTAAAAATTATTAAATGGGCTATAACTTTTAAAATATAGCTCTGAGAGCTAAAAGAAGGATAATTTGTGATCACCCAAAAATCCAGAATTTTTAAAAATTATTAAATGGGCTATAACTTTTAAAATATAGCTCTGAGAGCTAAAAGAAGGATAATTTGTGATCACCCAAAAATCCAGAATTTTTAAAAATTATTAAATGGGCTATAACTTCTAAAATATAGCTCTGAGAGCAAAAATAAGGATAATTTGAGATCACCCAAAAATCCAGATTTTTTTAAATTATTAAATGGGCTATAACTTCTAAAGTATAGCTCTGAGAGCTAAAAGAAGGATAATTTGTAATCACCCAAAAATCCAGAATTTTTAAAAATTATTAAATGGGCTATAACTTCTAAAGTATATCTCTGAGAGCTAAAAGAAGGATAATTTGTGATCACCCAAAAATCCAGAATTTTCAAAAATTATTAAATGGGCTATAACTTCTAAAGTATAGCTCTGAGAGCAAAAATAAGGATAATTTGTGATCACCCAAAAATCCAGAATTTCTAAAAATTATTAAATGGGCTATAACTTCTAAAATATAGCTCTGAGAGCTAAAAGAAGAATAATTTGTGATCACCCAAAAATCCAGAATTTTTAAAAATTATTAAATGGGCTATAACTTTTAAAATATAGCTCTGAGAGCTAAAAGAAGGATAATTTGTGATCACCCAAAAATCCAGAATTTTTAAAAATTATTAAATGGGCTATAACTTTTAAAATATAGCTCTGAGAGCTAAAAGAAGGATAATTTGTGATCACCCAAAAATCCAGAATTTTTAAAAATTATTAAATGGGCTATAACTTCTAAAATATAGCTCTGAGAGCAAAAATAAGGATAATTTGTGATCACCCAAAAATCCAGATTTTTTTAAATTATTAAATGGGCTATAACTTCTAAAGTATAGCTCTGAGAGCTAAAAGAAGGATAATTTGTAATCACCCAAAAATCCAGAATTTTTAAAAATTATTAAATGGGCTATAACTTCTAAAGTATATCTCTGAGAGCTAAAAGAAGGATAATTTGTGATCACCCAAAAATCCAGAATTTTTAAAAATTATTAAATGGGCTATAACTTTTAAAATATAGCTCTGAGAGCTAAAAGAAGGATAATTTGTGATCACCCAAAAATCCAGAATTTTTAAAAATTATTAAATGGGCTATAACTATTAAAATATAGCTCTGAGAGCTAAAAGAAGGATAATTTGTGATCACCCAAAAATCCAGAATTTTTAAAAATTATTAAATGGGCTATAACTTCTAAAGTATAGCTCTGAGAGCTAAAAAAAGGATAATTTGTGATCACCCAAAAATTAAGAATTTTTAAAAATTATTAAATGGGCTATAACTTCTAAAGTATAGCTAATTTGTGATCACCCAAAAATCCAGAATTTTTAAAAATTATTAAATGGGCTATAACTTCTAAAGTATAGCTCTGAGAGCAAAAATAAGGATAATTTGTGATCACCCAAAAATCCAGAATTTCTAAAAATTATTAAATGGGCTATAACTTCTAAAATATAGCTCTGAGAGCTAAAAGAAGAATAATTTGTGATCACCCAAAAATCCAGAATTTTTAAAAATGATTAAATGGGCTATAACTATTAAAATATAGCTCTGAGAGCTAAAAGAAGGATAATTTGTGATCACCCAAAAATCCAGAATTTTTAAAAATTATTAAATGGGCTATAACTTCTAAAATATAGCTGTGAGAGCTAAAAGAAGGATAATTTGTGATCACCCAAAAATCCAGAATTTCTAAAAATTATTAAATGGGCTATAACTTCTAAAATATAGCTCTGAGAGCTAAAAGAAGGATAATTTGTGATCACCCAAAAATCCAGAATTTTTAAAAATTATTAAATGGGCTATAACTTCTAAAGTATGGCTCTGAGAGCTAAAAGAAGGATAATTTGTAATCACCCAAAAATCCAGAATTTTTAAAAATTATTAAATGGGCTATAACTTCTAAAGTATAGCTCTGAGAGCTAAAAGAAGGATAATTTGTAATCATCCAGAATTTTTAAAAATTATTAAATGGGCTATAACTTCTAAAGTATAGCTCTGAGAGCTAAAAGAAGGATAATTTGTGATCACCCAAAAATCCAGAATTTTTAAAAATTATTAAATGGGCTATAACTTTTAAAGTATAGCTCTGAGAGCTAAAAGAAGGATAATTTGTGATCACCCAAAAATTAAGAATTTTTAAAAATTATTAAATGGGCTATAATTTTTAAAGTATAGCTCTGAGAGCTAAAAGAAGGATAATTTGTGATCACCCAAAAATTAAGAATTTTTAAAAATTATTAAATGGGCTATAACTTCTAAAATATAGCTCTGAGAGCAAAAATAAGGATAATTTGTAATCACCCAAAAATCCAGAATTTTTAAAAATTATTAAATGGGCTATAACTTCTAAAGTATAGCTCTGAGAGCTAAAAGAAGGATAATTTGTGATCACCCAAAAATCCAGAATTTTTAAAAATTATTAAATGGGCTATAACTTTTAAAATATAGCTCTGAGAGCTAAAAGAAGGATAATTTGTGATCACCCAAAAATCCAGAATTTTTAAAAATTATTAAATGGGCTATAACTTCTAAAGTATAGCTCTGAGAGCTAAAAGAAGGATAATTTGTGATCACCCAAAAATCCAGAATTTGTAAAAATTATTAAATGGGCTATAACTTCTAAAGTATAGCTCTGAGAGCTAAAAGAAGGATAATTTGTGATCACCCAAAAATCCAGAATTTTTAAAAATTATTAAATGGGCTACAACTTCTAAAGTATAGCTGTGAGAGCTAAAAGAAGGATAATTTGTGATCACCCAAAAATCCAGAATTTTTAAAAATTATTAAATGGGCTATAACTTTTAAAGTATAGCTCTGAGAGCTAAAAGAAGGATAATTTGTGATCACCCAAAAATCCAGAATTTTTAAAAATTATTAAATGGGCTACAACTTCTAAAGTATAGCTCTGAGAGCTAAAAGAAGGATAATTTGTGATCACCCAAAAATCCAGAATTTTTAAAAAATTATTAAATGGGCTATAACTTTTAAAGTATAGCTCTGAGAGCTAAAAGAAGGATAATTTGTGATCACCCAAAAATCCAGAATTTTTAAAAATTATTAAATTGCCTATAACTTTTAAAATATAGCTCTGAGAGCTAAAAGAAGGATAATTTGTGATCACCCAAAAATCCAGAATTTTTAAAAATTATTAAATGGGCTATAACTTCTAAAGTATAGCTCTGAGAGCTAAAAGATGGATATTTTGTGATCACCCAAAAATTAAGAATTTTTAAAAATTATTAAATGGGCTATAACTTTTAAAGTATAGTTCTGAGAGCTAAAAGAAGGATAATTTGTGATCACCCAAAAATCCAGAATTTTTAAAAATTATTAAATGGGCTATAACTTTTAAAGTATAGCTCTGAGAGCTAAAAGAAGGATAATTTGTGATCACCCAAAAATCCAGAATTTTTAAAAATTATTAAATGGGCTACAACTTCTAAAGTATAGCTCTGAGAGCTAAAAGAAGGATAATTTGTGATCACCCAAAAATCCAGAATTTTTAAAAATTATTAAATGGGCCATAACTTTTAAAGTATAGCTCTGAGAGCTAAAAGAAGGATAATTTGTGATCACCCAAAAATCCAGAATTTTTAAAAATTATTAAATGGGCCATAACTTCTAAAGTATAACTCTGAGAGCTAAAAGAAGGATAATTTGTGATCACCCAAAAATTAAGAATTTTTAAACATTATTAAATGGGCTATAACTTCTAAAGTATAGCTCTGAGAGCTAAAAGATGAATAATTTGTGATCACCCAAAAATTAAGAATTTTTAAAAATTATTAAATGGGCTATAACTTTTAAAGTATAGTTCTGAGAGCTAAAAGAAGGATAATTTGTGATCACCCAAAAATCCAGAATTTTTAAAAATTATTAAATGGGCTATAACTTTTAAAGTATAGCTCTGAGAGCTAAAAGAAGGATAATTTGTGATCACCCAAAAATCCAGAATTTTTAAAAATTATTAAATGGGCTACAACTTCTAAAGTATAGCTCTGAGAGCTAAAAGAAGGATAATTTGTGATCACCCAAAAATCCAGAATTTTTAAAAATTATTAAATGGGCCATAACTTTTAAAGTATAGCTCTGAGAGCTAAAAGAAGGATAATTTGTGATCACCCAAAAATCCAGAATATTTAAAAATTATTAAATGGGGCTACAACTTCTAAAGTATAGCTCTGAGAGCTAAAAGAAGGATAATTTGTGATCACCCAAAAATCCAGAATTTTTAAAAATTATTAAATGGGCTATAACTTCTAAAGTATAGCTCTGAGAGCTAAAAGAAGGATAATTTGTGATCACCCAAAAATTAAGAATTTTTAAAAATTATTAAATAGGCTATAACTTCTAAAGTATAGCTCTGAGAGCTAAAAGAAGGATAATTTGTGATCATCCAGAATTTTTAAAAATTATTAAATGGGCTATAACTTCTAAAGTATAGCTCTGAGAGCTAAAAGAAGGATAATTTGTGATCACCCAAAAATCCAGAATTTTTAAAAATTATTAAATGGGCTACAACTTCTAAAGTATAGCTCTGAGAGCTAAAAGAAGGATAATTTGTGATCACCCAAAAATCCAGAATTTTTAAAAATTATTAAATGGGCTATAACTTCTAAAGTATAGCTCTGAGAGCTAAAAGAAGGATAATTTGTGATCACCCAAAAATCCAGAATTTTTAAAAATTATTAAATGGGCTATAACTTTTAAAGTATAGCTCTGAGAGCTAAAAGAAGGATAATTTGTGATCACCCAAAAATCCAGAATTTTTAAAAATTATTAAATGGGCTATAACTTCTAAAGTATGGCTCTGAGAGCTAAAAGAAGGATAATTTGTAATCACCCAAAAATCCAGAATTTTTAAAAATTATTAAATGGGCTATAACTTCTAAAGTATAGCTCTGAGAGCTAAAAGAAGGATAATTTGTAATCATCCAGAATTTTTAAAAATTATTAAATGGGCTATAACTTCTAAAGTATAGCTCTGAGAGCTAAAAGAAGGATAATTTGTGATCACCCAAAAATCCAGAATTTTTAAAAATTATTAAATGGGCTATAACTTTTAAAGTATAGCTCTGAGAGCTAAAAGAAGGATAATTTGTGATCACCCAAAAATTAAGAATTTTTAAAAATTATTAAATGGGCTATATCTTCTAAAGTATAGCTAATTTGTGATCACCCAAAAATCCAGAATTTTTAAAAATTATTAAATGGGCTATAACTTTTAAAGTATAGCTCTGAGAGCTAAAAGAAGGATAATTTGTGATCACCCAAAAATCCAGAATTTTTAAAAATTATTAAATGGGCTATAACTTCTAAAGTATAGCTCTGAGAGCTAAAAGAAGGATAATTTGTGATCACCCAAAAATCCAGAATTTTTAAAAAATTATTAAATGGGCTATAACTTTTAAAGTATAGCTCTGAGAGCTAAAAGAAGGATAATTTGTGATCACCCAAAAATCCAGAATTTTTAAAAATTATTAAATGGGCTATAACTTCTAAAGTATAGCTCTGAGAGCTAAAAGAAGGATAATTTGTGATCACCCAAAAATTAAGAATTTTTAAAAATTATTAAATGGGCTATAACTTCTAAAGTATAGCTCTGAGAGCTAAAAGAAGGATAATTTGTAATCACCCAAAAATCCAGAATTTTTAAAAATTATTAAATGGGCTATAACTTTTAAAGTATAGCTCTGAGAGCTAAAAGAAGGATAATTTGTGATCACCCAAAAATCCAGAATTTTTAAAAAATTATTAAATGGGCTATAACTTTTAAAGTATAGCTCTGAGAGCTAAAAGAAGGATAATTTGTGATCACCCAAAAATCCAGAATTTTTAAAAATTATTAAATAGCCTATAACTTCTAAAGTATAGCTCTGAGAGCTAAAAGGAGGATAATTTGTAATCACCCAAAAATCCAGAATTTTTAAAAATTATTAAATGGGCTATAACTTCTAAAGTATAGCTCTGAGATTTAAAAGAAGGATAATTTGTGATCACCCAAAAATCCAGAATTTTTAAAAATTATTAAATGGGCGATAACTTCTAAAGTATAGCTCTGAGAGCTAAAAGAAGGATAATTTGTAATCACCCAAAAATCCAGAATTTTTAAAAATTATTAAATGGGCTATAACTTCTAAAGTATAGCTCTGAGAGCTAAAAGAAGGATAATTTGTGATCACCCAAAAATCCAGAATTTTTAAAAATTATTAAATGGGCTATAAGTTCTAAAGTATAGCTCTGAGAGCTAAAAGAAGGATAATTTGTGATCACCCAAAAATCCAGAATTTTTAAAAAATTATTAAATGGGCTATAACTTTTAAAGTATAGCTCTGAGAGCTAACAGAAGGATAATTTGTGATCACCCAAAAATCCAGAATTTTTAAAAATTATTAAATGGGCTATAACTTCTAAAGTATAGCTCTGAGAGCTAAAAGAAGGATAATTTGTGATCACCCAAAAATTAAGAATTTTTAAAAATTATTAAAGGGGCTATAACTTCTAAAGTATAGCTAATTTGTGATCATCCAAAAATCCAGAATTTTTAAAAATTATTAAATGGGCTATAACTTCTAAAATATAGCTCTGAGACCAAAAATAAGGATAATTTGTGATCACCCAAAAATCCAGAATTTCTAAAAATTATTAAATGGGCTATAACTTCTAAAGTATAGCTCTGAGAGCTAAAAGAAGGATAATTTGTGATCACCCAAAAATTAAGAATTTTTAAAAATTATTAAATGGGCTATAACTTCTAAAGTATAGCTCTGAGAGCTAAAAGAAGGATAATTTGTAATCACCCAAAAATCCAGAATTTTTAAAAATTATTAAATGGGCTATAACTTCTAAAGTATAGCTCTGAGAGCTAAAAGAAGGATAATTTGTGATCACCCAAAAATACAGAATTTTTAAAAATTATTAAATGGGCTATAACTTCTAAAGTATAGCTCTGAGAGCTAAAAGAAAGATAATTTGTAATCACCCAAAAATCCAGAATTTTTAAAAATTATTAAATGGGCTATAACTTCTAAAGTATAGCTCTGAGAGCTAAAAGAAGGATAATTTGTGATCACCCAAAAATTAAGAATTTTTAAAAATTATTAAATGGGCTATAACTTCTAAAGTATAGCTCTGAGAGCTAAAAGAAGGATAATTTGTAATCACCCAAAAATCCAGAATTTTTAAAAATTATTAAATGGGCTATAACTTCTAAAGTATAGCTCTGAGAGCTAAAAGAAGGATGATTTGTGATCACCCAAAAATCCAGAATTTTTAAAAAATTATTAAATGGGCTATAACTTTTAAAGTATAGCTCTGAGAGCTAAAAGAAGGATAATTTGTAATCACCCAAAAATCCAGAATTTTTAAAAATTATTAAATGGGCTATAACTTCTAAAGTATAGCTCTGAGAGCTAAAAGAAGGATAATTTGTGATCACCCAAAAATTAAGAATTTTTAATAATTATTAAATGGGCTATAACTTCTAAAGTATAGCTCTGAGAGCTAAAAGAAGGATAATTTGTAATCACCCAAAAATCCAGAATTTTTAAAAATTATTAAATGGGCTATAACTTCTAAAGTATATCTCTGAGAGCTAAAAGAAGGATAATTTGTGATCACCCAAAAATTAAGAATTTTTAAAAATTATTAAATGGGCTATAACTTCTAAAGTATAGCTCTGAGAGCTAAAAGAAAGATAATTTGTAATCACCCAAAAATCCAGAATTTTTAAAAATTATTAAATGGGCTATAACTTCTAAAGTATATCTCTGAGAGCTAAAAGGAGGATAATTTGTAATCACCCAAAAATTAAGAATTTTTAAAAATTATTAAATGGGCTATAACTTCTAAAGTATAGCTAATTTGTAATCACCCAAAAATCCAGAATTTTTAAAAATTATTAAATGGGCTATAACTTCTAAAGTATAGCTCTGAGAGCTAAAAGAAGGATAATTTGTGATCACCCAAAAATCCAGAATTTTTAAAAATTATTAAATGGGCGATAACTTCTAAAGTATAGCTCTGAGAGCTAAAAGAAGGATAATTTGTGATCACCCAAAAATCCAGAATTTTTAAAAATTATTAAATGGGCTATAACTTCTAAAGTATAGCTCTGAGAGCTAAAAGAAGGATAATTTGTAATCACCCAAAAATCCAGAATTTTTAAAAATTATTAAATGGGCTATAACTTCTAAAGTATAGCTCTGAGAGCTAAAAGAAGGATAATTTGTAATCACCCAAAAATCCAGAATTTTTAAAAATTATTAAATGGGCTATACTTCTAAAGTATAGCTCTGAGAGCTAAAAGAAGGATAATTTGTGATCACCCAAAAATCCAGAATTTTTAAAAAATTATTAAATGGGCTATAACTTTTAAAGTATAGCTCTGAGAGCTAAAAGAAGGATAATTTGTGATCACCCAAAAATCCAGAATTTTTAAAAATTATTAAATGGGCTATAACTTCTAAAGTATAGCTCTGAGAGCTAAAAGGAGGATAATTTGTAATCACCCAAAAATTAAGAATTTTTAAAAATTATTAAATGGGCTATAACTTCTAAAGTATAGCTAATTTGTAATCACCCAAAAATCCAGAATTTATAAAAATTATTAAATGGGCTATAACTTCTAAAGTATAGCTCTGAGAGCTAAAAGAAGGATAATTTGTGATCACCCAAAAATCCAGAATTTTTAAAAATTATTAAATGGGCTATAACTTCTAAAGTATAGCTCTGAGAGCTAAAAGAAGGATAATTTGTGATCACCCAAAAATACAGAATTTTTAAAAATTATTAAATGGGCTATAACTTCTAAAGTATAGCTCTGAGAGCTAAAAGAAGGATAATTTGTAATCACCCAAAAATCCAGAATTTTTAAAAATTATTAAATGGGCTATAACTTCTAAAGTATAGCTCTGAGAGCTAAAAGAAGGATAATTTGTGATCACCCAAAAATTAAGAATTTTTAAAAATTATTAAATGGGCTATAACTTCTAAAGTATAGCTCTGAGAGCTAAAAGAAGGATAATTTGTAATCACCCAAAAATCCAGAATTTTTAAAAATTATTAAATGGGCTATAACTTCTAAAGTATAGCTCTGAGAGCTAAAAGAAGGATAATTTGTGATCACCCAAAAATCCAGAATTTTTAAAAAATTATTAAATGGGCTATAACTTTTAAAGTATAGCTCTGAGAGCTAAAAGAAGGATAATTTGTAATCACCCAAAAATCCAGAATTTTTAAAAATTATTAAATGGGCTATAACTTCTAAAGTATAGCTCTGAGAGCTAAAAGAAGGATAATTTGTGATCACCCAAAAATTAAGAATTTTTAATAATTATTAAATGGGCTATAACTTCTAAAGTATAGCTCTGAGAGCTAAAAGAAGGATAATTTGTAATCACCCAAAAATCCAGAATTTTTAAAAATTATTAAATGGGCTATAACTTCTAAAGTATATCTCTGAGAGCTAAAAGAAGGATAATTTGTGATCACCCAAAAATTAAGAATTTTTAAAAATTATTAAATGGGCTATAACTTCTAAAGTATAGCTCTGAGAGCTAAAAGAAGGATAATTTGTAATCACCCAAAAATCCAGAATTTTTAAAAATTATTAAATGGGCTATAACTTCTAAAGTATATCTCTGAGAGCTAAAAGGAAGATAATTTGTAATCACCCAAAAATTAAGAATTTTTAAAAATTATTAAATGGGCTATAACTTCTAAAGTATAGCTAATTTGTAATCACCCAAAAATCCAGAATTTTTAAAAATTATTAAATGGGCTATAACTTCTAAAGTATAGCTCTGAGAGCTAAAAGAAGGATAATTTGTGATCACCCAAAAATCCAGAATTTTTAAAAATTATTAAATGGGCGATAACTTCTAAAGTATAGCTAACAGAAGGATAATTTGTGATCACCCAAAAATTAAGAATTTTTAAAAATTATTAAATGGGCTATAACTTCTAAAGTATAGCTCTGAGAGCTAAAAGAAGGATAATTTGTGATCACCCAAAAATCCAGAATTTTTAAAAATTATTAAATGGGCTATAACTTCTAAAGTATAGCTCTGAGAGCTAAAAGAAGGATAATTTGTAATCACCCAAAAATCCAGAATTTTTAAAAATTATTAAATGGGCTATAACTTCTAAAGTATAGCTCTGAGAGCTAAAAGAAGGATAATTTGTAATCACCCAAAAATCCAGAATTTTTAAAAATTATTAAATGGGCTATAACTTCTAAAGTATAGCTCTGAGAGCTAAAAGAAGGATAATTTGTGATCACCCAAAAATCCAGAATTTTTAAAAAATTATTAAATGGGCTATAACTTTTAAAGTATAGCTCTGAGAGCTAAAAGAAGGATAATTTGTGATCACCCAAAAATCCAGAATTTTTAAAAATTATTAAATGGGCTATAACTTCTAAAGTATAGCTCTGAGAGCTAAAAGGAGGATAATTTGTAATCACCCAAAAATTAAGAATTTTTAAAAATTATTAAATGGGCTATAACTTCTAAAGTATAGCTAATTTGTAATCACCCAAAAATCCAGAATTTATAAAAATTATTAAATGGGCTATAACTTCTAAAGTATAGCTCTGAGAGCTAAAAGAAGGATAATTTGTAATCACCCAAAAATCCAGAATTTTTAAAAATTATTAAATGGGCTATAACTTCTAAAGTATAGCTCTGAGAGCTAAAAGAAGGATAATTTGTGATCACCCAAAAATCCAGAATTTTTAAAAATTATTAAATGGGCTATAACTTCTAAAGTATAGCTCTGAGAGCTAAAAGAAGGATAATTTGTAATCACCCAAAAATCCAGAATTTTTAAAAATTATTAAATGGGCTATAACTTCTAAAGTATAGCTCTGAGAGCTAAAAGAAGGATAATTTGTAATCACCCAAAAATCCAGAATTTTTAAAAATTATTAAATGGGCTATAACTTCTAAAGTATAGCTCTGAGAGCTAAAAGAAGGATAATTTGTGATCACCCAAAAATTAAGAATTTTTAAAAATTATTAAATGGGCTATAACTTCTAAAGTATAGCTCTGAGAGCTAAAAGAAGGATAATTTGTGATCACCCAAAAATCCAGAATTTTTAAAAATTATTAAATGGGCTATAACTTCTAAAGTATAGCTCTGAGAGCTAAAAGAAGGATAATTTGTGATCACCCAAAAATCCAGAATTTTTAAAAATTATTAAATGGGCTATAACTTCTAAAGTATAGCTCTGAGAGCTAAAAGAAGGATAATTTGTGATCACCCAAAAATCCAGAATTTTTAAAAAATTATTAAATGGGCTATAACTTTTAAAGTATAGCTCTGAGAGCTAAAAGAAGGATAATTTGTGATCACCCAAAAATCCAGAAATTTTAAAAATTATTAAATGGGCTATAACTTCTAAAGTATAGCTCTGAGAGCTAAAAGAAGGATAATTTGTGATCACCCAAAAATTAAGAATTTTTAAAAATTATTAAATGGGCTATAACTTCTAAAGTATAGCTCTGAGAGCTAAAAGGAGGATAATTTGTAATCACCCAAAAATTAAGAATTTTTAAAAATTATTAAATGGGCTATAACTTCTAAAGTATAGCTAATTTGTAATCACCCAAAAATCCAGAATTTTTAAAAATTATTAAATGGGCTATAACTTCTAAAGTATAGCTCTGAGATTTAAAAGAAGGATAATTTGTAATCACCCAAAAATCCAGAATTTTTAAAAATTATTAAATGGGCTATAACTTCTAAAGTATAGCTCTGAGAGCTAAAAGAAGGATAATTTGTGATCACCCAAAAATACAGAATTTTTAAAAATTATTAAATGGGCTATAACTTCTAAAGTATAGCTCTGAGAGCTAAAAGAAGGATAATTTGTAATCACCCAAAAATCCAGAATTTTTAAAAATTATTAAATGGGCGATAACTTCTAAAGTATAGCTCTGAGAGCTAAAAGAAGGATAATTTGTGATCACCCAAAAATTAAGAATTTTTAAAAATTATTAAATGGGCTATAACTTCTAAAGTATAGCTCTGAGAGCTAAAAGGAGGATAATTTGTAATCACCCAAAAATTAAGAATTTTCAAAAATTATTAAATGGGCTACAACTTCTAAAGTATAGCTCTGAGAGCTAAAAGAAGGATAATTTGTAATCACCCAAAAATCCAGAATTTTTAAAAATTATTAAATGGGCTATAACTTCTAAAGTATAGCTCTGAGAGCTAAAAGAAGGATAATTTGTACTCACCCAAAAATCCAGAATTTTTAATAATTATTAAATGGGCTATAACTTCTAAAGTATAGCTCTGAGAGCTAAAAGAAGGATAATTTGTGATCACCCAAAAATTAAGAATTTTTAAAAATTATTAAATGGGCTATAACTTCTAAAGTATAGCTCTGAGAGCTAAAAGAAGGATAATTTGTAATCACCCAAAAATCCAGAATTTTTAAAAATTATTAAATGGGCTATAACTTTTAAAGTATAGCTCTGAGAGCTAAAAGAAGGATAATTTGTGTTCACCCAAAAATTAAGAATTTTTAAAAATTATTAAATGGGCTATAACTTCTAAAGTATAGCTCTGAGAGCTAAAAGAAGGATAATTTGTAATCATCCAGAAGTTTTAAAAATTATTAAATGGGCTATAACTTCTAAAGTATAGCTCTGAGAGCTAAAAGAAGGATAATTTGTGATCACCCAAAAATTCAGAATTTTTAAAAATTATTAAATGGGCTATAACTTCTAAAGTATAGCTCTGAGAGCTAAAAGAAGGATAATTTGTGATCACCCAAAAATTAAGAATTTTTAAAAATTATTAAATGGGCTATAACTATTAAAATATAGCTCTGAGAGCTAAAAGAAGGATAATTTGTGATCATCCAAAAATTAAGAATTTTTAATAATTATTAAATGGGCTATAACTTTTAAAGTATAGCTCTGAGAGCTAAAAGAAGGATAATTTGTGATCACCCAAAAATCCAGAATTTTTAAAAATTATTAAATGGGCTATAACTTCTAAAGTATAGCTCTGAGAGCTAAAAGGAGGATAATTTATAATCACCCAAAAATCGAGAATTTTTAAAAATTATTAAATGGGCTATAACTTCTAAAGTATAGCTCTGAGAGCTAAAAGATGGATAATTTGTAATCACCCAAAAATTCAGAACTTTTAAAAATTATTAAATGGGCTATAACTTCTAAAGTATAGCTCTGAGAGCTAAAAGAAGGATAATTTGTGATTACCCAAAAATTAAGAATTTTTAAAAATTATTAAATGGGCTATAACTTCTAAAGTATAGCTCTGAGAGCTAAAAGAAGGATAATTTGTGATCACCCAAAAATCCAGAATTTTTAAAAATTATTAAATGGGCTATAACTTTTAAAGTATAGCTCTGAGAGCTAAAAGAAGGATAATTTGTGATCACCCAAAAATTAAGAATTTTTAAAAATTATTAAATGGGCTATAACTTTTAAAGTATAGCTCTGAGAGCTAAAAGAAGGATAATTTGTGATCACCCAAAAATCCAGAATTTTTAAAAATTATTAAATGGGCTATAACTTCTAAAGTATAGCTCTGAGAGCTAAAAGGAGGATAATTTGTAATCACCCAAAAATCCAGAATTTTTAAAAATTATTAAATGGGCTATAACTTCTAAAGTATAGCTCTGAGAGCTAAAAGAAGGATAATTTGTACTCACCCAAAAATCCAGAATTTTTAATAATTATTAAATGGGCTATAACTTCTAAAGTATAGCTCTGAGAGCTAAAAGAAGGATAATTTGTAATCACCCAAAAATCCAGAATTTTTAAAAATTATTAAATGGGCTATAACTTCTAAAGTATAGCTCTGAGAGCTAAAAGAAGGATAATTTGTGATCATCCAAAAATTACGAATTTTTAATAATTATTAAATGGGCTATAACTTCTAAAGTATAGCTCTGAGAGCTAAAAGAAGGATAATTTGTAATCACCCAAAAATCCAGAATTTTTAAAAATTATTAAATGGGCTATAACTTTTAAAGTATAGCTCTGAGAGCTAAAAGAAGGATAATTTGTGATCACTCAAAAATCCAGAATTTTTAAAAATTATTAAATGGGCTATAACTTCTAAAGTATAGCTCTGAGAGCTAAAAGGAGGATAATTTGTAATCACCCAAAAATCCAGAATTTTTAAAAATTATTAAATGGGCTATAACTTCTAAAGTATAGCTCTGAGAGCTAAAAGAAAGATAATTTGTGATCACCCAAAAATTAAGAATTTTTAAAAATTATTAAATGGGCTATAACTATTAAAATATAGCTCTGAGAGCTAAAAGAAGGATAATTTGTGATCACCCAAAAATTAAGAATTTTTAATAATTATTAAATGGGCTATAACTTCTAAAGTATAGCTCTGAGAGCTAAAAGAAGGATAATTTGTAATCACCCAAAAATCCAGAATTTTTAAAAATTATTAAATGGGATATAACTTCTAAAGTAAAGCTCTGAGAGCTAAAAGAAGGATAATTTGTAATCACCCAAAAATCCAGAATTTTTAATAATTATTAAATGGGCTATAACTTCTAAAGTATAGCTCTGAGAGCTAAAAGAAGGATAATTTGTGATCACCCAAAAATTAAGAATTTTTAAAAATTATTAAATGGGCTATAACTTCTAAAGTATAGCTCTGAGAGCTAAAAGAAGGATAATTTGTGATCACCCAAAAATCCAGAATTTTTAAAAATTATTAAATGGGCTATAACTTTTAAAGTATAGCTCTGAGAGCTAAAAGAAGGATAATTTGTGATCACCCAAAAATCCAGAATTTTTAAAAATTATTAAATGGGCTATAACTATTAAAATATAGCTCTGAGAGCTAAAAGAAGGATAATTTGTGATCACCCAAAAATCCAGAATTTTTAAAAATTATTAAATGGGCTATAACTTCTAAAATATAGCTGTGAGAGCTAAAATAAGGATAATTTGTGATCACCCAAAAATCCAGAATTTTTAAAAATTTTTAATTGGGCTATAACTTTTAAAATATAGCTCTGAGAGCTAAAAGAAGGATAATTTGTGATCACCCAAAAATCCAGAATTTTTAAAAATTATTAAATGGGCTATAACTTCTAAAGTATAGCTCTGAGAGCTAAAAGAAGGATAATTTGTGATCACCCAAAAATCCAGAATTTTTAAAAATTATTAAATGGGCTACAACTTCTAAAGTAAAGCCCTGAGAGCTAAAAGAAGGATAATTTGTGATCACCCAAAAATCCAGAATTTTTAAAAATTATTAAATGGGCCATAACTTCTAAAGTATAGCTCTGAGAGCTAAAAGAAGGATAATTTGTGATCACCCAAAAATCCAGAATTTTTAAAAATTATTAAATGGGCTATAACTTCTAAAGTATAGCTCTGAGAGCTAAAAGAAGGATAATTTGTAATCACCCAAAAATTCAGAATTTTTAAAAATTATTAAATGGGCTATAACTTCTAAAGTATAGCTCTGAGAGCTAAAAGAAGGATAATTTGTGATCACCCAAAAATTAAGAATTTTTAAAAATTATTAAATGGGCTATAACTATTAAAATATAGCTCTGAGAGCTAAAAGAAGGATAATTTGTGATCACCCAAAAATCCAGAATTTTTAAAAATTATTAAATGGGCTATAACTTCTAAAATATAGCTGTGAGAGCTAAAATAAGGATAATTTGTGATCACCCAAAAATCCAGAATTTTTAAAAATTTTTAATTGGGCTATAACTTTTAAAATATAGCTCTGAGAGCTAAAAGAAGGATAATTTGTGATCACCCAAAAATCCAGAATTTTTAAAAATTATTAAATGGGCTATAACTTCTAAAGTATAGCTCTGAGAGCTAAAAGAAGGATAATTTGTGATCACCCAAAAATCCAGAATATTTAAAAATTATTAAATGGGCTACAACTTCTAAAGTAAAGCCCTGAGAGCTAAAAGAAGGATAATTTGTGATCACCCAAAAATCCAGAATTTTTAAAAATTATTAAATGGGCCATAACTTCTAAGTATAGCTCTGAGAGCTAAAAGAAGGATAATTTGTGATCACCCAAAAATCCAGAATTTTTAAAAATTATTAAATGGGCTATAACTTCTAAAGTATAGCTCTGAGAGCTAAAAGAAGGATAATTTGTAATCACCCAAAAATTCAGAATTTTTAAAAATTATTAAATGGGCTATAACTTCTAAAGTATAGCTCTGAGAGCTAAAAGAAGGATAATTTGTGATCACCCAAAAATTAAGAATTTTTAAAAATTATTAAATGGGCTATAACTATTAAAAATAGCTCTGAGAGCTAAAAGAAGGATAATTTGTGATCATCCAAAAATTAAGAATTTTTAATAATTATTAAATGGGCTATAACTTTTAAAGTATAGCTCTGAGAGCTAAAAGAAGGATAATTTGTGATCACCCAAAAATCCAGAATTTTTAAAAATTATTAAATGGGCTATAACTTCTAAAGTATAGCTCTGAGAGCTAAAAGGAGGATAATTTATAATCACCCAAAAATCGAGAATTTTTAAAAATTATTAAATGGGCTATAACTTCTAAAGTATAGCTCTGAGAGCTAAAAGATGGATAATTTGTAATCACCCAAAAATTCAGAACTTTTAAAAATTATTAAATGGGCTATAACTTCTAAAGTATAGCTCTGAGAGCTAAAAGAAGGATAATTTGTGATCACCCAAAAATTAAGAATTTTTAAAAATTATTAAATGGGCTATAACTTCTAAAGTATAGCTCTGAGAGCTAAAAGAAGGATAATTTGTGATCACCCAAAAATCCAGAATTTTGAAAAATTATTAAATGGGCTATAACTTTTAAAGTATAGCTCTGAGAGCTAAAAGAAGGATAATTTGTGATCACCCAAAAATTAAGAATTTTTAAAAATTATTAAATGGGCTATAACTTCTAAAGTATAGCTCTGAGAGCTAAAAGAAGGATAATTTGTAATCACCCAAAAATCCAGAATTTTTAAAAATTATTAAATGGGCTATAACTTCTAAAGTATAGCTCTGAGAGCTAAAAGAAGGATAATTTGTAATCACCCAAAAATCCAGAATTTTTAATAATTATTAAATGGGCTATAACTTCTAAAGTATAGCTCTGAGAGCTAAAAGAAGGATAATTTGTAATCACCCAAAAATCCAGAATTTTTAAAAATTATTAAATGGGATATAACTTCTAAAGTATAGCTCTGAGAGCTAAAAGAAGGATAATTTGTAATCACCCAAAAATCCAGAATTTTTAATAATTATTAAATGGGCTATAACTTCTAAAGTATAGCTCTGAGAGCTAAAAGAAGGATAATTTGTGATCACCCAAAAATTAAGAATTTTTAAAAATTATTAAATGGGCTATAACTTCTAAAGTATAGCTCTGAGAGCTAAAAGAAGGATAATTTGTGATCACCCAAAAATCCAGAATTTTTAAAAATTATTAAATGGGCTATAACTTTTAAAGTATAGCTCTGAGAGCTAAAAGAAGGATAATTTGTGATCACCCAAAAATCCAGAATTTTTAAAAATTATTAAATGGGCTATAACTATTAAAATATAGCTCTGAGAGCTAAAAGAAGGATAATTTGTGATCACCCAAAAATCCAGAATTTTTAAAAATTATTAAATGGGCTATAACTTCTAAAGTATAGCTGTGAGAGCTAAAATAAGGATAATTTGTGATCACCCAAAAATCCAGAATTTTTAAAAATTTTTAATTGGGCTATAACTTTTAAAATATAGCTCTGAGAGCTAAAAGAAGGATAATTTGTGATCACCCAAAAATCCAGAATTTTTAAAAATTATTAAATGGGCTATAACTTCTAAAGTATAGCTCTGAGAGCTAAAAGAAGGATAATTTGTGATCACCCAAAAATCCAGAATTTTTAAAAATTATTAAATGGGCTACAACTTCTAAAGTAAAGCCCTGAGAGCTAAAAAAAGGATAATTTGTGATCACCCAAAAATCCAGAATTTTTAAAAATTATTAAATGGGCCATAACTTTTAAAGTATAGCTCTGAGAGCTAAAAGAAGGATAATTTGTGATCACCCAAAAATCCAGAATTTTTAAAAATTATTAAATGGGCTATAACTTCTAAAGTATAGCTCTGAGAGCTAAAAGGAGGATAATTTGTAATCACACAAAAATTAAGAATTTTTAAAAATTATTAAATGGGCTATAACTTCTAAAGTATAGCTAATTTGTAATCACCCAAAAATCCAGAATTTTTAAAAATTATTAAATGGGCTATAACTTCTAAAGTATAGCTCTGAGAGCTAAAAGAAGGATAATTTGTGATCACCCAAAAATCCAGAATTTTTAAAAATTATTAAATGGGCGATAACTTCTAAAGTATAGCTCTGAGAGCTAAAAGAAGGATAATTTGTAATCACCCAAAAATCCAGAATTTTTAAAAATTATTAAATGGGCTATAACTTCTAAAGTATAGCTCTGAGAGCTAAAAGAAGGATAATTTGTAATCACCCAAAAATCCATAATTTTTAAAAATTATTAAATGGGCTATAACTTCTAAAGTATAGCTCTGAGAGCTAAAAGAAGGATAATTTGTAATCACCCAAAAATCCAGAATTTTTAAAAATTATTAAATGGGCTATAACTTCAAAAGTATAGCTCTGAGAGCTAAAAGAAGGATAATTTGTACTCACCCAAAAATCCAGAATTTTTAATAATTATTAAATGGGCTATAACTTCTAAAGTATAGCTCTGAGAGCTAAAAGAAGGATAATTTGTAATCACCCAAAAATCCAGAATTTTTAAAAATTATTAAATGGGCTATAACTTCTAAAGTATAGCTCTGAGAGCTAAAAGAAGGATAATTTGTGATCATCCAAAAATTACGAATTTTTAATAATTATTAAATGGGCTATAACTTCTAAAGTATAGCTCTGAGAGCTAAAAGAAGGATAATTTGTAATCACCCAAAAATCCAGAATTTTTAAAAATTATTAAATGGGCTATAACTTCTAAAGTATAGCTCTGAGAGCTAATAGGAGGATAATTTGTAATCACCCAAAAATCCAGAATTTTTAAAAATTATTAAATGGGCTATAACTTCTAAAGTATAGCTCTGAGAGCTAAAAGAAAGATAATTTGTGATCACCCAAAAATTAAGAATTTTTAAAAATTATTAAATGGGCTATAACTATTAAAATATAGCTCTGAGAGCTAAAAGAAGGATAATTTGTGATCACCCAAAAATTAAGAATTTTTAATAATTATTAAATGGGCTATAACTTTTAAAGTATAGCTCTGAGAGCTAAAAGAAGGATAATTTGTGATCACCCAAAAATCCAGAATTTTTAAAAATTATTAAATGGGCTATAACTTCTAAAGTATAGCTCTGAGAGCTAAAAGGAGGATAATTTGTAATCACCCAAAAATCCAGAATTTTTAAAAATTATTAAATGGGCTATAACTTCTAAAGTATAGCTCTGAGAGCTAAAAGAAGGATAATTTGTAATCACCCAAAAATTCAGAATTTTTAAAAATTATTAAATGGGCTATAACTTCTAAAGTATAGCTCTGAGAGCTAAAAGAAGGATAATTTGTGATATAACTTTTAAAGTATAGCTCTGAGAGCTAAAAGAAGGATGTAATCACCCAAAAATCCAGAATTTTTAAAAATTATTAAATGGGCTATAACTTCTAAAGTATAGCTCTGAGAGCTAAAAGAAGGATAATTTGTACTCACCCAAAAATCCAGAATTTTTAATAATTATTAAATGGGCTATAACTTCTAAAGTATAGCTCAGAGAGCTAAAAGAAGGATAATTTGTGATCACCCAAAAATCCAGAATTTTTAATAATTATTAAATGGGCTATAACTTCTAAAGTATAGCTCTGAGAGCTAAAAGAAGGATAATTTGTAATCACCCAAAAATCCAGAATTTTTAAAAATTATTAAATGGGCTATAACTTCTAAAGTATAGCTCTGAGAGCTAAAAGAAGGATAATTTGTAATCACCCAAAAATCCAGAATTTTTAATAATTATTAAATGGGCTATAACTTCTAAAGTATAGCTCTGAGAGCTAAAAGAAGGATAATTTGTGATCACCCAAAAATTAAGAATTTTTAAAAATTATATAATTAATTAATTATATATATATAATTATATTATTATAGCTCTGAGAGCTAAAAGAAGGATAATTTGTGATCACCCAAAAATCGAGAATTTTTAAAAATTATTAAATGGGCTATAACTTTTAAAGTATAGCTCTGAGAGCTAAAAGAAGGATAATTTGTGATCACCCAAAAATTAAGAATTTTTAAAAATTATTAAATGGGCTATAACTTCTAAAGTATAGCTCTGAGAGCTAAAAGAAGGATAATTTGTAATCACCCAAAAATCCAGAATTTTTAAAAATTATTAAATGGGCTATAACTTCTAAAGTATAGCTCTGAGAGCTAAAAGAAGGATAATTTGTAATCACCCAAAAATCCAGAATTTTTAATAATTATTAAATGGGCTATAACTTCTAAAGTATAGCTCTGAGAGCTAAAAGAAGGATAATTTGTAATCACCCAAAAATTCAGAATTTTTAAAAATTATTAAATGGGCTATAACTTCTAAAGTATAGCTCTGAGAGCTAAAAGAAGGATAATTTGTAATCACCCAAAAATCCAGAATTTTTAATAATTATTAAATGGGCTATAACTTCTAAAGTATAGCTCTGAGAGCTAAAAGAAGGATAATTTGTGATCACCCAAAAATTAAGAATTTTTAAAAATTATTAAATGGGCTATAACTTCTAAAGTATAGCTCTGAGAGCTAAAAGAAGGATAATTTGTGATCACCCAAAAATCCAGAATTTTTAAAAATTATTAAATGGGCTATAACTTTTAAAGTATAGCTCTGAGAGCTAAAAGAAGGATAATTTGTGATCACCCAAAAATCCAGAATTTTTAAAAATTATTAAATGGGCTATAACTATTAAAATATAGCTCTGAGAGCTAAAAGAAGGATAATTTGTGATCACCCAAAAATCCAGAATTTTTAAAAATTATTAAATGGGCTATAACTTCTAAAATATAGCTGTGAGAGCTAAAATAAGGATAATTTGCGATCACCCAAAAATCCAGAATTTTTAAAAATTTTTAATTGGGCTATAACTTTTAAAGTACAGCTCTGAGAGCTAAAAGAAGGATAATTTGTGATCACCCAAAAATCCAGAATTTTTAAAAATTATTAAATGGGCTATAACTATTAAAATATAGCTCTGAGAGCTAAAAGAAGGATAATTTGTAATCACTCAAAAATCCAGAATTTTTAATAATTATTAAATGGGCTATAACTTCTAAAGTATAGCTCTGAGAGCTAAAAGAAGGATAATTTGTAATCACCCAAAAATCCAGAATTTTTAAAAATTATTAAATGGGCTATAACTTCTAAAGTATAGCTCTGAGAGCTAAAAGAAGGATAATTTGTAATCACCCAAAAATCCAGAATTTTTAATAATTATTAAATGGGCTATAACTTCTAAAGTATAGCTCTGAGAGCTAAAAGAAGGATAATTTGTGATCACCCAAAAATCCAGAATTTTTAAAAATTATTAAATGGGCTACAACTTCTAAAGTAAAGCCCTGAGAGCTAAAAGAAGGATAATTTGTGATCACCCAAAAATCCAGAATTTTTAAAAATTATTAAATGGGCCATAACTTCTAAAGTATAGCTCTGAGAGCTAAAAGAAGGATAATTTGTGATCACCCAAAAATCCAGAATTTTTAAAAATTATTAAATGGGCTATAACTTCTAAAGTATAGCTCTGAGAGCTAAAAGAAGGATAATTTGTGATCACCCAAAAATCCAGAATTTTTAAAAAATTATTAAATGGGCTATAACTTTTAAAGTATAGCTCTGAGAGCTAAAAGAAGGATAATTTGTGATCACCCAAAAATCCAGAATTTTTAAAAAATTATTAAATGGGCTATAACTTTTAAAGTATAGCTCTGAGAGCTAAAAGGAGGATAATTTGTAATCACACAAAAATTAAGAATTTTTAAAAATTATTAAATGGGCTATAACTTCTAAAGTATAGCTAATTTGTAATCACCCAAAAATCCAGAATTTTTAAAAATTATTAAATGGGCTATAACTTCTAAAGTATAGCTCTGAGAGCTAAAAGAAGGATAATTTGTGATCACCCAAAAATCCAGAATTTTTAAAAATTATTAAATGGGCGATAACTTCTAAAGTATAGCTCTGAGAGCTAAAAGGAGGATAATTTGTAATCACCCAAAAATCCAGAATTTTTAAAAATTATTAAATGGGCTATAACTTCTAAAGTATAGCTCTGAGAGCTAAAAGAAGGATAATTTGTAATCACCCAAAAATTCAGAATTTTTAAAAATTATTAAATGGGCTATAACTTCTAAAGTATAGCTCTGAGAGCTAAAAGAAGGATAATTTGTGATCACCCAAAAATTAAGAATTTTTAAAAATTATTAAATGGGCTATAACTATTAAAATATAGCTCTGAGAGCTAAAAGAAGGATAATTTGTGATCATCCAAAAATTAAGAATTTTTAATAATTATTAAATGGGCTATAACTTTTAAAGTATAGCTCTGAGAGCTAAAAGAAGGATAATTTGTGATCACCCAAAAATCCAGAATTTTTAAAAATTATTAAATGGGCTATAACTTCTAAAGTATAGCTCTGAGAGCTAAAAGGAGGATAATTTATAATCACCCAAAAATCGAGAATTTTTAAAAATTATTAAATGGGCTATAACTTCTAAAGTATAGCTCTGAGAGCTAAAAGAAGGATAATTTGTAATCACCCAAAAATTCAGAACTTTTAAAAATTATTAAATGGGCTATAACTTCTAAAGTATAGCTCTGAGAGCTAAAAGAAGGATAATTTGTGATCACCCAAAAATTAAGAATTTTTAAAAATTATTAAATTGGCTATAACTTCTAAAGTATAGCTCTGAGAGCTAAAAGAAGGATAATTTGTGATCACCCAAAAATCCAGAATTTTTTAAAATTATTAAATGGGCTATAACTTTTAAAGTATAGCTCTGAGAGCTAAAAGAAGGATAATTTGTGATCACCCAAAAATTAAGAATTTTTAAAAATTATTAAATGGGCTATAACTTCTAAAGTATAGCTCTGAGAGCTAAAAGAAGGATAATTTGTAATCACCCAAAAATCCAGAATTTTTAAAAATTATTAAATGGGCTATAACTTCTAAAGTATAGCTCTGAGAGCTAAAAGAAGGATAATTTGTAATCACCAAAAAATCCAGAATTTTTAATAATTATTAAATGGGCTATAACTTCTAAAGTATAGCTCTGAGAGCTAAAAGAAGGATAATTTGTAATCACCCAAAAATCCAGAATTTTTAAAAATTATTAAATGGGCTATAACTGCTAAAGTATAGCTCTGAGAGCTAAAAGAAGGATAATTTGTAATCACCCAAAAATCCAGAATTTTTAATAATTATTAAATGGGCTATAATTTCTAAAGTAAAGCTCTGAGAGCTAAAAGAAGGATAATTTGTGATCACCCAAAAATTAAGAATTTTTAAAAATTATTAAATGGGCTATAACTTCTAAAGTATAGCTCTGAGAGCTAAAAGAAGGATAATTTGTGATCACCCAAAAATCCAGAATTTTTAAAAATTATTAAATGGGCTATAACTTTTAAAGTATAGCTCTGAGAGCTAAAAGAAGGATAATTTGTGATCACCCAAAAATCCAGAATTTTTAAAAATTATTAAATGGGCTATAACTATTAAAATATAGCTCTGAGAGCTAAAAGAAGGATAATTTGTGATCACCCAAAAATCCAGAATTTTTAAAAATTATTAAATGGGCTATAACTTCTAAAATATAGCTGTGAGAGCTAAAATAAGGATAATTTGTGATCACCCAAAAATCCAGAATTTTTAAAAATTTTTAATTGGGCTATAACTTTTAAAATATAGCTCTGAGAGCTAAAAGAAGGATAATTTGTGATCACCCAAAAATCCAGAATTTTTAAAAATTATTAAATGGGCTATAACTTCTAAAATATAGCTGTGAGAGCTAAAATAAGGATAATTTGTGATCACCCAAAAATCCAGAATTTTTAAAAATTTTTAATTGGGCTATAACTTTTAAAATATAGCTCTGAGAGCTAAAAGAAGGATAATTTGTGATCACCCAAAAATCCAGAATTTTTAAAAATTATTAAATGGGCTATAACTTCTAAAGTATAGCTCTGAGAGCTAAAAGAAGGATAATTTGTGATCACCCAAAAATCCAGAATTTTTAAAAATTATTAAATGGGCTACAACTTCTAAAGTAAAGCCCTGAGAGCTAAAAGAAGGATAATTTGTGATCACCCAAAAATCCAGAATTTTTAAAAATTATTAAATGGGCCATAACTTCTAAAGTATAGCTCTGAGAGCTAAAAGAAGGATAATTTGTGATCACCCAAAAATCCAGAATTTTAAAAATTATTAAATGGGCTATAACTTTTAAAGTATAGCTCTGAGAGCTAAAAGAAGGGTAATTTGTGATCACCCAAAAATCCAGAATGTTTAAAAATTATTAAATGGGCTATAACTTTTAAAGTATAGCTCTGAGAGCTAATAGAAGGATAATTTGTGATCACCCAAAAATTAAGAATTTTTAAAAATTATTAAATGGGCTATAACTTCTAAAGTATAGCTCTGAGAGCTAAAAGAAGGATAGTTTGTGATCACCCAAAAATCCAGAATTTTTAAAAATTATTAAATGGGCTATAACTTCTAAAGTATAGCTCTGAGAGCTAAAAGAATGATAATTTGTGATCACCCAAATATCCAGAATTTTTAAATATTATTAAATGGGCTATAACTCCTAAAATATAGCTCTGAGAGCTAAAAGAAGGATAATTTGTGATCACCCAAAAATCCAGAAATTTTAAAAATTATTAAATTGCCTATAACTTTTACAATATAGCTCTGAGAGCTAAAAGAAGGATAATTTGTGATCACCCAAAAATCCAGAATTTTTAAAAAATATTAAATGGGCTATAACTTCTAAAGTATAACTCTGAGAGCTAAAAGAAGGATAATTTGTGATCACCCAAAAATCCAGAATTTTTAAAAATTATTAAATGGGCTATAACTTCTAAAGTATAGCTCTGAGAGGTAAAAGAAGGATAATTTGTGATCACCCAAAAATCCAGAATTTTTAAAAATTATTAAATGGGCTATAACTTCTAAAGTATAGCCCTGAGAGCTAAAAGAAGGATAATTTGTGATCACCCAAAAATCCAGAATTTTGAAAAATTATTAAATGGGCTATAACTTCTAAAGTATAGCTCTGAGAGCTAAAAGAAGCATAATTTGTAATCACCCAAAAATCCAGAATTTTTAAAAATTATTAAATGGGCTATAACTTCTAAAGTATAGCTCTGAGAGCTAAAAGAAGGATAATTTGTGATCACCCAAAAATCCAGAATTTTTAAAAATTATTAAATTGCCTATAATTTCTAAAATATAGCTCTGAGAGCTAAAAGAAGGATAATTTGTGATCACCCAAAAATCCAGAATTTTTAAAAATTATTAAATGGGCTATAACTTCTAAAGTATAGCTCCGAGAGCTAAAAGTATGATAATTTGTGATCATCCAAAAATCCAGAATTTTATCCCCAAAAATCCAGAATTTTTAAAAATTATTAAATGCGCTATAACTTTTAAAATATAGCTCTGAGAGCTAAAAGAAGGATAATTTGTGATCACCCAAAAATCCAGAATTTTTAAAAATTATTAAATGGGCTATAACTTTTAAAATATAGCTCTGAGAGCTAAAAGAAGGATAATTTGTGATCATCCAAAAATCCAGAATTTTATCCCCAAAAATCCAGAATTTTCAAAAATTATTAAATGGGCTATAACTTCTAAAATATAGCTCTGAGAGCTAAAAGAAGGATAATTTGTGATCACCCAAAAATCCAGAATTTTATCCCCAAAAATTCAGAATTTTTAAAAATTATTAAATGGGCTATAACTTCTAAAATATAGCTCTGAGAGCTAAAAGAAGGATAATTTGTGATCACCAAAAAATCCAGAATTTTTAATAATTATTAAATGGGCTATAACTTTTAAAATATAGCTCTGAGAGCTAAAAGAAGGATAATTTGTGATCACCCAAAAATTCAGAATTTTTAAAAATTATTAAATGGGCTATAACTTCTAAAATATAGCTCTGAGAGCTAAAAGAAGGATGTGATCACCAAAAAATCCAGAATTTTTAAAAATTATTAAATGGGCTATAACTTTTAAAATATAGCTCTGAGAGCTAAAAGAAGGATAATTTGTGATCATCAAAAAATCCAGAATTTTATCCCCAAAAATTCAGAATTTTTAAAAATTATTAAATGGGCTATAACTTCTAAAATATAGCTCTGAGAGCTAAAAGAAGGATAATTTGTGATCACCAAAAAATCCAGAATTTTTAAAAATTATTAAATGGGCTATAACTTTTAAAATATAGCTCTGAGAGCTAAAAGAAGGATAATTTGTGATCATCCAAAAATCCAGATTTTTTAAAAATTAATAAATGGGCTATAACTTCTAAAATATAGCTCTGAGAGCTAAAAGAAGGATAATTTGTGATCACCCAAAATTCCAGAATTTTATCCCCAAAAATTCAGAATTTTTAAAAATTATTAAATGGGCTATAACTTCTAAAATATAGCTCTGAGAGCTAAAAGAAGGATAATTTGTGATCACCAAAAAATCCAGAATTTTTAATAATTATTAAATGGGCTATAACTTTTAAAATATAGCTCTGAGAGCTAAAAGAAGGATAATTTGTGATCACCAAAAAATCCAGAATTTTTAAAAATTATTAAATGGGCTATAACTTTTAAAATATAGCTCTGAGAGCTAAAAGAAGGATAATTTGTGATCATCCAAAAATCCAGATTTTTTAAAAATTAATAAATGGGCTATAACTTCTAAAATATAGCTCTGAGAGCTAAAAGAAGGATAATTTGTGATCACCCAAAATTCCAGAATTTTATCCCCAAAAATTCAGAATTTTTAAAAATTATTAAATGGGCTATAACTTCTAAAATATAGCTCTGAGAGCTAAAAGAAGGATAATTTGTGATCACCAAAAAATCCAGAATTTTTAAAAATTATTAAATGGGCTATAACTTTTAAAATATAGCTCTGAGAGCTAAAAGAATGATAATTTGTGATCACCCAAATATCCAGAACTTTTAAAAATTATTAAATGGGCTATAACTTCTAAAATATAGCTCTGAGAGCTAAAAGAAGGATAATTTGTGATCATCCAAAAATCCAGATTTTTTAAAAATTAATAAATGGGCTATAACTTCTAAAATATAGCTCTGAGAGCTAAAAGAAGGATAATTTGTGATCACCCAAAATTCCAGAATTTTATCCCCAAAAATTCAGAATTTTTAAAAATTATTAAATGGGCTATAACTTCTAAAATATAGCTCTGAGAGCTAAAAGAAGGATAATTTGTGATCACCAAAAAATCCAGAATTTTTAAAAATTATTAAATGGGCTATAACTTTTAAAATATAGCTCTGAGAGCTAAAAGAAGGATAATTTGTGATCACCAAAAAATCCAGAATTTTTAAAAATTATTAAATGGGCTATAACTTTTAAAATATAGCTCTGAGAGCTAAAAGAATGATAATTTGTGATCACCCAAATATCCAGAACTTTTAAAAATTATTAAATGGGCTATAACTTCTAAAATATAGCTCTGAGAGCTAAAAGAAGGATAATTTGTGATCACCCAAAAATCCAGAATTTTTAAAAATTATTAAATGGGCTATAACTTCTAAAATATAGCTCTGAGAGCTAAAATAAGGATAATTTGTGATCACCCAAAAATGCAGAATTTTTAAAAATTATTAAATGGGCTATAACTTTTAAAATATAGCTCTGAGAGCTAAAAGAATGATAATTTGTGATCACCCAAATATCCAGAACTTTTAAAAATTATTAAATGGGCTATAACTTCTAAAATATTGCTCTGTGAGCTAAAAGAAGGATAATTTGTGATCACCCAAAAATCCAGAATTTTCAAAAATTATTAAATGGGCTATAACTTCTAAAATATAGCTCTGAGAGCTAAAAGAAGGATAATTTGTGATCACCCAAAAATCCAGAATTTTTAAAAATTATTAAATGGGCTATAACTTCTAAAATATAGCTCTGAGAGCTAAAAGAAGGATAATTTGTGATCACCAAAAAATCCAGAATTTTCAAAAATTATTAAATGGGCTATAACTTCTAAAATATAGCTCTGAGAGCTAAAAGAAGGATAATTTGTGATCACCCAAAAATCCAGAATTTTATCCCCAAAAATTCAGAATTTTTAAAAATTATTAACTGCGCTATAACTTCTAAAGTATAGCTCTGAGAGCTAAAAGAAGGATAATTTGTGATCACCCAAAAATCCAGAATTTTAAAAAATTATTAAATGGGGTATAACTTCTAAAGTATAGCTCTGAGAGCTAAAAGAAGGATAATTTGTGATCACCAAAAAATCCAGAATTTTTAATAATTATTAAATGGGCTATAACTTTTAAAATATAGCTCTGAGAGCTAAAAGAAGGATAATTTGTGATCACCCAAAAATTCAGAATTTTTAAAAATTATTAAATGGGCTATAACTTCTAAAATATAGCTCTGAGAGCTAAAAGAAGGATGTGATCACCAAAAAATCCAGAATTTTTAAAAATTATTAAATGGGCTATAACTTTTAAAATATAGCTCTGAGAGCTAAAAGAAGGATAATTTGTGATCATCAAAAAATCCAGAATTTTATCCCCAAAAATTCAGAATTTTTAAAAATTATTAAATGGGCTATAACTTCTAAAATATAGCTCTGAGAGCTAAAAGAAGGATAATTTGTGATCACCAAAAAATCCAGAATTTTTAAAAATTATTAAATGGGCTATAACTTTTAAAATATAGCTCTGAGAGCTAAAAGAAGGATAATTTGTGATCATCCAAAAATCCAGATTTTTTAAAAATTAATAAATGGGCTATAACTTCTAAAATATAGCTCTGAGAGCTAAAAGAAGGATAATTTGTGATCACCCAAAATTCCAGAATTTTATCCCCAAAAATTCAGAATTTTTAAAAATTATTAAATGGGCTATAACTTCTAAAATATAGCTCTGAGAGCTAAAAGAAGGATAATTTGTGATCACCAAAAAATCCAGAATTTTTAATAATTATTAAATGGGCTATAACTTTTAAAATATAGCTCTGAGAGCTAAAAGAAGGATAATTTGTGATCACCAAAAAATCCAGAATTTTTAAAAATTATTAAATGGGCTATAACTTTTAAAATATAGCTCTGAGAGCTAAAAGAAGGATAATTTGTGATCATCCAAAAATCCAGATTTTTTAAAAATTAATAAATGGGCTATAACTTCTAAAATATAGCTCTGAGAGCTAAAAGAAGGATAATTTGTGATCACCCAAAATTCCAGAATTTTATCCCCAAAAATTCAGAATTTTTAAAAATTATTAAATGGGCTATAACTTCTAAAATATAGCTCTGAGAGCTAAAAGAAGGATAATTTGTGATCACCAAAAAATCCAGAATTTTTAAAAATTATTAAATGGGCTATAACTTTTAAAATATAGCTCTGAGAGCTAAAAGAATGATAATTTGTGATCACCCAAATATCCAGAACTTTTAAAAATTATTAAATGGGCTATAACTTCTAAAATATAGCTCTGAGAGCTAAAAGAAGGATAATTTGTGATCATCCAAAAATCCAGATTTTTTAAAAATTAATAAATGGGCTATAACTTCTAAAATATAGCTCTGAGAGCTAAAAGAAGGATAATTTGTGATCACCCAAAATTCCAGAATTTTATCCCCAAAAATTCAGAATTTTTAAAAATTATTAAATGGGCTATAACTTCTAAAATATAGCTCTGAGAGCTAAAAGAAGGATAATTTGTGATCACCAAAAAATCCAGAATTTTTAAAAATTATTAAATGGGCTATAACTTTTAAAATATAGCTCTGAGAGCTAAAAGAAGGATAATTTGTGATCACCAAAAAATCCAGAATTTTTAAAAATTATTAAATGGGCTATAACTTTTAAAATATAGCTCTGAGAGCTAAAAGAATGATAATTTGTGATCACCCAAATATCCAGAACTTTTAAAAATTATTAAATGGGCTATAACTTCTAAAATATAGCTCTGAGAGCTAAAAGAAGGATAATTTGTGATCACCCAAAAATCCAGAATTTTTAAAAATTATTAAATGGGCTATAACTTCTAAAATATAGCTCTGAGAGCTAAAATAAGGATAATTTGTGATCACCCAAAAATGCAGAATTTTTAAAAATTATTAAATGGGCTATAACTTTTAAAATATAGCTCTGAGAGCTAAAAGAATGATAATTTGTGATCACCCAAATATCCAGAACTTTTAAAAATTATTAAATGGGCTATAACTTCTAAAATATTGCTCTGTGAGCTAAAAGAAGGATAATTTGTGATCACCCAAAAATCCAGAATTTTCAAAAATTATTAAATGGGCTATAACTTCTAAAATATAGCTCTGAGAGCTAAAAGAAGGATAATTTGTGATCACCCAAAAATCCAGAATTTTTAAAAATTATTAAATGGGCTATAACTTCTAAAATATAGCTCTGAGAGCTAAAAGAAGGATAATTTGTGATCACCAAAAAATCCAGAATTTTCAAAAATTATTAAATGGGCTATAACTTCTAAAATATAGCTCTGAGAGCTAAAAGAAGGATAATTTGTGATCACCCAAAAATCCAGAATTTTATCCCCAAAAATTCAGAATTTTTAAAAATTATTAACTGCGCTATAACTTCTAAAGTATAGCTCTGAGAGCTAAAAGAAGGATAATTTGTGATCACCCAAAAATCCAGAATTTTAAAAAATTATTAAATGGGGTATAACTTCTAAAGTATAGCTCTGAGAGCTAAAAGAAGGATAATTTGTAATCACCCAAAAATGCAGAATTTTTAAAAATTATTAAATGGGCTATAACTTCTAAAATATAGCTCTGAGAGCTAAAAGAAGGATAATTTGTGATCACCCAAAACTCCAGAATTTTTAAAAAATTTTAAATGGGCTATAACTTCTAAAATATAGCTCTGAGAGCTAAAAGAAGGATAATTTGTAATCACCCAAAAATGCAGAATTTTTAAAAATTATTAAATGGGCTATAACTTCTAAAATATAGCTCTGAGAGCTAAAAGAAGGATAATTTGTGATCACCCAAAAATCCAGAATTTTATCCCCAAAACTCCAGAATTTTTAAAAATTATTAAATGGGCTATAACTTCTAAAATATAGCTCTGAGAGCTAAAAGAAGGATAATTTGTGATCACCCAAAAATCCAGAATTTTTAAATATTATCAAATGGGCTATAACTTTTAAAATATAGCTCTGAGAGCTAAAAGAATAATAATTTGTGATCATCCAAAAATCCAGAATTTTATCCCCAAAAGTCCAGAACTTTTAAAAATTATTAAATGGGCTATAACTTCTAAAATATAGCTCTGAGAGCTAAAAGAAGGATAATTTGTGATCACCCAAAAATCCAGAATTTTTAAAAATTATTAAATGGGCTATAACTTCTAAAATATAGCTCTGAGAGCTAAAAGAAGGATAATTTGTGATCACCCAAAAATCCAGAATTTTATCCCCAAAACTCCAGAATTTTTAAAAATTATTAAATGGGCTATAACTTCTAAAATATAGCTCTGAGAGCTAAAAGAAGGATAATTTGTGATCACCCAATAATCCAGAATTTTTAAAAATTATTAAATGGGCTATAACTTCTAAAATATAGCTCTGAGAGCTAAAAGAAGGATAATTTGTGATCACCCAATAATCCAGAATTTTTAAAAATTATTAAATCGACTATAACTTCTAAAATATAGCTCTGAGAGCTAAAAGAAGGATAATTTGCGATCACCCAAAAATCCAGAATTTTTAAAAATTATTAAATGGGCTATATCTTCTAAAATATAGCTCTGAGAGCTAAAAGAAGGCTAATTTTTGATAACCCAAAAAACCAGAATTTTTAAAAATTATTAAATCGGCTATAACTTCTTAAATATATTTCTTACAGCTAAAAGAAATAATATAAATATTAAAATCCAGAAAATGGTTATAATTTTTCAAATTCAGTACTTGTTTCTTTTATTTCCCCAGTCGAATCAAACGCAGGAAATATGGACCTATGCCATTTTCGTTCGATTTTTATTGAAATTTTATTTTATTTTTCTTTTCGTTTTTTTGTTTAACCACTAAACACTGTTGCATTTCGAGTTTAATAACTATGTTTTTTTTTTGTTATAAATTGTATAAGATTCGCTTCGGGTTGGTTTATTAAAATATTTTATTTTTTAGTATTATTATATATTTGTATTTTATTTTATATATATTATATATGTATACCTAAATGTTGTTGAGTGTGTGTTGTTGATTGATCATTACTAAAAAGTGCGGTTGTGATTATTTTTTTATTTATTTTTTATCTGCTCTTCTTTCATCTCGTATTTATAGTTGTAATAAGTAAATATCAAAAAATGTTTGGAGTCTTATTTTTAAGGAAAAATTGTTGGTTTCACCTGAGGTGATCAAATGTGGCATTGGCAAGAAAAAATGATTCAACAAAATAGTAAAAAACAATATTACCATCTTCGGTAGATGACAACTCTGGATGATGGGAAGACTTTGACAGTGAAAGAATGAAAATAATGGAGATTCAAGTATAAATAACAACCTGTCATTGAATTAAAGAATATTTTCATAAGATGTAAGTATGTGTCTTACCACTTAATGAAAAGTGTCACCAATGCATATATATTTTTTCAAGCAAAAAGAAATGCTGAAGTCGTTGCCAATATTAATTAAAATCAGGAAAATATGGCTGTAAAATCTATCCTAAAATCGAAAAAAGCCATTGGCACGGAACTTAAAATTTTGTATTAGAGAAAATATCACTCAAAGTGGAAAATAAGCTAAAAACCAAATGAAATTGAAATTTTCTTAACATCAGATGAGATTTCATCAATTTAGCGAGGCAAAGTTTTGAATAAAGTTGGTTTTTCCTCAATTTAAATAGACAATATTGGATTGTTATTGTTATTAAAAGAATTGTATATTTTAAAATAGAAATATTAACATAAAACAAGTAAAAATGGCGTTAAGTTCGGCCGGGCCGAACTTTATATACCCTCCACCATGGATTGCATTCCACAGAGGTTGTCGGTTTTCGTAGAAGTGCAGTAATATTACAGGAAAATATAAATGTTTTAATATACCAAACTAAAACAAATACAAATATTGAAAAAATAATTATATAAATAAATATAATATTTTAATTATATCAAACCATTATCTATTTCAAAACAAAAACTAAATATTCTTATATTTATATTTTCAAAAAGCTTAAATACCATAAATATTGGAAGATAGTGGGTGCTACAGTTGGTTGTACTTCCATTCTATTTTAATTCCAAAAGTTCATTTTAACCCCAAAAATTACGAATTTTGAAAAATCGGTGTATTTTACTTACACTGTGCAACATTTTTGAAGTCATTTCAAAATAACCATATACGGACACCGCTACATGATAAAAGACCAAAAAAAGACCCGTGTTTTTTTTCCCAAAGTCATGCACTTTTTTTTATGGGCCCCCAGAGATTTGAACCCTCGGTGTAATTTTTGGAAAAAAGTGATCATATTCTCAGGCTCAAATCTTGCAAACCGTTCGGAATTTTGATTTACTCTCTGAGGCAAAGTTCTAGCTCTTGTCATAAAGAACAAAAATTGTGAACATATAAAATCAAAAAAACTTCATCTTCAAGGTCAAAATCGCAAAAAACTTAAAAAAACCTTTTTTTAACCTTTTTTCCCCTGTTCAGGTCCATAGGTAGCAAACCGCTGAAAATTCAGGGAAACAATCAACTACAAAAATGTACCTAAGATCTCAATAAACAACTTTCTAGAACATATGAACTTCCTAGGAATTATTCTTAACACCGTTTAGGTAGCCGCAAAATTGAAAAATTTCCCAAAAATTAGATTTTTTTCTTTTCGCTGTGCAACATTTTTGAAGTCATTTCAAAATAACCATATTTTATATGTTCACAATTTTTGTTCTTTATGACAAGAGCTAGAACTTTGCCTCAGAGAGTAAATCAAAATTCCGAACGGTTTGCAAGATATGAGCCTGAGAATATGATCACTTTTTTCCAAAAATTACACCGAGGCCTCAAATCTCTGGGGGCCCATAAAAAAAAGTGCATGACTTTGGGGGAAAAAAAAACACGGGTCTTTTTTTTTGGTCTTTTATCATGTAGCGGTGTCCGCATATGGTTATTTTTTTCGTGTTGCACTGTGTTATCTATGCAATCAGAGGAATGTATACACCGAATTTCATTATTCTAGGTACAGCTGTTTGGTCGGTACCATTTTTATCCCTCTATTCCTATTTTACCCCTTAAAAGTACGAATTTGGAAAAAATACTTTTATATTATGTATCTACTCAATTAGAGGAATGTGCACACCGAATTTCGTGTTTCTAGCTGTTGTCGTTTAATATGTACCATTTTTATCCCTTTTTTGCCCCATTTCACCCCCTACAAATAAGAATCACTTTATGGTGCACGTGTTTGCTATAAGGGGAATGCGCATACCAAATATCAAGCAAATATAAACAGACATATTCAAAAAACATGCATAATACACTAAAATATTAGAGATTATTATGGGTATTTTTAGTCCTTGTGAGGGAAAAATTTTTCCCTTTGGGCCGATTTCGCCCCATTTCAATCCCAACCGATCTACGACTATAAGACGCATTTATGGAAAATTTGAACGTTCTAGCTCCTTTCGTTTAGATGCTAGCGTGCTTTCAACAGACGGACGGACATGGCTAGATCGTCTTAGAATTTTATGACGATCAAGAATATATATACTTTATAGGGTCTCAGGTCGATATTTCAAGGTGTTACAAACGGAATGACAAAGTTAGTATACTCTCATCCTGGAGGTGGAGGGTATAAAAATAAATGGAGGACATTATCTCAAAAATCGACAGCTCGCACACATTAGGCCTGTTCGATTGGGCTTACTAGCTTCATTTTTGTATGGAATTTACTCGCTTAACAGGAAAGTAGCTTACTACTCTCTTAGTTACCGAGTAAGGTGTTGCCACATTTTTATCTCTGATTTATTTAAATAAAACCAATGGATGAAAATGTTGCCACTTTATTAAGTCTCTTAATTTTAAGCTAGTAAGCCCAATCGAACAGGCCTATTATGCCTTCGTGAGGCACAATCCTTTAACGCTTATGAAAAATAATGTTATCTCTTACCTTTTGTTTTATATTTCGGTGTGCAATCAATAAATTTGATTTGAAGTGGGATATTGTCCTGGCTCAAGTCGTTTTTTTTTGGTTCTCATTCCTTGGGTCAATTATCACAAAATCACAGCGACGGGTCAGAAATCACGATAAAGCTAGTGTACAGCCAAATAATAAATTTCACACAATGTTATTTGTACATAAATTTGCATTCTATAAAATGTAATACCTTTTATAATTAACAAAACGGCAAAAATAACTAGGTATAATCAATTTTATTTTCATTTTCTCATAGCCCGCTTAAAATATATACTCCCGATTACCACAATTTCAGTTTCTCAATATCTGATTAGAGGTTATACGATTGTTAACTGTCACTATCCGCCCGTTTGGCGTTTATCGAATCAAAGAACAGCTGGTGGAATTTTGCTATTTCTGTTATTAAAATTATTTGCCATCAATTTGTAACGAGCTTCATTTTATTTTACTGTTAACTTGCTGTTTTGAACTATTTATTTCCCAACAAACACTTGTGCTCCTCATCAGCCTAGGAAGTAGGTGTTTCACTTCCTCTGAAGCATGTTTCCATCGTTATGTTTTTGGATCATTTTGCATGTACTTTCAGTTTATTCACTTCACTTCACAACAAACAATAATAAAATGAACAGCTGTGTTAGCACAGCATTGCCATTTGCATCTCATTTCAGTTGATCATTATCTGTGGTGTTGCCATACTCACACATTTATCTGAGAACAATTTAATCGTTGACTGAGAAACCCAAAATGTTTAACCGTGACTTTATCGCTTCGAAAAACTAATGTGCAGGCTAGTTTATTGGCACGTTAATCGGACTATGAGAAAATTGTCCTAATGGCTATTAATCGGCCCAATTACGGTTGTCGCTTCGATAGTCGATGTCGACGCTGTGTGCTTGTCGCCGTCGCCTCGCTTCTAAAATGGTATTACGGTGAGGTATAGGAGCGACATCGACAGTTTAAAAAATAAGTTGGCAACACTCTTTTGTTATTGTCTTATAAATGACAGAAAATTGTTTTTATTTTGAAGTCCGCGCAAAACAAACGAACGTCTTTTTTAAAAAACATAAAAATTTTGTTAAATTTACGATGAACAACGCGATAAGTGCACTATTACTACTTAGTTCAAGCGAGGATGAAGAGGACAAGATATTGGTGGTCAAGCTCTCTGTCCGCTTCATCCTTCTTGTATTGTTCCTTGAACATTTTATGTCTCTCTTCTTCAATCTGGAAGCGCTTGCGCTGGAACCGCACGCTTTCTTTTAAATTATTGTTAATGTCCGTCATGATTTTTCGGCACACTTCGTTGTGTTCATGTTGAAGCTTATATTGTTCCTTCAACAATTCAACAGTTGCGTCTTTTCTGGAGGGCTTTTTACCAGCGATTATCCTAGATGGTCGAGGAGCTTCTACGGTGCTTTGTATATGCTCGTTTTCGTCGTCAGCTGGTTCTACCTGCTCGATTCCATATACAAATTCAACTGTGTCAATGTCAATGTTCTCCACTTCTTCGATTCCAAGTGTATGACCCGGTGGGTTAAGCAACTTTTGGAACTGCACCAAACTTGCAACGGACTCTTCCAATGGCGACAAAGTCATTTGTTTAAAAATTCCTCCCCCCAGTGCTATTGGCTTAGCACTTATTGTGCACGAGTTTCTTTTTTATTTTGAATTTTAAATCCTTCCAAACCTATGAGGATTTTATAAAATTTTATAAAAAAAGATTATAAAAACTTATAAAACAAACTTATAAACTTACTCTTTGCCAGCCATCGGTGTCTCTTACCGGAGGCCCGCTTGCATTTAATTTTGTTGCAATGGCCTCCCAATCCGATTTGAAATTAGCCGGAACGTGGCTTTTGGAAAACCCTTTTGCCAAACTTGGATTTTTTTCCAGTTCGGCAACTAAAATTTCGAATTGTTTCGTGCTCGTTATTTTCATTTTATACATCTTCTAAGTACACAAGCGGGAGGTACAAAAATACAAATATGTGTAAAACATCAACGTCGCCTCAAAAATACACGGCGACAGATATTCTCAAACATCGACTCGACTTCGACTGTTGTATCGACAACGATAATCGCAATCTTTCGTCGCTTTCGACAAAAAGCGACAACCATAATACAAATGTTGTCGCCTCGCTTCAATATTGCGACGACGGCGACAACCGTAATTGGGCCGTATGAGAAAATTGTCCTAATGGCTATTAATAAAAGAACAAACTCAGCAAATTTTAATATAAAATATATATTGTGTTGCTGACAATGTGAACAGTTATTTTTTACAGTTGAGTAAAAATGCTACCTTTTATTAGCGTTTTTTGTCGCATTTTAGTTATCCAACCTTATTAACTAGTAAAAAGCATAGACCACTAAGCGACATTTTCCTACAGAGCATCAGAAATTTTGTTAATTTGACTTGAGAACATTTATCTGCAGAAAGTGAACATGTGAAATCTCCTTTTCTTTCGTATACTCTGTGATATAATAATCTGAATCTTTACCGTGCGAAACCTAACCGTCGAGCCAGACTTTTGTACAGACCGAACAGACCCATATATTAAATAAAGCTCATATTCATCACGGTGGCTATGGAAGTTAGCAAAATTGCCGCATATGGGGTTCAGAGAACCCACACGTGCATCCACAACGAGTAACTGTTTGGTGTGGATTTTGGGCTGGCGGCATCATTGGGCTATTTACTGAAAAATTGGGTTTATCGGATGAGGTACTGACGAGCCAGTCGTGGTAGTCATATGAATGAAATTGAGTTTCATTGTTAAATGACAAAGTTCCACCTTTGCATTAAAACCAGAAATTCGAAAAAATAATCAGTACATGGCCCACCCTGTAAAAAAAATTAAATTGTGGTATGGGATACAAATATTTTTTTCTAATTTCCAGCAAATTTCTTCTAGGTTTAAAGAAAATCTTATAAATAATATATTGTTTGGGGGAAAATATTGAGCCAGTCTTATAAGTCTTCCCTATAGGTGTGACTCGGTGGAAGTTTTGGGCTTTCTTTCATAAAAAAAATATAAAAAAGTGTATGGGGACCACATTAAGGGTTGACGGTAGGTGTGTTCAGAGGAAATGCTGAGGTTGAAAAAATATTGGGGGTAGGTTATACATTTCGAAATAAATGTTTTGGAAAGAAAATTAATGGAGGTTGGTCTTACATTTAACCCTTCTGCGACTCCGAGGGAATTTTTTGGACTTTTCGTGTATTTTCACCCCAATAAGCGCCCACTTACACAAACCCCACCACCATTTTTTTTTTGGATCACCTCATAAAATTACGGGTTCTAGACATCGAAATCGAATTCGTGCACTATCCCATAATAAATAATAATGGTTTCCACATTAGAAATAAAATAAGAATAAAATCCTCAAGGAAGTCACAAATAAAGTGAAATCAAGTGTTTGACATTTTAACCACTTATGAAAGTCCTTTGGAATTTTCTTAGATGCACAATCTTAAAATAATCTTTTCCAAGCTATACGCCCAGCATTCCGTCATTCTCTTTCGAATTTGTGTCCACTTGTTTTAGATAAAAGATAGCATCTCTCCAATATACTTCCTTGGGTGGTCATTTCGGGCTTTTTTCAACAGTATTCGTGATTTGAAATACAATTTGAACTGTTGATTTAAATATTTTCAAGAGATTCGATATTTCACCAAAATATGTTTTCACTTCCAACTAATTTCCGAACATTTGCTAAAAATTCATTTCGATGATCTAATTGCCACAAGAAATGTATTACTACTTTCAATTGTCCAACAAACATTCTACTGAGTATAAAACGTAGCGCAAAAATATAAATTAAAACATGGTTACTTTTTCGCTATTATACAAAACTGATATATAGGTCGTATGTAGACTCATCAAATTAGTGGTGAAATACGGATTTGTTGGTTATTAATAATAATAAAAGAGATTTCAAACAAAAGAGCATCATTACATTTCTCCATAGTGCTTCTGAACTCGTCCGAGATCTGAAATTGGGGTCGTATGTTGACTTTTTTCCCTCACTGTAAGATAAAAAACATGTGTCGCGTTTTCGCCATAAAAATAGTTAAATGTCCTAAACTATATTAATACCAAAGAAAACGAAGGAGATGGGGTTACTGTGGTCCATGCGAACGAGCTGGCAGTACAACCAAAAAGAAGATATGGGGCTTGATGTTCTATATTTTCTTTTCTGATAATAATATGTAACATTTTCAATTCAAAAGAATTAGAAAATTAGTTTAAATCTTCTATTTTCTGTTGTTCTTTGGAAGACAACTTTTTGAGAGAAAATAAGCAAAATGATGAACGGGATACAAAATCGAGATGTTACTTTCGAAATCTATTAGTATTTATTATGAAAGAAGTAAAAAATTCTATAACTTATTTTCCTTCATCTGAGGACGAACGATCAAACTCACTAAATTATTACATGAATTCTATAAAACGTAGATAAGAAATAGTTTAGCTACGAGCTCTTTGCGTGCTTTTCTATAGACACAACGAATTAGAGACTCCTGTGGCGTATATATTTGTCGTAATAATTGAATGATTTTGTATCGTTCGCCTCAGACGAACGAACACAAACAGGACTTTAGTCCAAAACAAAGAAGATTTTGTTGGATTAGGAATAATCTCTGTCTCTTTCATTTTTGATGTATATTTATTCTCTTTTAGTTCATTTTTATATTTTGATTTATAACTTTTTCACTATAAATAAAAAACACTTCGATGGTAACTTACTTGCCATGTTTTGTATACTTTTCAATGTTTTTTTTTTCTATTTCCCTGAGGATGTCTTTAAAATAAGGAGGAAATATTGGAAATAATAACACTAAAAAAACAAAATTGGCGTCGAGCTTCAAATTTCCATAATCCTAAAATAAATACCTGATTTCGGATACCGCTGAATTCTGGGTTAAGTTATTTCGAGAAAACGGAGAACCCGGATGTACTAAAATTTGTTCATTCAATTCATAACCAAATTGTAATTTCTAATTTGTTAATGAAAAGTATGAAATATGAAAAAAAAATCTATTGTATGAAAAGTGAATATAGACAAATGAATGTATAAACTATTGAAAGATAAAAATTGATTGATTGATTTATTTTTATGTCTCATTAACATATCGTATATTTAGTTATTCCAAGATTGGCATTTGGTATAGAAAAATCATCTTAATATATGTATGTAAGTATATCGTTGGCATTCAATACAAGTTTCAAACTAAATTTTGAAGTTTGGCCTTTCTCCTAAGGGACTGTAATCGTTTTGGATTTGTTCACAGTGCTATATTGTTGGGCGAGTGGCTCAGATCACAACCAAACATTTATTTTTTAATCTGAATAAATCATGAAAATATCAGACAGTTTGATTCAAACTTGTGTGGACTTGTTTGTGCCCCTCACCCAATATGTATGGGGATGATAGTCTGAAAATGATGTACATGCTATTTGGCATTTTGTAATAATCGATAATTGATGTATTATCAAAATCTTGGTGTTTTTCCTTACTCTTTTGTGTGTGATTAATTACGATAATTATTTGTATTTATCTTTCGGTTTCAATTTAAATAATCCCTATATAAAGTTCCTTGTTTGAGTTTCTTGCAGAAAAATAAAACAAACAAATACGGCAAACTTTAGCATGAATAAACACAGGCGTATGCAGTATGTATATCGAATTAGTTACCAATGAAAGAGAAGCAACACAATAAAAGCCAAATTAAAAACATATACAACAAAATACAAATGAAAACGAAAATTATAATAAAATTGTTTTCAATTTTTTTTATTATTTTATTTTAATTTATTTTGTTTTTAAATATTTTTTAAGATTATATCAAAGGCATATAAACGTATGATTTCTAAGCAAGATTTAAATTTGTTTTCATTTTTAATTAATTCTTTTTATAATTAAAAAAATACTTTTTAGGACAAATTTATTTTTTTCGGTTTTTTCTTCTTTTCAAGCAAAGAACAGAAATGGTTTGAGAATTTGGCGCATTATAGGTAAATTTAAATAAGAAAACGAGTGTGGGTGGTTAGAGAAGGAGAAAAGTAAATATTTTTTTCAAAAGAAAACTTTAAATATACACACAATTTGCTTTTCTTTTATAAAAAAAAATCTTTAAAAATATAATATTTTCTTCTTTAAAAATTTATATATATATATAAAACAAAACTAAAAAACACTTATGCTTAACAGAAAAGGGCATGGAAGAGGGAGAGGTTGAGAGAGTGAAGAAAATGAAATAAAATAGCAAACCTTCTAGAACATAGCAAAATAGTTGAAAACTGTTATTGTTATATTTTTTTATTTATATAAGTAATTGATGATTTTTCATCATTCGGTTGTGTTGTTGTATGTTGAATACGACGAATATTGCTGCATGCGTTTTGTTTTTCAAATATTTTCTTTTTTGTAAGTTTTTCCTTTACCTTTAATGTTTGTTTACTTTTAGTATTAAAAAATATCAATTTGCTGTTTCATTTTGTTTGTTTGTAATGTGGATGGTGGAGGTGTAGGAGGGGGTCATTTTAAAGCAAACATTTCAAAAAATATGCCATTTTTTGGAGATGAAAAACAAGTTAGAAAATATTTAAAAAAAACTAAAAACTAAATTTCTGCAGGAGTTTCATACATATATGATGTGTGCTGGATGTAAAATCGCGATATTTTTGTGCTAAATATTGCAAGAAGAGCAGCCAAGCTTCTTTATTAAATAATAAAATTCCAAAGAATCAAGATTTTGATAGGAAACTGTAGGAATGTCGGAGGAAATATGAAAATTTTTGACAATACACTTGTACTATTTAATTGTTGTAAATGTCCAACCAGCCTTTTCTACATACATACTGAACTGAAATTTGGGGCGAAAATCTCATACTCATTTCACTGAATTTCCTTGGGATTCCTATCAAAATTGGTGTATAGATAGATCAGTGCAATGATTATAAAATGATTAATACAAAAAGGTGCCTGTTTTTCACAATAAAAATAGGTAAATATACCCAAAAGCACCTTCGTGCCAAAGAAGACGATATGACAAGTGAAAACACGTGATCGAGATGGCAAAGTAACTGAAAAGAATATCATCACCAGAAATGCAAAAGGACATAACATCACTTTTCATAATTTTACATGAGGACCACAGAAAACGTATAATATGAAAACCATTTGACACATATTTTCCAGAGGGAATGAACAACATTTTTAAACTATTTTTCTCCGACAGAACTCGAATAGATTTTGAATAGATAAAATGGTCCAGCTTACAGAGTTTGTGTAAAGAAAAAATAGTCTAAAGCAGCTAAAATTATTTGAAGACTTTTTTGGTATAAATCCCTTCGAATTTTTGAAAGTAAACTCATGTCCTTTGAAAAACAAAAAATACTCAGTCACTGGATATATGTCTAATAGTCTATTTCCACCAGAGTACATTCCGAAAAGTCGTAGGATTTCATAAATTTGTATATATGTTCCCTTCTTTTTTATTCCGCCCGCATTACAGGTAACCATATAATTGACGTCCCCTATTTTCTTTTCTGATAATAATAATGCAACATTTTCATTATCCTTGTCCCTATAACTGTTATTTTCTATTGTTCTTTGAAAAACAAATTGATCCTAAGACACATCTTTTTTCGGGAAGGAATGAATAATTTTTTTTAAACTATTTTCCTTCGACAGCACAACATTTATTGCTGGTATAGATAAAATGGTCTAGCTTAAAGAGTTTTTCTGAAGAAAAATAGTATAAATCAGCGAAAATTGTTTAATTTTTTTTGGAATAAATCCCTTTGAATTGTTGAAAAGAAAAGTACTCTTGTCCTTTAAAAAAAATATTAGTTCATCTCGACAAATTATCTTTCTGAAAACCCTTTTCTAAAATAAAATAGTTCCTGTCTTTGAGGATTGTTCTAGAGACAAATAGCCTATTCAGTGAAACTTTACATGAACAAATGTTCTACAAATTAACAGAGAGAATCTATAAATTTGTCTAAATAAAAATAGTTTCAGTGCTGGAGAATTTTCTAGAGTCAAATAAAATACAGTCTCCAGTTAGATTTTCTCTATTCGAAATAAAATGTTTATAAATCCCTTTGAGTTTTTGAAAAGAAGAGCACTCTTTGTCCACGGAAAATATGTCTAGAGAAAATTAATTTATTGAACAAATATTGTTTTTCGCTCTAAAAACATTTTTGAAAATCACTTGAAAAACAGTCTTTGTCCACGGAAAATTGAAAGGGACTCAGTCACTGAAAATATGTCTAAACAAAAATAGAGAATCTTTCTATAGATAATTAAGTGAAACTTTTTCTGAAGAAATGTTCGACAAATTTAATCAAAATTTTGAAAAGAACCGGTTAAAGTAAAAATAGAATATGGCTATGGGAAAATAGTCGCAGCCACAGTGTTTGAGAATATTTCTGGAGACAGTGAAGTCTTTTCTGTATCTGGAAATTATGTTGAATTTTGGTAAAAAAAAATCAAAGATAAAAATTCGTAAAAGAATATATCTAAAGAAAATATAAATATATGTCTAAAGATATATATTTTTTAAGAAAAATAGTTAAAAAATAGAATTTTTCAAAAAAAAAATATATAACTTTTATAAAGAAAAACAAAATTTTTCTAGAGAAAAATATAGGTATTCTAAAAGAAAACAGATTTTTTCCAAAGAAAATATGAAATTTTTCTAAAGAAAAATGGAATTTTTCAACCGAAAATTATTCGAAAAAAAAATAAAATTTTTCTAAAGAAAAACAGATTTTTTCCCAAAGAAAATATGAAATTTTTTTAAAGAAAAATGAAATATATTTCAACCGAAAATTATTCAAAAAAAAAATAGAATTTTTCTAAAGAAAAATATAGCTTTTATAGTTTTTTTTTAAGAAAAACAGAATTTTCCCAAAGAAAAAAATTAAATTTTTCTAAATAGAATTTTTCTAAAGAAAAGTTATTCCATAAAATATTTCGAAAGAAAAATAAAATTGTTCTAAAGAGAATTAGTCATTCTTCAACATTAAAAATCTCCTTACATTTTTCTAAATAGCACCAATCATTGAGTATTAAAAAAGAAATAAAAAATAGTCGCAGCCACTGAGAATTTCTATAAAAAATAGCAATTGGTCTCAGTCTCAAATTATCAAAAGGAAATCTCTGTCTCAGTCAGGTATGTTCTGACGTTGGTTTCAAAGCACTGTTTTTCGTGGATTCATGATTTTAAAGTTGGACTTTGACTTCGAAACATATCTGCTTAGTTCAAATTATTCTTAGATCGTAGATTTAGATTTCCAAAGAAAAAATAGCACCAATCGTAGAGAATTTTTTAAGGGCAAAAATAGTCTCAGGCATTGTCACACAATTAAATACCGTTCAGAAGTGGAATGAAATACTAATTCTGCTTCTACAGAAAATGTAAAACGAATTTTTATTCCAGAATGATAACACTGTCAATTTTAAAAGTGGAATTATAATTAACCTGCTTTACAGTGGTACCAAATTAAGATGTATAGAAAATACTATTGAATAACAATTAAAGTTAAAATAAATGCATTTAACAGCATATTTCCTATTTAATACATGAAATGTATTTGATGATTTCCTGGTTTTTACTGCGGAATAAAATCAATTCCGAGCAGAATCTTTGAGGTGCCCCCCCTCAGTTACTACGAATTTGTGTAAAGAAAACAATAGTCTTCATAACTGAGAATTTTTTTATGAATTTATATATATATATGTCCTCCCTTTCGTTATTTTATTCAGTTTGTTTACAAAAATTTACTTCAGATCGAAAACTCAGTTCAAATCTAAAACTCTAAAATGTTTCTAAGTTCTGAGATTTTTTCCCAAATGATTGTCTCTATCGTTACTTATTTTTGCAGAGAAAATTGGACACTTGGAAGAGAAATTTGAAGAAAACACATTTCCCAGATATTGTGAATATTCTAAGAAGAAAAAACCGGTCACACACCCAACTGCGGAAAAGAAGTAAGCTCTAGACAAAAATGGGCCTCGGCTTAATTTCCGCGAAACTTTTTCGTGATATAATTTAAATTGTGCGTTTATTGTTGATTTTTTTTGGCTATTTAAAGATGTTTTTCAGTTTTCGTTAAACTTAAAATATTTTCTAACTTGGTTTTCACATCATTTGGACTTTCATATATTAAAACAAAAAAAATAATATCGAACAAAAAATGTATATGAATGAGTATGGCCTAATAATAGTTTTGTTTTCAAAGAAATGCTGACTTTTTGAAAAAAAATCATCAAAAAATAGGAAAAACGTTTGTTGTTTTTAAAGCTGTTTGAAAAAAACTTATATGGTCGGGGGTTGTTCAACATCATAAAGATAAAAGTTATGCTTGTTTGTTTTTAGTTGTTAAACATTTTCTTTTTTAAATTATTTTATTAACATAAAATACTCTCTTCTTTTTGTTATTTAGTTTGTTTTCTAAAAAATATGGCAATTTGTTGTTGTTGTTGTTCTTGTATTAAACAGCATTTCATAGTTAATTTTTAATAATTTTATTTTATTAAAATAAATTTGGAAGCAAACAATAATAAATTTAGAAATTTTCATTTTGTTTCATACATGTTTTTTGAAAAATTGTTCTTCTTAGCAAATGATTTGAAATCGTTATAAAATAATAATGTAGATTTATAATAATATTTAGTTTAAGACTTGTTTTTGTTTTGTTTTATTTATTATTAATTATATAAATTATTACGTTTTGTATATTTCTGTTTTATACTTTTTTAAACTTTAGGTAAAAAAGTTGTATTTTTTTCACTAAAAAATATTTTTTGTTTTCTTCTGGTTTTCTTTTCATTAAATTTTTAAAGTAAAAAAATTGTTCATGTTGTTGCTGTTGTTTCAGTGTTGTGTTTTGTTTTTTCTTTTCTTCTTCTTCTAAACAAATGCATTTTTTACGGAGTTTAGTTTGTATTTATAATTATAATAATATTGTTTCATTTTTTTTATTTATTTAAACATAATATTATTATGGTATGTGTGTGTGGCGTTTTGTTTAAATAAATTGTTGTTGTTTTTTGTTGTTGAAATGACGGTGTTTACAATGTTGTGTTGGGGGTTTATGTGGTGGGGACGGGGGTCTAGGATAGGAGTTCTTCTTAAATTTGTTAATCGATAATTTTGTGTGATTTACTTTTTTTGTTTATAATTTAATAGGATTTAGTTTTGTATAAATTTGTTGTTGTTGTGGTTTTTGTTTATGCTGTTGCTGCTGTTGTTGTTGTTGTTGTGGGGGTTGTTGTATTTTAGCAATAATTATGAATGATATGGCGTTACATAGGTAGCTGGGAAAATGCCCTTACGATTGCCAATTTCGCCATTCCACCAATTCTCATCGGAACGATCTGTTACGGTGATAACATCGCCGCGTCTAAAGTCCAGTTCACCAGATTCTTGTGGCACAAAGTCGTACAAAGCCTGTACAAGCATCTAAAAAAAGGAAAATTAGAAAAATATGTTAAAAATCAAAATCAAACCGAAATAATTCAATCGATATATCTCCTTCTCTCCCTGCACACAACACTCACCTCTTCAGGTATCATATCTCTTAATTTGACATCTTGCGATCTGGATACACTTGCCGTTCGATGATATTCAACCAATTCATTGAGAGAATTAAATTTAACCACCCAAAGGAAGAATTTACCTTGTGCGTCACGTAATACCTTAAAATGTTGAACACCATCGGGACACCTATAATGAATTACACACGCACACACACGCACGAGCGCAATGTAAATTAATTAAGTTCGATGCAAATGCAAAAGAGGAAAGAAAAGAAAACACACACCAGGTGGTGGACTTTTGTTTTTCTTCTTCTTTTTTTACTTACTTAACCGATAATGAAAAATCACCCGGACTGGATTCACTGATACGTATTAAAAAAGCGCCTTCATGTTTATTCGATAATAATTTCTCGGCATCGGCACGGGTGATGCGACCATAATACCAGCTGTGATGGCGTTGACGTTGTTGAGATAAACAAGTACGACAAAAAATAAAGTAAATAAATATATGGTTCAGTTTAAATGTGAAACGGAAACTTACTCATGATTTTTCATTTCTATGTAATTGCTGGGAATTAAACCTTCTTTGCCGTCGAGTTCGGCACGATACCAATTTGAATCGTCTTCCATATTTAAAATCTGCAAATAGAGAACACAAAGAAATTATTAAACATTTCGAAAATGGTAAAAATAAAATAATACAAATATTAATAAAATCGAAATGGATTGATGGAAAGATATAAATAATGAAAGATCTTAGGTGTCAGCTAATGATAATAATGTTGGAAAAATACTTTGTTCGAAATATACTTGAAAATTAATATTCAAAAAAAAAAAATCTTACTGAAATAATTAATTTGGAAAATTATTTTCAACTGAAATAATTAATTTGGAAAATTAATTTAATTTCCAAATAAAATAATTTTCAGTCATTTTTTGTTTTTACCATTAACATAATTTTCTATATTGTTCTAAAAAAATAATATTTTCCAACTAAAATAATTTTCAGTCAATATTTTCCCTTCTACCATTAAAAGGACTTTTGCTGTGTTAATATATTCCGAATATCCGTGATTTATCCATTAAAGGACTGATTGATTTTTTTTCTTACAAAAGTAAAAAATTATAAAGGGTCCGCCATCTAACGTTTTTTTTTTTCAACTATTCAACCGTTGGGCTATTATTTGTGGGGTGCCCTCAGCAGCCATTTGAATGAAATTATTTTCCATCATTATCCGGAAGGATTGTACTTTCAAATAAAAAAAGAAATTTGAGAAAATATTCAGTAGTTTTTTTTATAGCATTTTCAAAAACAGAGCTATTTACATAGAGAAAAAATATTTTATTTTTTCATATTAACCTCATTTTACAATTTTTTTTCGATTTTTTAAACTTAAAGCGAAATTGTAATTACATCCAGACCATTTTATTGAGGTCTCCTTTTCAAAAAAAAATAGTCTCCCCAATAATTTTTAAGTTTTATTTATATTTTATTTGCATATATTTTTCATTTATTTTTATACCCTCCACAATATAATGGGGGTATACAAAGTTTGTCATTACGTTTATAACACCTTGAAATATCGACTTATGACGTCCAAATTTTGCATGAAAGTCTCTGGGCGAAATCGGTCCACAGGGAAAAAATTTTCCATCACAAGGACTGAACCCCTAATATTTAGAGTATTTAAGTATGTTTTTTGAATATGCCTGCCTTTATTTGCTTCATATTTATTATGTGCATTCCGCTTACAGCAATAAAGTGCACCATAAAGTTATTCTTAGTCGTAGGAAGTGAAATAGGACAAAAAAGGGATAATAGGTACCATTTTTATACCTTTTTTTGTCCCATTTCACCCCCTACAAAAAAGAACGATAATACTTAGAAACACAATATTTGGAGTGTACTGTACATTCCTCTAATTGAATAGACACATAATATAAAAATATTTTTTTTCAAATTCGTACTTTTAAGGGGTAAAATGGGAACAGATGGTCCCAACTAAAGGGCTACAGCTAGAATGATAAACTTCGGATTACATCAATCGAATTGCGTAGTTTGTACGCAATTCGATTCGATTCGTAGAGTGAACATACCTCTAATGGCGTAGACACGTAAAATAAAGAATTATTCGAAATTCGTACTTTTAAGGGGGTAAAATGGGAAAAAGGTGATAAAAATGGTACCAACCAAATGGCCGCAGCTAGAATCATGGAATTCGGTGTATACATTCATCTGAATGCAAAATATATTTGAAATATTTTTGCGAATTCGTACTTTTTTCTTGCATTACACACGTGAGAAATAATGGATTTTCAAAATGTGTACTTTTGGAATTAAAAAAGGAAGGAAAAGCTGAAAATGCTCACCAATATCCCCCAATGTTTAGGGTATTTAAGGTTCTTTTTTAGATTGCTGCCTTATATTTACTTTCTGAATTGACTTGAAGCATTATTTCGATGTATATTGGATGACATATTGGTAGCCTTGCCTTATAAGATTGGTTTAATATAATTAAAATTTTATATTTATTTATAAAATATTTTTTTCATTATTTTTATTTGTTTTTTTTTTTTTTTGGTTTGGCTATATTAAAAAATGTAACATTTTCCTGTGAGGTTACTGCATTTCTGTAAAATCGACAGCCTCTGTGGAATGTAATCCATGGTGGATGATATATAAGATTCGGCCCGGCCCGGCCGAGCTTAACGCCTTTCTTTTTTATTTTTACTTTTATTTTTAACGATCTGTATTAACTAAATAAAAAATCCTATTTCTTATTTTTATTATTTTTTATTTTATTTTTTATTTCTTATTATTTTTTATTTTATTTTTTTATATATATGTTTTTATTTCATATTTCTATTTTCTATTTTCTATTTTCTATTTTCTATTTTCTATTTTCTATTTTCTATTTTCTATTTTCTATTTTCTATTTTCTATTTTCTATTTTCTATTTTCTATTTTCTATTTTCTATTTTCTATTTTCTATTTTCTATTTTCTATTTTCTATTTTCTATTTTCTATTTTCTATTTTCTATTTTCTATTTTCTATTTTCTATTTTCTATTTTCTATTTTCCATTTTCTATTTTCTATTTTCTATTTTCTATTTTCTATTTTCTATTTTCTATTTTCTATTTTCTATTTTCTATTTTCTATTTTCTATTTTCTATTTTCTATTTTCTATTTTCTATTTTCTATTTTCTATTTTCTATTTTCTATTTTCTATTTTCTATTTTCTATTTTCTATTTTCTATTTTCTATTTTCTATTTTCTATTTTCTATTTTCTATTTTCTATTTTCTATTTTCTATTTTCTATTTTCTATTTTCTATTTTCTATTTTCTATTTTCTATTTTCTATTTTCTATTTTCTATTTTCTATTTTCTATTTTCTATTTTCTATTTTCTATTTTCTATTTTCTATTTTCTATTTTCTATTTTCTATTTTCTATTTTCTATTTTCTATTTTCTATTTTCTATTTTCTATTTTCTATTTTCTATTTTCTATTTTCTATTTTCTATTTTCTATTTTCTATTTTCTATTTTCTATTTTCTATTTTCTATTTTCTATTTTCTATTTTCTATTTTCTATTTTCTATTTTCTATTTTCTATTTTCTATTTTCTATTTTCTATTTTCTATTTTCTATTTTCTATTTTCTATTTTCTATTTTCTATTTTCTATTTTCTATTTTCTATTTTCTATTTTCTATTTTCTATTTTCTATTTTCTATTTTCTATTTTCTATTTTCTATTTTCTATTTTCTATTTTCTATTTTCTATTTTCTATTTTCTATTTTCTATTTTCTATTTTCTATTTTCTATTTTCTATTTTCTATTTTCTATTTTCTATTTTCTATTTTCTATTTTCTATTTTCTATTTTCTATTTTCTATTTTCTATTTTCTATTTTCTATTTTCTATTTTCTATTTTCTATTTTCTATTTTCTATTTTCTATTTTCTATTTTCTATTTTCTATTTTCTATTTTCTATTTTCTATTTTCTATTTTCTATTTTCTATTTTCTATTTTCTATTTTCTATTTTCTATTTTCTATTTTCTATTTTCTATTTTCTATTTTCTATTTTCTATTTTCTATTTTCTATTTTCTATTTTCTATTTTCTATTTTCTATTTTCTATTTTCTATTTTCTATTTTCTATTTTCTATTTTCTATTTTCTATTTTCTATTTTCTATTTTCTATTTTCTATTTTCTATTTTCTATTTTCTATTTTCTATTTTCTATTTTCTATTTTCTATTTTCTATTTTCTATTTTCTATTTTCTATTTTCTATTTTCTATTTTCTATTTTCTATTTTCTATTTTCTATTTTCTATTTTCTATTTTCTATTTTCTATTTTCTATTTTCTATTTTCTATTTTCTATTTTCCATTTTCTATTTTCTATTTAAACTCTTATATTCATTAGACCGTGTCGGCTTCAATATAAAAAAAATCCAAATGCTATCCGGAATAGAATCCACCTAGAGACAAGTTAATTTTTTTAATATTATCCGAGCGCGCTTATATATATTAGAGAAATGAAATAAATAGCGGAAAATATTGCATACTTTTTGGCGCCATCGTAAATATTTTCAATTGTTTCTCTGAGATTATTCATTTATAATCTGATAATATGTCTGACTGCATTTCCGCAATGAATAATCTCGGAGAAATTCAGAGAAAATATTTACGACTGCGCCAAAAAGTATGCTATATTTTTCGCTACTACATGTTGGGAACATGTTTTTATTACTGCAGTAATTAAAATAAATAATAATTAAATAAAATAATAATTAAACCATGAGCGGATATATAGATATAGTTACTTTTAAGGTAAACCTACATATATGTAGGTATTAATTCTCCACGAGAAGAATAATTCCATATTTTTGGATTTTTTTAGAATCTAGAATGTTCAGTATTTATTTTTTATTTTGAATTTTTTTTCTTGTTAGAAACGATTAATTTTGCTGCTCTCTTCAAGTAGAAAGGAATGTAAATTTTTATTATTTTTTAAATCTCAGAGAAACTCAGAGATCTAGAATGTTCAGTATTTATTTTTTATTTTGAATTTTATGATGTTTTCTTAATTTTTCTGCTCTCTTCAAGTAGAAAGGAATGTAAATTTTTATTATTTTTTATATCTCAGAGAAATAATACAAAATATTTACGGCAGTGCCAAAAAGTATGCAATATTTCTCGCTATTAATTCAAACAACATGGGAAATGTTTTAATTACTGCTGTAAATGCAATGTATTTTAAGGAATATTTAACAAAAAAATAAATAAATTGATTTTGTGTTCAAAAAGAAAAGATCTTTTTGACCCAGTCTGATATTCATTAAATTATGATGATATTAGGCCAAAAAGATAAAGACATTCAGCAACCATACACTTGAACTGATCGACTAGATTCGAAATATAAATTTCGCTCTGGTATGATGGTCTCAGTGAGCTCAAACACGAGCGGATGAATATAAAGTTACTTTTAAGGTAAAACTACATATAGGAATTAATTGCACACGAGAAGAACAATTACATTTTAGTCTTTATTTCTTTTTTTAGAATTTTCCGCATTTAATTTTAATTTTTATTTTTATTTTTATTTTTATTTTTATTTTTATTTTTATTTTTATTTTTATTTTTATTTTTATTTTTATTTTTATTTTTATTTTTATTTTTATTTTTATTTTTATTTTTATTTTTATTTTTATTTTTATTTTTTAATTATTTTTTTTTTTTATTTTTATTTTGATTTTATGATGCCTTTCTGTTAAAAAGGATTAATTTTTTCTGCTCACTTTAAGTAGAAAGAAATGGAAATGTTTATTATTTTATATTTTCCCGCGTTTATGGACAAGATAAATTATGGCATATTAATTTTCTGTTGTGGTCTAAACAGATGATAAAAACCGGGTCAAAGTCTTCAATTTGTAGTTGCCAACATACAGATGTACGTGGTGTCGCACATAAATACTTGTACTTTCCATCTAAAATACATACAATGTTTAGATATTTATTGTATAAACAATTTTATTGTTGGCATTGTTATTTAACCGCCTGTATTTCTTCGTCTCTGGCATAATTTCAATCATGTGGAACATGTGTGTCTACGTATTCCGTAGTCCGCATATACAATTCAATTGTTTCGCATTATTTATTTGCTTTTGCAGTTTAATTAATTTATGCAAAATGCTGTGTTTTATTATATTTCCCCGTCTGTCATTTTTTTCAAGTCATTTTTTTCAAATGGAACGCTGAAAGTAAAAATAATTTTAATGATGGAGGGATTTTTCTGTAATGGCGCTTTTTTTCTTTCTTTTTTCTAATCTGCCTTTCGGCTTTTTTCATTCATCATTGAGATTATCAATGAATTGAAGAAGAAGACATGCGTTAGGTGGTGCCATCTATTGCTCCCTGTCGGTGTAGAAGTGTTTAAAGTTTCTTTTGTTTTATTTTTCCATTGTTTCACTTTAAATAATGCTAAGATTTTGCTTTTGAGATAAAAGATTTGTGGTTATTCTAACAAAATGGCCCACTTTCTTTGTATTGTTTATGGGGATGGGGAGGTTATTGACATATGAGAAAGAGAACTGTGGCATATTCCAATTTAAATTTGATGCAGATTTTATTATTTTCATAATTCGAACATTTAAAAGACTGATAAAATTAAAGACTTTCTTAAACGAAATATGGGAAGACAAAAAATAAAAATAAATATTTTATTTAAAAGAAATATGTTTTACTTTGTTAATATTTACTTTTATTCCCATAATTCTGTTTAATTTCAAATTTTAATTGCCGCTTATGACGAGTGTTAGTTTGAACTCCACTCCACATCATAACTGCTCGAAGAAACATCTGTTTCGTCGACATTTCATCGGTCAATATTTATTTAAATATAAACATAAAATTTATAAATATTCAACTGGTTCGGTTTTTTCTTTTCACTCTTTCAACAAATTAAACTCTGCATATTTTAAAGCATACAAAAAACCCCTAATCATTCCAAGACAAAAAACGCCATACCAGTTTATGATTCATTCTTCTTCCGACAATCAGAAGATGAAGCAAAAAAAAAACATTGAGAATATATAACACCCTTCACCTTAAGAGCCATCGATCAAACAATAATAAAATGATGTTGAGGAGACTTATAATAACAAGAGATCACATTGATGTCTTACTTGAGAATTGAAGTTCAATCAAAAACCTAAAAATCATCAAAACACATAAAAATGGGTAAAAAAAACATGGCGACCTTTTCAATAAAATCTCCAATTTTTGGAACATATTTTCCCCACATTTTGAAATCGGGTTTTTAATATTATTTATTATTTTTTTATTTATTAAATGGAAATTCTAAAATTTCTTCATCGTTTCTACCTTTTTGATGAATTTTAGGTATTTGTATTGGACATCAATTCCCAAAATTATGAGAGATATAGAATGACAAAAACTTGTATTTTTGCAAAAATTTAGTATTAATAAAAAATCGATAACTCAGTTAATTACTGACGGATTTTTGAAAACGAAGAGGTGTTTTGCTCCCTGCAAAATGTATTATTTAAATAAATATACAGGGGATACGGTTACCAAGCAAAAAATGTGCAAAAACATTGCCAAATTTGAAAAATTGCTAAAAAACTTGTATTTTTGCAAAAAAAATTTATTAATAAAAACTTTTATAACTAAGTTAATTACTGACCGATTTTTAGAAACGAAGATTATTTTTGCTCCTTACTAAACGCGATATTTAAACAAATATAAAAGTGTTGCGGTTACCAAACAAAATAATGAGCAAAAACATTGCCAAAGTTGAAAAATGCCTAAAAAATTTGTATTTTTCTAAAAATTTTGTATTAATAAAAACTTCAATAATTCAGTGAATTACCGAAGGATTTTTCAAAACAAAACGGCTTTTTACTCTCTACTAAATGTGCTATTAAGGTAAATTTACAACTGATACGGTTACCAAACAAAATAATGAGCAAAAACATTGTCAAAGTTGAAAAATGGCTAAAAAAGTTGTATTTTTCTAAAAATTTAGTATTAATAAAATCTTTAATAACTCAGTGAACTATTGACGGATTTTAAAAAACAAACTAGGGTTTTACTCCTTAATAAATGTGTTATTTATGTAAATTTACAAGTGGTACGGTTTCCAAACAAAATAATGTGCAAAAACGTGGACAAATTTGAAAAATGGGTAAAAAATTTGTATTTTTGTAAAAATTTTGTAATTATAAAAACTTCAATAACTTAGTTAATTGCTGACGAATTTTTAAAGACAGACCAGAGTTTTACTCCTTACTAAATGTGTTATTTATAAAAATTTACAAATGATACGGTTACCGAACAAAATAATGTGTAAAAACATTGCCAACGTTGAAAAATGGCAAAAAACATGTATTTTTCCAAAAAATTTAGTATTAATAAAAACTTCAATAACTCAGTGAATTACTGACGGATTTCTAAAAACATACCGGCATATTACTTCTTATTAAATGTGTTATTTATGTATATTTACAAGTGACATGGTTACCATACAAAATAATGTACAAAAACGTGACCAAAATTTAAAAATGGCTAAAAAACTTGTATTTTTGCAAAAATTTAGTATTAATAAAAATTTAAATAACTCAGTTAATTGCCGACGGATTTTTAAAATCGAAGCAGCGTTTTAATCCTTACAAAATGTGTTATTTTTATAAATTTACAAACGATACGGTTACCGAACAAAATAATGTGTAAAAACATTGCCAACGTTGAAAAATGGCAAAAAACATGTATTTTTGCAAAAATTTTGTATTAATAAAACCTTCAATAACTCAGCGAATTACTGAAGGATTTCTAAAAACAAACCGGCTTATCACTTCTTATTAAATGTGTTATTTATGTATATTTACAAGTGACATGGTTACCATACAAAATTATGTACAAAAACGTGACCAAAATTGAAAAATGGCTAAAAACTTGTATTTTTTGCAAAAATTTAGTATTAATAAAAATTTCAATAACTCAGTTAATTGCTGACGGATTTTTAAAATCGAAGCAGCGTTTTAATCCTTACAAAATGTGTTATTTATATAAATTTACAAGTGATACGGTTACCGAACAAAATAATGTGTAAAAACATTGCCAACGTTGAAAAATGGCAAAAAACATGTATTTTTGCAAAAATTGAGTATTAACAAAAACATCAGTAACTCAGTTAATTACTAACGGATTTTAAAAACAATGCGGCGTTTTACTCCTTACTAATTGTGTTATTTTAATAAATTATTAAGTTGTACGGTTACCAAACAAAATAATGTAAAAAGCATGGCCACTGTTGAAAAATGGCTAAAAATTGTATAAAAAATGTGTTTTTTGGACAAAAGCACCCAGATTTCTTAAGTTTTCTTAAATAATCTATACATCGATCGAAAGCTTAAGATTTCTTCTATTCAAATTCAACCATATAGTGAAATTCGTAACTCCGTAACTCACGATTTTGGGGCTGTCTGGCAAATTTCAAATACAGGCTCTTGTTCTACTCGACAATACCTCCCAAAAAAAATATTGTCACTTCCCAAAATTTTCTATTTCATTCATTTTTCATTTTTTATTTCATTCATTCACCCTTCATTGCCAGGCAAATTATTTTCCGAGCTCTAAATATGTCTCCTCATTTTCCCCTTCCACAACAATGAAAGGGAAAGTTCAAAGGTCATTTACACTAGTCGGCGTCAGCCGCCCACCAACAGGATGGTGGACAATATACCCAAAATTTCGTTGAGTTTCCTTCGAAAATCAAACTAATAAAACCCAATTCAATAACCAAAAACAAGAAAAGGAAATGAGCACAAGGAAACTCTCGAAAAAAAGGTGGGGAGGAGAGGCAGATGATATGGCGGCGGCGACTAACAACAAACAAAACAAAACAAACGACCAGCCAGGCCAACAAAAAGAATTCATACTCGTCGTCGTCGTCGTATTGTATTACAAATATACAACAACAACAAAACTCAAAGGGAAAACAAAAACAAACCCGAAAAAACAACAAAACAAAACAATATTAGCACTTGGCCTGGCAACTGCTGAAAAATGTACATAAAACAAAAGGCTGCGAAAAGAAGCAGAGCTTTGAGGAAAAAAATAAACAAAATTCTATGGACCCGGACCCTTTAAACCAGTCACACACATCACACACAAGAAAATCTAAATCCAGACAAAATGTATTGTTGCAGCAATCAGGTTTACATGCCACGAAAACGGGGCACACAACCATGATGACGACGACGATGAGGATGATGATGGCAATGCCGGTGAGGATGCCTCCCGACTACTGGCCTGATGGTGAGGGACACATGCTAGTCAAACAAGATTTAAGTTGCACCAGCAGCAGCAGCAAGAAAAAAAACAGACCAACTAACAACTTCTCTCCAACTAGAATGTTTGGGCCTGACTCTCGCTCTCTAAGCTAGTATGTGGTGGTTTGTAACGAGGGCAATATGATGAGAAAAGAAAAATGAAACAAATTGTAAAAGTGGGAAATTGAGCAAAGTTTGGAAATCAACGAGGGTTTGCTAAATTATCGGAATTATCGAAAATACTTTGTAAAAACTATTTTATGGCCGACAATTTTCGAAAAAAAAATGTGGGAATTATCGAAAAAATTAGTTATCGATACAAGTGGGAAATTGAGCAAAGTTTTGAAAATCAAACTTTGTTATGGCCGACAATTTTCAAAAAAAAATGTGGCAGTTATCGATAAAATTAGTTATCGATAAAAGTGGGAAATTGAGCAAAGTTTTGAAAATCAAAGAGGGTTCGCTAAATTTTTCGAGAAATTATCGAAAATAACGATTGTTATGGCCGAAAATTTTCAAAAAAATTGTGCGAATTATCGATAAAATTCGTTATCGATAAATTTATAAATTGAGCAAAGTTTTGAAAATCGCTAAATGTTTCGAAAATATTTATAGAAACGATTGTTTTTTATGGCCGACAATTTTCGAAATAAATTTTGTGGGAATTATCGATAATTTTAGCTTGAGGATAAAAGAAAATTTGCTCATCTTTTTAGCTGCGTACATTTTTTTTTGAATTAATGAGAAAAAATGAATAGTTCGCTTTTTGGTACAAAAAGTCTGACTTTATGCTCTAAATGTTCGCTATCTTCCAAGGGTAAAATTTTGTGCAGGGAAAAAATTACCCTGTAAAACCGGGGAACCGTTCAACCTTTCTAAATATATATTTTATTCTTCAAAGACTTTCAAAGGGAAAAAAGTTATGTTGGTCCAAATTCATGACTTATTTCAAAGAGTGTATTTTTTTAAATATTTATTACAAACAAACATTGGCACAAACAACACAGTTTTGGTCCCATAATAAAGCTAAGAAACCACAAATTCTAATAAAATAAATTCGAATGTGAAATCTCTTAAAATAAGAGATAAACAAAGTGCGACAAAGAAATTACTTTTTTTTTAATTTTCAAAATCTGAAAAAAGTGAATATCTGTAATACGAATAATATTAATATTTTTTCTGCGCATTATAAACAAATACGTAAAATAATGCAAAACAAACATTTTTTCTTTAAAATCAAAAAATACGAAAAGTAGTCAACTTTGGGTTAGTTTCAAAAATATATACGATTGCCCCATTTTCAATTTTAAAATTTCCAAATAATCATGGGGTCTTTGTCTAATTTCATTTTTTTACACAACTGAAAAATGTTTACCACAACAAAAGTTATTGAATTTTGAAAATAAAAATTTTATTTTTTTTTGAATCGAAAAATACATAAAAATAAAATAAAAAGTAGTAAACTTTGGGCTAATCTTCCGATTTTTGTCTAATTTCAATTTTTACAGAAATCAAAAATGTTTACCACAATAAAAGTTATTGAATTTTGAAAATAAAAAATCAAAAAATACGAAAAGTAGTCAACTTTGGGTTAGTTTCTAAAATATATCCGAATGCCCGATGATATTCAATTTTGGATAATCCCGTGGAAAATCACTGGGCCTTTGTCTAATTTAAATTTTTTACAGCACTCAAAAATGTCTACCACAATAAAAGTTTTTGTATTTTGAAATAAAAATTTTACTTTTCTTTAAAATCGAAAAAATACGAAAAGTAGTCAACTTTGGGCTAATTTCTATAATATGTCCAATTGCCCGATTTTCAATGTTATTATTTCGAAATAATCCTTGGGTCTACTAGAACATAAGTTATTGAATTTTGGCCAATGGATTTTGATTCTTTACCACTGTGCGATGCAAATATAGATTTTTCTGCAATAAACTAGGAAATGTATGTTAATTCAGCTCGAAAGATTGAGATATTTGATAAGATCTTTAATATAAATTTCCGATATACTGTCCATGCCGTGTAGTAATTGTTTCTGGAGGAGTTTATCATTTTTTCCCTTCTCTTTTTCTAAATCCTCAAAAAATCCCATAAAATAGAAGAAAATACAATTAGAAATCCCCAAAAATCGGAAATCCTTAACAAAAATTATATTTTAAAATATTTTTTCTACATTTTTTTCGTTTTTAAAAAAATGCTTCGGTCAGTCTCACATGTCTCCCCTCTAGGGGTTACTGCGGGGTAAGTTTTGGGCCTTTCTTTCTTAAAAAAAAATATAAAAAATAAAAAATGTATGGGGCCACCTTAAGGGTTGGAGATGGATGTTAGATATGTTTTGAGAAAATATTGGGGTTGGAAAAATATTGAGGGGTGGTTATACATTTGACACCCCTAGGGGCCTCCTTGGGGTAGTTAGAGAGAGCGGTGGGAGCAAATTTTATAAAAGTATAATTTTTCTATGGGAGTCCCCTTAACGAGTGATGGGTGATAGGGGGTACGTGTGTACGAATAAATTATGGGGGTCGGTCTTACATTTAACCCCTCTGCGGACGACTCCGAGGAAGTTTTGTGACTTATTAGCTATTTTCTCCGGTACAACTACCACTTTTATCTTTTTTGGTCCCATTTCTCTCCCTAAAGCATGGATTATTTATTTTATGGTGCGCGTTCACATTTTGAAATGATTGAAATATCAATTAAATACGTGATCATGCATCTATGTCAATAATGACACGTTTTTTGGAAACCCAGTTTTAAAAGCCGGTTGTTCCAAGATTTTAAAACCGATTTAACATCATAGCAGTAGAATGAATTTTGATAGATTCATTGATTTTTCATCGCTGAACACGAACATTTGTCCATAATAACATTTCCGAGAACCCGGTTTAAAAAACCGGTTTTCCATTTCAAAATCGGTTTTCTCAAAATTATAATACCACAAAAGTCGAATGGGTTTTGGTTTCATGGCTGAACACGATCACATTTTTTTGCAAATCCGGTTTTAAAAACCGGTTCTTCCAGAATTTCAAAATCGGGTTTTCCGCAAAACTATCACCATAGCAGTGGAATGAATTTTGGTTTATTGAAAATCGTCGTTTTCAATATTTAGAATCGTTTTTCGAAAATGTAGTGAAAATATTTCCTAAATTATTAGAAGACCCCTCGTCAAAACATTTAGTTCAACAACCAAACCAGCCATACCACCAAAGCAATCAAAAGATATTGCGAATAAAGGGCTGCTGTTATTACGACCACTGACTGGGCTGCTGCTGGCTGGCTGGCAGGCCGTTGACTAGCCTAAATGACTAAATGTTGCGGCTGTTGCTGTTGGTGATGCTGTTGTTTTTGGTTAATGTTGCTGGCTGGCTGGATGACTGCTGCTGCTTAGCATTGTTAACATGATAATGATGTAGTTTTGTTAATGATAATAATATGACCATGTCAGGCACAAGGCTAAGCTGGTGCCAATGCACTTTTGTGTGTTGAAGTTGTTGTTGTTTTGCTGGTTGTTTGACTGCAGTTGTTCTTTTTTGTTGCTCTTTTGGCTGGCTGGCTGTTTGAATGTTTGGCTATTTGGCTGGCTGGATGTCTGTCTGGGTCGGTCACACGCTTATAATGCCTGTAGTATTCCACTGTTGCTGGCACAGCCAACAACTCGTACTTGTGTACTCGCACAATGCTACGTATATACGAGTAGACTTATTGGGTATTAAGTAAACGATATTTGCTTGATTATGTTTTTTGGTTTTTGGTCTTTGTTTTGGTATGATGTTGTGGTTGTTGTTGTTGTTGCTGGTCTGGTCTGTTCTGTTGTGTTTGCTTTGTTGGTCATCATATATCATATGTTTGAATAGAGAGAGAATCAAAGAGAGAGAGGGAGGGCGTAATAATGATTTGTGCGAAAACAAATTTTAAATTTTTGAAGTCGTAATTTTTCAGATACATCTTGTGGTAGCACGATTTGAAATTTTTTTAACTGATAGAACTTCAAATGAGTGTAGAAAACCGGAAATCATTTTAATTCAAATACTGATTGAACCAATTAAAACATTGTTATCGAATATACTGTTATAAGATGCATGACAATTTGGGACACCTAGAGTCAACATTCTGATAGATCCCCCTACCCACTTTATGTATATGGAATAGAATGAATTTTGAAATGTTGGGTATTGTCATAGCTGAACAAAAACCTCACCTGAAATAGTCCGGGTTTGCCTAGAAAATCGGTTTTAAAACCCGGGTTTTTCAAAATTTTCAAACCGGGTTTCAGCCAAATGTAACATCCAGAGGTTGGTTTATTAAATTTCGAAATTGAATGTATTGTCATAGCTGAACAAAAACCTCACCTGAAATAGTCCAAGTTTTCCTAGAAAACCGGGTTTTTCAAAATTTTCAAACCGGGTTTCAGTCAGAAACCACCAGAGGCTGGTTTATTAAATTTAGAAATTTTTGAATTTTATGTGAACAAAAACCTCACCTGAAATAGTCCAAGTTTTCCTAGAAAATCGGTTTTAAAAACCGGGTTTTTCAAAATTTTCAAAACTGATTTTGTAAAAATATTAAGCCAAGGAACTGGATTTATTTAGGTTTATTAAATTTTCTTTCATGAAAATGTTTCCGGTTTTCATGAAAATGTAACACCAAGGAACTGTTGATTCATTGAATATTCTTCGCTGAATACAAAACTTTGTTTATATTAAATCATTTTCAAGAAACCCGATTTTGAAGACATTTTCCGTCCACATTACAAATTGGAATTGAATTTTGGTTTATAAAAACCGGGTTTCTCGAAAATATAATTGTGACTGGAAAGATTTTGGTAAATTTTCAAGAAATCCTGTACTCAAAAATAATAATAAATAAAATATAAAAATAATAATAAAATAGAAGTGGAAAGATTTTTTTGGTTTATTGCATTTTGGCACAATGACATTTCCCAGAACCCGGTTAAAAGCTATTTCCAAACATTTCAAACCGGATTTCTCGAACAGAGCTGGAAACAAATTTTGATTTAATGAATTTCCATCGGTGATCGCGCAAAAAAAAAAAAATTAAAATTTCATAACCGGTTTTTTTCGAAATTTCATAACCGGGTTTTTTCGAAAAATGTAACACCATAGGGCTGAAATAAATTTTGGTTTATTTATTTTCGGGATATTTAAACGATTGGCGCCCTCTGTTTATTTATTTTCGAGATGCAATATAAAAAAACCGGTTTCCAACATTTAAGATCTGGAAACTCTAATTCCTAATCTAATTCCAAAATGGCACATTCCTGAAAAAACGCGTTCAAAACCGGTTCCTCCAAAATGTCCAAAACCGGTTTTATGGAAATTGTGAAAACATAGAAGAGGAATGCATTTTGGTTTATTGCATTTTCATCGCTGAGTATAATTCCGATTCTATCATGTATCCATGAAATCCAAGAACCCTTATTTTTTTAATTTTGAACCGGTTTTCTTGGATTGATTATTTTTCACAATTGAGAATATTTTTGTTCACAGAACTTTTGCCTCCCAAAATATATTTGAGGGTAACAATAACTCCTCAACTTTAGAAATCTACTGCTCTGAAGGGAAATTGTCTGTGTCTATTTTGATTTCAAGTTCACACTTTTAAATCAACATTTATGGCAAATTGTTTGCAAATAGTTCGTGTTAAAATGTGCAAACTTGAAATGTTGTATTTATTTAAAACAATTGCAGTTGCATATTTTAGCATATCATTAAGAAAAAAAATCTAAATAATGAAAAGTTAAAAACTTGAAACTAGCACGTAATAGATGATATAAAACGCAACTAGCTAAGCTAGTAGGTGAAATCAAACTCAATATCGAAATATCATCACGCCGCCGCCGCCGTTGGTAGGGGCGACGAAAAAAAAGCGCAGCAAAAATATCACAACAAACTTGAATTGAATCAAGCAAACCATGGAAATAAATTATTCGAAAAAAAATAAACATTGCAAAAAATTAAATGCTGGCTGGCGGCATGACTCTGTTTGAGCCAAAGAGACTATTGGGTATTTATTTTTGAGGCATAAAATTTGAATTGTGAGCTATCAAAATAACACAGAGCTGCAAATTATTTTTATATGTATATATTTATTATTTTATATATTTTTTTATAATTATCTCAAAATAATTATCCCAAAGGGAATCTCTTATAATATTTCTGGACTTTCGTTGCTCATATTTCGAGAAAAGGAACCTTCGGAAATAATAATATTATTAAATTCAAAGCCAAAAGTTCCATGGGTAATGAAATTTTGAAAAAATCTGAGAATTGCCAGTAAACTGGCGGACATTCTTCATCGACTTTCTTCGTTTTTAAAATCTCCTTGACCAACTATTATTTTCTGAACTGAAAATACAAATGAAGAAGAAAAAGTAAGAAGCACTCTATACTGAAATTTCACTAGTGAGTTACCCCATCATCGTAAATCTCCTTGGCTAATTATTATTTTCAGCAGATACATAAATGAAGAAGAAAAACTTAGAATCACTCTATACAAAAGTTCCTCTAATGAGTTACCCCCACACAGGCGTGAAATTTGAATTGTGAGGAATCAGTAAACTGGAGCTGAGGTGGACAATCTTCATCGTCTTTCTTCATTTTCTAAATCTTCTTGATCAATTTTTATTTTCTACCGATACATAAATGAAGAAGAAAAAGTAAGAAGCACTCTATATACAAGTTCCACTGATGAGTTACCTACACACAGACATGAATTGTGGGCAATCTGTAAACTGGAGTTGAGGCGGACATTCTTCATCGACTGTCTTCATTTTCTAAATCTTGATCAATTATTATTTTCTACCGATAGACAAATGAAGAAGAAAAAGTAAGAAACACTCTATACACAAGTTCCACTGATGAGCTACCCCACACAGGCATGAAATTTGAATTGTGAGCAATTAGTAAAGTGGATTTGAGGTGGACATTCTTCATCGTCTTTCTTCATTTTCTAAATCTACTTGATCAATTATTATTTTTTACTGATACATAAATGAAGAAGAAAAAGTAAGAAGCACTGTATACACAAGTTCCACTGATGAGTTACCCACACACAGACATGAATTGTGGGCAATCAGTAAACTGGAACTGAGGCGGACATTCTTCATCGACTGTCTTCATTTTCTAAATCTTCTTTATCAATTATTATTTTCTACTGATACATAAATGAAGAAGAAAAAGTAAGAATCACTCTATACAAAAGTTCCTCTAATGAGTTACCCCCACACAGGCATGACATTTGAATTGTGAGCAATCAGTAAACTGGAGCTGAGGCGAACATTCTTCATCGTCTTTCTCCATTTTTAAATCTCCTTGACAAATTATTATTTTCTACCGATAGATAAATGAAAAAGAAAAAGTAAGAAACACTCTCTATACAAGTTCCACTGATGAGTTACCCCCTTACAGGCATGAATTGTGGGCAATCAGTAAACTGAGCGGACATTCTTCATCGTCTTCATTTTTAAATCTTCTTGACAAATTATTATTTTCTACCGATACATAAATGAAGAAGAAAAAGTAAGAAGCACTCTATACCGAAATTCCACTAATGAGTTACCCCCACACAGACATGAAATTTGAATGGTGAGCAATCAGTAAACTGGATTTGAGGCGGAATGTCCGTTCATCGACTTTCTTCATTTTATAAATCTCCTTGACCAATTATTATTTTCTGAACTGAACGATATACAAATGGAGAAAAAATCCACTGATGAGTTACCCCCACCACACATGCATGAAATTTGATGTGTAAGCAATCAGTAAACTGGTGCTGAGGCTGACATTCTTCATTTTCTAAATCTTCTTGATCAATTATTATTTTCTAAAGTGAACGATGGACAAATGAAGAAAAAAATCCACTGATGAGTTATCCCCACACAGGACAAGTTCCACTGATGAGTTATCCCCACACAGGACACGAAATACGTCTATGGATGGACAAAGCATGTGGTTCTATTATTCTCTGAACTAAAAGCTATAAAAATGAAGAAGAAAAAGTAAAGTTCCACTGAGGAGTTATCCCCACACAGGATACAAAATACGTATGTGGAGTAAAGAGTATGAATCTCTGCTCTCTTTTGCCAAAAAACCAAAAATACAAAATTTCCCGGCATTCGAATGAATGTCTTACATTCAAAAAATATCCAAAAGTATATTTGTTTTGTTTAAAACAATTTCCATCTGGTCACTTGGAATTTTAAATGGCGAAAAGCGGACGATAAATAATAAACGATAGATTTTTAAATAGTATTATTACATCATTAACAATATTTTGTTAGCAGCAGCCAATATATTTCAACAACAAGAAAAACAACACCAACAAGAAAACAAAATTATGTATGACGGCAAAAATGTTCATTCCAATCGAATCTATTCTATAAACACACACACAACGCACATCACTGCCAAATATTCGGTACAACAAACCTCCAATGCTGCCGCCCGCCAGCACCAGCACCACCACCGCCACCATCAGGCCTGGCCAGGCCACCACCAAGGCACCATTGACCGAAAAATTCTCTAACAAAAATAGGCAAAGAGTGTACCTAACTTGTGCGTCCGTCCGTTCACCCGCCCGCCTCTCCGGCCATTTGAAATATTGCGTGCGTGTGTTGGCGTTTGAAAATCGTTTTGGGGAAAAATATTCATTTTTGAATTTTTTGTTTGTGTGTGTTTTGGTGTGTGATTTTTGTGTCAAAATCTAAACAAGTGCAGGAAATAAAACGAAACGGCCAAAACGACCATAAAAACACTGTGAGTTTTTAAGCAAAAAATTCCGCTGAAAATATTGGCGAACAGTGGTGCAGAAACAAAATCTTTTTCGGGTAAACATTTTTGAGTTCTGTAAAACATTGAAATTAGACAAGGTCTCCATGATTTTTTTGAGATATTAGCAATGAAAATCAGACAATCGGATATAGTTTAGCAAATAGTCCAAAGATGACTACTTTTTGTATTTTTAAATGTTAAAGAAAAGTTTTTTTTCAATTCAATAACTTTTGTTGTGGTAAACATTTTTTATTTCTGGAAAAAAAATTGAAATTAGACAATGACCCCATGATTATTTTGAGATATTGATATTAAAAATCGGACGAAAAGATATATTTTAGAAATTAGTCCAAAGTTGACTACTTTTCGTTTTTTTTTTCGTTATTAAAGAAAAGTAAATTTTTTATTTTCAATATTCAATAACAATTCGGATAAACTTTTTTGAATTCTTCAAAAAATTGAAATTAGACAAGGACCCAATGATTGATTTTGGGGTACTAGCACTAAAAATCGGACAAACGCTTATATTTTAGAAATTAGACCAAAGTTGACTACTTTTCGATTTTATAGAAAAGTAACATTTTTATTTTCAAAATTCAATTTTTGTTCTAGTAAAAAATATTGAGTTCTGTAAAAAACTGAAATTAGACATGGAACCAATGATTATTTTGATATATTAGCTTTTCAAATCAGACAATAGGATATATTTTAGAAATTAGTCCGAAGTTGACTACTTTTCGTATTTTTCGAATTTAACGAAATGTTTTTTTAATTCAATAACTTTTGTTGTGGTAAACATATTTGAGTTCTGTAAAAAATTGATATTAGACAAGGATCCCATGATTATTTTGAGATATTAACATTGAACAGAGAACAATCGCATATATTTTATAAATTAGTTCATAGCTGACTACTTTTCGTATTTTTCGATCTTAAAGAAAAGTAAAATTTTTATTTTCAAAATTCAATAAATTTTGTTGTGGTGCAAATTTTTGAGTTCTGTAAAAAACTAAAATTATACAAGGAACCAATGATTATTTTGAGATATTAGCATTTCAAATCAGACAATCGGATATATTTTAAAAATTAGTCCAAAGTTGAGTACTTTTCGTATTTTTAGATTTTAAAGAAAGTTTTTTTTTAATTCAATAACTATTATTGTGGTAAACATTTTTGAGTTCTGTAAAAAATTGATATCTAAAAAAATTGATCTAATTTAAATTTTTTATAGAATTCAAAAATGTTTACCACAACAATAGTTATTGAATTAAATAAAAAACTTTATTTAAAATCTAAAAATACGAAAGTACTCAACTTTGGACTAATTTTTAAAATATATCCGATTGTCTGATTTGAAATGCTAATATCTCATTGGTTCCTTGCATAATTTTAGTTTTTTACAGAACTCAAAAATTTGTACCACAACAAAATTTATTGAATTTTGTAAATAAATAAAATTCGAAAAAAATACGAAAAGAAGTCAACTTTACACTAATTTGTAAATTATATCCTTTGTCTGTTGTTCAACTATCCCAAAATAATCCTTGGGTCCTTGTCTAATTTCAATTCTTTACGCTACACAAAAATGTTTACTAGAACAAAAGTTATGGAACAAAAATGTTAGCCGATGGATTTTTGGTTATGAACCACTGTGTCGACGACGGAGTTAGTTATCTCCTCTTTGGCGCATACAATGTGTACCGCCATCGCCATGTGTGCGTTATCGTTATTACCACAGCCAGCAGTCGGTATTTGCATATTCGAAAGATTTTCGCTTTTCGAATTTTTTGTTTACGACAACGTCAGCAAACAAACGCAGCCACAGCAAGAAGTGCGGTGGCGACAGCAGGCAGGCAGGCAGTAATCTTTGAGATACTTCTGGAAACTGTATGACGGACAACGAGTCGTATAGGTTTTCATTATTTATTTATGTGAGTAACACTAGTTAGTTTACAGTCAGTATGATAAAAAATCACAAATCTCCGTTTTTTATTATCGAGATCTTTCGACAAATTGAATTGTAAAAAAAACGTAATGTGTAAACACGCCGCATGGTTGATTGCGGATATAAAGATTTTTTGTGTACGACGCGGGCAAATTGAATCTTAAAGTGTAAACACCACTTTAGATAGGGCATGAATCCAAAAAGACACATTTAAAAAAACCGGTTTTTCAAAATTTTCAAAACCGGTTTTCTCGAAAATTCAACAACATAGAAATGGAATGCATTTTAATAATTTTTCATCGCTGAGCATTATGTTGTGTTTGTAATTTCTAAGAATCTTCGTTTTTCCTCATTTCGATTCGGTTTCTTCAAAATTGTTTTCTCAAAATTATGAGCAATTTTCCAGCATTCATAATTTTGAACCGTTTTTTTATTTCAAAATGTTTATTAATTCGTAATGATCAACGACATGGCTTTCCGTGACACTTATCCGAGAAACCCGGTTTTGAAAACCGGTTCTTCCAAAACCGGTTTTCTGGAAAATGTAACAACATAGAAGTGCAGTGCATTTTGGTTTAATGAATATTCATCGCTGAACATTGTTGTGCCTATAATTTTTAAGAATCCCCGTTTTCCCACATTTCGAACCGGTTTTTTCGAAAACATTTTCTCAAAAATTTGACAACATTTGGAGAAAAATGAGTTTTGGTTTATTAAATTTTCATTCCTGAACCGGTTTTTCGAAAATGAACACGTTTCTGTATTAAATGTTCGTCGTTGATCACACACGGCATTCCGATACACATTTCCGAGAAACCCGGGTTTTAAAAAACGGTTCTATCATAATTTCAAAACCGGGTTTCTCGATATGGTATCCATATTTTGGTTTATAAAATGAAAATGAAGTGTTTTTTTTTTTCAAAATGTTTATTAAATGTTCGTCGTTGATCACACACGGCTTTGTGTGACACATTTTCGAGAAACCCGGTCTTCCAAAATTTCAGAACCGGGTTTCTTGATATGGTAACAATATTTTGGTTTATAGAATTTTAATCGCTGAACATGTTCCTGTCTATCAGGGACACCTGTTTTTTAATATTTAAAACCGGGTTTTTTGAAAATGTTTAATTCATCGCTGAGAACCTAAACATCATACGCGTTTTATCCATGTCAACCAAGCTTTAAAACCCGTGTTTTTTCAACATTTCAAAAACCCATTTTAAAAACCGGTTCTTCCAAAATTTTAAAGCCGTTTGGTGACAACATTTTGGTTTATAGAATTTTCATCGCTGAACATGAACCCGACTATCAAAAAACCCGGTTTTTTAAATATTTAAAACCGGTTTTCGAAAAAGAAACACGTTTTTTTAATGTTCGTTGTTGATTACAGCTTTCAGTGACGACGGTTTTTGACGACTATCAAAAAACCCGGTTTTTTTAAATATTTAAAACCGGTTTTTTTTTTGAAAAAGAAACACGTTTTTTTTAAATGTTCGTTGTTGATTACACACAGCTTTCGGCGACACATTTCCGAGGAACCCGGTTCTAAAACCGGTTCTTCCAAAAATTCAAAACCGGTTTTATCGCTTTGATAACAACAATTTGGTATATAGAATTTCGCTGAACATGATCCCGTCTATCAAGAAACACTGTTTTATTAATGTCTAAAACCGGGTTTTTCGAATAACACATTTCCGAGAATCCAAGTTTTGTTTTTCCAAGATTTCAAAACCGGTTTTCTCGAAAATGCTAGATAATGCATTTGCAATGAATTTTGGTTTATTTCAATGCCTAAAGTTTATTTCCCAATAAAGGCTCGCGCACACCGATTCTTTGCATTTGACTTAGCTTTTTCCTTAATATCCCATAAGTTGAATTCACTTGATTCACCTGTTGACGAAAAAACGCAGTCTCTTCCCTAAAAAGCTTCGGTGTGCGCGAGCCTTAAAAATAGCCTTTATTTTGTTGAATGATTTGTAAACTAGTCCTATGAATAGTTTGGTGAACCCTTTCAACGTTTCTTCAACTCATTGCCTTCCTTACTGTCTGCCTGTTGAGCTGATATGAACCATGTCTGTCCGTATATCTATGGCTTTGTACTTGGCCCATTCCGTTGCGGATTTTATGACTCATGGGAAAATTAAATAAATTACATATATAGCCGCCGCTGTAGTTGCGGTAATAAACAATTATCTTCTATCTTCGCCATTGAATGAATGTATCTATCTGTCTGTCTGTCGTTCTGTTCGTCTGTCGTTCATTCACACATGGTGTTGTTGCCGTTGTTGTAGTTGTTGCTATAGTTGTCGTTAAACTACTCTTTAGAGTAAAAACTTGTTTGGTTTTGGATACAAAAAATCAATCTCATGACAACAATAAAGAATGTGAAAAACATCCAGCCATCCATTCAATCAGTCAGTCAGTCATTCGTAACTAATGGCAAATAAAAAGTTTCTATTTGCTTAAATAATTACATGTACTTATGTACAAAAGTGATGTTGTTGGTGTTGTTGCTGCTGTTGAAGTGTGATGTAATTGGAGGACAAATAAATAATAAAAAAATAAAGTTTTTTCCGATAAGGTGTTCAAGTAAATAATATATTATTGCTAATTTGAATAGACTTTCTTTTAACAATAAAAGATTTAAAAAAATCCTCTTAGTAGATTTTAAATCTAAATTGAATTTCTTTTAAATTGTGTTTCTATCCATAAATCGTTGTAGATGTGTTTTAAAATTGTCTAACCTCCACTGGCATCACCCTTTGCCATGTATAATGGAGTAATTTGTAATTCAAATAAATCAAATCAACAACAAAAGCCGAAGCAGCCGAAGCGACAACAGTACAATTTGTCAGTCTCACAGTACCATTTCCAAATAAATATTGTGTAAACTAATTAAAACGAAAGCGGAGACAATATTTTCTATGAATGTATGTATGTTTACTAGAAATATACCTACGGTCGACAAAAAATTGTTTATTGCCAAAAAATACCTTCAGGTGAATGTAAGTAAAATGATGAAACCCACATTTTCGTAAGTTTTCAGGACAAGTTTTTTCTGGGATTTCTGAGATTATGTAGTTTATTCACATGTAAAATTTAAAAATATAGAAACATGTAAATTTAATTGTAGGAGAATGAATATAGATTAATAATAGATTTTCATAAAAAAAATATTGCAAAAAGTCGCTTTTTCGTTGTTAATTTGTTTATAATATGCCACTTTTTACATTATCACAAGCATCATGGAATGTTTTTTATTAGGGACCGCACAATGACTAAAAAAATACGAACACAGCAATACTTGTGAGTCTAAAATAGCGATGTTCGTCCTAGGTTTCATATGCATTACTTATGGGCAGAAGAAAAATCGACACCGTTGACCATTTGCCGCTGCGGATGTCGACCAGCCATACACATAAGAATATATGTGATTATTTTTAAAGGTGTTTTCAGGAGCGTTTAGCTCACAGACGGCTTGAATTAATTTCTGGGGTGACCGCAGCAATACTCGTCCTTGTAGGTAATATTTGACTGATGAACTTTGCGATTATAAGAAAAAAGGTCCTTGTATTTCAGAGACAAAAAATATGCATATCTTTGAACATCATGTCAAACTTTTTGTACCCTCCACTTCCAGGATGGGGGTATACTAACTTTGTCATTCCGTTTGTAACACCGTGAAATATCGACCTGAGACCCTATAAAGTATATATATTCTTGATCGTCATAAAATTCTAAAACGATCTAACCATATCTGTCCGTCCGTCCGACTGTTAAAAGCACGCTAGCATCAAAACGAAAGGAGCTAGGACGTCCAAATTGTCCATAAATGCGTCTTATAGTCGTATATCGGTTGGGGTTGAAACTGGTCGAAATCTGCCCAAAGGGAAAAATTTTTCTCTCACATGGACTAAAAATACCCATAATAACCCTAATATTTTAGAGAATTTTTTAAGCATGTTTTTCAATATTTCTGGAATTTTACGAAATTCGTACTTTTTGTGGTTAAAATTCATAATTCCTCTGACAAAAAATAAAAGTTTTTTTCCCAATTTCGTACTTTCAATGGATACAATGGGCACAGAGGGATACAAATAGTACCAACTAAACGACTACAGCTAGAATGATGAAATTGGGCGGGTACGTCCCTCTAATTATGTAGACACGTAAAATATAGAGATTTTAGAAAGTCATACTCTTAAGGGGGTAAAATAGGAAAAAGGGGATGAAAATGGCAACAACCAAATAGCCGCAGCTAGAATCATGGAATTCGTACTGTTTTTGCTTTTATGGCTACGTGAGATACAATGGATTTTGAAAATTTGTAATTTTGGAATTAAAATATGATGGAAATACACCAAACAAACGGCTGTAGCAGAAAATGCACCCACTTTTCCCCAATATGTACGGGTTTTAAGCTTTTTTGAATTCGATATTTTAATTTGTTTTTGAAATGTTACTGCACTTCTACGAAATTGGACAGCCTCTATAATGGATTTTGAAAATTTTTAATTTTGGAATTAAAATATGATGGAAATACACCAAACAAACGGCTGTAGCAGAAAATGCACCCACTTTTCCCCAATATGTACGGGTTTTAAACTTTTTTGAATTCGATATTTTAATTTGTTTTTGAAATGTTACTGCACTTCTACGAAATTGGACAGCCTCTGTGGAATGCAATCCATGGTGGACGGTATATAAAGTTCGGCCCGGCCATTTCAACAACAACATTTCTTGTTTTTGTAAAATATGGTAAAAATGAAAAATAAAATATTTTTTTTTGAAAAAATAATTATTTTTTATCTTCGCAATTTAAAAATTTACTTTAATAAATAAAAGTAAGTTTTAATAGAATTTCCAATTAAAAAATTTACTTTAAAAAAATAAAAGTAATTTTTATAGAATTTCCACAATCGATAACTATGGAAATTATCAATTAGTAAGGTAGTTATCGGTAACTAAAATACTTTCAACTTTGATTCCATTTGAATGATAAAATGATACTTTCAAACTGTATATGTCGATAACTAAGCGAGATATCGATAGCATGCCCAACAATTTTCTTCTCATTTCAAGGTGCTCTATCCAAATAAAATCGGAATATCGCAGAAATTGAGTATCTTACAATATCCCCTTCTTATCTTCCAGGCGATATCATTCAGATTTCTGCCGGATGATTATCTTGCAATATAGACGGTTTATCATTCACAAATATTTCTTTCATATTGTCTTGTAGTGTCGCCCAGACCTCACAAACTTCTCTATTTAAGTTTACTTTCGCCACACGAAGATAATTTTCTATGATGCAAAACTATTTTTCTTGCGATGATTTCGAATTATTTTCGTATTACTTTGCTCGTCGGGTTGATATTTTATAATTATTTATTTTATTAAAAATATCATGTTTAAGACTTCACCCTTAAAAATTTTAGTAGATTGTTTTATGATTATTAGCAAAATATTTCGTCTTTACACACCAGGCTGGGTCGTTAACCATAAAAAAAATATTTCCGTAAATCCATGATAATAATGTTTGAGCTGTTTAATCATTATTTGCAAAATGTTTCGTCTTTGGGTCAAGACGTCCTCAAAACACATTTAAATTTTATATTTATCTAATGATTTTTTATGTTTTTTTTTCCTATGGAAGTACTTCCAATTTGTTTTGCTGAGTAGTGATAGTTTTTGGTAGTTAAAAATATCGTTAGTCTTAAAAACTGCAAGTAAACTGGATGATTTACCGTGGAAACTCTCCACTGAGCTTTTTGTTTGTCAAACAGTTTTACTAGCGGATATGTATGTACATTAGGCTGGGTCACGAAAACAAATTGCAGCGGTCACCCCCCAGATATGATGATTGGATTGTTTAATGATGATCTGCAAAATATTTCCTCACTGGTTCAAGCCATCTGTGAGCTAAACGCTCCTGAAAACACCTCTAAAAATCATGTTATTCCCGTGTAATTTTTTTATGATGCATTTTTGGCCAAATTATTTTTCTGAATTAATAGACCATTGGGAGCACTTTAAATAAAAATTTGTATTCTTGTCTTAGAATAACTCATTGGTAGTATTATTGGACGTTTATATTGATTTTTTTGTGGTTTTCAAGGTGCCAGCTAAAAACTCATATTTCTTGGAAACATTTTGTAAGAGTTGATATGAAAAATAAATTGAGGGAATTAATACCATTCGAATGACACCTAAATGATGAATATCGGACGAAAAATGACGTCACTGACTCCTTCTTTGTAAAATAATTTAATATAGGAGTTGGATTTACAGAGCAAAAAAATGCAAACCCTTTTTAGAAAAATGAGCGCAGCGGCGTCAATCTAATTCCGATGTTCATCATTTAGGCATCATTCGAAAGTTATTGACTGCCGCTATTTAATTTTATAAAATAAAGGGTGATTTTTTAGCTATTATCTTTTTGGCAACACTGGTTTAAACAGCTGGCGCACGTTTCGTGTTTTGTTTCACTGTCACATATCTTCAGTTTGTTCTACAATTTAACCATGAATCGTCTTACAAACGAACAACGCTTGCAAATTATTGAATTTTATTAACAAAATGCGTGCTCTGTTAAGAAAGTTCATTTACCGAAAAATTGTGTTCAGCGACGAAGCTCATTTTTGGCTCAATGGGTACGTAAATAGGCAGAATTGTCAATTTTGGAGTGAATATCAGCCAGAAGCATTGCAAGAGCTACCAATGCATCCAGAAAAAGTCACAGTTTGGTGCGGTTTATGGGCTGGTGGCATCATTGGACCGTACTTCTTCAGAGATGATGCGAATCGTAACGTAACTGTGAATGGTGAGCGCTACCGTGAGATGATCTCCAACTTTGTTTTGCCCAAAATGCAAGAGCTTGACTTGCATGACATGTGGTTTCAACAAGACGGTGCCACATGACACACACATGTGGGGCTATGTTAAAGCTCATGTCTATACAGACAAGCCCGCTTCAATTGACGCATTGGAAGACAACATTGAAGCATTTATTCGTGAGATACCGGCCGAAATGTTGGAAAGATTATGCCAAAATTGGACTAAGCGGATGGGCCATTTGAGGCGCAGTCAAGGTCAACATTTGCATGAAATAATCTTCAAACATTATATTATATGGACCGTATTATCGATTCAAAGAAAGATTTCATGCATTTTTCTGAATTTTATGTGTTCTTTTTTTTTTTTGAAAAACTTTCCTATAGATTTTAAAAAATCACCCTTTACTAACATCAAATACGAAAAAATTTTCAGTTGTCACTGTGAAAATCAACAAAATATTACTATAAACGTCTAATAATTCGACCAATAAGTTACTCTAAGACAAGAATCAAAATTTTTATTTAAAGTGCTTTCAAGGGTCTATTATTTCAGAAAAAAAATGGGGAAAAAATGTAACTCAAAAAAAATTATACCGGAAAAACATGATTTTTAGGGTTATTTTCAGGAGCATTTAGCTCACAGATGACTCGATCTAGGAACGTAATATTTTGCAAATCCTCATTATACAATCCAAACTTTATTTTCGTGGCGTGACTGGAACTTGTTTTTCCATTTCCAGCCTAATGTGCATAGGTCCATACCAACCATTAAATTTGCAATTAGCCTCAAAAATTTTCTTCAATCTTGCCTTGCCCTATAAAATATAATCCAGATAATGTGTGTCAAAATCACGGCTTAATAATACAAAATTGGAAAAATATTTGAAGGGGTCCGGTCTGTTACAATCGCTCAGCCAGTTACGTCGTCGTCGTCGATTGCTTTGTGTGTTTTTTGCAACGCACTGTTCGAATATGTTCGAGTTAAGCCGTATTTTGTTGGAGGTAATTTATAATAACTCAAGTCTCTGGTCTTTTGTGCTCTGAACATTAAACACAACTTGAGGAAGGTTATTTCGGCAGGCAGCGACCACAAACAAAAAATGAAAAAAACGAAAAAACAGATACAAAACAGTTGGCACAGCAACAGCAACAACAAGAACGGTGTCAAACATACAAAAGCACCGCTGGCTTGCTTGCATGCAATTGCATGGCCCATACACGTTTTGCGGTTTGTTCGGTCAGTTTGTTGTCGATTTTTCGGGTTTCCTTCAGTTGTTAGTGGTGCTGTTGTTGTTCTTATTTTTGTTAATTTAGTGAAACAAACGTGTTTAGAATGTGAAATACATATATTCATACATACATGTGTATGTATATTTTTGGCTCTTTAGTTTGCTTTTGCATAATGTTTGACACCCAAAAAATAATCATATTTTTTTTGGAGTGGAGTGAGTGTGTGTGTGTCCGTCCGTCCGTCCTTCCGTCTGGTCTGTACCAATAGTAATTATTGTTGTTGTTGCTGATGTTGTTGTGCAAAGCCCCGGTGTTGTTTCTTATTTCGATCCAGCCCCAATTTGCCGACGCCTGCTGTCGTAATTGATTTAAACATGTTCCATTTTATGAGTACGTTGTACGTTGAGTTGCGTTGCGACGCAACGCGTTCGTCCGTCCGCCCCTCCGTTCGTTGTACGCGTTGCATTTTCGCTTTCAATGGCTGGCTGGCTGACGGTTCGATGGTTGGTTAACTGGTTTCTTTGTACGAGATTGTTTTTTTCTTCTTCTTTTGCTTTTTGCTCAACAATCAAGAAACAAACAAAGTTGAAAGCTGAAAGCTTTCAATTTCAATTAAGAAAGTCATCATAGAGTTATTTCTGTCTCCACAACACCAGCACACGCACGCACTCTATATGGGTTACACTCGGCTATTGTTGTTAGTTCAAATTGCGTCAAGTGGGTGGGGTGGGGTGACACAACAAATTGGGTCAATTTGTGCGAGTGTCATGAGATCAGGAGAATTTACATGAAATTGTAATGTGTTGTAATGGAAAAATATTTTTGGACTTGAGATTTCATCAATGGCAAAAAGTCAGATTTGTGGACAAATATTGAAAGGAGAAGCTTGGAAACGGAAATGAACCAAGTTTGTTATTGAAAGTCAAGAAAAGACTAATGCTGCGAAAAATGTTTTGTTATGTAAAAAAACTTCATTTAATGAAAAGTCATAAGTCAACACACATGGAAATTAAATATTATAAAATATTAAGCATTTTCTTACGAAAAATAAAATTGTTCAGTTACATACCTACTGAAAATAAAGTCATATTTTAAGACATTTTGGCGCCTCGTAAAGATATTATTATATTGCATTTAATCAATAATCAACGAATGCTTTTTTAATTTTTTAATAAAATTCTAATTTAAGGCATGATTATGATATCCGAGGAAGGAGGATCTCAAAATAAGAAAAAAATGCAGGGCATGTTGTCGATATCTTGCTTAGTTGTCGAGTTATCGGCCGTTAAAGTTTGAAAAACTTGAAAAAAATGCTTAGTAAGTACATGAAAAAGGGGAAACAAATAAAATTTTCGATAACTAAGTTATCGAACAAAATTACAATTGTGAATTTAAATAAATCGATTTTTTATTAGTTTTAGATAATAAATTTTTTTCGATAACATAGTTATCGAAACATCAAAATTTGAAAATATAAAAAATCGACTATTTATTTTTTATTACTTTTAGCTCATTTGAAGGCAAGAGTATGCTATTCGAGACCTCAAGATCTAATTTTATTTTTGGAAAGAGAACCTCAAAATAAGAAAAAAAATAGTCTACATGTTATCCCTAACTAACACTCAGTTATTTACCGAAGGTTTAAATGTGAAAAAATCTAAAAATATAAATAAAATTTTTATTTTTTTATTAAAATTCCAATTTCCCAAAATCTGTCTATATTTTTGAAAAAAAAGAATAATAAAAATAAGAAAAAATGATCTGCATGTTATCGATATCTCGTTTAGTTGTCGAGTTATCGGACTTTAAAGTTTGGAAAAAATCATTTTTTTAAAAGGAGGTCTAATTGAAAAAAAATCGATAACTTAGTTATCGAAACATCGAAATTGAAAATTAAAAAAATGTGTGTTTTTTTGTTTTAGCTCATTTGAAGGCAAGAGTATGCTATTCGAGACCTCAAGATCTGAATATATTTTTGGAAATAAAAATATTTTTTGTAAAATGAAAATAAAATTTTTCGATAACTTAGTTATCGAAACATAAAAATTTGAAAATTTAATAAATCGACTATATATTTTTCTTACTTTTAGCTCATTTGAAGGCAAGTGTATGATTTCCGAGGACGCAAGATTTGAATATATATTTTTGGAAAGAGAACATCAAAATAAGAAAAAAATGCTCGGCATTTTACCTTAGTTATCGAATTATAGGAAGTTAACGTTTGGAAAAATTAAAAAATATTATTTTTAGTTAAAAGAGTTCTACATGAAAATTAGGAAAATAAAATAATATTTTTCGATAACTTACTTATCGCTACATCAAAATTTAAAAATCGAAGACTACAATAAAAATTGAGGCATGAGTATGATATCCGAGAAAAGGTGATCTGAAAATAAGAAAAACATTGCTCGGCATGTTATCGATACCTCGCATAGTTATCGAGTTATCGGACGTTAAACTTTGGAAAAAAATCGAAAAAATATTTTTTTGTTTGAATGAAAATTAGGAAAATAAAATATTTTTTTTTCGATAACTTAGTTATCGCAACATTGAAATTGAAAATTTAAATAAATCTATTTTTTTATTAGTTTAGGCTTATTTGAATGCAAGAGTAAGATATGATATACGAGGCTTCAAGATCTGAATATATTTATGTTAAATGGACCTCAACATAAGAAAAAATTGGTAGGCATGTTTTCGATATCTCGTTTAGTTATCGTACTTTAAAATTTGGAAAAAAATATTAAAAAATATTTTTTGTAAAATATGTTCTAAAAAGCGGAAATATTTTGTTCGATAACTTTGTTATCGAAATTGAAATCAAGTGAAAGTTAGGAAAATCTAAAAAATATTTTTTTTTGTAAAATGAGTTATAAATAAAAAAACTGAAAATAAAATAATTTTTTCGATAACTTAGTTATCGAAACATTAAAAATTAAAATTTAAGTAATTGAATATATTTTTGGAAAGACGAACTCAAAAGAAGAAAAAAATTGGTATCGGTAACATTTGGATAAATCGAAAAAATGTGATCAAAATAATAAGACGGAAAAAATAAAATAATTTTTTTTGATAAACAATGATATTGAATATATAAAAAAATATTTTTTTTTATAAAATGTGTACTCTCATTTTGGATATATCAGACCAATATAAATTAAAGGTAATTATGATGTCACAAATGTTATGAATTACACTTTCATATAGAAACAGTTTAAGAATAGCCTTCAAAAATTAAACAAAAATCAATAAAATCTATTTTTGTCTTCATAAACAATTGAAAAAAGTCGGAAAATCTATGGGTAATTTTTTTAAGAGATTTTTTTAATTTTGCTTTTAAACAATAAAAATATAATAATACTAAAAATACTTTTTTCCGACTTTTTTTCGTGCCCGCTAAAATAGATCATTTAATTATTATTTTATTTGAATTAAAAAATGAAAATATGGAAAATTGTGTTCTAGGTGGTTATCTGGCGATATCGCATTTTTATCTTCCAGGTGATATTTTAGCGATATAGTCTAGATTTCTTCCGGATGGTTATCTAGCAATATTGCCAATTTATCATCCAGCAATATTTCTTTCCTAATGCCTTATATCGTCCTGGCCACACAAACTTCTCCAATTGATGTAACTTTCGCAACACGAATATGATTATGGCCACAATATAATTTTTCTTCCAGACAATACGATTTCGAATCATTTACGCATTAATTTGCTTGTTGGGTTAATATTTTTGTTTTATTTATTTATTTTATTAAAATCTCCCATCTCCAATTCACCCAAAAATGGTTAATAAAGAGTGATTTTTTTGAGGTTAGGATTTTCATGCATTAGTATTTGACAGATCACGTGGGATTTCAGACATGGTGTCAAAGAGAAAGATGCTCAGTATGCTTTGACATTTCATCATGAATAGACTTACTAACGAGCAACGCTTGCAAATCATTGAATTTTATTATCAAAATGCGTGCTCTGTTAAGAAAGTTCAGAAAGAAAGAAATTGTGTTCAGCGACGAAGCTCATTTTTGGCTCAATGGGTACGTAAATAGGCAGAATTGTCGATTTTGGAGTGAATATCAGCCAGAAGCATTGCAAGAGCTACCAATGCATCCAGAAAAAGTCACAGTTTGGTGCGGTTTATGGGCTGGTGGCATCATTGGACCGTACTTCTTCAAAGATGATGCGAATCGTAACGTAACTGTGAATGGTGAGCGCTACCGTGAGATGATATCCAACTTTTTTTTGCCCAAAATGGAAGAACTGAACTTGGTTGACATGTGGTTTCAACAAGATGGCGCTACATGCCACACAGCTCGCGATTCTATGGCCATTTTGAGGGAAAACTTCGGAGAACAATTCATCTCAAGAAATGGACCGGTAAGTTGGCCACCAAGATCATGCGATTTGACGCCTTTAGACTATTTTTTGTGGGGCTACGTCAAGTCTAAAGTCTACAGAAATAAGCCAGCAACTATTCCAGCTTTGGAAGACAACATTTCCGAAGAAATTCGGGCTATTCCGGCCGAAATGCTCGAAAAAGTTGCCCAAAATTGGACTTTCCGAATGGACCACCTAAGACGCAGCCGCGGTCAACATTTAAATGAAATTATCTTCAAAAAGTAAATGTCATGGACCAATCTAACGTTTCAAATAAAGAACCGATGAGATTTTGCAAATTTTATGCGTTTTTTTAAAAAAAAAAGTTATCAAGCTCTTAAAAAATCACCCTTTAGAACAAAACTGTTTTAAGACCACAGTGATTCAACAAATTGTCTTTCGTTTCTGCCAAGAAATTGTATGTTGTACGCTTTCCTTTGCAGCCCACTGTCGCCACCGCTTCGCATTATTATTCGCATTAACATTTTTGTTTTGTTTTTATTTTTTATTGACTGCTGAAAAAATGGGTCAATTCAAGTCAATTACACGTGTCTTATCAATATTTCTTTCTTTCTCTATCATCAGTCAATCATTGGTGTTGGGTTGTGTTTTTTGCCTTTTGCCTTTTTCCTCATTCCCCATTTTCGTCTTCCTTCTACGTTTGTAGGTAGCTACATATGTGTATATTTTATGAGAAACTGCTAAATAAGACATAAAGGGAAAATAAATAAAATGAAATGAAAAAAATATATGTTTCTTTTCTTCAGCAACAAATTGACCGGCCCGGCCCGGCCCGTGCGTGGATACTGGTGGTACGTACGTGGTAATTTATGATTCTAAGCAAAACACATTAACACTCCAAAGAGTTAGCGAGCGAGTGAGTGATTCATTCATTTGGGGCTACTGTCGTAGTTTTTTAGTGTTAAACTAATACAAAATTAATTGGAGGAGCTGCTGTGCGTCACTGATGGTGATGGCTGGCTGGCTACAGACACTCTCCAAATATTTATCATTAATTATATGCTAATTTGAACAGAGATGTTAAACAAGGATCCCAGAAAAACAATCAAAAGTGTTTCACACAAAAGATCACTTAAAATATTCAAAAGCAAATCTGAATATCATTAATCAGAAAGTAACTCAGTAAATTGAGTCATAAAGTGGAAAAAAGTAAAAAAAATATTAATTGGAATAATTATATGTTATTCAGATTTACAATCTTCTTATAATTTTTTTTGCTAAATCATTTCCCCACTTTGACAGGTATTTGCCAAGGGTGAGGAAAGTCTCTAAAGTTATTTTCAAAATCAATTTGCATATTTTGTCTGAGTTGTTCTGGCGTTAGTCAATTCACAATGAAATGACATATCGAACTGATCACAATTGATGATGAAACCTCATTTTCTTAAAATTCTTTTATCAAAAACTTAAAATAATATATATAAAAATATCCCAGTTTTTGTAAAACGAACTCAAAAGTAAAATATTTTTGTTAACTACTTGTTATCGACATTGCAAATGGAAAAATCGGTTTTTATTAAAGTTGTATTAGCAAAAAAAATGCAAAATATTGAATATTTTAAACTAATTCCAAAAAATTGTTTCCTATCGTACATGTTAAATAAATAATCAAACACAATAAAATAAATTTTCGATAATTACCTGTTATCGAAAATAGATTTTTTATTATTTGAACTCATCTGAATGAAAAACAAATCATAAAATGTTTCCAAAACTTTAGAGTTATTGAGATTAAAAATAATGGACTTACAAATGTACTGTTGCACTTTTTGTATAATTAGGGCATCATTAGGTAAAGTAATTTAAAAAATCGTTTTTTAATTTTTTTAATGTTTTGAACTCATAAATGTAAACAATAGCTCAAAAGTTATCGAAACTGAAAACATCGGAAAAGCTGACTTAAAGAAAATTTTAAATTAGACAGTTCTTTCGAAAATGATATAAGAGTTATCGGACTTTAAAGTTTGGAAAAAATCATTGTTTTAAAAGGAGGTATAATTGAAAAAAAAAAACGATAGTTTAGTTATCGAAACATCGATATTGAAAATTAAAAAAATGTGTTTTTTTAGTTTTAGTTCATTTGAAGGCATGGGTATGCTATTCGAGACCTCAAGATCTAAATATATTTTTGGAAAGAGAACCCCAAAATAAGAAAAAATAGTCTACATGTTACCCCCTAACACTCAGTTATTTATTTATTTAAATGTGAAAAAATCTAAAAATATTTTTTGTAAAATGAAAATAAAATTGTTCGTTAACTTAGTTATCGAAATATCAAAATTTGAAAATTAAAAAATCGATTTTTTATTACTTTTAGCTCATTTGAAGGCAAGTGTATGATTTCCGAGGCCTCAAGATCTGAATATATATTTTTGGAAAGAGAATCAAAATAAGAAAAAAATGCTCGGCATCTTACCAATATCTCTCTTAGTTATCAAATGATCGGCTTTAAAGTTAGGAAAATTTAAAAAAAATATTTTTTGTTAAAAGAAGTCTACATGAAAACAGAAAAAATAAAATAAATATCATAGTTATCGAATTTGAAAAAATGGCTTAGGATAACTGTCGAACAATTGAATCTAAAAATAATTTGTAAATATGAAAAACGAAAAAGAAAACAAAATAATAATTTTCGATAACTACTTTAGTTACAGAAATTGAAAAATATTTTTTTTATTATTTATAAAATGATTTTCGATAACTTTTGAGTTAGAAAACTTAAAACTATGCACGAAAGTGAAGTGGAATAGTTTTCTAATATGAAAAAAACTGACAAATATAAAATAAAATTGTTCGATAACTAGCTTAGTTATCGAAATTGAAAAATCGACTTTTATTTTTTTTTCATTTTTATTAACTGCTCAATATGAAAACAACGGAAAAAAATGTCGACAGCTTTATTAGTTATCGATTTTTACTTTTTTATTATTTGGATCTCATTCGAATGAAAAAAGCTGAACAATTCTTCATTAACAGTCGAGTTATGGAAACTAAAAATATCGGGAAAATCTCACTTATAGAAAACTTAAATGTATGTATAGCATAAAGTTGAAAATATATTGAGCTCAATATAAGAAACAAAAAAAATTGCCATTATCGATTTTTCACTTTTTTATTATTTTGAGATTATTTGAATGAAAAGAGGAAAAATTCGATAACATTTAGTATTATTTTGAGCTCATTTACATCAAAAAAGAAACGAAAAATTGCAGTTATCAAAATTTAAAAAAATCGTTTTTCTCTTATTTTCAGCTCATTGAATGAAAAAAAGTAATTTTCGACAACTTTCTAGGTCAGAAAACTTAAAAAATAGGCCAAAATAATGAAAATTAACATGTTTGGATCATTGAAATGGTCGATATTTTATATTGTGGGCGACAATTTGTAAAAAATGGTTGAAAATGACCGAATCGAAGTCGCATTCTCATCATCTACATCTTCTTTTTACTCACTTTCTAATTTAGTTCTCTACTTAAGTTTTATGTAACAAAGTGTCACAGGCGACATTTTTAAATCGCAGGATTTTTTAAAAGTATTTTTTTAATTAATAATTGTTAAATCAATAATTTTAAATATATGATTTTTTTAATTAATAATTTATTTTTGTTTGAAGTGTGTGTAATAATAAATTAATAATTATATTTTTGCTTTAAATAAAAATACACAAAATTTTTATCGAATTTCCAAAATCGATAACTATTGAAGTTATCGATTACTAAGGCAGTTATCGATAACTAAAAAAAGTTATCAAATTTTCTTCTCCTAATATTCGAAAAAAATCTATATTTTAAAACTGTAGCCTACCATAATTCGTTAACTAAGCGAGATATCGACAAGATGTCCAGGATTTTTAAAAGTAATTTTTTAATTAATTATTTTTAAATCAATAATTTTAAATATATGATTTTTTTAATTAATAATTTATTTTTGTTTGAAGTGTGTGTAATAATAAATTAATAATTATATTTTTGCTTTAAATAAAAACACACAAAATTTTTATCGAATTACCAAAATCGATAACTATTGAAGTTATCGATCACTAAGGCAGTTATCGATAACTAAAAAAAATATCAAATTTTCTTCTCCTCGAAAAAATCTATTTTTTTAAAACTTTAACCTACCATAATTCGTTAACTAAGCGAGATATCGACAAGATGTCCAGGATTTTTTAAAAGTAATTTTTAATTAATAATTTTTAAATCAATAGTTTTAAATATATATATTTTTTTAATTAATAATTTATTTTTTTATTTTTGTTTGAAGTGTGTGTAATAATAAATTAATAATTATATTTTTAAATAAAATTTTAATTTTAAATAAAAATACACACAATTTTTATCGAATTTCCAAAATCGATAACTATTGAAGTTATCGATTACTAAGGCAGTTATCGATAACTAAAAAAAAATATCAAATTTTCTTCTCCTAATATTCGAAAAAATCTATATTTTAAAACTTTAACCTACCATAATCCGTTAACTAAGCGAGACCATGAGACCATATACAGGGTGGCTGACGAATGATCCTACATTAAGAAACTCAAATAACTTTTTGTTTAATTTATAAAAATTATTTTTTCTTTGTTCATTTGACAACTGATACATATTTATTAAACCTTTTTAACGGGTTTTAAAAATAATAGAATTTAAATGACGGTGACGCACTTGCAATATTCATTATTCATTACTTCCTGCAGAGTTGCAGCAAGAATTGTCTCAATTATTGCTTTAAATCGTCCAAATTTTCATGATTTGTTTTATAAACTTCCTGCAGAAATAACCCCACAAGAAAAAGGTAGGTGCAGTGAGGTCTGGAGACTTTGGAAGCCAACGAAATGTCGAGTTTCTAGAAATCAGCTTATTGGGAAACTTTCGCAGTAATTCTCTCATAGCAGGACCTGGATATGTGACAAGTCGCATCATCCTGTTGAAACCACACAGTGTTGGAAGGGATTACCTTTCGATGCAGTTCTGCAAAGAAAAACTCCTTTAACAACATCATTAAGTAGTATGGTAGCAACATTCATCAGCCACCCTGTATATGAGACCATCTCCATCATTATTTTCCTTTTCTAAAATCATCTCTCGTCAGAAAAGAACAAATAAATTGACCTTAATTGTCGCCAGCCAAAAAAAAAACAATATAAAGGTGTGTTTATTAAAAAATGTAAAACGTAATTTTAATCTAAAAAATATTGGCTTAGCCTGGATAATTATCCATTATAAATGTATGACTATCGAGGCTAGGTCAAAAAGGTCAACATATCTAATAATAAATAATAAGTCATAAATAATAAATAATAAAGTTGGCAACAATATGAAAAAATATATTTTATATTTGGACTACAAAAAACTATCTCTTATTAACAATTTTGTTATCACAACTCGTTATACGGAATTAAAGAAAATGGCTTTAATCTCTTTTTAATTTTTAGGGGTGTTTACACTTGAAGATTTAACGAAGAGTTTGAACTTCTATGAACTCTAGTCAAATTTTCTATGTATTTCAATTTGTATAATAAACTTTCAAGTGTAAACTCCCCCTTTCATTAATAATTTTCCCTCTCAATCCGATTTGAATGTCACTGTTCATTTATTGCCGAAAGATAATCGATCTAATATTTTCAAGTGAAACCGAGTACGTCTATTTATATAAACAGCCGATAAAAAAATAAATTGCCGCCATGAGAAAAGCTTGAAAATGCAAAATTTCCGTTTGCCCACAACAGGGGGTTGAATGTTGCATTTACAAAAAAAAAAGAACCACAAGTGAACTGATATTTTATAACAACACAAAAATGATTCTTTGCGGTTTAATATTGTTAATATTAATAATAATAATATCATCATCTCCATCTATTATTCATTTGTGTACAAAACGCTTAGTCAATAAAAAAGTAATATTTTTAAATTGCCAGTCAGCCAAACGAGGGAAAATTTAAATTGAACAATCTATCTTGAATATACTCCGAGAGCCGAACAATTGAGCAACGGCTTAATAGAATATTAAACGAATTTTTTATTTTTGAAATTCTACTTTTCTACGCTTTCTACCGAAATGGAGTGTCTTAATGGTGATTTAATCCAAATGAAGAGGAAAAAAGCGCCACCATGTGTGTGCTTGAGCTATGTTAGAATCTAATAATTAAAAAAATGGCTAAATTAAGCGGTTATAGACATATTGGGTTAATGAGCGGTGAAAAAAAAACTAGTTTCTTCAATAAAAATGTGGTTGTGGTCGTCAATCTTTCAATACTCCCAAAAGGTATGGAAGGAAAAAATTGAATTGGAAATATTGAAATTCCAAAAATTTTGAATTAAATTTTATTGATATTCAAACTTATGCTGAGTCTCTGGGTGATAATTTCTTGTAAAACTTTATTAGCTTTTTGTCCTAGGATTTGTTTAGCTCGTGTAAACTAGCCTTTTACAATGGAGCGTGCAACTGTCATCCATAAATAACGCAGCGAGTATTAAACATTTATTTTCACACACCTATTGATTTATTTTTTGCACTGACATGTAAATTGACTATAGAAATCTACATCAAAGGTAATAACTCAGCATCAGAATATGTAAAGAATTTTAATATTTGTTATTAATAATTCAATTCTTGCCATAATCCGCCACCACTTCCATAACAATGTCTACCTGCTGCTGAGAACCAAACCCAAACCATTTGGAAAACATTTTAATTTAAAGGTTCTACACCAAAAAACAACAACATTATAAGGTTTGTTATGGCTATGGCGACTATTTACTATACAAATTCAATGGAAAAGAGGTCAGATATTTTCATTTTAATTCTTTTTCTGTCGTTTTTGTCGTTGCCGTTGTCGGCGGCTGCTTTTTGCGAAATTTCCTGGTACAAAAACAATTAAACAAATGATAAAGTGTGACTCATTGCTACACAAAATATTTTTATATCCATACACAACACATATACTGGCATGTACGTAGATATAGATATATGTAAGTAGATATATAGATACTCGCATGTACGTGCATATTTATATACAAAAATATGTACATATGTACATGTATTTATGTGCATAGCTAAATATCATTTTGTTATTAAACATTCAAAGTTATTTACGAATGATAAATTGTACAAATTGTTCAAAAAATATAATCAAATATAAATAAAGAGAGATTGGATTTGTTTGTACAATTTTAAACCACAAAAAAAAGAAAAACGCCGACAGACGATTGATTCATTTGTATTCTGGCACTGGGGAATATTATTACTGTTTGTACTTATACTTATTGATGTATTTTAGATTGATCTATTACAAAGTTGACGAAGTACACATGAAATTTTGTAGAAATCAATAGAAATCTTGAAACAAAAAAGACAAACTTTGTGACCAAGGCGAGAAAATTTTAGTAAAAAAATTTACCATAAAAAAATTTTTGATATCGTTTTCGATTTTAGAAAACCAAAATACATTAGAAAATTTTGTTGAAATTGGCATATTTTTATATATTTGTGATCTTTGTAAGCGTTGCCTAAAGTAGTTACTTTTTAACTTCTTGGTATGTCTGCGAGTAAGTCCTTTCCTCCAATGACATCCCCATGTAAAAGCAATTCAAAGGGTAATTCGAAAGGTAAGTGATGAGTAGTTTTTGGTTTGGTTTACCCCTAATATTAACAAGAGTAATGAGAGTTTTTGCTGGGAACGAACAAAGTAATGAACGAACGAACTAATGATGATGCGAGTTTATGGCAGTCAAATAAAGGGTCCGCAAAATAATTTTTTTTTTGAAAATGCTATAAAAAAAAACTACTGAATATTTTCTCAAATTTCTTTTTTATTTGAAAGTACAATCCTTCCGGTTAATAATGGAAAATAATTTCTTTCAAATGGCTACCTCGGGCACCCCACAAATAATAGTCCAACGATTGACTAGTTGAAAAAAAACGTTAGATGGCGGACCCTTATATAGTTCCCATACCATACCGCTCTAGACACCACATATTTCAACAAATAACTTTTTTTTGAAAATGCTATAAAAAAAACTACTGAATATTTTCTCAAATTTCTTTTTTTATTTGAAAGTACAATCCTTCCGGTTAATAATGGAAAATAATTTCATTCAAATGGCTACCTCGGGCACCCCACAAATAATAGACCAACGGTTGAATAGTTGATAAAAATACGTTAGATGGCGGACCCTTTAGAAAATATTGGGTGAATGATAGCCCTGGACGTACCCTTTCAGAAGGGTAAAGTAACAACTTCTGAATTTATTTAAAAATGACGTTTAGTAGGGAGTAAAACGAGCAATCCATCAATTATTGACAGAGTTATTGAAGTTTCTACTGAAACATTTTTTTGCAAAAATATAAGTTTTAGCCATCCCAGTTCATATGTCTCAAAATTTTACGAATTTGACACTCAACAAAAATACTTAGAATTCATCAAAGCAGATAAAAACGTTAAATAAAGACAGGGCACCATTTTAGTAAAAATCCAAAATTTGTGGAACACATTTTCCCCACTTTGGGAATTTGGTAATTTTTCTCGGTAAAAAAACAAACTCAGCAAATCATCTAATATTTTGTCCATCATTTTTTATCTGTTTTGAAGAATTTTAGATAATTATGGTGGAGCTCAAATTTGTAAAATTTCGAGAGATGTGAAACAAAACTTGCATTTTTGCAAAAAATTTGCATAAATACAAAACAATGCACAGAGCGGTCTTTTGCGCAAGTTAAATTCTGTTCGGAAGTGGACTAAAATCCGAATTTTGCTTCTACAGAAAATGTAAAAATATTTTTTCCGAATGAAACCTTTCTCAATTTCCAAATTGGAATTCTAAAACCTGCAAAAATTACTTTGAAACAAAGTAAAATGTATGGAAAATACAACTTATTAAGAATAAAAATAAAATGTAAAGAGTGATTTTTTTGAGGTTAGGATTTTCATGCATTAGTATTTGACAGATCACGTGGGATTTCAGACATGGTGTCAAAGAGAAAGATGCTCAGTATGCTTTGACATTTCATCATGAATCGTCTTACAAACGAACAACGCTTGCAAATTATTGAATTTTATTATCAAAATGCGTGCTCTGTTAAGAAAGTTCATTGCGCGCTTCCATTTTATGGTCAGTTTAATCGACCCACTGAAGCGGCTATTCGGGCTATTGTGACTAAATTTCGCACCAAATTTACATTGTTGGACATTAAACCACCAACACGCTTACGTAGAGTGCGAACTGAAGAAAATATCGCAGCTGTATCGGCCAGTGTTAATGATGACCACCAATTTTCGATTCGTCGCCGTTCGCACCAATTGGGTCTCTGTTACTCAAAAACGTGGAAATGCCAAAATTGGACTAAGCGGATGGACCACCTAAGACGCAGCCGCGGTCAACATTTAAATGAAATTATCTTCAAAAAGTAAATGTCATGGACCAATCTAACGTTTCAAATAAAGAACCGATGAGATTTTGCAAATTTTATGCGTTTTTTTAAAAAAAAAAGTTATCAAGCTCTTAAAAAATCACCCTTTACTTACACAAATTTTCTATTTAATATTTAATAAAAATAGTTTTTGATTTTTTTTCGGAATTTACAAAATCGAACCAAATCTGTAGCAGCTAGAACAAAAACCTTCTGAATTGTTACTACGGAATCAAATCAAATCCAAACAGAATCTGCGACATTTTCCAGTAACTAAATGGATTAGTTGTGTTTTTTGTCCGTTTCTATGGAGGTACAGCAACTTTTGGCTTTTCTATAGATCTTTTTACACCTTTTTCAATTGTAATTCAAAAGACACCAGTTGAAATTCAAAAATTCCATTTGAAATTCAAAAAATGTCAATTGAAATTCAAAACTCGTCATTTGTAATTCAAAACTCGTCATTTGTAATTCAAAAGACACCAGTTGAAATTCAAAAGACATCATTTGAAATTTAAAACTCTTCATTTGTAATTCAAAACTCGTCATTTGCAATTCAAAACTCGTCATAAGTAATTCAAAAGACACCATTTGAAATTCAAAAGTTTTCATTTGAAATTCAAAAATGATGCCATTTGTAATTCAAAAATTATTCCATTTGCAATTCAAAAAGGGTAAACAAAATTAATTAAGCAAAATATACATTAGGTTGGGTAGCATTTATTTATTTCTGTAAATTTTAATATTCTGCTGTTTAGAAACCAGATTTACGTACCTCTCACGAAAATCACTCTAACCTATTTAAATTTAAAAATTTTATAACTTCTATACGGAAATTTGATCTTTGGTAATGTTTTCATAGATACATACACCTGCGATATGAGCGTTATTACAAGAGCTCTCACACAAATTGGCATAAGCTTTAGTTAAAACAAAACTGATCAGTAACAATTTAATATTGGAAATGGTTTTACAAAATAAATGCTACCCCATCTAATGTATGTTTTTCTTAAATAATTTTGTTTACATTTTTGAATTTCAAATGGAATCTTTTGAATATCAAATGGAATAATTTTTGAATTTGAAATGAAAACTTTTGAATTTTGAATTTTTTTAATTACAAGTAACGAGTTTTGAATTTCACATGACGAGTTTTGAATTTCAAATGACGAGTTTTGAATTTCAAACGATGAGTTTTGAATTTCATATGACGACTTTTGAATTTCAAATGATGTCTTTTGAATTACAAATGACAAGTTTTGAATTTCAAACGATGAGTTTTGAATTTCAAATGATATTTTTTGAATTTCAATTGATATTTTTTTAATTTCAAATGGAATTTTTGAATTTCAATTGATATTTTTTGAATTTCAAATGGAATTTTTGAATTTCAAAAAGTGTCTTTTGAATTACACTTGAAAATGGTGTAGTCTTCTGCCTTTATAAAAATATCGACGTATTGATTCTAAGCATATACACAGGCAACATGTTATATCGAAAATTAATAAATATATATTTGCACAAAACGATGTGTGTGTGTGGGTCAACAAATGTGTTATACTATTTTTAGACACAAGAAATATTTGGACAAATTCCCAGCAAATATTTTTGGAATTTTCAGGGTGTCGAACGCGACAAATAAAGAACAACTTTCAAAATAGTTGACATGTTTAAATCTCGCAACATTTTATTAATATAGCATTTTCCTATGTGAGCTGGAACGAATTTTTCGTATGGGGTCATAGAGGTAAGGTGTCCACTTTGCGCCCAGAAGACCTCGGGTTCGAATCGTGGCTTTGGAAAAAACTTTTTATGTTTTATTATTTTTTTAAAAATAAACCATATTTACTTTTGTATATACATACTTTTTAATTTAAACAGGGAGCCGTACGCGATAAATAAAGAACAACGTTTAAAGAAGTTGAAATGTTTCTATCCCGTCATATTTTAAAAATAAAGCATTTTCACAAGTGAATGGGAACATTTCGTATGATGTCTCAGAAGTAAGGTATCCCTACGGGTTCGAAACGTGGCGTGGAAAAACTTTTTATTTTGTTTTATTACTTTTTTATAAATAAACCATATATACATTTGTAATTTGTAAATACTTTTTTTTTGATTTAAATAATTTTGTGTAAAAATTCAAATATTTAATTTTTTGTTAAATATTAATACGTTATAATTTCTAATAGCATTATTAAGTATTAAAAAAGTTAGTAAAATTTTTTTAATATTTATTTGCATTGTACATTAGTTTATAATAGCTAAATATTGCATTAAGTTATTCATTCCATTCGCGAGATATCTTGAGAAATTACTCAACTAAAATGTTTAAATTTTCGAATCCCTATTCCTATTAATATTATATAACCTTACCTATCCGTAAGTCTGAACCGATGTTGTTGAAATTTTCAATACAGATAGATGCAAGTCTGGAAGGAACTTTAGGCTATAGAATTTTTAAAAAATTGTTCTGTGGGAGGAGGGGGCTTGGCAATAGTGTTTTTCGAGCTAGAAGGCTGAAAATAGGAATGTAAAGGGTGATTTTTTAAGAGCTTGATAACTTTTTTTTTTAAAAAAACGCATAAAATTTGCAAAATCTCATCGGTTCTTTATTTGAAACGTTAGATTGGTCCATGACATTTACTTTTTGAAGATAATTTCATTTAAATGTTGACCGCGGCTGCGTCTTAGGTGGTCCATTCGGAAAGTCCAATTTTGGGCAACTTTTTCGAGCATTTCGGCCGGAATAGCCCGAATTTCTTCGGAAATGTTGTCTTCCAAAGCTGGAATAGTTGCTGGCTTATTTCTGTAGACTTTAGACTTGACGTAGCCCCACAAAAAATAGTCTAAAGGCGTCAAATCGCATGATCTTGGTGGCCAACTTACCGGTCCATTTCTTGAGATGAATTGTTCTCCGAAGTTTTCCCTCAAAATGGCCATAGAATCGCGAGCTGTGTGGCATGTAGCGCCATCTTGTTGAAACCACATGTCAACCAAGTTCAGTTCTTCCATTTTTGGCAACAAAAAGTTTGTTAGCATCGAACGATAGCGATCGCCATTCACCGTAACGTTGCGTCCAACAGCATCTTTGAAAAAATACGGTCCAATGATTCCACCAGCGTACAAACCACACCAAACAGTGCATTTTTCGGGATGCATGGGCAGTTCTTGAACGGCTTCTGGTTGCTCTTCACTCCAAATGCGGCAATTTTGTTTATTTACGTAGCCATTCAACCAGAAATGAGCCTCATCGCTGAACAAAATTTGTCGATAAAAAATTTCGAACCGAACACTGATTTTGGTAATAAAATTCAATGATTTGCAAGCGTTGCTCGTTAGAAAGTCTATTCATGATGAAATGTCAAAGCATACTGAGCATCTTTCTCTTTGACACCATGTCTGAAATCCCACGTGATCTGTCAAATACTAATGCATGAAAATCCTAACCTCAAAAAAATCACTCTTTATATAATATTGACCACGATAAAGATCAATTTGATGCCGAAATTTGGATTTTCGCTTCGTGGGCGTTGGGGCGTGCCAAAAGTGTTTTTGAGAGCTAGAAGGCTGGAAGTTGGTACATAAATATATATTACTGATCACGAGAAAGATAAATATGACGTTAGGTATTGAATTTTCGTTTTGTGGGCAGTGGGGCGTGGCAAAAGTGTTTTTGAGAGCTAGAAGGCTGAAAACGGGAGGCAAAAATGATGTTTAAGGTGAAGTGAATAACACTGTGATGCAAAAAAATTAAGTAGAAAATTGAGAGATTTCAACTGGAATTATAAAAACTTGTATTTTTGAAAAGTTGAAAAATGACTCAAAATTGTTTAAAAAATGCTTTATATCGATCGGAGGCTCCAGTTGTCTTCTTTTTAAATCCGACGAGAAAATAAAATCAGTTGAAAACTACAATATCTCTTCCAAGAATACAAAGATAATCAATTGTTTTTTTTAATATTTTTTAGAGTTTTCGTATATAGGCTATCAAACCCCAGTATTACCATTCTTTCTATATTTTCATTTTGAAAAAATTAGTTTTTAACCTGTGGTCACCCCACTTCGAAACTTTGATATTTTGTAGAGAATAAAATAGGTCAAAATACATAATAAAAATCGAGAAAATTAAAGATATCTTTTCAAGATATTCAAGAATTAATATGGCTGCTTTTCTTTAAGACTGGATAACTAAGCTGCGATAACAAAAATCTAAATAAAATTTTAAAATTTCACTCAAAATAAAAAATTCTTTTTTAGAATTGTCGCCAAAAGCAATATCATCTATGTGTGTTTGAAAACAAATTTTGAAAAAATAATTTTGTGTTAAAAATTTTTGACTTAGCCTGGTACGTCAAAATGATGGATATCAATGCTAAGTCCAATAAAGTCGACACATTTTTTTTTTTGAAAATTTATTTTGATACATACATATATTTATATGGTACAATGTGAAAAAAAATAATTTTTTATTTTGAGCAAAAAATTAAATTTTTATTAATGTTTGCTATCGCAGCTTGTTATCCCGGCTTAAAGAAAAACAGCCCTAATATTATTTTTAATTTTTCAATTTCTTTAAAACAAAAAACATTCAAATTTTTGTACAAATTCGAAAAGAGGAGGTGAAAACCTTTCTAATGATATCAATATCGTTAAAATCTGATGACACGATCCAAAAGTATGATATCATAAGGGCCGTCATCTCTTCACAAGCCATTCCACAAGAACACAAACTTTGGACCCTGTAAAACTCAAACCATGCACTCAAAATCGAAGAAGATCAAAAGACTGCACTGGATCAACATGCTGTTTAATTATTTTTTATCAATAAATGCGTAATTTTCTTAAGATTTCGTCATAAACTACTAAACTGCTTTCAAGATGTAAAATAAAACTTCATGTGTAAACACTCCTTTACACAAAGTTTTGCATTTGAATGACTAATGTAAGAGTCATAAGAAACAAATTATCTTAGATTTTTGGGCAACACGTTTTTGGCAAATATTAAATTGTACAATAAACCTCCAAGTGTAAACACTCCTTTACACAATGTTTTGCATTTGAGGGACAAATGCAAGCGCTATAAAAAAACGAATTATCTCAGATTTTACGCAAAACGTTATTTTTTGATCAATAAATGCTTAATTTTTTAAGATTTCGTCATTAACTACTAAACTGCTTTCAAGGTGTAAAATAAAACTTCATGTGTAAACACTCCTTTACATAAAGTTTTGCAATTGTTGGACTAATGCAAGAGTCATAAGAAACGAATTATCTTAGATTTTGGGCAACACGTTTTTGCGCAAATATCAAATTGTACAATAAATCTCCAAGTGTAAACACTCCTTTACACAATGTTTTGCATTTGAGGGACAATACATGTGTAAAAAATCGAATTATCTCAGATTTTGCGCAACACGTTTTTGCGCAAATATTTGGTGTGTCCAAATGAAATTTGGGCAATAAAAACTGCAGAAAAATCGTAAACTATCATATCATGGCTATCAGAGGGATCAAAATCACCTTCTACATGATTTCACTATGTTTTTATGAGCTGCTGATTAGAGGTTACATTCATATGATTGTATTTGTGAAGTCTAGGGATTATCTTCATATATGTTGGTTGGTACTCACCTTTAAGATTTGATTTTTACGAAAACTGAGCTCATCGTCAGCCGTTGCTGAGAAATCATGTTTGGCAATTGCTTCCATTGTTGTGTGTTTATGTTGGCGTGGTTGGTTGGTTGGTTGTTCCTGTTCTTGTTCTTGTTGTTGGCGTGGTCAAATGTTGTTGTTTTGTGCTTTAATCCTTTGTTTACGATGATGATATTCTCTGCTGCTTCTTCTTCGTTCGTTCGTTCTCCTACTGCCCCCGCTGCGGCTGCTGACTAACTGGCTGGCTGGTTGGGTGTGTATGTATGGGTGTGTGTGTGTGTGAAGTGTATGCGAGGGGAGTTATGTTGTTGAGTGAGTGAAGAGTGAACGTCGTCGTCGTCGAACCAGTGAAGTTGTTGTTTTAATATAGAACCTTCCTTCTTTGTTGTGATATTTTCTTATTATTCTTTTATTTTGTTTTGTTTACTTGCTATCAACTTTCGTTGTAATTGTTGTTGTTGATGTTGTTGTTTTTTAAAAAAATCCAGCACTATCATAAATTATTTCTTTTCTTTCTTTTTTCCTTCAATATATCCCTCTTAACTTTTCATCATGCCAAAGAAGAGAGAACACAAAAATTATTATTATTTATTATTTGCAATTTTATACATTCTTGAGCAACACCACTTTCAATTTTTAATGCATTCACTTCTTCTTCTTTTCTTCGTTTTTATTAAAAATTTATTTTTAATTTGATTTATTTTTATCGAAATTATGTGTGCCGCCGCCGCCGCGAGCTACTTGCTAAGCTAAGGACTGCCAGCAATTTTGTTGCTTTCTTTCCGTTCAACTACTACTATTTGGTGTTGGTTTTTTCTGTTTTTTTTGTTTGGCTTGTTTTTCGCGTGTGTAATAATAAAAAAAGTGTGAGTATCGTTTTATTTTTATCAAATCACAAATGTAGTGGCTGGCTGGCTGGTTGGCGTTGTGTGTGGCGATGATGATGATGATGAAATGACACCAATCACTTTAGGCGACAGACATTGGGAACACAATTATTTTTTTTCGGCTTGGTTTGTTTAAACAATAAATAAAAAACGACAAAAATTTATACGAGAAATTCACACAACACACACGACATGAAAATAAGTAAATCCACCGACTGCCACCACCAGCAGCTAAGTTACGTGCTATATGTGCTGGCTCTGTGCGAGTATGAAATAATCGGCATCTCGCACTGTTTTGTGTTTTGTGTTTGAGTCTCTGCTGCTGGTTGTGGTATTTGTTGCGGGGGGAGGGGGGTGTATCACTGAGAGAACATTTTGCAAGTGTGCGAGAGCGAACATTGACAGCAGGCAGCAGCCAGCATATGACATCGATTGTATGAAAGTCGTATCAAATACCTGAAGAGCATTGCCAGGTGGGTAAATTATGAAAATGTATTTGATCCCAAGTCTAGTCAAAATGTCTGTGAGGGTGCCATCGTTGAGGCGAGATACACCAAGTTCTGACTATATTTTTCAAAAGACCTCAAAATAAAAAAACGGAGGACATGTTATCAATACCCCGCTTAGTTAACGGTTGTTAAAATTTGGAGAAATCGAAAAATACAAATTTTTTGCATAATGGGTCAATATGAAAAAAAAAACGAAAAAATAATATACTAATTTTCGATAGCTATTTTAGAGAAAGAGTATGATAACCGAGGACACAAGATCTAACCATATTTTTTGGAAAAAGAATCTAAAAATAAGAAACAAATGATCGCCATGTTATCGATACCTCGCTTAGTTATCAAAATATCAGAAGTCAAAATTTAAAAATAAAAAATATGAAAAATAATCAAAAAAATAATATACTAATTTTCGATAGCTATTTTAGACAAAGAGTATGATATCCGAGGACACAAGATCTAATCATATTTTTTTGGAAAAATAATCTCAAAATAAGAAACAAATGATGGACATGTTATCGATACCTCACTTAGTTATCAAAATATTAGAAGTCAAAATTTGAAAAAAAAATGAAAAATAATCAAAAAAATATTTTTCTTTTTGTAAAATGAGGTGAAAATTAAAAAAAGGCGGAAAAAATAAAATACTATTTTTCGATAACTATCTTACGGAAAGAGTTGGATATCCAGGACCCCAATATCTGAATATATTTTTGGGAAGTGCACCTCAAAGCAAAAAACGGATTTTCATATTTTCAAATACAATTTTTTTGCATAATGGGTCAATATGAAAAAAAAAAACGAAAAAATAATATACTAATTTTCGATAACAATTTTAGAGAAAGAGTATGATATCCGAGGACACAAGATCTAACCATATTTTTTTGGAAAAATAATATCTCACTTAGTGATCAAAATATCAGAAGTCAAAATTTGAAAAAAGAAAACGAAAAAATAATATACTAATTTTCGATAACAATTTTAGAGAAAGAGTATGATATCCGAGGACACAAGATCTAACCATATTTTTTTGGAAAAATAATTTCGAAATAAGAAACAAATGATCGATATGTTATCAATACCTCACTTAGTTATCAAAATGTCAGAAGTCCAAATTTGAAAAAAGATATGAAAAATGATCAAAAAATATTTTTTTTTTTGTAAAATGAGTTCAAAATTAACAAAAAGCGGAAAAAATAAAATACTATTTTTCGATAACTATCTTTCGGAAAGAGTTTGATATCCAAGACCCCAATATCTGAATATATTTTTGGGAAGAGTACCTCAAAGAAAAAAACGGGTCTTTATATTTTCGATAACTCGCTTAGTTAAAGTTAAAACATCATAACATATTATTTTGAAATAAATGTCAATATAAAAAACGGAATAAATAAAGTACAATATAAAATGTATCGAAATTATTTTAGTTATCGAAATTGGAAATTAAAAAAACTATTTTTGCTTACATGAAAAAGGCGAAAAAAAGGTAAAATTTCTCGATAACATACTTCAGAGATATCAAAACAAAAATATCGAAATTGGAAAAATTAGAGATATCAAAATCAAAAATATCGAAATTGGAAAAATTAGAGATATCAAAACCAAAAATATCGAAATTGGAAAAATTAGAGATATCAAAACCAAAAATATCGTAAATCTTTGACTTTTAAAGAAAATTAAATAACTGGTGTAGTTATCGAGATTTTGTACAATGTTTGATGATTAAAGAAAAAGTTAAAAAATTGGTGACCTCAAATTCGATATCCATCCACTTATTTTCCAGTTACGAAAAAAAAAAAATAACTTGAAAAATGAATATTAAAACGGAAAATCAGTTAGTTACCGGACGTTTGTTAAAAAAAAATAAATGAAAAAAATTAAGTCAATATCAAAAAGCGCGAAGAGAATATAATTTTTTGATAACTATATAAGTTATCGGAACATCGGAATTGGAAATAAAAAATAGATTTTTGGCCGAAAATGCTGAATTTATAAGAACTGAAAAATAGATGGGCCAAAACAGTAATTTTTTTTCAATAACATAGTAGTTATCGAGAAATTGTACAATACGCGCGAAACTGTATCTTCAAAATAAGAAAAAATTGGTCGAAATGATATCTCGCTTAATTATCAGGTTATCGGATGTTAAAGATTGAAAGAAATCGAAATATACTTTTCCAACTTTTCGATAACAATCTTAGTTACCGATACTTCGCAATTGAAAATTAAATGAAAAACTATTTTTTATATTGTTTAGCTCATATGAGAGAAAAAAAAAACAAAAAATCGGGAAAACATTTTCCATAGCATTTGAGTTATCGGAAAGATTCCCATTTTAAAGACTGTTGCAAAATGGTAAATTATTAAAAAATATTAAAAAATCAAGTGATTTTTTTGCTGTTTTCAAAATAGGAACGCCGCTGGTGAGACATATTAAAAAAAATCGCGCTTTTTAAAATTTACGATTTGTCCTGTTTCCAAAAATATAATCAGGGCCTCGCCTCGGAAATCATACTTAAATAAATTATAATAAAAATACTTTTTATTGATTTTCCAAAATCGATAACTATTTAAATTATTGGTATATAAGACAGTTACGGATAAAAAAATTATAGATTTTTTTCATTTTGAAGCTCATTGGAACCTAAAAATCGATTTTTAAAACTTTAACGTCCAATAACTCCATAATTGAGCGATAGCATGACGATTTTTTTATTTTGAGGTAATTTTTCCAAGAAAATACAATCAAATCTTGGAGCATCGGGTATCATACATTCCCCATCGTTGACTGTATATTTTGGGACCACCTAATATACGTTGAATTTCAAGTGGCGAGTTCAATAGTGAATTATATTTTTTAGTTCGGATAGGATTATCTTCCTGGATAACATTTTTAGAATTAACATAATATTGGCTGTTTTTAGAGGTTCATTTTCCGATAACGATTAGATGGTCAGAAATTAAATCGTCAGACCTGTCAACGTTTTTATTATTTGAACAGAGTTTCGCCAATTTCGAATAGCATTGATACGTTTAAAAACACATCGAACGTGCCGTCGGTTACCACTGAGAGATCCCCTTAATCAAAATACGTAACGTATTCCGCGTATCAAAATAAAAGGTGGCCTTTACACATCGAAGTATGTTTAATAAATGCTTCGCGCACACCAACACTTTTATTTTACTGTTCCTATGGTTTGCCCAATCAGGTGTTCAAGAAAGCAGCAGCGCCGAAAATAAAAAGCGTTGGTGTCCGCGAAGCTTAAAAGAAGTAGAATCAAGCGATCAAGCGAAGCTTAAAAGAAGTAGAATCAAGCGATCAGCTGATTTATAATTTTTTTACTGGAAAAAATCATTGTACATACTGTCAAATAATTTAATTTAACTTTGACTAATCGTATTTTAATATTTTTTAAATAATAATACAATTTACAAGAAGAAAGCTTAAATTCATATTGGCATCGTTGAAATAATCATTTTTTTATTTTTTTTTTATTAAGGCTTGTGCACACCAATGCTTTTTATTTTCGACGCCGCCTTTTTCTTGAACAGCTGATTAGCACACTCACAACAAACCAGCATTGTTGAAAATAAAAACGTTGGTGTGTGCGAGCTTTAAATTAAACCTCTCCCCAGGTCAACAGAACCCAATTTAAGTTGGGGGGAATGCAATTTCATCCCCTTGTCTGTCTGTAACTATGAATTCAATTCAATTCGAAGCCATCTCGATGGTAATATAACAAACAGCACACCCATGAACCCTGTTATTTCAACCCCATTTTTCACATCTGGCAATGCTGCCGATGACGTCGTTGTTTAGTTTGCTCTTTTTCAAAGTATTTTCCCCCACGACATTCATGTTGGCTGTAGTAGTTGTTGTTGGAGTTCTTGTGTTGTTTTTGGGCATGTTGGTCGGCATAATTCGCCGAATTTGTTGTTGAGATGTGCACGTTGTTGTTGTTGCTATCTTTGGGTGTTGTTGTTGTTGCTGGTGCTCTTGATGGTGTACTCAAAAGGCATTTATACCGCCACCGTTGTTGTTGTTGTTCTTATTCTGTGTATTCTCGAACATTTTGTGTGTGTGTATTGTTTTTTTTTTTCTGTGTGGGGAGGGGGGTTTCTATGTTTATACTTTTGTATTTTGCTGCTTCTTCTAAATTTCAAGCTGTGCTGTATCTCACTCTCCCACCGGTCCGGTCATAATCCAAAACTCTCCAGCTGGATGAACGCGACGTATTATGATGATGATAATGACGGTGGAGATGTTAGTGTTGATAACAAAAATGATAATGATGATAATGAAGTATGTGAGAAAAATGTTGAAGATGTGAAAACTATTCCATCCATCGGTGGCTGGCTGGAGAACATTTATTTTTGATTGAATTGATGTTTTTGTTTTGTTGTTGTTGCTCGTGGATTCTACTTTTTACGTAGAGAGGAAAACTCGGATGGAGTTGGGAGATGAGATGATTGACTGACTGCCTGACTGCTGGCTGTTGTTTGTTGTTGCTACTTGCGTGTAAATGTTTGCGAGTGCCGCCCGTGCGTGTGCATGGAATCGAGAAAAAGAAAAGGCGGTGTCATTGGGAATTTGTGGTGGAGTTTGGTAGTGGTGGTGTTGGAGATGGTGGTTGAATGGGAAAGAATTCATCAACAAAACATGCGAGAAATGCACTCGGAATATAGGGAAATCATTCCAATTTAATTCATACAATTGAGATTTATTGTATGGCCTGCCCTCGAGTAGAACGATGCTGGAATGATGTTGATGATGATGATGACGAAGATGATGAAGGGTATGCCAGGCGATGATGTGAGAAAACAGTATCCAGAACCGCACACACACACACACATCACAATTGGAAGGAAAACTTGTTTTCAAAGGGAAATTTTCACCAAGTTCTGTTCTGTAAGTTGCAACTTGCTTGCTCATTTCATGGCTCCCCGTTTAATGGACGGCCCGGCCCCCCTTCACCATTGCTGACTTTTCGTTGCATTTTTGTTTTTTCACAATTCTTTTTGATTGCTTAAGTAAGAGGGGAACGGGGGCCGACAGGCCGGGCGGGCCACTAGTCTGATTGCAACAAATACACTAACAACAATACACCACACTAACGCCGCAGCAACAGCACACGAATTCACATTACATAGTAAAGCAGAACAAGAGAAAGAAGCAGAGCGAAAAAAGGTGCAACGAACTGAGAGTAAAACTTTTAACACAAAAAAAAAACACCGTGGAAATGTTAAACGCTCTAAAGGAAGTCCAGAATTATCCAAATTTCACAGCTCATCGCAGAAACCTTGACGAATATTCCCCCAATAGCTCACATATCACATAATTCGATAAAAATAACTCAAGAAAAAAATTGTCGGCATTCGCATTTGTCATTTTTTATTTGCGGTGGCGGTTGTGGTGGGGGGAAAAATCTCTAGTCTCATATGCGGCGGCGGGCGGCTTATAATAAAAAAAATTTCACTTTTCATTTCCACATCTTCTCTTGCGATTATTCACACAATCTTTTTTGCAATTCCAATTGTAATTCGCACAAAATCAATTTCACTTCATTGCTCTCAATATTCTGCACCATTTTATTAAAATCATTTAATATTTTTATTTATTCGTTTAATTATTTCTTATTTCATTCCTTACCGACGATATTTTATACCGACTACGACCGAATAAAAAAAATTCACACCAACAAAAATCAGAGGCTGACAAAATAAACTCAACGTCGTCAGAACGTTTTTACATTTTTCTTATTACCAAGTCGACTAGTGGCTATTTGACTGCGCTGTGCTACTCAGTTCATTGTTATAGCTGCTGTCAGAAGGGGTGTGTTTACACATGACGTTTCATTGTACAACTTGCGACCTTACTTCTGTGTAGAGTTTTCAGAGAAAAAATATTGTTTTATTACGTAGATATAAGGGTTAAGTCGCAGAAAAATACTTATTTTCGTTACAAAATTCACAAATCTTTAAGTTTTCGTCAACATCTACTTTTAAGTTGTAAATACAATAAAACTTAATCTGTAAACACATCAAAATGGCACAAAGTTGTGGGTTTCGGTTTCATTCAACCGAAATTAATTCTGAGTGATTTATGATTAAGTTGCACTGCTGAAATATACACGCAAAGAAAAAATGTCAGAAATCATACAAGAAAAGCGTACAATTTACCTAAGTTTCTTAGGTGAAGTACAACTTTAAAACTTCTTTAGCAACTCATACAGAACACTTGGGTAATTTGGTACCAAAAAATACTGCTAGTTAACTTGTGTAAAATTACCTAGTATGTTTTGGCTGTATTATAAAGCACTTTGTTCTTAAACAATTTGCATTTATCAGTATTTAAAAATAAATAAACCCCAGGTTTCATTTATCTAATTTGGATTGTTTTTTTAACTAAATTTAATAATATGAAAGAACTGCAATATGTGAACTGTCAATCATAAAAGGATTAAATTAATAAAGACGAAAGAATCTTTTGGAAAAACCATACAGCCTCCACACTTACCTTGTTATAATTGTACGTTTTTCGAATATCCCCAAAGATTAAAACATCTTCATTTTGCGAGTGAAAAAAAAAAATAAATTTTAATTTCACCATACTTACTTCTTTGTATTGTTTCTTCTGTTCTGTTGCTTTTGGTTTTCTTGTAATTCTAATCGTCGAAATACACTTTGACACATTTATAGAAACCTTTGCTCATATACATACAAGTATCTACTACAAAATTCATGAAATTACACCACTATCCAACTAACTAATTAATTTTAAAAAAGAAATTTGTATGAAAGCTGTGTGTAATTTACACATGTACGAGGGAGATTTAGCATTTACTTGTATGACTTCTGTCAACTCTATATAAAAAAGATTTACAAAGTTGAATTAGGTATTTTTACACAGGTTTTTGCTACGTGTAGAGTATCGAGACTACACACAAAATATGTAGCCGGAATGGACCGATTCAGCTTTGTAATTTTTTTACACAGATTTTACAGGAAATAAGCAGAAACTAAATTCGAAATTGAGCTTAAATCGATTTTAGTCTCAAATTTGTAAGGGTTCTGACATTTGTAAAACGATCTTGATCGATTTCGGTTTGATTTCAGAACAAGTATAATGGAATAGTAAATAACGTGTAGTAGAAAAAATAAATTTTGTTTATTATGTACGTTAATTACTCAACTCTTATTTTATAGCCGTGTGACAGCATGCGAAATGAATTGACATATGGTGTCAGATCCCATACAAAGTTCACATTTGAAAGTCGTCATTTCAGCTAGATTTCGCATATAGTGAAACAAGGCTATTAGTAATTAATAAATTTGCTAATTTTACAAAGTTTTTATACCGATTTTCCAAAGTTAGTCAATTTGTTGACAGATAAATAAATTGTGCAACGATATGTGTAAACTCTAAAACGTGTGTTATTATTTAAAAAAAAAATGAAAAATATTCGCGTTTCTCCATTTCGTAAATTGTAATTTTTAAAAGTTTAGTAATATTTAATAACAGTTGTCTATAAACTACCCAAAGACTATATAAATGTAAACATATTATATTCGAGATATAATATTATAATATAATATTTTCGAGAAAGATATTAATTTCTTTAAGTATATTATTTTTCAATTTTTATTAAATTTTAAAATTTCTTAGAAGGCACCTTATGTCTTTGCACTATAATTTTCGTTATTTAATTTTCGCTATTAAAAATGTATTTAAATAAATAAAAAATATGGTATTTTAGTGATACAAGTGTAATTATGATTTCAAATCAATGTGAAAAGTAACGGGTGATTCATCGTGAGGTTTCATTTATAATGTACAATAAAACACATAATTTGAAAGTGAATTTACAATTTTTATTATTGGTTAAAGGAACAATTCATGGCATTTACAGTTTGAAAAGTATATCATGTAAATGTTGGCCGCGACTACGTCTGAGGTGGTCCATTCGGAAGGTCCATTTTTGGGCGACTCGTTCAAGCATAGCGACTGGAGAGCAAGGTCTGTCAATAAAACACCATAAGCTGGTGCCAAAAAGTAAACTCGCTGCTGATGTTCCAAAAAAGGTTTCATCGTCAAACAAATATCAACCGATTTTTTGGTGGTGTTTATTGAAACATTAAACATTTCATACATGACATATATAAGGGCTGTTTTTCTTTAAGCCGGGACAACAAGATGCGATAACAAAAACGTTAATAAAAATTTAATTTTTATTAACGAAAAACTAAAATTATTTTTTCCCATTGTCGCCAACTACAATATAAAAATTTGTATCAAAACAAATTTTTAAAAAAATTATTTTGTATTGACTTTTTGGACTTAGCCTCGATAACCATTATTTTGACTTACACTGGATAATTAATTATCCAAGCTAATTCCAAAATTTTTAACACAAAATTATTTTTTCAAAATTTGTTTTCATCGATATTGCCGTTGGAAACAATTTTAAAAAATATTTTTTTATTTTAATTGAAATTTTAACTTTTTTAGGCTTTTGTTATTGCTGCATAGTTGTCCATTCTTTGAGAAAAACAGCCTTATTGAATTCCAATCTATCATAAATTTTTTAAAAATACTGTTTCTGGTAGAGCTTCTTTTAAACAATCATTATCAGTGATTGAGGATATTGTAATGTATATGTTGTCTTTTTGTAAAAGACATCTTCTACTGACAGAGGAACACCTTGATTAATGTAAAATACACCTTAGTAAAATACAACCCACCAATACCAATACACTAGCCTACTTTATATTAAATATATTTTTTTCGATTTACGCAACATACAATTTAAACTTTGTCTTATGTAGATTATATAGCTTGAATAAATCCCGAGCAAATTCCCGGGATAGAAAAATGACGGGGATTCCCGGAAGAAAAACTCTAGTCAGAACTTAATAGCTTAAAATGGCGAAATCTAGATGAAATGACATAAGGTTGATTTACAAATGTCAGATACCATACAAATTTGACATTTGAAAATCGACCTTATGTCATTTCTGTTAGATTTCGCATGCAGTGTGACAAGGCTATAATAGCCTTCTCAGACTGCAAGCCAAATTTGATCGGTTCTGACATTTTGTAAGTCGATGCTAGTTCGATTTCAGCTCAAATCGAACTATTTTATCCAATAAGAACTCACTTCAGCAACGAGTTGGAGAAACTTACCAAATCATGTCCAACAACATTGTTGCCGCCATTCATTCTATTTGGTTGAAGTCTTCGCTTTAATATTTATTAATTTCAAAATTGGCCGCTGGGTGCCGCTAGTGCTAAATGTCGTTTCGTACGAGGGTGTTGTACATTTTTTCTAGTTTTAAAATAGTTAAATATCAAAGTTTATGATTTTTAAAATATCTTAAAGGAATTATTAGAAACAAACAAAACGAAAAAAAACAACAAAAAATAATAGAAATTTGTATTTTTAGGGGAAAAAGGGGAGAATAAAAATGTTACCAATTAAACAGATGCAGCTAAAATAATGAATTCATCAGCCTTCAGCTCCTTGTGATTTTAAGAGCTTCAAACTGTTCAAATATGGATATTTTTTTACTAAAATTCCAATGCTCGTCGAAGGTACCTTAATATTTGTACTCTCATTTTGGAAATATATATTTATAATGTAATTATGATGGCTACAAATGTTGAACAGCTATTATAAAATAAAACAAAATATTCTGTTAACTAATTTGTAAAGCGGGGGTTCACATCAAAAATTAAAAAAAAACATAATTTTTTTAAAAAAGCTGATGCGTCTACAAAAATTTCTTCTACATTAATCTACAGATCTTATACATATAGACTTTGTTTTCTTTGTTAGAATGTGCAATTTAAAAAATAAATCGAAATATAGTTTTTCAGATTTTTTTCTATTTTTATGTTTTTTTACGTGCCAGCAAAATTTTACCATAAAGTCGAAATATATCAGAATATGTCCTTCGACGAATCATGCGACAATTCTATTTTGAACCTGAACAAGACCATATGCACATAAAGCTATAGACCAGCAGCAGCAATAATAGTAATAATTTATTGTCGTTCTTTTGCGAGCCAGAAATCTGTTAAAAATAAAAATAAAATGTAAACATTAACATCTTTACAGGAGTTTCAATTTCCAAAGGATATAATTATATCCTGTTAATGTTAATGCTGTTAATGGTAATCTATTACAGATAGAATCATGTAATTTTAATTATTTTTAACAGATATTCTCTTCCTTCACATGATGCCAATATCACCATTGTATAACTCGCAAAAGTGCAAAAAATGTTAAAACATTTACATAAATCCTTTGGAAATTAAAATGTTAATGCTAATACAGATAGAAACATTTCATTTTATATATTTTTTAACAGATATTCTCTTCTTTCATATGATGCCAATATCGTCATTATATAGCTAACAAAAGTAAGGAAATAAATTATTAAATCAATTATATACTTTGAAAATGGAAACTCCTTTAAAAATGTTAAATTTATTAATGCTAATCTAATACAGATAGAATCATGAAAATTTAATTATTTTTAACAGATATTCATCTATTTCATATGATGCTAATATCATCATATTACGACACGCAAAAGTACGAATATAAATTATTAAAATATTTATATCCTTTGAAAATAAAAACTCCTGTAAAAAATTTACTGTTATTAATGCTAATTTAATACAGCTAGAATCATGTAATTTTCATTAATTTTAACAGATATTCCCCTCTTTCATATGATGCTAATATCATCATATTACGACACCCAAAAGTACGAAAATAAATTATTAAAATATTGAAATTTGGAAATTGAAACCCCTGTAAAAAATGTTAATGCTGTTAATGGCAATCTATTACAGATAGAATCATGTAATTTTAATTATATTTAACAATTGTTCTCGTCTTTCATTTTATGCCAATATCGCCATTGTTAAGCTCGCAAAAGTAACAAAGTAAATTATTAAAACATTTATATACTTTGGAAATTAAAATTTCTGTAAAAATTTTAATGTTATTAATGATAATTTAATACAGATAGAATCAGGACATTATAATTATTTTTAACAGATATTCTCCTCTTTCATATGATGCCAATATAGTCATTGTATTACTCGAAAAATATCGAAAATAAATTATTAAAACATTTATATCAGTTGGAAATTGAAACTCCTGCAAAAATGTTAATGTTGTCAATGCTAATCTCATGCAGATAGAATTATGATATTTTATTTATTTTTAACAGATATTCCCCTTTTTCATATGATGTCAATATCGCCATTGAATGACTTGCAAAAGTACGAAAATAAATTATTAAAACATTTACATATATCCTTTGAAAATTAAAATTTTTGTAAAAATGTTAATGTTGTCAAACCTAATCTAATACAGCTAGAATCATGTTACCCATTGGTTTTTCTTAAATGAATCGGTAAAAAAAATCTGGCAGCATAACTAAGCGATTAACAAGCTTTTCAAATTTCATACAAATATTATGAAGGCTTTGAGCTTTCGTCGTCCGTAAGGATAGTCATCCTAACCCACATCCTTGTTTTAACCAATCCTTTCTACAAAGTTTTCCCTAGAGACTTGAATATACATACATATGTATGAGTATAAGCGTAACCAAATCTTTGCATTCAGAAATTGACATGCATCCTTTGTTATCCTCGAACCTATCTGCTCTATTATTAGAGAAAAGGAAAAATTAAATCATATGTTTTCCGATTGCAGACGTTAGTCATCAATTATGCTGCAATAACACAAGAACCGTGCTCTCTCTCCAAAAATGATGGCATATGATGAGTGTGTTTTATAATTGATAATAGCAGCATATCCCTGACAAGGATAACTATTTTTGGTTTGGAGTGGTGCGCAGGCGCAGGCGGCGGCTGCTGTTTTTGTGAAAAATGTGAAAAACATGCGCAATATGGCACGAGCTCTTCAAACAACACCACCAACAACAAAAACTTCTCCTACTACTCTGAATAATAAATGAATGAATGAGTGAGTGTATGAATAAGGATAAAGTAATAAACACTAAAAATAGTCCTTGGCAACCGCAATAACAGATGTTCCAAAACGCGTTCCGATCGATCTACGGACCATTAGCATTAGCTGCTGCACAAAAAAGGCCGACTCACTCACTCGGTGAGGTTGACAGGCGGATGAATGGAAGGACGGACGCCAGGACGGACGGAAGGACGAATGGTTGCTTGTTTGTGTTTTTAGGAAACCTGAGAGTTAAACAGGATTTCCAAAGGACTGAAAGTGCGCAAAATAAAACACCCTCTAACACTTAGACAACAAAACCAAACAAACAACAAAAGCAAACAACCTGGAAAAGTGATCTGTTCCAAAAGGAAATTATTATTATTTGAATATATATTGAAAAGGCTGAAAGGATTCTCCTTTGTTGAGGGCATGCACCAAATGAACAGATCACACAGAGAGAAAGATGATTTCAAACGAGTTCGATTTCGCTGGGGACACAGCCAACCTATAAAGGACTTGCATATGTTGTTAACCCGTATATTTTTGCCAGGACTAGTTTATGCACATGCATTTTCCTTGAATGGAATGGATGTATTGAAAAGGTGTTTTTTTTGGATGAAATATTTGGAAATGAAATTTCCAGCTGTAGGGTTAGGGCTAGGACGTTTGCTATGTTGCTGTTGCTGTCCAGGCTTATGTTGCTCTGTTCTTTTTTGGCACGGGAATGCCGGGGTTGATATGCTAATTTTGTCAAATGGATGGGTTGGCTGTTAACCGAAACTACGCAATGTCACTGCGAGACACCACCACATGAGGAATGGTGCATGGTACGTGTCTGCTGCCACCTTATGTGGCCCAACTCTCGTCTGGTGCTTAACATTCAAAAAACCAAAAATTCAAAAAAAAAAACGCGACTCGTTTATCTTTTAGTTTAGATCTTGACACGAGCCCTAAATATGAGTCTAGGGCCATGTTTTGTGTTTTTTTTTTTGTTTTTTTCGAGTTTTTCGTAAATTAAAATGCATTTTACGCATATGTCCTCGTATCATTAAAGGATGGTTTGTAAAAATGTAAATTTTTCATGGCCACTCGTCACATTGTGGCTGTTATTAGCTGGGTCGGATCGGTTGAGCACTTAGTTGAGCGGCAGCTGTTGGCTGTTCGTTTTCCAAACTCCTCCACACTCTAGCAACCAAACCCAACCCAACAAATGTCGTTGCCACTATCACCACCACCAACCACCTCTAAACTAACACTTTAACACTCTAGGCTCTGGGCATTATCCTTGGCGCACAATTGTTTGAAATATATACGCTACACCCCCTCCCCCTCCTGCTGTCTGGGCCTGTTTCGTCCCGAAGGATTTTCCCTTTGTTTAGGTTTTTCCTTATTTTTCTCTATAAATTACGCATTTTTATGCTCGACTACATACAACACGATCCCAAAAATAGTTTCCAAAGGATATTGAACTCTCTCTCTGAAGTTCTAGGAACTAATAGCACTCCACCAAGTAGCTCGTGCTCGTGCTCTTGCATTTTCTCCCTGTTCTTTCACTTCCACTAACTGCTGCCTGCTGTTTGCTCTTTGTTGATGTTTTCTTCATCCGCTCCACTTTCAGTTTCAGTTTCCTTAGTCTTTGTTCTATTCCGTTTTATTTGTATTTACTCTCGTGCCATTTGGTTTGGTTTGTTTTTCCTTATTGTTGTTGTTGTGTTTATATCCTGCTTCCTTTGGCGTTATCCCAGTTGCTCAAAGAAACCACAGGATACATGACCATGGCTGATAGTTAACTAAGTAATTGGTTTGCCAGTTTTCCTCCTCCTCCTCCTGTCTCTCCGTCCTCGTCCTTTTGGGCTTTGTTTGATTTAATGATCTTTCAATAACTTCCGCCTTCTGTGTTTGCCAAATGGAAAAAATTTTTTGTGTAATTAAAGGTGTTAATTTGTCTGGAACAAATAAAGTAAATGAAGACATTTTCTTTGTTTTTCCTTTTTTTCTATTTCAATTCCAACATTTAAAATGATTTTATTTGATTCATTTTGACTTGCTTGAGATTTTGGTGCCGCTTTTGAAACTTCCGGTTTCGATAATTTGCAGGCGTTTGTCTAGTACTTTCTGTTTTCCTGGGGAGTATGTTGTCGATCTATGACGGATATGCATCTCATTCTAAAAAATTGCTTACGAAGACAACGGTAAATCAAGCGCAACCTAAAAATTTACCGAAAAAAGTTTGAAAAATATGATACAATACTTATAGTGAAAGACGTCGACCTATCTTAATACACATTGAGCTCATTTCGTTTGGAAGCTATATATGGCTCATTCCATGTCCTATTTTTTATTTGTCTAAAAATTGCATGAATATTCTTCGACATTGCATATTCTTATAGACATTGAAATTTCCATAAAAAATAAAAATCCTGCTGACAAGTGTATATACAAATTCTTTTATTTCGCAATTGGTTTTATGAATTTTGAATATTTTAACAGATATTCTCCTTTTTCAGATGATGTCATCAATATCGGCATTGTATGAATAGCAAAAGTGCAAAAATAAATTATTAAATGAATTATATCCTTTGGAAATTTAAACGCATGTAAAATATGTTAATGTTAATGTTGTCAATGCTAATCTCATGCAGATAGAATCATGTAATTTTAATTATTTTTAACAGTTGTTCTCCTCTTTCATTTTATATCAATATCGCCATTTTTAAGCTCGCAAAAGTAACAAAATAAATTATTAAAACATTTATATACTTTGGAAATTAAAATTTCTGTAAAAATGTTAGTGTTAATGTTATTAATGATAATTTAATACAGATAGAATCATGACATTATAATTATTTTTAACAGATATTCTCCTCTTTCATATGATGCCAATATAGTCATTGTATGACTCGAAAAATATCGAAAATAAATTATTATAACATTTATATCATTTGGAAATTGAAACTCCTGTAAAAAATGTTAATGTTAATTTTGTCAATGCTAATCTCATGCAGATAGAATCATGAAATTTAAGTTATTTTTAACAGATATTCTCCTCTTTCATATGATGCCAATATCGCCATTGTAGGACGCGCGAAACTTCAAAAATAAATTATTAAAACATTTACATCCTTTAGAAATTAAAACTCCGGTAAAAATGTTAAATTTATTAATGCTAATCTAATACGGATAGAGTCATGAAATTTAAGTTATTTTTAACAGATATTCTCCTCTTTTATATGATGCCAATATCGCCATTGTAGGATGCGCAAAAGTACAAAAATAAATTATTAAAACATTTATATCCTTTGGAAATTAAAACTCTGGTAAAAATGTTAATGTTGTTAATGCTAATCTCAGGCAGATAGAATCATGAAATTTAAGTTATTTTTAACAGATATTCTCCTCTTTCATATGATGCCAATATCGCCATTGTAGGATGCGCAAAAGTACAAAAATAAATTATTAAAACATTTATATCCTTTGGAAATTAAAATTTCTGTAAAAATGTTAATGTTGTCAAACCTAATCTAATACAGCTAGAATCATGCAATTTTAATTATTTTTAACAGTTGTTCTCCTCTTTCATTTTATGTCAATATCGCCATTGTTAAGCTCGCAAAAGTAACAAAGTAAATTATTAAAACATTTATATCCTTTGGAAATTTAAACTCATGTAAAAATGTTAAATTTATTAATGCTAATTTCATGAAGATAGAATCATGAAATTTTGATTATTTTTAACAGATATTCTCCTCTTTCATATGATGCCAATATAGTCATTGTATGACTCGAAAAATATCGAAAATAAATTATTAAAACATTTATATCATTTGGAAATTGAAACTCCTGTAAAAAATGTTAATGTTGTCAATGATAATTTAATACAGATAGAATCATGACATTATAATTATTTTTAACAGATATTCTCCTCATTCATATGATGCCAATATAGTCATTGTATGACTCGAAAAATATCGAAAATAAATTATTAAAACATTTATATCATTTGGAAATTGAAACTCCTGTAAAAAATGTTAATGTTGTCAATGCTAATCTCATGCAGATAGAATTATGATATTTTAATTATTTTTAACAGATATTCTCATTTTTCATATGATGCCAATAAAGTCATTGTATGACTCGAAAAATATCGAAAATAAATTATTAAAACATTTATATCATTTGGAAATTGAAACTCCTGTAAAAAATGTTAATGTTAATGTTGTCAATGCTAATCTCATGCAGATAGAATCATGTAATTTTAATTATTTTTAACAGTTGTTCTCCTCTTTTATTTTATGTCAATATCGCCATTGTTAAGCTCGCAAAAGTAACAGAATAAATTATTAAAACATTTATATACTTTGGAAATTAAAAAAATCTGTAAAAATGTTAATGTTATTAATGATAATTTAATACAGATAGAATTATGACATTATAATTACTTTTAACAGATATTCTCCTCTTTCATATGATGCCAATATAGTCATTGTATGACTCGAAAAATATCGAAAATAAATTATTAAAACATTTATATCATTTGGAAATTGAAACTCCTGTAAAAAATGTTAATGTTAATGTTGTCAATGCTAATCTCATGCAGATAGAATCATGATATTTTATTTATGTTTAACAGATGTTCTCCTATTTCATAGGATGTCAATATCGACATTGTATGACTCACAAAAGTAAGCAAATAAATTATTAAAACATTCACATATATCCTTTGAAAATTAATTTTTTTGTAAAAATGTTAATGTTTTCAATGCTAATCTCATGCAGATAGAATCGTGAAATTTAAGTTATTTTTAACATATATTCTCCTTTTTCATAGGATGTCAATATCGCCATTGAATGACTCACAAAAGTAAGCAAATAAATTATTAAAACATTCACATATATCCGTTGATTATTAAATTAAAATTTCTGTAATAATAATAATGTTGTCAAACCTAATCTAATACAGCTAGAATCATGTCATTTTATTTATTTTTAACAGAAACTCTCCTCTTTCATATGATGCCAATATCGCTTTGGTATGACTCGCAAAGTACAAAAATAAATTATTAAAAAATGTATATCCTTTGGAAATAAAAACTACTGTAAAAATGTTAATGTTGTTAATGCTGTTAATGCTAATCTAATACAGATAGAAACATTTAATTTTAATTATTTTTAATAGATATTCTCCTTTTTCATATGATGGCAATTTCGTCATTGTATAACTCGCAAAAGATCGAAAATATATTATTAAAACACCTATATACATATATTCTTTGAAAATTAAAATTTCTGTAAAAATGTTAATGTTGTCAAACCTTATATAATACTAGAATCATGTAATTTTAATTCTTTTTAACAGATATTCTCCTCTTTCATATGATGTAAATATCGTTTTGGTATGACTCGCAAAGTACAAAAATAAATTTAAAAAAAAATTATATCCTTTGGAAATAAAAACTTCTGTAAAAATGTTAATGTTGTCAAACCTTATATAATACTAGAATCATGTAATTTTAATTCTTTTTAACAGATATTCTCCTTCATAAAAAATAAAAATCCTGCTGACAAGTGTATATACAAATCCTTTTATTTCGCAATTGGTTTAATTAATTTTAAATATTAATAATGGTTTTCAGGAGTACTTGTCCATTATATTGAATAATTGTTGACCATTCATGTTATGTTTTACAAAATTTAATTGTTTTTAATTACGGTCCCGATTTTTTAAAACGCGTTATTGAAGTTTATAATCGGCCAAACCAAATGCGAAAGGTCAAGAATTTGAATATACAATACAATTTTAAGACACGTGTATCATCCAAATGCAAAAAATAAAATAAAAAAGGCTTAAAGCTCGGCCGGGTCGAACTTTATATACCCTCCACCATGGATTGCATTCCACTGAGGCTGTCGATTTTCGTAGAAGTGCAGTAATATTACAGGAAAATATAATTTTTTAATATAGCCAAACCAAAACAAATACAAATATTGAAAAAATAATTTTTGTAAATAAATATAATATTTATAAAAAATTTTTATTTTGCGTGTCTGTGCAGTTAGAGGAATGTATACTCCGAATTTCATGACACTCGCTGCGGTCATTTGATTGGTACTATTTCTATCCCCTTTTTTCATTTTAACCACAAAAAGTACGAATTTCGAAAAATCAGTTTATTTTCCGTGTCTACACACTCAGAGGAATGTATACTCCGAATTTCATGACTCTAGCTGCGGTCATTAGATTGGTGCTATTTTTATCCCCTTTTTTCATTTTAACCCCAAAAAGTACGAATTTTGAAAAATCCATGTATTTTACTTATCTATGCAATCAGAGGAATGTATACACCGAATTTCATTATTCTAGGTACAGCCGTTTGGTTGGTACCATTTTTATCCCTCTATTCCTATTTTACCCCTTAAAAGTACGAATTTGGAAAAAATACTTTTATATTATGTATCTACTCAATTAGAGGAATGTACACACCGAATTTCGTGTTTCTAGTTGTTGTCGTTTAATATGTACCATTTTTATCCCTTTTTTGCCCCATTTCACCCCCTACAAATATTAATCACTTTATGATACACGTTTTTGCTATAAGGGGAATGCGCATACCAAATATCAAGCAAATATAAACAGACATATTGAAAAAACATGCTTAAATACCCCAAAATATTAGGGATTATTATGGGTATTTTTAGTCCTTGTGAGGGAAAAATTTTTCCCTTTGGGCCGATTTCGCCCAGTTTCAATCCCAACCGATCTACGACTATAAGACGCATTTATGGAAAATTTGAACGTTCTAGCTCCTTTCGTTTAGATGCTAGCGTGCTTTCAACGTACGGACGGACGGACATGGCTAGATCGTCTTAGAATTTTATGACGATCAAGAATATATATACTTTATAGGGTCTCAGGTCGATATTTCAATGTGTTACAAACGGAATGACAAAGTTAGTATACCCCCATCCTGGAGGTGGAGGGTATAAAAAATATATCATATATAAAGTTTAGTTTATCTTGCACATGAGAGATAAGGGATTTTTTGGAGATTGCTGTCTTATATTTACTTTTTGAATTGATTTGAAGTATTATTTCGATATATTTATATATATTATTAACGTATTGGTAGCATTGACTTAAAAGCGTGGCTTGAAATAATAAAAATATTCTATTTATTTATAAAATTATTTTTTCAATAATTGTATTTGTTTTGGTTTGGCTATATTAAAAAAATGATATTTTCTTGTAATATTGCTGCACTTCTACGAAAATCGACAGCCTCTGTGTGATGCAATCCATGGTGGAGGGTATATAAAGTTCGGCCCGGCCGAACTTAACGCCATTTTTACTTGTTAAAACAGAAGTGGAAACTAGTGAAAAAGTGGTTCCTTTGCAACTACTTTGAAATAATTTAAGTCTTTTAAGTCAAAATAAAGGACATCCCTCCTATGACAACTCCATGTTAAATTCATTGGTGAAGATCCGAATTTTCACTACTTCCTAATTACAAGATGAACATCTTCTTCACTTCTTTGGGTGCACTCTTTTTGCTGGGATTCGAATTCCATCTATTTCGATCCATTTTTTTCTTCTTACGAAGGAAGTTTTGTTTGGCACCACCGTCCGACAGTCCTTATTAAACTGGAACCGGCTGATAATATGCAAAATGGTTTTAATTGGCGTTATCAATTAAAAGGACTACATAGTATCAAAGGATAACATTTCTCAAAAGAAAAAAATGTTTTAAATACTTATTCCCCCCCTGCGATACAGATATGAGTGTCAAATTTAAGAGGAGAAAATCTTATAAAAATACTTCAAATTTCCTGCTTCTATCTGTATTAGTTTAGCATTAACATTTCAAGTTTCCTCCCTTAGTTTATTTAATTTATTAAATTTTTAGATTTTAAGTATTTAAAATATTTATTTTTTTTTTGAAAAATTTTATCCTTTGAAATTCTATAGTCCTTTTGAGGGGCAACAGGATGAAGAAATGAAACACTGAAAATGTAAATTAACTCAATTTTGTCTAAAGTTTCGAGTATAATAGCCTTTTTTAAATTGTCGTCCAGTGTAATGGAAATGGATGAGAATTATGTATGTATTTTATATCTTGTGTAGGAAAATTCATCAGTGACGCTGCTGTATAGAGAGGAGATCTCACGGTACCCTTTGGTACTTTTTCATCATAGGAGACTGTAGTTTTAGTGTGATATTGCCATTTTGGTAGTACTGAAACTCAAACAAGTTTCATCTAAATCGGGAGCGAACAAAAAAGTCCATTTATAATGGACTCATGTCATGTGTCATGCTAAGAATTAGTAATTTTATTTAAAATAACAACTATTGTTTGCTAAAAAGACTAAGAACTAAAATACCATCAAAAACGAAATGAAATTTCAAAACCAGTTGAGTTGCGGCATATCATTAATAAAAGTTTTGGGAACGGGTAACACAATATCGTGTGATAAATAATAAGCCATAATTACTACAAAGTTCGTTAGCTGCCAAATTATATTCAAATTTAATTACATATTTTTTAAAACGACACCGACATCGACCAAAAAACCAAAACTATCAAATGACCATTTATTTAAGGCTTACACAACAACTGACGGCGTAACTCAGATTTTCTTGTCCATCTCCCCAGTGAGTGAGTGCAGTGATGCTTTGGATCATAAATTTTCCAAATTATGACAAGTGTGAGACTCAAATTAAGGATGTAATCTTACAGGGAAACAAAAACGATTAAGGACACAACAAACCACCCCTTTCTCATTTGCATACACTGCCTCAGAGCAGACCCTTTCGTTAGTCCTTCAAAAAATCAAATCAAACCAAGCAAGCAACCGTCCAACCATCCCTGTTGGGCAAGCCGGAGTCAGGCCTATAAATTTAAATTTAACTTTTGGTCAACATGTCCAACAGTAATTGAATCATTACATCACCTTTTGTTTGTCTAGCCTTAAGACGGCAATCCTTGCTTAAGAAAGCCAACGACATGCAAGACAAAAGGACATAATAATTATAGATTTTTGGAAAAACACCCCTTATGGTCAGACGGTGTGATTATGCTGGTCTGAAAAGGGTTACTTTTCGTTAACAAGCTGCAGCAGCATCTTCTTGGTGTCTTCGTTGATGGAATAGTGGGAATGTCACAGCTGTCCTTTCTTTCCTTGCTTGCTTCCTTACACTTACAAGAGAGAGGGCTGTCTCTTTATGGCGGTCATTTATTATAAAAATTCTGACTAGTTTTTGAAAAAACTTGACTTCGAAACATGTATCAAACAGATTTATGAAAACCGGGAGTCGTTGGCTTTGATTTCAATTTTTGGTGAGATGTGTGCTAAGTCCTTTGTAAGCTGCTTGTAATCCTTTTTCGGCAGCAGAGGTTTTAATTTTCTTGGCAATTTTTCAAAGATGATCATTAATATCGATAGTAGGATGAGATTTTCAAGGGGGTGAGGGGCAGTGGTTTGGTTTAAGAAGTTCTTTTTGTGGAAGTTTTCATTTTTAAATCTATTGGTGAGGACCAATAATTAACATCTTTTTGGAAGAAAGAAATGAAGTAGTAGCATTGGTCTCTTCGAGTACAGTGCTTGGATATTTTAAAAATTATTTTTTTTTTCAAAAAACCTTTTTTTATTACTTTATTTTTCATTTTTTTTTTGAAAAATCGTAAATAAAACACTCATAAATTTATTTTTTAAATCATAAATACAAAAATTAATATTTTTAATATATTTGCATTCTATTAAATATATACGCCAAATGGTCTTGAACCAGGACAATATTCCAGTTCAAATCAAATATGGATTACAGACAAAAAATTCAAATGAACATACTTACATATGCAACTCAATGAGATGCTTGTAAGGTGCCAAATTTGTTTTATTACTTGGTGCGATTTTTAAAAACGGATATTCGGCCATTGAGTTGTGCTTCTCGTTCGTTTGTGAGAATCATTTATTTAAAGAGGCCGTGTTTGATGTTGAAAAGTCGCTGCGAAGCCACCTGAGGAAACCTTTGAGAGTGTGGAAATCATGATAGTGGTAGTCTGCAGGCAAGTAAATAAATTTGCATTCTATTAAATATAGATGCACAGTGGTCTTGAGCCAGGACAATATCCCAATCCAAAACAAATACTGATTACAGACCAAAAAATACAAACGAAAAAAAACTATTCTTTTTCCAAAAATATTTTTAATTATTTTATATATATATATATATATATATATATATTGGAATAAACATAAATTAAAAAATTATGAATATTTTTTTTTTCAAAAAATATTAAAAAATTATGAATATTTTTTTTTTCAAAAAATAATTTTTTAAATCTTTTGTTTTAATAATCATAAATAAAAAATTCATAAATATGTTCTTAAATCATAAATAAAAAAATAAATATTTTTTTATATATATATTTTGGAATAAACATAAATTAAAAAATTATGACTATTTTTTTTAATATTTTTTTTTTTCAAAAAATAATTTTTTAAATCTTTTGTTTTAATAATCATAAATAAAAAATGCATAAATATGTTCTTAAATAATAAATAAAAAAATAAATATTTTTTTTCCAAAAATATAATTTTTCTAAATATTTAAAAAAAAAACAAATTGCTTCTTAATTGTTTAGTGACTGTTACTAAATCACTGTATCCGCATGAAACTATTAGTAAAATTGAAAAGTCTTTAATTTAATATATAACCGGGCATATTATTTTTCAAAAATATAAAAGTCCACATAAAAAAAATAAAAATGGTTTAACAAAATTATCCATAGATGTATGCAAAACTTTTATTTTTTAGTTGATGCCAATCTAAAATTAGAAATTATTTTAATTTAATTTTAAAAATTCTACACGTCTAAAAACACCTAACACAAATATATAAATGCCTAAATCTGCACTTTAAATGAATATATTCGCAAACAATTTAGAAAAAAAATATTTATATATTCCAATTCCACATTTCCAAAATTTAAATTACGTTGACTTTGAAAGATAGAATAACATTCATTTTTATTTTCATGTTTATGTTTGACATTTGCAAAATGGAACGCTATACGCTCGAACAAAATTGGGAAATATTAAAAACTTACTTCCAAAGTAGTTAGTCTTTAACGCAAACTATAAGAAATTTACGTGGAAAATTTTTGCGTTTTCAGATGAAGCTCATTTTCATCTTGGTCGCTATGACAATAAGCATAATTGCTGCATAAGGGGTTCAGAGAACCCACACGTGACTATTGAGAAGCCAATGAATCCACAACGAAATTTGAAAAAATAATCTGTATGTACTATTTTGGTATATCTAATTTTAAGTTTTAAATGGTCCACACTATATAACCGGCCATATTATTTATCCTTATCCTCTCAAAAAAATATAAGTCACCTTTGAAAAAATTGAAAAATTGCTTTAAAAATTAATCCAGAAACATTGTTTGATCTTGAGTATATATAATGTCCAAGTGACGCCGAGGCAACTTTTATATTGTTCTATATATTATATCCTAAATAAATGAAAAAAGAGTATTTGGAATTCAAAATTTTTAATTTTTGGTTGATGTAAATTTCCAGTTTAAAATTGTATTATTTCAATTAAAAAAAATGGAAATCTGAAAATGGCCCATTTTAAATCGATTAAGGCATAAATCTACACTTTAAATGAACAAGAAATGTTTCCGAAGGGCTATGTATAGAATTTTCTGATGTATTTTGGCTTTCTATACTCGAAAATGATTTAAAAGAATTTTATGGAATTTTTTTCACTAAAATTTCAATTTTTTTTTTTTTAATATTTTTTTTTAATAATTTTTTTCCGGAAAATCATAACTATATTTTTTAAATCATAAATAAAAAACATAAATATTTTCTTTACCCTCTAACCCGCAAGAGTGTCTCAGGGCACTCTTCGCAAATCTCGAATTTACTCAATAATTGCTTATTCTTACAAAAACAAACTTATAATGGTACTTCGAACAACTATGATAAGGTACTATTATCTAGTTTCAACATACGTACTTGTGAATGTGAATAAATAATTGTTTTGTGTGTAGAGGACGCAAGGCATTCCCCCCTTTTATCATCTGCCTCTCGAACTAAATTAGCAAATGACTTTCTGATTCTTTTTCTGAGTTTATTTGAGCTCAATTATCCCATACAGCATACATTTTTAATTTTTAAAAATTGCCGGTTTGAGGGTTAATATATATTCATTTTTCAACCAATATTTAAAAATTGCTTTCAAAAAATTATCCATAATGCACAATGTTTGATGGAATGCAAAATTTTTAATTTTTAATTGATGTCAATTTCTGGTTCGAAATTTGTTTATTTCAATTAAAAATTTTACATGTTTAAAAAACGCTCTTTTTAAATCGATAAAGGCCTTTAAGTGAACAAACAAATTTTACCGAAGGGCTATGTATAAAATTTTCTAATGTATTTTGGCTTTCCAAAGTCGAAAATGATTTAAATAACTTTTATGGATATTTTTACTAAAATTTAAATTTTCGTTTTTTGTTTTTAAAAAATCTTTTATTTTTATTTTTTCCGAACAATTTTATTATTCTATTTTTAAATCATAAATATTTTCTTTAATATTTAATTTAATTGCTTTAAAAAATATCCATAGTCAATGTTGATGTTAATATTATAACAAACGGAAATTTTCTCATCATTAAAAAAGTGAGCGTGGCTCGGCCCGTCCATTTATCAAATCGGCCCGTCCATTTTTTAAATCAGAAATAATGTCACATATCAAAATGCCAAATTTCAGAATTTTATGATGACAAATAAAAAAGTTATAGGATTTGGACCGTAAGTTACAATTGTGCAATGTCAAAAAAAAAAAAACAAAATTCCTTTTGTACAATTTTAAATAAAAATAAAAAAGGAAAACCGATTATTTACGTTTGTTCCACCTTTTAAATAAATCTGTTAAATAGTAATAACAATTTATGGATACATTTTATTTTAAATTTTACTTTTCGTCGAGGATGGTTTCACCATTTTGTATAAATTTTGAGCTATATTTATTTATTATATTTTTAAATAAATGTTTTTAAATAATGTTAATTTAGCTTTTTAATTAATTTTTTGGACAAAAAGGAAAAAATAAATTTATCAATTATATCAAGTGTATATACCAAAAGTGTAAAGCATTGAAGATTTAGTTTTAGTTCGAAGATGGGCGAAATTGACACGCCCCTTCTGGTACCTTCCACACAAATGGTCCATATTCCTGTGTTAAATAAAATCCAATGAAACTTCTACACGGATAGTCGGAATTAGCTATGTTTTGGTATATGATAAAGTTTTTATAAGCACTTTGCAGGTTTTGCCACGCCCATTCTGGTACATCCCACACAAATCACCCCAACCTACCTTAAATTAAAGCTGTTATAATTTATATACATATATCTTATATAGATGCTCGGAATACTCTGAAAATTGACCTTTGACAATGCTTTTATGGACGTTTGATAGACTTGAAATGTGGGCTATATTGTCAAACCCCTTCTAGTACCTCCCACACAAAATGGCATAAGCCTTGGTTAAAATAAAACCGATATAATTTCCATACGGGTAGTCAAAATCAGTTGCGATTTGATATTTGAAAATGTTTTTATACCCTCCACCTCCAGGATGTCATTGTCATTCCGTTTGTAACACCTTGAAATATCGACCTGAGACCCTATAAAGTATATATATTCTTGATCGTCATAAAATTCTAAGACGATCTAGCCATGTCCGTCCGTCCGTCCGTCTGTTGAAAGCACGCTAGCATCTAAACGAAAGGAGCTAGAACGTTCAAATTTTCCATAAATGCGTCTTATAGTCGTAGATCAGTTGGGATTGAAATGGGGCGAAATCGAAAATTTTTTCCCTCACATGGACTAAAAATAAGCATGTTTTTTGAATATGTCTGTTTATATTTGCTTGATATTTGGTATGCACATTCCCCTTACGTACATTCCAAAACGTGCACCATAAAGTGATTATTATTTGTAGGGGGTGAAATGGGACAAAAAAGGGATACAAATGGTACATATTAAACGACAAGAACTAGAAACGCGAAATTCGGTGTGTACATTCCTCTAATTGAGTAGATACATAATATAAAATTATTTTGTCCAAATTCGTACTTTTAAGGGGTAAAATAGGAATAGAGGGATAAAAATGGTACCAATCAAACGGCTGTACCTAGAATAATGAAATTCGGTGTATACATTCCGCTGATGGCATAGATAAGTAAAATACATTAAAATGAAAAAGGGGGATAAAAATAGTACCAATCTAATGACCGCAGCTAGAGTCATGAAATTCGGAGTATACATTCCTCTGAGTGTGTAGACACGGAAAATAAACTGATTATTCGAAATTCGTACCTTTTGGGGTTAAAATGAAAAAAGGGGATAAAAATAGTACTATTCAAATGATCGCAGCTAGAGTCATGAAATTCGGAGTATACATTCCTCTGACTGCGTAGACACGGAAAATAGACGAATTTTTCGAAATTAGTACTTTCAAGGGATACAATGGTACAGAGGGAAAAAAAATAGTACCAACTAAACGACCACAGCTAGAATGATAAAATTCTAATTGCGTAGAAACGTCAAGGGGTAAAAATGGTACCAACCAAATGGGCGCAGCTGGAATAATGGAATTCGGTGTATACATTCCTCTGACAGCATAGACACGCAAAATAAAAAGTTTTTTTCCAAATTCGTACTTTCTCTTTTACGGCAAAAATTGGTTGAATCATGAAGTTAGGTTATTTTGCACTACGTCTGATAATGGATTTTCAAAATTTGTACTTCAGAATTCAGATAGTAGCACCTATACATATATAAATAAATATAAGAATATTTATTTTTTGAATTGGTAGCATTACCTTATAAGCGTCGTTTGAAATAATAAAAATATTATATTTATTTATAAAATTAATTTTTCAATATTTGTATTTGTTTTGGTTTGGCTATTTTAAAAAAATTATATTTTCCTGTAATATTACTGCACTTCTACGAAAACCGACAACCTCTGTGGAATGCAATCCATGGTGGAGGGTATATAAAGTTCGGCCCGGTCGAACTTAACGCCGTTTTCACTTGTTATTTTTAATTAATTTTTAAACAAGAACTAATAATAAAAATATTGTCCGACCTTTTCAGGTAATCTTTAAATATATTTCATTTTAATTGAAAAATTAGGATTTCATTTTATTTTTAATTTTACTATTCATGAGTGATAATTTCACTATTTCGACTATATGAGAGTACAAATATTTTATTAGGAATTTCCTAAATGAACTTTTTAGTAGTATTTTGTAAAAAATTCGAATTTTGTTAAAAAATAAAAAAATATCCATAATTTTTTAATAACGTTTTCGAATTTAGGAAGTCAAGATACATCAGAAAATGTTATATATAGCAAATTAAGGTTTAAAGTATACATTTACATTGAAAATCCGACTTATAAACCTGTGATAAATTATTATGAATATGATCCTAGATCTATAAGATTATATTATCAAGGATCTTCTATGTTAGTACTCTTTATCTTCTAAATACATTTTTGAATATCACATAAGTGGTTGTAAAATACGTTACATTTCGTCTCCAAAGCAGTTTACATTGAAATGAACACTTGTTTGTAGAATGGAACTACAATTCACTCTTCTCAAAAATAGGGGTCATAAAAAACTTCCTTCGACCCTATCTCTCTCGCTCGCTACCAAAAAGGACATTAAAATTATAATTATGTTCTGGCTTTCCTTAAAATCTTCTTCTCCTTGGATGAATCCACATGCAACGTAAATATATTTTTTGAACTTCTTAAAGTAACGTATTTTTCTTTTTGTATTTTTTTTTCTCAAGCAATTATATTTGAGAAAAAAGATTTGTGATCTTGATAAGAAGGAACGAAAAATGGGAAGACACAATGACACAAGAAACCCAGAAGCAACCTTATCGTGGTGGTGTGTTTTTTATCTTTGTATCGGTGTGGTTGGTGGTGTAAACCTTAGAACAATATTATGATGACCCCGGTACGTTCGTCCATCCCTGCGTTCGTCTGTGCGTTCATTATAGTACCAGAATTATGATGGTCATCAAGGTGTTTGCCTAACTGATGGTTAGCAAGTACATGTAACATTTTTGCTTACTTTTTTACATTTGACAAAAGGTTGACAATATGGTTGTTGTTTTTTTTGTATCTTAGCCCTATTTCCAGTGTTTCTTAAAGGGAGGATTTCAGTTCTTCCGTTTCGTTGTTTTGCTTTGTCTGCATTTGTAGGTGTTCTGCTTGTTGCATAACGTGTGAAGGAAGTTCAAGTATGACTTTGAGATTCATTGACTTCATCATTGTCGTCGTCATTAGTGTTTAAACGGTCAGGTAACAGGTGAGTGAGTGAGCAAACGGGGCAACAAGTAACTGCCGCGCCAGTGCAGTGGAGTTGAGAAATAGGGGTCCTTTTTGCATTAGCAAGCCACTGACTGACTGTCTGAGCAGTAATTGTTTGTCCAATGTTGTTCGTGAGATGGTTTTAATTGTCTGAAAGTTGATTTTGCCGACACTTAAGGGAGACTTTTTTCCCCCAGGCGTGGGAACATTCTTGTGGAATAAGTAAATTTGAAAGATACTCTCTCTAAACGTTTCCTTATGAAGTGGTCACTTTTTTTAGTCATTTATTTATGATGTCTGCAAATGAGAGACTAAATATGTGTATTAAAGGAATGAAAGGAAAAGGCGCCAACTCAATTGGGCCATTGTGATTAATGCAATTAAATAATTCATATATTTAACTAATTGACTGGCAAATGTCCATTACTTTGCTGGAGATTGCTAAAATATCACAATATAATAAAAAATCGTGAAAATCCGCCAAAAAAGCAAAATTTACAATTAATTTCAAAACGAATAACACTCGGACTTCTCATAAAAAAATAATAAATATAAAATCGCATGGAGTCCACCGTAAGGGTTGAAGATCTGTTCTTTATCTTCCAGAAAAATGTTGTGGAGAGAAAATAAATGAAGATCAGTCTTGCTTGCCTCCCCTCTAGGGGCAACTCCGGGCAGTATTTTGCATTTCTTTCGTAAAAAATACAATAATTTATGGGGACCACCTTAAGTATTTTTATACCCTCCACCTCCAGGATGGGGGTATACTAACTTTGTCATTCCGTTTGTAACACCTTGGAATATCAACCTGAGACCCTATAAAGTATATATATTCTTGATCGTCATAAAATTCTAAGACGATCTAGCCATGTCCGTCCGTCCGTCTGTTGAAAGCATGCTAGCATCTAAACGAAAGGAGCTATAACGTTTAAGTTTCCGTCCGCCATCTAACGTTTTTTTGTCAAATATTCTACCATTGGACTATTATTTGTGGGGTACCCGAGGCAGCCATTTGAATGTAATTATTTTCCATTATTTTTGTAATTTCAAATAAAAAAAGAAATTTGAAAAAAAATATTCAGTACTTTTTTTATAGCATTTTCCAAAAAAAGTTATTTTGCGGACCCTATATATTCTTGATCGTCATAAAATTCTAAGGCGATCTGGCCATGTAAGTCTGCCTGTTGAAAGCACGTTAGCCTCTAAAGGAAAGGAGCTAGGACGTCCAAATTTTCCATAAATACGTCTTATAGTAGATCGGTTGGGATTGAAAGTGGGCGAAATCGACTCAAAGGAAAAAAATTTTCCCTCACAAGGACTAAAAATACCCATAATAATACCTAATATTTTAGAGTATTTAAGCACATTTTTTCAATATCCCTGCTTGTACTTACTTCATATTGGGTATGCGCATTCCCCCTATAACAAAAAGTGATTTTTATTCGTAGGGGGTAAAATGGGGGCAAAAAGGGATAAAAATGGTACATATCAAACGACAACAGCTAGAAACACGAAATTCTGTGTGTACATTCCCCTAATTGAGTAGATAAATAATACAAAAGTATTTATTCCAAATTCGTACTTTTAAGGGGTAAAATGGGAATAGAGGGATAAAAATGGTACCAACCAAACGGCTGCACCTAGAATAATGAAATTCGGTGTATACATTCCTCTGATTGCGTAGACACGTAAAATAAACGGATTTTTCGAAATTCGTACTTTTTGTGGTTAAATGGAAAAAGGGGATAAAAATGGTACCATCCAAATGGCCGCAGCTAGAATATTGAAATTCGGAGTATACATTCCTCTGACTGCGTAGATACGAAAATAAAAGGTTTTTTCCAAATTCGTACTTTCAAGGGATACAATGGGATAAAAATAGTACCAACTAAACGACTACAGCTAGAATAATGAAATTCGGTGTGTACATCCTGTACCATGTCAAAGTCTTTTCAAGTGGCTTCGCAGCGACTTTTCAACATTAAACCCGGCCTCTATATGGAGATGATTCTCACAAACGAACAATTGAGCGTTGGCACGGCAGAAGTATTGCTGGGTAACTATACCTGCATATACACATACTTATATATGCAACTCAATGAGATGCCTGTAAGATGGCATGTGTACTTTATTACTTGGTGCGATTTTTTAAACGCAAATTCGGCAGGTGAGTTGTACTTCTCATTCGTTTGTGAGAAACATCTCCTAGAGGCCGGGTTTGCTGTTGAAAAGTCGCTGCGAAGCCACTTGAAAAGACTTTTGACATGGTCGAAATCATGATCGTGGTAGTCTGCAGCCAAGTAATAAATGTCACCATGCCATTTGTAAATAAATTTGCATTATATAAAATATATTTTCCAAATTCGTACTTTTTACTTTTACGAGAAAAATTGGTTTAATCATGAAGTTAGGCTATTGTGCGCTATGTACGTGATGGATTTTCAAAATTAGAACTTTTGGAATTATAGAATGGAAATACAACTAACTGTAACACCCACTATCTACCAATATGTATGGTATTTAAGCTTTTTGAAAATATAAATTTAAGAATATTTATTTTTTAAATTGACTTGAATTATTATTTCGATATTTAAACGCATTGGTAGACTTGCATTTAAAGCGTGGTTTGAAATAATAAAAATATTATATTTATATATAAAATTATTTTTTCAATAATTGTATTTGTTTTGGTTTGGCTATATTAAAAAATATATATATTTTCCTGTAATATTACTGCACTTCTACGAAAATCGACAGCCTCTGTGGAATGCAATCCATGGTGGAGGGTATATAAAGTTCGGCCCAGCCGAACATAAAGCCGTTTTTACTTGTTTTATTTAAAATTATATTATTAGGGTGATATATTTTTTTTATAGTTATCAAAATAATTTAAGTTATCAATATAATTTTTAATTTATAAAATTATATTAATAACTTAAATTAAGTTTTATTTTTCAATAAATATAAATATATATTTGTTAATATTAATGTATAAATTAAAAAATATATAAATTATATTATTAGGGGTGATTTGTATGAAAATTAATTTATATACATATATTATTTTTTAATTTTTTATTTAAAATTATAAAGTGTGATTTTTTATTATTATCTTTTTGGCAACACTGGTTTAAACAGCTGACGCACGTTTCGTGTTTTTTTTTTCACTGTCAAACGTCTTCAGTTTGGTCTATAATTTAACCATGAATCGTCTTACAAACGAACAACGCTTGCTAATTATTGAATTTTATTATCAATATGCGTGCTCTGTTAAGAAAGTTCATTTACCGACGAAGCTCATTTTTGGCTCAATGGGTACGTAAATAGGCAGAATTGTCGATTTTGGAGTGAATATCAGCCAGAAGCATTGCAAGAGCTACCAATGCATCCAGAAAAAGTCACAGTTTGGTGCGGTTTATGGGCTGGTGGCATCATTGGACCGTACTTCTTCAAAGATGATGCGAATCGTAACGTAACTGTGAATGGTGAGCGCTACCGTGAGATCATATCCAACTTTTTTTGCCCAAAATGCAAGAGCTTGACTTGCATGACATGTGGTTTCAACAAGACGGTGCCACATGCCACACAGCACGCGCAACAATGGACTTGTTGAGAGGCGAGTTCGGTGAACATTTTATTTCACGTTCCGGACCTGTCAATTGGCCGCCTAGATTGTGCGATTTAACGCCTTTAGACTATTTTTTGTGGGGCTATGTTAAAGCTCATGTCTATAGAGACAAGCCCGCTTCAGTTGACGCATTGGAAGACAACATTGAAGCATTTATTCGTGAGATACCGGCCGAAATGTTGGAAAGAGTATGTCAAAATTGGACTAAGCGGATGGACCATTTGAGGCGCAGTCATGGTCAACATTTGCATGAAATAATCTTCACACATTAAATTATATGGACCGTACTATCGATTCAAATAAAGATTTCATGCATTTTTTCTGAATTTTATGTGTTTCTTATTTGAAAAACTTTCCTATAGCTTTTAAAAAATCACCCTATATTATTATATTACCACAGGTAGCGGCGGGGATAAAACAACTACAGTGGTTCATTTGCAACACTTTAAAATAACTTCAAAGTTTTTTTTTTTTTAAAAGGACATGCCTCCTATGAAAACTACATGTTAAATTCATTGGTGTACATCTTTTTCACTTCTTTGGGTGCTGTCTTTTTGCTGGGTAGGAGAATGATTTCGGGTACAAAACAATTATTATTTGAAAATGTTAGCTTCCCAAAATCACACCTTCCCTTGGCAATCCTTTATTTACAAGCAATTATTCTTCTGTCAAACTGTCCCCAGAAATATTAGCTACCAACAAAGACCATTTATGCAAATTCTGTTCATATCACAAAATTTTTCCAAGAATAATGATTTCTTTCACAGTTTTCCCAAAAAAATTAAGAACTCATTAATCTTGTAACTCTTTTCACATGCAAATTGCATCGGCTGTAGTTTAGTTTTGTCCCAAAACAGAGTTTTTTAATTCGAAATTATTTATCAACGGAAAATGACAAATGTATGTCATATGCAAATTTAGGCACACCAATCCTAGCCTTTCAAATGAAAAACTATTACAGGACTTGGCAATTTTTTTGGTCGTCGAAGAAAACATGAAAAGCGTCTGAAGGATCATTAATAATAAACGCAATATTTACACAACAAATGTGTCGTTTTGTTAAAGGACAAACATAGGGAAGGTAGTTTTTTGTGTTTTGTTTTATTTCGAACACTATCGAAGGCAACAAAGGTGTGACAATCCTTTGACTCCTGTAAATTATTTACAACAATCACCCGAAGGTGTCCCTTAGGTGTAGTTTTAACAAAAATAAAATCAAGGAAGGAAAGCAAGGCAAGGCAAGCAAACGAACGAAAAAAGTACTTGACAAATGTTCATTGTGAACCCCGTAAACGGACGGGTGGACGGACGAGCGGACGGACGAAAATGAATGAAAACATTAAAGGATACAACAAAGGACGTCCATAACAAAAACGTTCTAATGATTACAACTTCATTGCAGTTCTCCAAGACGTTTGCATAAACGTCTACACAAGCGTTTGAATGGAGGGAATCGTCCCCGTGTAAAAAAGGGGTGGTGGAAAACAAGATGTTTCCTTAAATGGGACAGGCAGACAGCCAGCCCGATAGACGGACAGACAAAGGGACAACAGCTCTAAGTGTATGCATACAAATTATCATTTTTCGGACATTAATCTTGTGTTTTTCCCGTTTTCCACTGCCACTCAAGAGGAAAATCCCCTTAAATGACACAACACAAATATTTCAACTCTTTAAGATGAACAGACGACACCCTTTGCTGGAGCGGGGCTGCTGCTGCTATTGCTCTTTTTCTGTTTGTCCTTTGAGAGCAGACATTTGCATTTTAAATCCTTGCCAGAGTTTTCTGTCCACGGAGTTTTGCTGCTGCAGTTTTGCAGCTTTACCGCTTTTACCCTCTGTTTGTAGTTTGCGTTTTGTTATCGTTCGGTGTAAATCGTACCTTGAGGTGCTGGCACAGGACTTTGTTTCTTCAGTCTGCTGCCGTTGATGTTTGAATTTTTCCTCTTAGTGGTGCTGTTGTTGTTCTTCTTCTAAGGATTGTAAAGGATTTCGTTGTTCAATTGTTATGGAAGTTTTGTCACTGCGGGTATATTTAACTTCTTGTCCTCCTTTTGATTCACACCTTTTTTGTTTACCCTTTTCGAGAGTGTGGTCTTTTGATTTGGAATTTTTGTTTCTTCCTTTAAAGGATATTATTTAAATATTTTGATTTGAAGTCAAAAAGATGGGTTTAACCTCGCAGATGATGATTACAAGGATTAACGGTGTTAAGCTAGAACTTAAGGAACTTATGAGTGGATCAATACAATTGAGAGTCTGAGATACGTTTCGAGATCTAAATCACTTTCGAATCATGTAAGTAAAATTATTAAACTCAAAAAGGAGGAGGATCTTAGGTTGCAAAATAAAGTCCATAATCATGGTCACATTCCAAAAGAAATTGTATTAGATCCTTTGATAGATTGTGGACGATTTTTTATTCTCACTTACTGATCAACATTGTCGAGGACTAGAACTTATAAGAGCTGGATAATAGCAGAAAAACTGCTGTTAAAATTATCATTGGTTAGTAGCAGTGGAGGAGGATCTAAATCTATGTTCATAATCAAGATGATATTCCAAAATATATTTTCTTAATTCCTTTGATACATTGTGGAAAATGTTCTATTCTAGGATGCGGAGGAACTTTGTCGTGTAACTAGAACTTATTAGAGCTGCACATTCATAGAAGAAGAGCCAGGAAAATGATCGTTGGTTTATAGCAGTGACCCTATTGTCATACTTCCTTTTGATAGCTTGTGGAAGATTTCCTCTGATAATAAGGAACATTGCCATAGGAATTGGACTACTACCATCACTCTTTATAAGTTCCATTTCTTATTAGAGCTGATTAGTTGCAGAAGAAGGTTCTTTGAATATTGGAGGTCATTATTAGGAAAACGTTAAGTAGTGTTTTATTCTACTTTGAATGTACCACATCATTCGGAAAGATCCATACTGAACGAAAGAAATATTTGATTATGTTTTCAATAATAATTTCCAACATATTGTAATGCCTGGTGCCGCCCTATGCCGTGGTGTTCGAAGAAAAAACCTCGTCAGTATCCAGGTTTGTCTGCATTATATAGCTCATATAAAGTAGTGCACGATGATACCATTTTTAGCCGATTCTGATCCATTCCTCGCTAACTCATCTACCCTTTGAAGAGGAAAATTTTCTAAACAATATTTAACAGAAATTATGGAGAAACATTTCAATAACAATAAAGATTTTCTCGTGATGCTATTATCAAAGCTTCGAATATGTATATTTTCAGCCTCAAATTTCGCGATCGATTCGACAACGATTGAGGATAGTTCGTTGCTTTATCCTTACCGAATGCTGTGGTCAAGGATAGATATCCATGTCCTATCAGATTACATATAATTCGGTCAGATTATAGATATAGAAGGGCATCGTTGCTGTATTACCTCTAAAGATTCCTATGCGACCCACTGTACCCAAAGAGGAAAATGAAAGACACCGCACACTGAACTGTTTCTTCAGCAAACTAACTTGTTTCGAATTTAATTAATGAAAAATACGCGAAGATTATTTGAAAAAAATATTGTTTGGGCTCCAGAGAGTGAGCCCAAACAAGTGTATGTAAAATAAATTGATTTTGTAGTTTCATTCGTAGTAGTTGAAGGAAAAAATTGTTCAAAAATACTTTATTAGTCGGAATTGAATATTCGTATATTTTGATTTTTTTCTCAAAAGTCTCAAAAATATTATTTTTAATTAATTTTTATATATTTAAATTTTAAAGATGAATTAAAGAATTCCTAACGGTCAAAAAACATCATAAAATTCCTTGAAATATTTTACATAATAATTCAGTTTGAACTTCTATTAGAAATCTATTAGAATTAGTTTGAAATCTATTAGAAAAATGACAAATCTTCTCAGATTCTTTATATACCCTCGCTCTGCAGAGTAGGAGGTATATATCATTTGGGACAGAAAAAATACAACACATTGAAAAAGTGATTTAAGATCCTAAGTATATTTGGACCAAATCTGTTTCCCATTTTTTTTTGCTGTTTGAGCCATGTCCGCCCGTCCGTCAGTCTGGCTGACTGGTGTATAGGATAACTGTCGAAAGGGGTTAAGGAATTTATTCAAAATCTGCACATGATAATATTTTTCCGAAGAGGGCGAAATTGCCACGCCCTTTCTGGTACCTCCCACACAATTGGTCCATATTCATATGTTAAATAAAAACCAATGAAGCTTCCACACGGATATTCGAAATTAGATATCGAAAATTACCCTTCTAGTACCCTAAACTACGTAAAATTAAAGCAGTTATAACTTCACTAAGGAGTATGGATGATAGTTTAGGAACATTCTTCTAAAAATTTAAGGAAAAATTTAAATGTTTAAAAAAAATAATTTTTTTGCTGACAAGAAAAACCTCATAAAAGTAGCAAAAAATTGTTTTTTTTTCTCTAATGAAGAAAATAATGTCTATATGTAAAATATCTATGGATAAAAAAAGGATTTTTTAATTTTTTTGTAAAGTAACGCGAAAGACCGCTTTGCAAATTAGATAAGAGAACTTTTTTATTTTATAATAGCTCCTAACGAATAAAACAAGTCCTATTTGACGAAAATCTATGGTTAAATGTAGAAGTTATAACCCTTATTGTTGAAGTAAGGAAAGTAAAATAAGTAAGAAAACGTCAGTCGGCTAAATCGACTTTTATAAACCCTCACTCTCAGAGAACATGGAAGGATTTAAATTTTGTTTAGCGCCGGAGTAAGTTTGTGGGAGGTACTAGAAGTTTGTGCCAATTGGACGCAGCTTCAACATTTGTTAATAATTGTAAAAACATGATCAAATACGAAGTCATAATGGATTTCAGTCACCGGTAAAGTAGTTATAAAGCATTTAATTTTACCTAGGATAGAGACAATTGTGTGGGAGGTACAAGAAGGGACGTTGCTGAAGCTTAAATATTTTTTAGGTTTAATGCGATTATAAAAACATTAAACAAATATCAAATTGGTAATAATTTTGGCTGCCCGTATGGATGTTATGACGGTTTTATTATAACCAATGTTTATGCAACTTTGTGTGGGATGTACCAGAAGGGGTGTGACAATATCACCCATCTTTGAACTTAAACTAAGCTTGGGAAAAATATTACCATGTGCAAAGTTTGAATTGTTTCCTTAACTCCTTTCGAGAGTTATCGTGTACACCAGCCAGACGGACGGACATGGCTCAAACAACTTAAAAAGTCGAGAAACGGATTTGGTACAAACATACTTAGGGCCTTAAGTCACTCCTTCAATGCGTTACACTTTTTTCTGTCCCAAATGATAAATTTGAGTGAGGGTATAAAAATGTGGATATATATATATATTTTTTTTTTAATTTTTTTACTAAAATTAAAATTTTCGTCGTAGGTATCTTCAATATTTGTACTCTCATTTTGGTTACATTGGCGCGATCGTACCCGCTTATATGTTCAATTAAAGGTAATTGTGATGTATACAAATATTGTGAATTAGACTTTCACATAGAAATTGTGGTGTAGTAACAGCCTCCTCTTGGGGAAAAAATTATTTTTTCGAAAAAAATCTATTTTTGCTGGCACGAAAAAGATAATAAAAATAAAAGAAAAAGATAATAATAAAAAAAATTAAGGAAAAAGTTTTTTTGTTTTATTTTTTAATAGCTAACATTCCAACGCAGAAAATCATGTTTTTATGTAAAAAAATCTATGGATTGGGATTTTTTTTTTCGAAAAATATTTATTTTTGCTGGCACGAAAAAAATCATAAAAAGTATAAGAAAAAATAGGAAAAAAGTATTATGTTTTATTTTCTATAGCTAACATTGTAACGCAAAAAAATAAAGTTTCTATGTAAAAAGTCCATGGATAAATGTAGAATAGTATCACTGTTTGTAGAAGAAAAATAAATTTAAAAAAAATCATGAATTTTTGTTTTTATTATTTAAATTATTTATTTTTTTTTTTGAGTTTGTAATATAGGGTAGGCCATTTAAAATTTTAAATCTGAACTAAAGATAGAATAACATAATTTTTTATTTTTATTTTTATTTTATTTCCAGCTTTATGAAAATTTTCGAGAAAGATCGGCCTTCACTTCAGCCTTCATGAAGCTCATTTTTATCTCGGTGGCTTGTCAATAAGCAAATTTACCGCATATGGGGTTCAGAGAACCCACTCGTGACTATTGAGAAGCCAATGCATCCAAAAATGAGTCACTGTTTGGAGTGTACTTTAGGCTGGCGGTATCGTTGGACCATGTACTGAAAAATTGCCGATATGATATTGTGTTCCATTATTAAATGACAAAATTCAACCTTTCCAATAAAACCAGAAATTTGTAAAAATAATCAGTAAATGTTTATAGCTTTTGCTAATTTAAAGTTTTAAATGGCCCACCCTATACATCATGATTTCCATCAAACTTGCAACGTCCCTTCTATGGAGACTGAGAAGGGTTTCCTTCAATAACACTGTCCAGCTACATATAATTCTGAAAGGGTTTGTTGAGTAGAATAAACTTATAGCCCAGCTGGTCTGAGATTCTTTTTATCGCGGGTCAAAGTTTTAATTTTTTGGTCGAAGGGAGCATTATACAATGTGAAAAAAGTGTCTGAGAGAATTCTTATTGTCAGAACTATATTGTGGAATTTTGTGGGGATCATTTTTGTGGAATATCTTAACCTTCTAGCTCCTCTCTTTATATATCAATTGGACCCTTTTTTCGAAAAAATAAAAAAAGTCCTTTCAAAAAGAACATTTAAGGATTAAAATTTTCTACGACAAAGTTTTTCGGAAAATTTTAGTGGGGGTCAGCGAAGACACTAATTTTGTAAATATCTATATCTTCGTTTCTGAAAGACATCTGCAGTATATTTGTCTCAAGAGTGGAATGGGGCTTCATCAAATGTGTTCAGTTCTTGCATTCTCTCTTTGAGTTCAATATATCCATTCCTTTCATTGTTCTTCACTCTTCCCAAAGCATAGACATATTCCATTCCACCGAAAAAGAAATAAACGTATATTCCCCTTTTATTATCCTGTTTTTATTCTATCTGGCGCTAAACACAATTTCTTTAAGCCCATTACACACTCTATAAAAATTCCTACAACCAACGATTTTTGCCAAACACAACATCTGCTGCCACATTCTCTGGCCGGTTTCTGTCTGTTTTTTTGTGATTTAACCAACCTTCTGTCTGTTTTACTGCTGCCCATATGTGATGTGTGCAATGTCTGTTGCTGCGGCTGTGTCTGTGCATGTTAACGGTTGATAGGACTTTATTTTCCAACAGGACTATATCCTTGCACAGCACAATGGCATTAACGGCGTTGAAATGAACTTGGTGAAAAAATGCATTTAGAAATTTGATATTTTTATTGAAAGGATAAAACCACAAAACTGCATTTAATGCTCTGGCGGAAAGCTGAACGAACGAAAGAAACCCCAATGACGATGATACGATGTGAAGGGAAGGGAAACGAACGACAAGCCAACGGTTTAAGGCGAAACACAGAAGCCATAAAATAATTGAACATTTACTTGAACAGAAAACGAGTTAATGTTTTTAACAATTTTTTAAAGAAATTAAAGGAAGTTGATATATTTTGTAGAACAATTTTGTTTACATGATGGCGGAAATATTAAAGCGGGAAGATTGGATAACAGTTTCATTATCTAGAATTTGCATTGAGGGTTATATTGTGCCAGATTCGGACGGCAATCAAAATCCATCAATAACTTTTGTTCTAGGAAATATTTTTGAGTTCTGTAAAAATTAAAAATAAACAAGGACGCAAGGATTATTTTGAGAAATTAACATTGGAATTCGGGCAATTGGATATATTTTAGAAATTAGCCCAATATCGATGAATCGTATATATCGATTTTAAAGAAAAGTATTTTTTCTTTGTTTTTATGTTTTTTAACATTATTTTACGCATTTGTTCATAATGCGCAGAAAAAATTTATTTTTTTTTTCGTATTACAGATTTAAAGGTTTTTCGTAGAGCATATTTTTCTGTCAGATTGAATACACTATGCAACAAAAAATTAAATTTTTGCGCCCAAAACTTTAAAAAAATATTTTTTATGAGCAAAAAAATTATGGATATTTTATTTTTAATTTTTTACTAAAATTCCAATTTTCGTTGAAGATACCTTTAATATATGTACTTTCATTTTGGAAATATACATCCGATCAAACTCACTTATATGTTCTATTAAAGGTACTAATGATAGCTATAAATATTGCGAGTTTCACTTTCACATAGAAACAGTAGTTTAGGAACAGTCTCCTAAAAATTAAGAAAAAAATTTGTTTTTTTTTTCAAAGAAATGACAAAATTGCTTTTTTGTTGTTGTTTACTCAAATGAAAAAGACACTGCCTACATTGTAAAATATATAGAAGTTACGGCCTCTTTGTAGACGAAAATAAATTTGTAAAAAATCATAATTTTTTAAATTTTTGTTTAAATAGCCCGAAAACCCACTTTACAAATTATATAAAATAATATATTTTTATTTTATAATAGCGGGTTCCTAGACCTATTTGAAGAAAATATATGAATAAATGCTGGAGTTATGACCCTTATTATATATGTAAGGGAAAGTAAAAAAATCGTGTGTCATTTTTACCAAGATTTTGCTTAAATTAATTTTGTAATACCTGAAGACGATATGTACTCCAAGGTTTATACATATTTATCTTATAATAGTTAGGATCCTAACGAAGGAATTAAGGCTTATTTGAAGAAAATCTATGGATAAATGTAGAAGTTATGAATTTTCTTGTGGAAGCAAGGAAAATAAAAAATTCCATATTTACCAAGTTTTTGCTTGAATTTATTTCGTCATACAAGAAGAGTATTTGTAGGACCATAATTTCTACATTTGATTTTATAATAGCTGGTATCCTGCGAAGAAAACAAGATCAATTTGAACAATAACACAGTGCAAAACGAAAAAAAATAACCATATACGGACACCGCTACATGATAAAAGACCAAAAAAAAAGACCCGTGTTTTTTTTTTCCCCAAAGTCATGCACTTTTTTTTTAAGGGCCCCCAGAGATTTGAGGCCTCGGTGTAATTTTTGGAAAAAAGTGATCATATTCTCAGGCTCATATCTTGTAAACCGTTCGGAATTTTGATTTACTCTCTGAGGCAAAGTTCTAGCTCTTGTCATAAAGAACAAAAATTGTGAACATATAAAATCAAAAAAACTTCATCTTCAAGGTCAAAATCGCAAAAAACTTAAAAAATTCGATTTTTTTAACCTTTTTTCCCCTGTTCAGGTCCATAGGTAGCAAACCGCTGAAAATTCAGGGAAACAATCAACTACAAAAATGTACCTAAGATCTCAATAAACAACTTTTTAGAACATATGAACTTCCTAGGAATTATTCTTAACACCGTTTAGGTAGCGCTTAGGTAGCCGCAAAAGTGAAAAATTTTCCAAAAATTAGATTTTTTTTTCCTTTTTTGCCCTGTTCAGGTCCATAGGTAGCAAACCGTTAAAAATTCAAGGAAACAATCAACAACAAAAATGTACTTAAGATTTCAATAAACAACTTTCTAGAACATATGAACTTCCTAGGAATTATTCTTAACACCGTTTAGGTAGCGCTTAGGTAGCCGCAAAAGTGAAATTTTTTTTTAAATTTTTTGCGATTTTGACCTTGAAGATGAAGTTTTTTTGATTTTATATGTTCACAATTTTTGTTCTTTATGACAAGAGCTAGAACTTTGCCTCAGAGAGTAAATCAAAATTCCGAACGGTTTGCAAGATATGAGCCTGAGAATATGATCACTTTTTTCCAAAAATTACACCGAGGCCTCAAATCTCTGGGGGCCCATAAAAAAAAGTGCATGACTTTGGGGGGGAAAAAACACGGGTCTTTTTTTTTGGTCTTTTATCATGTAGCGGTGTCCGTATATGGTTATTTTGAAATGACTTCAAAAATGTTGCACAGTGTAATCGATGTATATAATTTTTGCTGAATTATTAATAATTAAAATGAAAAGGTTTTGACCTATATAAATGGGGTATGCGCCCAGTAGCTTAATTAGCTTATAAATTTTGAAAATTCGAAAAAGTAATTTTTACCAAGTTTTTGCATATATTATACAAGTAGAGTCATAATCCATATCCACTTTATAATATCTGGGATCCCAACTAAGAAAATAAGGCAAATTTGAAGAAAAGATATGTATAGGCATAGATGCTATGACCCTTAGTTATAACTTCTACATAAAAAAATCGCGATTAAAAATCTTTTGTGTCTACAAAGAAGGCCATTTATTCATATATTTAATTTTTATTTTATATTTTTCGAAAACCATTTTTTTAATTTTTACCAAGTTTTTGCTTAATTTAATTAAGTCATACGTGAAGACGATATGCACTTATACAAGAAGGTCCATAACTTCTACATTCATCTATTGTTATATCCCAAATATTATAAAATAAAAAAATATGCTATTATCTAATTTGTAAAGCGGGGTTTCCCGCATTTAAACAAACATTAAAAAATCTTGATTTTAAAAAGCTTTTGCTTCTATAAAGAAGGCCAAAACTTAACATAATATATAGCATTTATCCATAGATCTTCTACATATAGTCATTGTTTTCTTTGTTGGAGTCTTGACTATTACAAAATAAAAGAATTTTTGCTTTCCATTTTTTTCTATTTTTTTTTCATGTCAGCAAAAGAGTAAAATATTTTTTTAATTTTTAGGAAATTGTTGTTAAACCACTTTTTCGATGTTTAAGTGAAATTCGCAATAGCCATCATAATTCCCATTCGGAGTTATATTTCCAAAATGAGAGTTCAAATATTAATGGTTCCTGCGGCAAAAAAGTGGAATTTTAGTAAAAAAAAACGACAGAATGATAAAAACGATGAAAAAATACTAGGTTTTTTCCCCAAAAAATATCCGAATTCCCAAAGTGGGGAAAATGTGTTCCAAACTTGGGGATTTTTGATTAAAATGGTCGACATGATTTTTTTACATTTTTATCTGTCCTAATTAATTTTAGTATTTTAATTGGACCTCAATTCGAAAAATTATGAGAGTTGTGAACTGGAGTGATTAAAACTTGTTTTTTGAAAAAATTTTGTATTAATAAAAACTTCTATTAATAATTCTTCTAATTACAAATGGATTTTTAAAAACAATGCGGCATTATACTCCTTACTAAATGTGTTATTTAAATAAATTTGCAAGTGGAACGGTTGCCATACAGAATAATGCGAAAAAATAGCAAATTTGAAAAATGGCTAAAAATTGTGTAAAAAACTGTGTTTGCTGGACAAAAGTTTTCTTAAAAAAGCTTTATAGCGATCAAAAGCTCCAGGTTTCTTCTTTTCAAATCAGATGATAAATTGATAACCAACTAAGTTAGATGCTTATAAGTGTGCAAAGGTACGAAAACCGGATTTTTACCCGTATCTCAAGATATTACATATTCTTTTTATAAATACATGGCAATGCCTACCAGAAAAATAATATCAAATCCCAGCGTTTTTGAACTGTCGCACAGTGCAGTGTAGTGGATCTTGGGCTATACTGAAAAATTGGGTACTGCCGATCCAGTCGTGGTAGTCATGTGAATGATATTCAATGACAAAGTTCAACCTTTCCAATAAAACCAGAAATTAAAAAAAAAAATCAGTACTTTTTTATGGTATATAGTATTATGTATATTAAGTATTATATATTAAAAATATTTCTGGTATTGGATAATTTTTCCTGTGAAAGTCTCCTGGCTTCCATTACACAGACATTGGGCTACGTCGCGGTCCATACGTTTCAAAAAAATATTTTCCAGTCACTCCACGGAAATAAAGTTTAGATTGTTTTATGATGATTTGCAAAATATTTCGTTCCTATGTCAACGAGTCTGAAAACACTCCTAAAAGTTATATTTTTTCCAGCATATTTTTATACACTCCACGAGAGTATTATGTTTTTTTTTGCATTTTCTTCAAATTGAGCATAATACGTTATACTTGAACTATATTAGCCTTTCCTTACTTGTTTATGTGGAATTTTGTCCAATTTTTCTGAATTAATAGATCCTTGAAAGGACTTTAAATATAAATATGTACTCTTGTCTAAGAATAACTTATTGGTCGAATTATTTGTGCTTTTGTTTTTTCATAGTGACAACTTTTTCATATTTTGTGGGAATGTAAAAAATAAACAGCTGCAATCAATACCATTGATGTCTAAATGATTAACATTGAAAGGAAATTGCCTCTGCAGTGCCCATTTTTGCAAAGAGTTTCATAATTTTAACTTTTGTATTAAATTATTTTTACAAAAATGGTATCAGCGACGTCATTTTTCATCCAACATTCATCATTTAAAATTCACAATTTTTTGTGACCCAGCCTACTGTACATTATCTTTTTATTTTGCTTCCCATAACTAATTTTCCTTACATTCTGGCCAGTTTTTGCATCCATCAGAACTCTTTTCAAATCTTGAATCCATTTTAATGACAATTTCTATTTTCATCATCATTCTATCCTTTGTCCTGTCACCTATCAAAACATATACATCGTACTCTCACAACTAATTTGAATATTCGCCAAAAGAAACAACATTCATTGTGAAAATAACATCATTTAAAATGCATCTCACGTTTCGGCATCGACATCTACATCGGCTGAAATATGAAAATTAACACTGCTGACAACAAATCATTAATAATACCCTGCAGCATTTGTTGGCATTACACGAAAATATAAATTATCTAATATTACATTAAAACGAAAAGAAAACAACATTGGACTACCATTAACAACCAAGCAACCCTTTCCAGAGTCTTAACAAATTTGCGAACTATCCTTTCACATTTCCATCCTTTGTCCGTCCGCTCGCGCACATTCCATTTAAATAATTTGCAAATGTGTCGATCAAAACATGTAAATCCTGACACTTTCCCAACAAAGGTGTAAACGACAACAACAACAACAAGGGCGAATAGATAAAGGATAACAACAACATTGTTTATTGAAATGTTCGATGAGGATGAGGATCATCAACTTGTGAATGTTTACCTCTGAGGGAAAAATAGTCCTTTGTGCGAAAAATCTCTCTCGATTGTTAAGAGATATTACCTAAATTCGTGATGTCTTGCGAAAAAGAAAGGAGAAGCGTGCAACCCTTTTAGCTTAGCCTTAACCTGAGAAGGAGAGTGTGTGCTCAAATGTCAATATGTGCGAGTTAAAGGACTTTGGGATGATCGCCATTTGATGTGTGAGCAGAAGGAATCCCCCCAAACATTTTAAACTGACAGAGCGTTTAAATGAGATTTGCATGCAGATTTTGATGAGAATATAAAAAAAACAACCCTTTTTTTCATACATTCAAAGATTTTGCATATCCTGTGTTATCCTGTCCATTCTTTCTTTAGTTTTGTTTTCCCCCGTTAGTTTACTGCCACATTTATGGCCCATACCTAATCCTTTTAATGGGCTTTCTTCCACTCTCTCGCTCTCTATCTCCTTTTAAACGTCAACTGCTGACTGACATCAATGATTGTGATGAGGCGGCGAACGACGCCGTTGATGCCGCTGATGATGATGATGATCCTGTGCGTGTGTATTCTTTCTTTTTTCATACTCTGAGACATGAGAATATTCGATTTAAATCCTCTTGTCAACGCTTTAATAGACTTACTACATTTTATTACTTAGCAGCAGCAGCAGCGGCAGCGGATAAATCCTTTCATTTTCATTACATCCTGTTTGAGGACATTTATTTGTGTTTTTGTTGGTTCGTTTTTTCGTTTGTTCTTGGTTTATGTTTTCGTCAAAGATCATAGGATTTAGCCAAACATTTTTTATTGCTCTTTTTGATTGTTTTTAATGTTTATATTTGTGGACACACACAGGAAAGGCGGTTCCTTTTGTGTGTCCTTGTAAGGATATCTGTAGATATATTGATATAGGAACGTGGTCATCATTCCAAAAGAACGTTTTTTTTTGTGCAAATGAAATGAGGTTTCTCTAATTTGCCGCCGTTTACTTAGAAATTAAAGCAATTTTTACACACACTTTTTAAAGAAAGTTAGAAAAAAAAACCTAAAAAAGTTTAAAAAATATTTACTTAATATACCAGACTTGGGCTATATTTGTCAAAATAATATGGGCGAAAGATTGCCCAAAAACCACGAAAAATTACCCGAAAAATCCTATACATAAATGGGCGATTTTTCATGTTATAAATCAATTAAAAATTGGGTCTTTATTCAAATGTTTGAATAATATTTAATATTTTTCATTTTGGTGATTTTTCATTATGAAAAATCTAGCAAAAAGCATGGGGTGATATTTCATAAATTCGAATATGAAAAAAGACCCGTTTGAAATCTTTTTCATGCATTGTTCTGGACCAATTTTTATTTTGGACGATTTTTTTTATTTATTTTATTTTGGCGTAATTTTGTAAAAAAAAACCTATTTTCAGAGGTTTTGGACAAACCCCAGATGATATTTTTGGACGATTTTTCATATTAAAAATTACTACAATTTTTAGCGATTTTTATATGAAAAATGACCCAATATTTGCCGTTCATTTTGGTGATTTTTCATTTATTTTTTGGGAGTATTTTTATCTTCCGTTTCGGACAATTTTTCATTTTTTGGCCCAATTTTTATTTTTTGCGATTTTTCATGTCGCCAATATTATAACCCTATTATAACCCTTTACCCTGCATAGCTGGTTTTGGACATGGATACACCAGATTTCACTTTTAATTTGGGTGATTTTGTTCCATTTTTCATCTTTTAACCCAATTTTTATTTGGGACAATTTTTATTTTTTTTGGGAGATTTTTTATTTCGCGTATATTAAATAAATTTTCTAAAAAAACTCAATGTTCAGAGGTTTTGGACATATCTACATAATATTTTCTTTTTGTGTTTTTTCATTTCAAAAATTACTAACATTTTTGGGCGATTTTCATATGAAAGATGACCCAAATGTGTGTGCAGTTTTTCATTTTTAATTTGGTTGATTTTTCATTTATTTTTGAGCGTATTTTCTTTTTCCGTTTAGGACCCTTTTTCTTTTTTTTGTGGCCCAATTTTTATTTTGGACGAATTATGGGTAATTTTTCATGTCGCCAATATTGAATATAAAGAAGGAATTTTCTAAAAAAATAACTCAATTTTCAGAGGTTTTGGACATACCACAGGTGATATATTTTTTGGGCAATTTTTCATATTCAAAATTACTCAAATTTTTGGACGATTTTTCGTATGAAAAATGACCCGATTTTTTTGCGCGGTTTTTCATTTTTGATTTGTGTGATTTTTCATTTATTTTTGGGAGTATTTTCATTTTGAATTTTTTGGCCCAATTTTTATTTTGAACAGTTTTAAATTTTTTTTTGGCGATATTTTCGAACAAAATCACTTTTCAGATGTAGGGAAATATTTCCTTCTGATTTGAGAAATTTAGATCTACTAACTCATTTTGTTTTGGTTTACTGGGCATGTCGCCCAATCTTTCAAAGAAACCTGAACCCAGCGTCACTAAACGTCTTCTATCCATATCTATACAAAGACAGAGAATGTGTTCAGCGTTCTCAATCGCCTCCTCGTGCTCAAGCTTTCTACAAAAGTCGTTTGACTCGATGCCCAGCCTCAGAGCATGATTACCTATTGCACATTGCCCCGTCAATATCATATATTCCAAAAAGCATCAACTCATTATTTCTTTAATAAATCCTAACTCAAATAAAATTTTTATTTTAAATTTATTAGGTCAAACAACATTTTTTAATATTTTTAATTTTTATTTAAAAGAAAATATTTTTATTTTTTTCTCAATTTTTGGTTTATTTTTTTTAAGAAACATTAGAAAAAATTTGCAGAAAATTATAACTGAAGAAAATCCATTTTCTCTACAAATATCATTTTTTGTAAAAATCCAAAATAAATGGCAAAACATTATTTTCTAAATATTTTTTTAAAACATACTAGATCTGAAGAAAATTCCTGAATAAATATATAAGTTATTGTATATTAAGTGTATTGGATACAGTGAATGTAGAGAAATTATCCCATACGAAAAGTAAAATTAAAATTAATTAATTAATTAATTTAAACAAGCATATTTCTATTTATTTTTTAAATAAAAAGTTTATTTATGTTGTAGAAAATATTTATTGTTATAAAGAGAAAATAGAAAAACATACAGAAAATTCATGGATAAATATAGGAAAGTTGAAAAATTCTATTTTTTTAATAAAAAAATGTGACAAAAATTTGTTTTTTTTTAATATTCTTAAAACATACTAGATCTGAATAAATATAGAAGTTATCTATCTATTAAGTGAGAGTGTATTCGGCTTAATAGAGGTTTTATGTTTCTAAATACAATCAAAATATTTGTATTATTTTTATTCTTTGTAAAGAAAATTTAGAAAAAAAATACAGAAAATTATTACAGAAGAAAATCTATGGATAAATAAAGGAAAGTTTAAAAATTCTTTTTTACTAATTTTTTTCTGCAAAAAAAAAATAAAAAATGACAGAAATTTATTTTTAAATATTTTTATAAAACATACTAGATCTGAAGAAAATTCCAGAATAAAAGATGAATATAGGAGTTTTGGTCTATAATGTGAGAGTATATAAAGTTTAATAGCGCATAAAATTTATTCAAAATTGTGAAAAGTAAAATTAATAATAAAATCAATAATTTTGTTATTAATATTGTTATTTTTTAATTAATTAATAAGTTTAATTGATTTTTGTAATATTTTTTAATTAATTAATAAGTTTAATTGATTTTTGTAATATTTTTCTTGACAAAAACTTGTGAAAGTGGATGGATCGTTTTGCTTTTTAAAATTGTAACGCCCCTGAGGATGATCGACGAAGTCGTTCGAAATATCGGGAACAAAATTGAAAAATAAAATAATAAACAAAACAACCTTGTTTTCATTTACTTGAGACCTTAAGCCGGAAAATAATACAAACCATTAAAATCAAACAGGGCAACTATACACATCACAACATTTTTATTTTATATTAATTGTATCTGAAGAAAATCTTTGATAAATATAGAAGTTATTGAGAATATATTGGGCTTGGTAGGATTTTTGAAGCTCAAAATTTATTCAAAATAGTGAAAAGTAAAATTAATAATAAAATCCATAATTTTTTATTAGTATTTCAAGATTTGTATAAAAGGTTGAAAAATTGAAAACATATTTTTATATATTTTTATTTCCCTATTTTTTCCACTTTGTATTTTTTTAATTAATTATGAAGTTTAATAAATTCTTGTATTATTTTTAATTTTTTTTAAAGAAATTAAAAAAAATGACAGAAAATTATATTTGACGAAAATCCTGGATAAATTTGGAAATAATTGTCTATTCAGATTTTGTAGCTCAAAATTTAGTCAAAATAGATAAACTATTCCCCACGAAAAGTAAAATTAAAAATAAAATGTATTCATATTTTTAATATTATTTAAAGATTTATATACAAGGTCGCAAAAATATTATTTTTCTTTTTGATTTTTTTTCGTTTTTCTTTTTTATTTCGATCTTTAAAAAATATTTGATTTGAACTGAGACATTTTCCTGACTTAAGACCATTTTGCATCTATATTTTATAGAATGTGCAATTTATTTACAAATTTTATAAAAATATAAAATACAGAAAAATATACAGTTCAAATCATTTTTTTTTCGTTTTTAATATTTTATTTAAAATTGTTAAAATAATTAGTATTTTTTAAATATATTTTATCATATTTTTTATATGCATATTAGTGTAGGTTTTTCTGGCACGAAGAACAAATCTAAACTTGTAGTTTTTCCGGATACTCCAATACATAAGCTCCCTCTCAGATTTCGCAACTCCTTTCGAAGTTTATTTGCGAGAATTGTCTTTTTTCTTAGCATTTTTTTCACTAATTTAAGTTTTTGTATGGGAAATTCTCTCATATTAGAACCAATTTAGCTATTTAAATTATCAACCTGCCATCTGCAAATTATCGTGTTTTCCCAAATTAGTTTTCTACAAGGCCACCACCGCGTATTTATATTCATAGATACTTGTCAAGTGACAAAATTAATCTACACTCTATTTTGGCCTTAATTTTAATCACATTGTAGTTTTTTCCATCCCTCCAAAAAAGCAGAATTTGAATATGAAAATTCAATTTAAGTGTTCAAGTGTCTCTCATTTAAAGTTAACCAAAGCAAATTGCCTACGCACAAGTGCGAGGATACAGATACTCGCTCCTAAGACCCTTATATTTGTGTCAACTATTAGCCTAAAACCTGAAGGCAATCTAAGGGACAACGACAACGATCAAAACTAAAGAAAACTTAAGAAAAAGGAGGCAAGGAAACCCGGTAATTAATACCAATTTATTCGCACGTAACAACAGGAAGGACATTAAAGACACAAAACACGGCAAGGAAGCGGAAATTACGGCAAAGGCAACTAAACAAAACTAACGAAGAAGACAAACGCCTGCAGAAGGTTCAGGCGATGGCAAATTTTAATTTGTTGTAATGCTTAAATAAGTATTACAAAGTAAAACGGAGAGAAGAAGAAGAACAAGAAAGAGAGACTAAGATGTGACATGAAGGGCGGCTAAGATAAGGGCACATTTTCTTGTGCTGCTCAGACTACAACTACAACTAATGCCATTTAATACATACTCCGGTGACACAAAAGGTCGCCTTCTTCGTCTTCTTCATCGTCATCTACACTAGGCGTCGTAGCCTAATGAAATGACACCAACATTGGCTAAAACAGCAGCCACGCCGCCGAGTTGTGAGTTCAGCACAATTAGCACCCCTATGCTAGGAGGGAAGAGCACACAGAGTTCATCGCAGGCAAATATTGTTTTGTTTTTGCATTTGGCAGGACCATTTAAAGGACAATAGAAACACAGTCGCAATCTCCACGTAGTGCATGCTAAATGTGAATTATATGACAAGTCCGGGTTTTGTGACTAATTGATTCTGGAGCACCGTGAAACCCAAAAATGAGCACTGCATTTGTCTTCTCTAGGAGTCCAGGGAGAGCGAACGAGGATTGAATGGTCACTCACTATGGCTTTGTTAGCGTGGACATTTCAATGAAACTCTAAGAATTTGTTCTCAAATTATTCTTAAGATTATTCATTGACGAGCATTTAAGTAGTATTTAAAACGATTTTGAATGGTTTATGGTCTTTTGTCGGGGGGCACAAAGAAATATGAAATAATAATAACTTACACTGGCTGACAGGATAACATTTCTTTACTAATTCAATGATTAAGATATTTTTTTGAGGATTTTTGGGAAAACTGCAAGACGAAGTGATTATGTATGTTTTGTGAAGTGATAGTACACTGAAAGAGAATTAAAAATATTAATAAAAATAAAAGGAAATTCCTAATAAAATCAATACTATAATTCCAATAATATTTCTTCCCTCGTATTGTCAAAATAGAGATAGTAAAATTAAAAATAGACTCCTATTTTTTATTAATTTGAAATTAATTGAATTAAAAATTACTTTAAAAGGTCGAACAAAATAGAGAAATTATTACTGACGAAATTATTGACTGAATAAAAATAAAATGAAATCCTATTTTTTACCTTAAAAGGTCGAAAAATCAAAAAAAAATAATAATTTTTTTTCTTTTTGTTTATAATTATAAATAATTAAAAAGCTTAATTAACGTTGTACAAAATATTTTTTGTATTAATATTTTAAACAACGACAGAAAATTATATCTGAAGAATATCAGAATCTCAACATTTTTCTGTTTTGGCCAATGCCATTCTCTCTAAAAACTTTCTATAAAACCATCAATTGCAATTTTGAATATTTTGATATTGACATTTTAAATACTAGGCCATTGACGTATAGAAGTTATTGTCTATAAAGTGAGAGTATATTAGGCTTAATACGATTTTTCTGTTTGAAAATGTATACAAAATAGTGAAGCTAACCGCCACGAAAATAAAAATTAAAGATAAATGTATCCATAAATTTTCATTATTATTTAAAGATTTATCAAAAAAATCAAACAAAAGTAAAAAACTCCTTTCGTTATTTAAAATTGTACAAAATAATTTTTGTATTTTTATTCGATATTGGTCGCATCTGGTAGTTAGGCCTTTTATTCAACAAAAAATAAAAATTTTGTGAATATAATTTTTGATATTTTTTATTAAAATAAAATTCCAATTTTCCGAAGGTACCTTTAATAGTTATACTCTCATTTTGGAAATATAAGTTCAATTACATCCACTTATATGTTCAATCAAAGGTAATTATGATGGCTTTAAATATTGCGAATTTCTCTTTCCAAAAAATTGGGAAAAATATTTGTTTTGTTGACAAAGACTGGTTGTGCGGACAAGTTACTGTCGTTTATACTCTATATTCATAAATTGACACCCCTGAAGATGATTGACGAAGTCAATCGAAATATTGGGAATTTTTAAATAAAAAAATTAATAAAAACACAACATCGTTGTTTTTTAAATTACATGACCTCAAGCCGGACAAAAACATCTACACACTATATTTTTTTCCAAAAAAATCTTGTTGTGGTGGCACAGAAAAATTCATAAAAAATAGAAAAAATTGCGGAAAAAGATATTTTGTATTATTTTTTAATACCTAACATTTTAACGAATATATGTAAAATGTATATACATATGTAAAAGATCTATGTGGAAGTTATAGCCCTATTCGTAAACTGACGGAAAATTATATCTGAAGAATATCAGTGGACAAGTATTCGATTTTCTGGCTCAAAATTTATACAAAATAGTGAAATTATCGACCACGAAAAGTAAAATTTAAAATAAAATGTATCCATTAATTTTAATTATTATTTAAAGATTTATTTAAAAGGTCAAACAAAAGTAAAAAAATCTGTTTCCCTTTTATTGAATTGTTTTTTATTATTATTTGTTTTTTTTTGAAATTGGTCACAATTGATAGTTAGGCAAATTGTAATTTTTTATTTAATATTTTTTTTTTAATAAACATATTTTTGGTATTATTTTTTTTTTTTTTTGGAAAAATTACAGAAAATTATTTCTGAAGTGTGCTAGTATTAAGCATAATATGACTTTTCTGGTTCAAAATTTATACAAAATAATGAAAATTTTTACAAAAATTTGAATTATTAATTGAAAGGTCGAAGAAAAGTAAATCAATTGGTAGTTAGGCCTTTTATGTAAAACAAGTCAAAACGGCGTAAAGTTCAGCCGGGCCGAACTTTATATACCCCCCACCATGGATTGCATTCCACAGAGGTTGTCGGTTTTCGTAGAAGTGCAGTAATATTACAGGAAAATATAAATTTTGTAATATAGCGAAACCAAAACAAATACAAATATTGAAAAATTATATAAATTATAAAAATTATATAAATAAATATAATATTTTAGTTATTTCAAACCATTATCTATTTCAAATCAAAAAATAAATATTCTTATATTTATTTTTTCAAAAAGCTTAAATACCATAAATATTGGAAGATAGTGGGTGCTACAGTTGGTTGTATTTCCATTCTATTTTAATTCCAAAAGTACAAATTTTGAAAATCCATTATCAGACGTACATGTACAAAGTGTAAAATAACCTAACTTCATGATTCAACCAATTTTTGCCGTAAAAGAAAAAGTACGAATTTGGAAAAAGACTTTTTATTTTGCGTGTCTATGCAGTCAGAGGATTGTATACACCGAATTCCATGATTCCAGCTGCGCCCATTTGGTTGGTTCCATTTTTACCCGCTTGACATTTCTTCGCAATTAGAATATCATCATTCTAGCTGTAGTCGTTTAGTTGGTACTATTTTTATTCCCCTGTACCATTGTATCCCTCGAAAGTACGAATTTCGAAAAATCCGTTTATTTTTCGTGCCTACACAGTCAGAGGAATGCATACTCCGAATTGCATTACTCTAGCTGCGGTCATTTGGTTGGTACTATTTGTATCCCCTTTTTCCATTTAAACCCCATAAAGTACGAATTTCGAAAAATTCGTCTATTTTCCGTGTCTACGCAGCCAGAGGAATGTATACTACGAATTGAATGACTCTAGCTGCGGTCATTTGATTAGTACTATTTTTATCCCTTTTTTTCATTTTAACCCCAAAAAGTACGAATTTCGAATTTATTTTAAGTGTCTACGCAATCAGAGGAATGTATACACCGAATTTCATTATTCCAGGTGTAGCCGTTTGGTTGGTACCATTTTTATCCCTCCTTACCCATTGTATCCATTGAAAGTACGAATTTGGAAAAAAACCTTTTATTTTTCATGTCTACGTAGCTGCGACTCTAGCTGCGGCCATTTGGTTGGTACTATTTTTATCCCCTTTTTCTATTTTGACCCCAAAAAGTACGAATTTCGGAAAATCAGTTTATTTTCCGTATCTACACAGTCAGAGTGACTCTAGCTACGGTCATTTGATTGGTACTATTTTTATCCCTTTTTTCATTTTAACCCCAAAAAGTACGAATTTTGAAAAATCCGTGTATTTTACGTGTCTATGCAATCAGAGGAATGTATACACCGAATTTGATTATTCTAGGGGCAGCCGTTTGGTTGGTACCATTTTTATCAAATTATTCCCATTTTACCCCTTAAAAGTACTAATTTGGAAAAAATATTTTTATATTATGTATCTACTCCATTAGAGGAATATACACATCAAATTTCGTGTTTCTAGCTGTTGTCGTTTAAAAGGTACCATTTTTATCCATTTTGCCCCATTTCACCCCCTACAAATAAGAATCACTTTATGGTGCACGTTTGTGCTATAAGGGGAATGCGCATACCAAATATCAAACAAATATAAACAGACATATTCAAAAAACATGTTTAAATACGCTAAGATATTAGGGATTATTATGGGTATTTTTGGTCCTTGTGAGGGAAATTTTTTTCCCTTTGGGACAATTTCGCCCCATTTCAATCCCAACCGATCTACGACTATAAGACGCATTTATGGAAAATTTGAACGTTCTAGCTCCTTTCGTTTAGATGCTAGCGTGCTTTCAACAGACGGACAGACGGACGGACGGACTCAAGAATATATATACTTTATAAGGTCTCAGGTCGATATTTCAAAGTGTTACAAACGGAATGACAAAGTTTGTATACCCCCATCCTGGAGGTGGAGGGTATAAAAACAATGAAAACATAATTTGTTTTATGTAAGAAACCATATAATATGAAAGTTAGTGGATGAATATTAATACTTTTTATTATTAAATAACATTAAACGCACCTATCCTATAGATACGTCGTTTGGGAAAAATCACACAACTGGTCTCAAAGTGCAAATAAAATTTCAATTCAATTCTCAATTCATATGTGTATATTTGTACAAATAATAAAGTTTGAGGAAATATTGCACTTAGATAAAAAAAGTCTGTTATTAACAGCAGCGATCAGTTTTTCTGACCTAACAGCAGTTTATGATTTTTTAAATGACGTACGAATTCATCGCCTATGGTCGGTTATTTCCAGGGTCCTGAATGCGACATTCGTAGGCATTTGAAGTACATATTTTTAGAATTTTTCGATTGATTTTAGTAGCATTATATTTAGTACAAATGGAGGTTTTCTCGACAAAAACCTGGAAATACCCATATGTGCTGTTCTAAAGCTTCCGCTCAAACCAGAGAATTCTCTGCGGGGTAACTTCAGATCTAGCATGACCATCACCAGGTTTAGGACTAGTACAACTTACTCCAAAAAGCCATTATCGGTGCGGGGCTCAATAATTTTTGTAAAACATTATATTGTAAATAAATATTGGATTATAAAAATCCATGTAAAGTCCATATTCACCTTATAACTTTCAAAGATTTTTCCCTAAAATATTTATTACACCTAGGTAAGAATTTTAAGTCATACGAATAGTCAAATCTGAGCAGTCTGCATCCTTCCTGAAATTACGCTTCACTAATGAAAGGAACTCATTTCATTTAAATACAATTGTTTTAAAATCAATTATCCTTTTGGCATAATTTAGTTACAGCTCGTAACTTAGTTTTAAAAATAAATATCCTTTTCCGGCACTCATCAATAGCGGCACAGCAGCCGCCCGCTCGTCATCTGATTGCTGTCGGCATGTACCCGGCCAGAACATGTCTCATGTCTCATGCCAACCACTAACAGCTGTTATCCTTGATGTAATCCTGTGTGCCGTGTTCCTTGCTCTGGCTATTTTCAATTTCTTATGGTCATAAAGATGGGACTTTCATTTCACACATTCTGTCCCACTGCAAAAAAACGTTTGAAGGAAAATGTGTACCTTTCGGCTGCGTTAATAAATGTTTATGATTTTTATCCAATTTCCAATTTCGAACGAACGAAATTGATTGAAACTGATGGACATATGTTGGGCAAAGATGTTACGAATCCCTCATCGTCCCCCGGCTCCCAATCAATCGAATGGCTGAATGGATGTGCGGATGGTTGGATGGATGACTGGAAAAGTGTATCAAATTGTTTGGCAAATCCTTCAATATTTATGACTGACTGACTGACTTGTGCTGTTGGGCTCTTTTGTTGCGCGGGCATCCAAATAATGGCTTCATTTTCCTGAAGTTATTATTTTCTTTCTTGTTTGCTTTCACTTTCAATCTCTCTGTCTGTCTCTACCCTCAATACGTTACACATATGCCGGGGCCACATTGCGCAAAGTTTCTCCACACCGCCACAGTGTGACATATGATTGATTTACTACCATTCTGACTGCCAGAGGGAGATTCGCCAAATCTTCTTTTCGCCATCGTAGTCGTGGCTGTCGTCCTTTCGCCTTTGTTGATGATGCCTTTATGATTGTTATTACCCATCATTAAACTGACAATAGCTTTATTTCGGTGGCATAAATCTATATTGGATATTGATCGGTAGTTCTTATCCCAGTTTTTGTGGGGGGTTGGTTGGTTGTCTCTTCTTCTCTACTTTCTTTGCTTTATGTCATGGGATTTTCCGAGGCTTTGCCAGTGATTAAGTCACAAATGTGTGAAAATCTATTAGAGTGTATTCTTTGGCCATTCGATTGCAATGATGTTATAATAGAGCTGTTTTAATTAACAGCAATAGGGGGAGTAGGAGAAGGCGTTGCCATAAATGGACACATGCAGACTGTCCCTTAACTTTGGCCGAATTATTGCCATGACATGTGATATCATATTAATGGGTTCCCTAAAATGAAATTGTCAATCACGACTATTAATCTGGTGTATAAGAGTGAATTTATATACAAATATTCCCACAAACATTCCCGCAAAGTGACAAAGCGGAGCTTCTCTCAATCAAAGAGTGATCACTGAAAGATACCTACTGTTCAGAGCCGCCTCCGAAAGCCTAATGCCTTGTTTTAGAGATTTTTTTATTTTGTGTTTTAAATGTCGCCAGCATTAATGAGATGATATGAGAGAAACAACAAATAAAAGAGGACCAGATGGCATCCTATAAAGCATCCTCATCACCCTCTTCCAATACTGATTGGAAGTATGTAATTTAAGAATCGTAAATTTAAGTTAATTTTAATTTATTTATTTATTTAAATTAATCATTAATTATGGTTAAATTTGTAATCAATATTTTTTATTGATAGACAAATTTGTTCTGATTGTCTGACTTATCATTGACCAGCGTCCAGACCAAACAACTGAAGCCAGAATCATAAAATTTTCAAATTCGTATTTTTAGGGGGTCAAATGGTACAAAAAGTTATCATTGACCAGCGTCCAGACCAAACGGCTGAAGCCAGAATCATAAAATTTTCGAATTCGTACTTTTAGGGGGTCAAATGGTACAAAAAGGGATAAACGTCGAACCTTCGTCATGACTAAACTGCAGTAGCTAGAAACATGAAATTCGGTGTGTTACTTGCACTGACACATGACATGAAATTTGTACTTTTAAGGGAGGAAAGAGACAAAAAGGGATAAAAATGGTACCAATTTAAGTATTACAGCTATATTCATGAAAATCGGTATTCACATTTCTCTCACAATGTAGACTTGCAACATAAATGGATTTTTCGAAATTTGTACTTTTAAGGGTTAGCGCGGGACAAAAAGGGATAAAAATGGTAGATTTGGTATGTAAATTCCTCTGACCATGTAGAAGCGAAGTAAAATTGGTTGTTTCCAAAAGTTTTACTTTTAAGGTTTGTGCGGGACAAAAGGGATAACAATGGTAGCATCTAGTATTCAAGCTATAGTCGTGAAATTTGTGTAAATTCTTCTGACAACTTTTAAGGGGTGCGCGGGACAACTGGTGTACAACCATTTAATTACGTAAACGCGGAACATAGATGGACATTTTAAAATTTGTACTTAAAAGGAGGATGCGGGACGACAAGGGATAAATAAACGTGGTACCAAATAAAGTACGTGTTTTTAGGGGAGTCAAAAACACATGTTACATATAGTGATTTTTCAAAATTATAAATTGGCCGGCTGCATCCAGAAACATGAGGTCGAGGATATAAAAGGGTCAGTGGTTGTAATTTTTTGTTCAAAAAAAAAAAATAAAAAAGGAAAATTAAATAAATATTATCCAAAAACAGAGACGGATAAAAATAATAACAAATAACTGGCTATTTCACGTGCGAAGCAGCGGGTACTGCCAGTTATACCATAAACTCTATGGATTTTCTTTGGCTATGATTTAGTTTCGATGATTTTTTTCGTTTGTTTTATTTTCGGTCTGTAATCAATTTTTGATTTGAACTGGGATATTTTCCAGGCTTCTATTTTAAAATATAGATGCAAAATAGCCTTGAGACAGGACAAAATTCCAGTTCAAATCAAATATTTTATTATTTATATTTTTTTCTGATTTTTTCGTGCTCGGATTTTTTATTACACTTTGGTACATTTTATATAAAAAACTTATTGACATATTTTACTTTTACTTTTTATGTTTATTTATATATTTTTATTAAAAAGTCATAAATTTTAATTTTGACAACTAAAAAATAAACTGTTTGTTTCCGAGACATAAAACTTATTTTGTGTGTGCTTTGAGGCATACTGATTCATAAAGTCAACACAAAAAAATTATGCATAATTTTTTACTGAAATTCCAATTTTGGTCGAAGGTTCGTTTAAAGTTTGTACTCTCAGTTTGGAAAACTAGTTCCAATCACAACCTATCATGCCAACATTTTTTTTTTCGAATTTTATTTTCATATAGAATAGTGCTTTAGGAACAGTCTACAGAAAATTAAAAAAGTGATATTTTTGAAAAAAAAATTGTTGGCACTAAAAAATCATAATAAATTATTGTATTAGTAAGAGAATTTCAAACCAATATTTAATTTTTACGATGGTTTTCTTAACTTTAATTAGTCATACGTTAATACGAGATTTTCTTCTACAAGAATGGTCACAACTACTACATTTATCCATAGATTTACTCCAAATAGACCTTATTTTCTTTATTAAGATGCCAGTAATTATGAAATAACATCTATCTAATTTATAAGGGGGGGGGGGGTTTCGACAAATTTAAAAAATATATATTTTCCGTCTACAAAGAGTGTCATAACTTCTAAATTTCCCCACGGATCTATTATAAGTAGACATTGTTTTCTTCGACAGAATATTAGCTATGGTCCGATTTTTTTTATTTTTTATGATTTTTTGCGTCCCAGAAATTTTTTTATTACACCACGGCTTCTTTGAGAATGTGGAATGGGAAACATTTGAAATTTTGGTAAGAAATTCAAATAAAAAAAACAACAAATTTTTAATATTAAATTTTTTGGAAAGTGTTCCTAAATCACGAATAATTTTAATATCGTTTTCGAGTTTAGAAAACCCAAATACATCAGAAAATTTTTATATATACACATGTGGACAGAAAAATAGGTTCGCATTTTTTATTTTAAAAATGGTATTGGTTTTGTGTTTCGTGTTATTTTATTTAATACTTCTGAATAGTTTATAGAGCAAATATATCTTATGTATTCAAAAAGTACTTTTGACTTATAATAGGAACTGAAAAACAAGAAATCAAGAAATGCATCGTTTATAGGTGGACAATAAAATAGGTGTAAACAAAATATCTTAAAAGTTAAGCAATATTTTGTACATAATGCTTAGTTTTTTTAATAATTGTCGAATAATTATGTTAATAACCTGTATAACTTCCATTATTTTTAAGGATAGCTTCGACCCTTTTAGGCATAGATGATACTAACTTTCCCATAATTCTTTTTAATTATTGCATGGAAGCTTCGAAACTTAACCCTTCAGTCCTCCCCAAAGGTTCTCAATTGGATTGAGATCGGGAGACTGGCTTGGTCACTCAACAACGTTCAAATTATGTTCCCGGAACCATGCGTTCACCAACTTTGATGAGTGCTTTGGGTCATCATCCTGCTGAAATTTCCATATTAGTGGCATATTTTCATGAGATTTCCTCCCCCGTGCTTAACAGTTTTTTTGTAAATCTAAAATGGAATTCCTTTCTGAGTCGTTGCCAAATAAATTGATCTTAGTTTCATCACTCCATAGAATATTTCGCCACTTTGTTTTGCCTTTAGTTCCGCACCAGGTTTTATGAGTCAAAGCAAAGTTCTTCCCCTTCTTCAAATTTGTTTGTCTAAGCAATGGAACTTTCCGAGCTATTCTACCCGGTAGATTTGCAGTCAATAATCTTCGTCGAACTGTTCGGGATGATACAACATTGCCAATTTCACTTGCAATGGCTCTGGAAGACTGGAAGGGGTCTCTTTTAGCTAATGTTATTATTCGAGTATCTGTCACTGGAGACGTTTTTTTAAGTGATCCGCGAGTTTCAATATTATTTTTGGGTTTCAATGCGTTTGTAGCGAAGTTTTGTGATCGTCCTAATGATGTGGCAATAAATTTATAAGTCTTTCCTTGTTTTCGCAACTGATAAACTAGTCGTCTTTCTTCATCACTACAATGAGGTCCACGACCCATCTAACATTATTTCAAATATAATTTGACTTAATTTATATACTGCCATACATACATTGAAGCTAATTACTTACTTTTAGCAATTAAATATTACAAAGATTTCGAATGTTCACAATTTTACAACAAACGCACCTGTTTCACTGTCCACGCCAAAAAGTTGTTTTCGCACAAAATGTTCTGTGGTATTTATTACACTCTTTCGTTCTAACGGGATTCTTAAATTTCAATTTGCCAGACTTTAAATGTTATTTTGAGTGTTATATGTGATTATTTGTAAAATTTATCCGATAATGAATAAAATAAATTCTTCGCACCTATTTTTCTGTCCACATGTGTACATATCCCATAGACAATATTTTTGTTTCATAGTATAATCAATAAAAATGCGACACATTTTCACCTCCAAAAATAGCTTTCGTACGGCGCTGAATCAAAATTCATCGGCCAAAATTCATTAACTTTTGTTCTAGCAGACATTTGAGTTCTGTAAAAAGACAAAATTAGACAAGGACCCATCGGGCAATCGGATATATTTTAGAAACCGGCCTAAAGTTAGCTATTTTTGGATTTTAAAAAAAAATATTTTTTTGTTTTAATGTTTTTTAACATATTATTACGTATTTGTTCATAATGCAAAGAAAAATTTTTATTTTTTTATTAAATTAAAAAGGAGATAAATTAATACAAATTATAATAGTTTAAGCAAAGGTCGAATAAATAAACAGAATATATACTGATATAATTTTTTTGTATTACAGATTTTTCCACATAATTTAAGAGATTTTGTACTCGCCCCGGCGAGAAAAGTGAAATTAAAAGACGGTGAAGCGTTTTTTCACTAAAGAAAACACCATTACTGTCTGCATTAAAACTCTTTGAACTCTTCTATTAAGTCTTTTCGTCTTTACCCATTTTGACTCCGGGGTAAATTGGAATTTTATTAAAAAAATTATAAATTTTCGAGTTTGGAAAGCCAAAATACATCACATCAACAAAATGTTTGTTGCATAGTGTTATTTACAAGATTGGTCCCAAAAGCATACATGTGATGCCATGGGAAAAATTATTATTGCTTAGAATAATGTGCCCTTTTTGTACTTTTTTGTGTCGATTAGTGTCATCACATGTTAATTAAATTTATTTTCTTCAAGCCGTTACAAAAGACCACAGAAAATTCAACATATTTTTTATGTCATAAATATTCATATTTTATTTATATTTTCCACAAAAAAATCTCATTAAAATTTGTTAAAAAAATTACTATTATTTTTTTTCTAGGTTTTATGCAAACTTTTATTTAATTAAAAATGTCATTTGATACTTACTTTGCTAGCAGGCCACAACTTCAGACATACGAGTATGCATATGTATAAGTGAATGCATTTTAACAATCCTTTACCCTTTAATCCTTTCCAAAAACGGAAATTCGATATGATCTTTTGTTGTTCCTTATCCCTCAACGCTTATTAGGCAAAGAAAGGAAAGAGGAGAAATTTTGAAATGTTTTAAATGTAAAACTGACACTTCACATCAATTTCAGAAAGCTGTTGGGCTGTCTATCTATCTGGCTGGCTGTCTGTCTGTCCCTCAGCGGTTACATGTCAACAATGTGTAACGTAAAATGGTTTGAGCAGACAATGACAGCCATCCTGCCTGCCAGCCAGCCAGCCACAGGATGGCCTGTCCTAACAAGGATAACACACGGCCTTAGAGTTTTTAGTGTAAAGTTACAATTGCGTGATCTTATCGGAGTGATTGTTAAATGAAAATATTTCGACTGAGAGCGCGATCCTTTTTGTGTGGTTGGCTGCAACGTAATCCTTCATTAAAAACATAAAAAATAAAGAAAGAAAGACGAGTGAACAAAACAGGACTTTAGTAGATCTTAGTCCCAAGGACTTTATTGTTGTAGGAGAGTCATTTTACATGTTACACGTTACATTTGTTTCCTTTCGTTTCTCTTTGCTGCCTGGCATTTGATGAAGATTAACAACCTTTTAAAATCTTTGTTCTAGATTTCATTTTTCATCAGACAATTAAAACGTTTTGTAGCCAACTCTGGTTTTATTTGAAAATTAATTTTCATTTTAATGGCGGCTTTGCTAGCTCAAGCCTTTGTTAGGACAAAGAGTTATAGCCTAGCTTGTTTGGGAAAAAAGGCTCTCCATAAAAAGGATTTTATCCTTTGTGCCTTCGTTTGTCCAACTCTTTGATAAGGCGACCAGTTCGCCATTGAACTCCGCTTGGCTTGTCGTCTTTAACACTTGATAAGATTTGTGTCGCTGTGTCTCTCCGATTTCAGTTTCAGTATCAGATTTAGTTTCGTTGTGGTCATAAATTTTTATGATTGATTCCATTGTCTGCCGGGGAAACGAAACCTGGCTGCCAGCAAGGACTTTTTTTTGAAAGATTAATGTCACATAAATTATCAGAATGTTGGATATCATAAAATCTGTTATACGTTTATCTGAAATGCAAAGAAAGGATTTCATGATTTAGAATATTTATATTTTAGATTTATTACACCGTTCGACAGTCCATATTACCCTTGCATGGGATGATATACGTCTGAAACCAGAGGCAAAATGGAATTAATTGGATTTAATTTTTCAAATAATTATTTTCAATACTTATTCGCACCTTACGTTACCAATATAGATGTCAAATTAAAGAGGACAAAGTCTGTTAAAAATACTTAAAATTTCATGCTTCTATCTGTATTAGTTTAGCATTTACAACCATTTTAAATTTCCTCTCTTAATAAGTAAAATATTACAAAAAAACTACAAAGTTACAAAAAATATTAATTTTCAAATAATTATTTTCAATACTTATTAGCACCCTATAATACCGAATTTGCTATGAAATTAAAGAGGAAGATATCAGCTAAAAATACTTCAAACTCCATGTTTTTATCTGTATTAGTTTAGCATTTACAACCATTTTAAGTTTCCTCTCATTAAAAAGTAAAATATTACTAAAAAAATCCTAGGATAATATTTTTAAATAATTATTTTCAATACTTATTCGCACCATACGTTACCTGTATAAGTGTCAAAATGAAGAGTTGCAAATATGTTAAAAATAATTCAAAATCCATGCTTCTACCTACATTAGTATAGTATTTACAACCGTTTCAAGTTTCCTCTCATTAAAAAGTAAAATATTACTAAAAAAGTTTCAAAGGATATCATTTTTCAAATAATTATTTTCAATGCTTATTTACAGCCTACGATACCGGTAAAAGTATTAAATTAAAGAGGACAATATCAGTTAAAAATACTTTAAACTTCATGCTTTTGTCTGTATTAGTTTAGCCATTTTAAATTTCCTCTCATTAAAAAATAAAATATTACTAAAAAAGTTTCAAAGGATACCATTTTTTCAAATAATTATTTTCAATACTTATTTACAGCCTACGATATAGATATTGATATTAAATTAAAGACGATGAAGTCTGTTAAAAATACTTCAAATTGTATGCTTCTATCTTAATTCGTTTCTCATTAACAACCATTTTAATTTGCCCTCTTAAAAAGTAAAATATTACTAAAAAACTACAAAGTTTCAAAGGATAACATTTTTCAAATAATTATTTTAAATACTTATTTGCACCCTATGATACCGATGTAGCTATCAAATTAAAGAGGACAATATCTTTTAGAAATACTTCAAACTCCATGCTTTTATTTGTATTAGTTTAGCATTTACAACCATTTTAAGATTCCTCTCATAAAAAAGTAAACTATTAATAAACTAAAAGTTAAGAGCGCAAATTTTAAATAATTGTTAATGCTAAATTAATTAAGATAGAAACATGGAATTTGATGTATTTTCAGCAGATATCCTCCCCCCTTTGATTTAAGAATATTATGATTCTGAATATTTATATTTTAGGCAAAATTGAGATAATTGTTTTTTTTTAGTTTTTCATTTCCTTATCCTACAGCCAAGTTTCAAAGGATAACATTTTAATAATTATTTTTAATACTAATTTGCACCCTACCGTACCGATAAAAATTTCTAATTAAAGAGGACTATATCTGTTAAAAATACTTCAAATATCAAGCTTCTATCTGTGTTAGTTTAGCATTAACAACCATTTCAAGGTTCTGCTCTTAAAAAGTAAACTATTAATTAAAATTAATTAAAAAACTAAAGGCAAAAATTGAAATAGGTCGTAATGCTAAACTAATACAGATAGAAGTGTGGAATTTGAAGTATTTTTAACGGACATCCTCCACTTTAATTTGGCATTTATACGAACCTCATAGAGTGAGAATAAGTATTCAAATTAATTATTAAAAAATTGGGAGTCAAAGTGTAGCATTGAGGTGGGCTTATTTTTAGAATTTGCCAATCATATCAATATAGTTTAATTAAACTAATACAGTTAGAAGCATGGAATTCAAAATATTTTTAACAGATAGTCTCCTCTTTTATTGGACATTTATACCGGTCATAAAGTGCGAATTAGTATTCAAAATAATTATTTGAAAAATAGGAAATTAAAGTCTAGCATTGAGGTGGATTTTTTTTTAAATTTGGCATTCATATTAATGGAGTTTAATTAAACTAATACAGATAGAAGTACGGAATCCGAAGTATTTTTAACAGACATCCTCGTCTTTTATTTGGCACCTATATCGGTATCGTAGGATGCGAATTAGTATTTAAAATAATTATTTGAAAAATAGGAATTCAAAGTCTAGCATTGAGGTGGGTTTATTTTTATAATTTGGCAATCATATCAAAGGAGTTTAATTAAACTAATACAGATATAAGTATGAAATTTGAAGTATTTTTAACAGGTGTTCTCCTCTTTAATTTGACACTTACAACGGCATCGTCGGATGCGAATAAGTATACAAAAAAATTATTTGAAAAATAAGGAATCAAAGTCTAGCATTGGGATGGGCTAATTTTTAGAATTTGGCAATCATATCAAAGTAGTTTAATTAAACTAATACAGATAGAAGTATGGAATCCGAAGTATTTTTAGCACACATTCTCCTCTTTAATTTGGCACCTATATCGGTATCGTAGGATGCGAATAAGTACACAAAAAAATTATTTGAAAAATAGGGAGTCAAAGTCTACGATTGAGATGGGCCTATTTTTAGAATTTAGCCATCACATCAATGGAGATTAATTAAACTAATAGAGTTAAAAACATGAAATTTGATGTATTTCTAACAGACATTCTCCTCTTTAATTTGACACTTATATTGGCATCGTAGGATGGAAATAAACATACAAGATAATTATTTCAAAAATATGAAATCAATGTCTTGTTTTGAGATAGGCTTATTTTTAGAATTTTGCAATTATATCAATGGGGTTTAATTAAACTAATACAGTCAGAAGCATGGAATTTGAAGTATTTTTAACAGACATTCTCCTCTTTAATTTGACACCTATATCGGTATCATAGGATGCGAATAAGTATAAAAAAAAAATTATTTAAAAAATAGGGAGTCAAAGTCTACAATTGAGATGGGCCTATTTTTAGAATTTAGCGATCATGTCAATGGAGATTAATTAAATTAATACATATAGAAGTATGGAATCCGAAGTATTTTTAGCACACATTCTCCTCTTTAATTTGGCACCTATATCGGTATCGTAGGATGAGAATAAGTACACAAAAAAAATATTTGAAAAATAGGGAGTCAAAGTCTACGATTGAGATGGGCCTATTTTTAGAATTTAGCCATCATATCAATGGAGATTAATTAAACTAATACAGTTAAAAGCATGAAATTTGATGTAATTCTAACAGACATTCTCCTCTTTAATTTGAGACATATATTGACATCATAGGATGCAAATAAACATACAAGATAATTATTTCAAAAATATGAAATCAATGTCTCGTTTTGAGATAGGCTTATTTTTAGGGTTTTGCAATTATATCAATGGGGTTTAATTAAACTAATTCAGATAGAAGTGTGAAATTAGAAGTATTTTTAACATATAATGTCCTCTTTAATTTGACATTTATATCGGTATGGTAGGATGAGAATTAGTATACAAAATAATTATTTTAATTTTTATTGATTCAAAATCTATAAATATTTTTCGGCATTTTCAAATTTCCCAAACTCTTCAATTTCATATCTTTTTGTTTATCAAACTTTCTTTGTCTATTTTAACACCTTCCCATTTTCTTCGTAGCTGTGAATATATTTTCTCCAACATTCGTTTCCCTCCCGAGGCACAACTCAACACAGTGAGAAGAAACTTATGCAAATCAGCAGTATCCTGGCAGTTACAGCAGCAGCAGCCGCAAAAAAATCCTTCCTTTTGTCAAATCTTTGTGTAATATTGCAATTTGAGACACTTCAGTGACATAATTCCTGACAGCATGACGAATTTTGATTGATTTAGTTTCATGTACGACCAAGGATTTCTCGGGAAATATGCAAGGACCGCCTGTGTGTATGTTGTGTCGTGCACACATTAACATTAAAAGCTGATGTTGTAAATGTCAAAAAATATATTTTTTCCGGGATTGATTACTTGTCCTCTTGTCATCCCGGTATGGAAACTAGTTGTTGTTGTTGCTTGTTGCCTGTAGTTTTGTAATAGTTGTGAAAATATTTTAAGGCTTTTTTATTTTTATTATCATCATCATTTCCACATTTGGGACAGATTTACTTTGGCACTTTTCCGCGTTCTCATATTTACTGGTAGAGGATTGGGCCAGCTGAACATCTGTTTAAACGTGTTGAATTTTTCATGGACTTTTTTGTTCTGTTTCTGGTTTTATTGTTTAGATGATGTATTTGTTTCGTTCAATTTAGTGACAGTTTTTTTTTCGAATTTAATTTATGCAACGGTTTTTTAGGACGAAAGCAGTTATTAAGGATTTTGGATATAAATATTCAAATTCTTAATTTGACTAATTATGGATTTTGTCCATATCCATCATCATAAAATTTTTTCTCCAAAATCATTCAAATGACGTCTATTTATGTGCAAATTATGGGAGAAAAAAACTATTATTCGATGTAGTATGTTGCAGCAAAAAACATTTGATTAACAATATATTTGTAAAGTCTATTTATGTAGTAATTATGGGAACAATAAAGAAATATTTTTTCAAAATATTAAGCGACAAATTTTCTGTAACAAATCACGTAGAATTAGCTTATATGGTTCTAAAAGGGACAATGTCAAAATATATTTTATTTCAAAATAATTGTATCCTAATAAAAAATTCTTACCTACTAATTGGTGGAAACATGTTCCAGCAATTATTTTTCAGGCCGTATACATTGGCGGTTTTAATACTAGGCCATAGGGAATCTTCTAAATAGGAAATTTGGATTTTGAAAGTAAATATTTTTATAAATTTTAATAGAATATCACTATCGTTGATAATCTTGAAATACTTTCAATTCCGGGATTTTCCAATAAAATTATAAAAATCTGTGTCTATAGAGAATTAAATGGGTGGATAAGTATTTTCAATGTGGTAGTTTCACTATTTATTCGATTAAAACCTCAATTCCAAGATAGCAAATATCGCAATGAAGCTTTTCGGTACAGTGGACAAAATTGACGAAAAATCGTCTACTTTCGTTTGTTTTATAGTGCGAAAAAAATACATACAATACATCGACTAGTATAATAATAATAAATATAATAAAAATAGTTAATATATTAATAGACAAAGTCAAAAAATAAAAAATATTTATAAAAATATTTTTCTCATTAATTTTGTTATTTTAATTTTCGTCACACATTCCATTGAGCTCAATGTGGAAGATAATTATGTGGTCCACAAATCTGTGCTGTACAGAAATTGTGGTCAATAGTTTCAAAATTAGTTTTTTTGTTCATCGCCAATTTGTTAAAATTTGTTTGTAAAAAAAATAATAATTATTTGTACATTCTTTTTTAAAAGTACACTATGCAACAACTAATATTTTTTTGTTGATTCATAAAATTAACATAATTTTTTGGATACTTTATTTACTTATTAATTTTATATTTAAATACCAATTTTTGTCCTATTATTTTACTATTTTGTCTGTGTAAGTCCGTGCCCATTTAAACGTTGAACAGAAGGTATGAGTAAGGACCTACTACACTTTAGGAAAAGTAGACAAAAAATGAGAAAAATGATAATTTTTGAAAATTTCTTGTTGGCACATAGAAAACCATAAAAATTGAAAAGAAAAATAATCACAGTCATTTTGTTCAAATTTTTAAAAGCTATCATCCTAAAGAAGAAAACAATGCTTATTTGAAAATATCTATGGATGAATGTAAATGTTTTTTGATTTGTAGTCAATATTTGATTTATTGGATTTTGTTGGAAAGTCGCTGCGAGTCCACCTGAAGAAAGTCGTCATGGACCGGAAATAATGATAGTGAGAGTGTGCAGCCAATTAATAAATGTCACCATGCCATTTGTAAATATATTTGCATTATATGAAATATAGATGCAAAATGGTCTTGAACCAGGACAATACGCCAGTTCAAAACTGTTATTGTCCTCTTTATAAAATAGTTTAAACATTATATTTTTTAACCTTTTAATATATTGTTTTCCTGCCACGATAAAACCCCATTAAACCCGGAAATTAAATTAAAATTCCAAAGGTAGGTAAGAAGCCCTGGTTGAAGAAATTCTATGAATAAATGTAGAAGTTATAAAATAGTGTTATTTATGGATAATTTGTTATTATCTTATCTTATTGGGCTTCAATGTGGGAGATAATTATGTAGGCTACAAATAACTTTAAAATCGTTTTTTTTAAATCGGTGCAGTAGTTAGGTAGTTTAAATTTCAAAAAATCAACAATATCTTACTTACATCCATTTTATGGCCATTTTAATATATTGTGGTCATATAAAGTTGAAAAAATACTACGAAATATTTTTATGGATATATATTTTAGATTTTTTTAATTAGTAAATTCTCTTCACTTAGATAGTTTCGCTATATCAATGATAAAAATATTTACGCAGGCTATAAGTGATCTAAACATAGTCTTTAAATCGGAGCAGTTGTCAAAAATTGGGAGAAAATCGTACCAAATGGCCACAGCTAGACTCATGGAATTTGGTGTATACATTCCTCTGATTGCCTAGACACGCAAATTAAAAAGATTTTTTCCAAATTCGTACTTTTTTTACTTTTGGGAAAAGTGAAAAAATTGGTAACGAGCAAATGGCTAGAAGAAGAATCATGAAGTTATGTTATCTTGCACTGTTTAGGTGAGAGATAATAGATTTTCAAAATTTGTACTTTTGATTTGAACTGGATATTGTCCGGGCTCAAGACCATTATGCATCTATATTTAATAGAATGCAAATTTATTTACAAATGGCATGGTGACATTTATTACTTGGCTGCAGACTACCACGATTATGATTTCGACCATATCAAAAGTCTTTTCAAGTGGCTTCGCAGCGACTTTTCAACATAAAACCCGGCCTCTATAAGGAGATGATTCTCACAAACGAACGAGAAGCACAACTCACTTGCCGAATTTGCGTTTAAAAAATAGCACCAAGTAATAAAGTACACATGCCATCTTACAAGCATCTCATTGAGTTGCATAAGTAAGTATGTGTATATGCAGGTATAGTTACCCAGCAATACTTCTGCCGTGCCAACGCTCATTTGTTTTAGTTTTTTCGTTTGTATTTTTTTGGTCTGTAATCAATATTTGATTTGAACTGGGATATTGTCCTGGCCATTTTGCATCTATATTTAATAGAATGCAAATTTATTTACAAATGGCCAGGACAATATCCCAGTTCAAATCAAATATTGATTACAGACCAAAAAAATACAAACGAAAGAACTAAAAAAAATTGTACTTTTGGAATTAAAATAGGATGGAAATACAACCAAACAAACGGCTGTAGCTGAAAATGCACCCAGTATGCTGCTATATTTACTTTTTGATATATATATTATAAACATATTGGTAGCCTTGCCTTGTAAGCGTGGTTTAAAAGTTTTCGATATTTTCGAAACTTCACTTTTTAAGTTTTTATTTTCTGGTCCTTCCAAAAACCTTAAAATATTTTTTTGGCAAGAGATAATATCTCTCGACTTTTTTGTCCCACTTCCTAAAATCACAAAAATTATTTTTCATTTGGTACTAATATCGCGTTTCTAGGACTGGCAGAATAATTACTGGTCTAGATTTCAAAATTGTTTTACTAACTGAGAGTACTGCACAATGTTTTCCATAGTAAAATTTTAAACAGGCCTTGTTTTCCTCGTTTGGGTGCTATGAAAAAAAAATGCGAAATATTTTCGTCCGATTTTTTTCTAAATTGGTTCTCTCTACACAACTGTCGCTACATTCGTAAATTTTGTAGCGCCTGTAATTACAACATGACACGTAAATTGGGATTATCCTATCAAAATATAGTCCATTTTGTTACCTTTATTCTAAAAGGAGTAACTGACAATTTTTTTAATTCGATTTTTTTACACATTCCAATAGAAAAACCCGGAGTAATTACAGGAGAATTAAAAAATCATGATTTTTTCATTTTTTAGTTAACTTCAAAAACAGAAAACAGGATATCTTGTTTTCCATCTTAGCAAAGAAAATAATTCCTACTTGAAGAAAATCTATTTATAAATGTAGATCCTTGTTATTAATTTCAAAGCGAATAAAATAATGCACATATAGCCCCAATTCCTCCTTTCGCATCGAAAACAAATCGAATCACGCCATCATCATCAGCGCTCTGCTAAAATCAAATCAATTAAATTCAATCAATCAAATCAATCTTCCTGTTTGCTATTTTTTTAAAAGAAATTGTCACATGATCAAATTGCCAAAATAGTCTTATCACTCTGGCACATCAGCCAGCCAGCCAGCCAGATGTCACAAAACTGTAACATCTTGACCCATTTGGTTAAAAGATCATTCACAAAATACCCCACTTTAAAGGGATTAAGGATAAACATTGATGATCTTTGCCTGAGAAAAGTTTGTTTACCTCTATGGCAGGAGAGGAGAAAAAGACAAAACCCAATGACTTACGACAGACAGACGGACAGACACGAACGATGAGTAGCTAAAAATTACAAAGGATTATTAAAAAACATCCTTAAAACAAAACATAAATTGGCAAAATGGAAATTTGCAATTTTCAAATGGCCACCCTTAAAGATAAGGGATCATCGCGGAAAGCAAGGCAAACACAAGAAAAGTGACATAAACAATTTGATTGTTGGATTGTCACATCCCAGGAGACTGAGTGCGATGATGTGAGTGCTGTGTGTCAGTTAACACAATTGTCTGCTGACAACAAAGGATCCTTTGACAGATCGGTATCACTAGAGTTTGGCACAAATAGCAACTGGATGGCAATAAAATTGAATGTTTATTGATTTGTCTTGTCACACACATTTTCGCTCGGGGTGATCCCTTTTTTTCGGAGGAAAATGTTTTTGTTTTTCTTTTTTGCTGGGTTGCAAAAGATGCGCATCGCATTTTGCAAATTATGAATGGGTGTGGATGAAATCATTTTTTATCACACCACATCGCCAGACAGACAGACAGACGAAAAAAACAAAACGGGAAAATGTGGGACAAAATAATTGAAATTGTAATTTTTATGGCAAAAAATTACACAGGGTAACTCTTGAAGACAAAGGCGAGGATGACTCAGGGAACCCCGTTGCAATTTTTTCTTTGTCTGGAGTAATAAAAATTAAAAATTTATTTCCTTTATTTTTCTTACTCAAGAAAGTGTTAACCAAACTGTCGTGAAAACGATAAAGTTTAAATTTTTATTACCCCAGTTTTGTGAAAATATTTTGATAGGGTTTTTCAAAAATACTGGCAAATTTTTATTAACCAAAACTAAAATGTCTACATTTAAGAAAATATTTTGATCTATGAAATTTTCAAAAATATTAGAAAATTTTTATTAACCAAAACTAAAATGTCTTCGCTGATTGGCCATTTCATTTTCTTTGATTTCCGTTTTATTTCAAAATCGATACGATATCTGCGGGATAACGGAAAGTGACGAATGCGGAAGTTCCGCCTCTTCTGCTCGCCTTATCTATCACGGCGATCGTTGACGACAGTTCCTTTAATTATCTGTTGGCTGTTTTTACCAGCATCATTTTGATGTGTTTGATGTTTAATTTTTGCTTTGCTTCCGGCTGAAATGACGCTATGGAAGTTGGCAGTTTTGATGAAATATTTTCCACTCCTGCTGTTAATGCTGATTAATTACAATTTGAAATTGAAAAGATAGCAAAATTGAAAACGCTAATTGGCCACATGTCCAGATATTTGCCGAGCAAACCACAAGCAATTCACAGTGTACAGTCATGGGGTATATTAATTGAAATGTCATCAATCGTTCGATTTATTTGCGTAAAGTCAACAAAGCAACTCAAAAATAAAATTAAACATATTTTGGGAATTAATTTGGAAGATATCTGTACATATCTCCAAGAAGATATTGTTGAAGATATTGAAAAATAAAAAATATGGAAAATAATCAATATATTTTGTCATATCTTCTTTTTGCCATCTTAAAGATATATTGGCGATAATATCAGAAAATTTATTTTGTTGTCATATTTCGTATTAATGCCTTTATTGGAATTAAATATAGAAAGTAATAATTATATTTTGTTATATCTTCTTTTTGTTATCGTAAAGGTGTATAAGCGATACTGCCAAAAAAATATTTTGTTCACATATTTCATATTAATGCTTGGAAAACAACAAAGGAAAAATGTCTTTTTATTGGAAATTCGTTTATGTTTTAAACTTGAATTGTTAAGTACTGCAAGTAAATGAATTCTCACGAATGCAAGTATAGGGTGAACCATTTAAAACTTAAAATTAGAATCGACTATAAAAAAGTACTGATTATTTTTTCAAATTTCTGGTTTTATTGGAAAGGTTGAACTTTGTCATTTATTAACACAATATCGTTCATATGACTACCACGACTGGCTCCTCATGGCTACCTCATCCGATCAACCCAATTTTTCAGTACATGGGCCAATGATGCCGCCAGCCCAAAATCCACACCAATCAGTGACTCCTTGTGGCTGTATTGTCTTCTCAATAGTCACGTGTGGGTTCTCTGAACCCCATATGCGGCAATTTTGCTTATTGACCAAGCCACCGAGATGAAAATGAGTTTCATGAAGACTGAACTGAAGGCCGATCTCTTCTCCATGTAAATTTCATACAGTTTGCGTTAAAGATTGACTAATTTGGAAGTAAGTTTTTTAATATTTCCCAATTTTGTTCGAGCGTATGGTGTCCCATTTTGCAAATGTCAAACATAAACCAGAAAATAAAAATAAAGTCAAAGTAATCGTTAGTTCAAACTTAAAATTTTAAATGACCCACCCTATAGATGCTGCTAGAATAATTAAGTTATAAATTAATCCGATATCATGTAAGCAATTGTTATTGTGAGAAGACAGTTGGGTAAGTTAAAATATATAAAATAATAAAAATAGAAAATATAAAAAAATATTTGTTGTATGCATTGAGGTATGCTGATTCATAGAATCAGCATATATGTATGGATACACAGTGCAACACGAAAAAAAATAACCATATACGGACACCGCTACATGATAAAAGACCAAAAAAAAAGACCCGTGTTTTTTTTCCCCCCAAAGTCATGCACTTTTTTTTATGGGCCCCCAGAGATTTGAGGCCTCGGTGTAATTTTTGGAAAAAAGTGATCATATTCTCAGGCTCATATCTTGCAAACCGTTCGGAAACGTACTCTCTGAGGCAAAGTTCTAGCTCTTGTCATAAAGAACAAAAATTGTGAACATATAAAATCAAAAAACTTCATCTTCAAGGTCAAAATCGCAAAAAACTTAAAAAAATTCGATTTTTTTTAACCTTTTTTCCCCTGTTCAGGTCCTGTTCAGGTACCTAAAACACGGGTCTTTTTATTTGGTCTTTTATCATGTAGCGGTGTCCGTATATGGTTATTTTGAAATGGCTTCAAAAATGTTGCACAGTGATATTTTTTTTAAGTTTTTAATAAAATTAAAATTTTATATGAAAGTACTTTGAATATGTTTACTCTCATTTTGGCAATATAGATCCTATCACACCCACTTATAAGTTCAATTAAAAATAATAATCGCTACAAATGTTGCGAATTTCAATTTCATATAGAAACAGTGGTTTAGGTGTCCTAAAAATTGAGAAAAAAATATTTTTTTTTCGAACAAAAAATAAAAAAATCTGAACGAAAATTTTAAATTAAATTTAATTTAAATTTGATTGATTTAAAATATAACAATATAAAAAAATGTTTTTTTTTTGTTTTCTAGATGGTTATCTCGAATTTTTATCTTCCAAATGATATTTTGGGGATATCATCTAGATTTCTTCCGGCTGATAACACAATGCAACAAAAAAGAAAATTTTTGGGTGCATTGAGGCAAACTGATCCATAAAATCGACACTATTTTTTTTTTTGATTTTTTTCCAATTTCAATTTCATATAGAAACAGTTGTTTAGGAACAGTCCCCCAAAATTAAAAAAAAGTATATTTTTCGAACAAAAAAATATAAACATTTCTTAATGCAAATCTTAATATTGATTTAATTAAATTATAAAAATTATGGAAAAATTTAATTTTCGTCTTCTAGGTGGTTTTCTGGCAATATCGCATTTTAAACTTCCAGATGATAGTTTGGCGATATCATCTAGATTTGTTCCGGCTGATAACACAGTGCAACACGAAAAAAAATAACCATATACGGACACCGCTACATGATAAAAGACCAAAAAAAAAAGACCCGTGTTTTTTTTTCCCCAAAGTCATGTTAATGTTGTTGGTACAAATGGATTCCGACTACTTCGCTGCTTTGAATTGTCATGTGTTTTGTTAGTGCAAATTTTTGGACCGACGACTTTGTTGTTGTTTGTTGAATGGCATCGATGATGTCGTGTGGGTAAGAAATACTGGAATAAAAACTTTTGCGGCTACCTAAGCGCTACCTAAACGGTGTTAAGAATAATTCCTAGGAAGTTCATATGTCCTAGAAAGTTGTTTATTGAGATCTTAGGTACATTTTTGTAGTTGATTGTTTCCCTGAATTTTCAGCGGTTTGCTACCTATGGACCTGAACAGGGGAAAAAAGGTTTAAAAAAATCGAATTTTTTTAAGTTTTTTGCGATTTTGACCTTGAATTTTTGTTCTTTATGACAAGAGCTAGAACTTTGCCTCAGAGAGTAAATCAAAATTCCGAACGGTTTGCAAGATATGAGCCTGAGAATATGATCACTTTTTTCCAAAAATTACACCGAGGCCTCAAATCTCTGGGGGCCCATAAAAAAAAGTGCATGACTTTGGGGGAAAAAAAACACGGGTCTTTTTTTTTTGGTCTTTTATCATGTAGCGGTGTCCGTATATGGTTATTTTGAAATGACTTCAAAAATGTTGCACAGTGTAATACTATGCAGCAAAAAACAGAAAAATGTTGTGTCCAAGTCGAATAATTATGTTTTCTGTGCATAGAGGCAAATTGATTCATTAAATCATAAATAAAATTTTTAATGGATATATTTTTTAATGTTTTACAAAAATTATAGTTTTCGTGGAAAGTACCTTTAAAGTTTGTACTCTCATTTTGACAATATAGGTCCGATCACAACCGTTAATATATTTATATTAATAGAATGCAAATTTATTTACAATTGACATGGTGACATGTATATATATATATATATTATAGACCAAAAAAAAAAAAAAAAAAAAACAAAAAAAAAAACTAAAACAAATGAGCATTGGCACGGCACAAGTATTGCTGGGTAAATATACCTGCATATACACATACTTACATACGCAACTCAATGAGATGCTTGTAAGGTGGCATGTGTTCTTTATTACTTGGTGCAATTTAAAAAAACGGATATTTGTAAAGTGAGTTGTGCTTCTCGTTCGTTTGTGAGAATCATTTACGTAAAGAGGCCGGGTATGTTGTTGAAAAGTCGCTGCGAAGCCCTCTGAGGAAACCTTTGACAGGGTTGAAATCATGATAGTGGTAGTCTGGAGCCAAGTAATAAATGTCACCATGCCATTTGTAAATAAATTTGCATTCTATTAAATATAGATGGAAAATTGTCTTGAGACAGGACAATATCCCAGTTGAAATCAAGTATATTTTTATAATTTTTGTTAAATTAAAATCGATCTCGAGAAATTTGTTTTTATATTTTTAAATTTTATTAATCAATATTTCGTCTTTGGTCGAAAGACATCTTCAGGATTCGAAATAAATTAACAAAAATTATAACAGTTTAAAAAAAGGTCGAATAAATAAACAAAAATCAACTGATATAATATATATTTTTTAAATTGAACATAGATAAGTCTCCTCACTTTAGTCAAGGATTCTTTCATTCAATACCCAGCTGTTTTACACAACTCATCCTGAATATGATTTCCTTTTTGTGGCGGACGTTCAAATTACATCTGATATTTCCATATCTCGAAGAGGTGGATGATATAATAAAACAAGTAAAAACGGCGTTAAGTTTGGCCGGGCCGAACTTTATATACCCTCCACCATGGATTGCATTCCACAGAGATAGCCGGTTTTCCTATAACTGCAGTAATATTACACGAAAATATAATTTTTTTAATATAGCCAAACCAGAACAAATAAAAATATGGAAAAAATAATTTTATAAATAAATATAATATTTTAATTATTTCAAACCATTATTTATTTCAAATCAAAAAATAAATATTCTTATATTTATATTTTCAAAAAGCTTAAATACCAGAAATATTGGTAGATAGGTGCTACAGTTGGTTGTATTTCCATTCTATTTTAATTCCAAAAGTACAAATTTTGAAAATCCATTATCAGACGTACATAGTGCAAAATAACCTAACTTCATGATTCAATCAATTTTTGCCGTAAAAGAAAAAATAAGGATTTTTGAAAAAACATTTTATTTTGCGTGTCTTTGCAGTCAGAGGAATGTATACATCGAATTCCGATTCCAGCTGCGCCCATTTGCTTGGTACCATTTTTACCACCTTGACGTTTCTACGCAATTAGAATTTCATCATTCTGTAGTCGTTTAGTTGGTACTATTTTTATCCCTCTGTACCATTGTATCCCTTGAAAGTATGAATTTCGAAAAATCTGTTTATTTTTCGTGTCTACGCAGTCAGAGGAATGTATACTCCGAATTGCTTGACTCTAGCTGCGGGCATTTGGTTGGTACTATTTGTATCCCCTTTTTCCATTTTAACCCCAAAATGTACGAATTTTTAAAAATTCGCAGCTAGTGTCATGAAATTTGGAGTATTTTTATCCCCTTTTTTCATTTTAACCCCAAAAAGTACGAATTTCGAAAAATCTGTTTATTTTAAGTGTCTGCGCAATCATATGAATCTATATACCGAATTTCATTATTCCAGATGTAGCCGTTTGGTTGGTACCATTTTTATCCCTCCGTACCCTTGAAAGTACGAATTTGGTAAAAAAACCTTTTATTTTTCATGTCTACGTAGTCAAATGAATGTAAAATCCGAATTTCATGACTCTAGCTGCGGTCATTTGGTTGGTACTATTTTTATCCCCTTTTTCTATTTTGACCCCAAAAAGTAAGAATTTCGTAAAATCAGTTTATTTTGCGTGTCTACACAGTCAGAGGAATGTATACTCCGAATTTCATGACTCTAGCTGCGGTCATTTGATTGGTACTATTTTTATCCCTTTTTTCATTTTAACCCCAAAAAGTACGATTTTTTAAAAATCCTACACGGATTACTTGTCTACGCAATCAGAGGAATGTATACACCGACTTTCATTATTCTAGGTACAGCCGTTTGGTTGGTACTATTTTTATCCCTATATTCCCATTTTACCCCTTAAAAGAACGAATATGGAAAAAATACTTTTGTATTATGTATCTACTCAATTAGAGGAATGTACACACCGAATTTCGTGTTTCTAGCTGTTGTCGTTTAAAATGTACCATGTTTATCCCTTTTTTGCCCCATTTCACCCCCTACAAATAAAAATCACTTTATGGTGCACGTTTTTGCTACAAGGGGAATGCGCGTACCAAATATCGAGCAAATATAAACAGACATATTCAAAAAAACATGATTAAATACGCTAAAATATTAGGGATTATTATGGGTATTTTTAGTCCTTGAGAGGGAAAATTTTTTCCCTTTGGGCCGATTTCGCCCCATTTCAATCCCAACCGATCTTCGACTATAAGACGCATTTATGGAAAATTTTAACGTTCTAGCTCCTTTCGTTTAGATGCTAGCGTGCTTTCAACAGACGGACGGACGGACGGACATGGCTAGATCGTCTTAGAAACATTATGACGATCAATATATAGAGTCTCAGGTCGATATTTCAAGGTGTTACAAACGGAATGACAAAGTTAGTATATCCCCATCCTGGAGGTGGAGGGTATAAAAATAAATAATAAAACTTGGAAATCTCAAATGTGACTTAATTCTCCTATGATAGCATCAAGTTCTACTTCTTTTAATTTAACATAGGCCGGCATATTTTCCAGTCAAACCAAATCTTCATACTCAAGCAATAAAACCACATATTCAGTTAAAAAAATTTCTTCCTTTCATTAAGAATTTAATTATCATTTGTATGCTCATTCCAACCGCCCTGCTACCATGATTTTAATTTTGTAGTTTTAAAGGCGTGATTAATGGGAATTTTTAAACCAGTCCTGATTTAATAGCTGATTTTATATTCCTATTGATTTAAATACATTTTTGAATTGCAATAAAATCTGAATAAAATAATTGAACGAAATATTCCTCTAAATAAAATTATGTGCCTACAGAAAGGTCGATTTATGTGCGAATGGGGTTTAAAGTTTGACATTTATTTCATTTCGCTGCTGGTTAGAGATGGCAGACAGTAGCAGTCGGTATTCTTCTCTGAGAAAGGACAGATGAAATACTTGGCTTGAGCAAATGCTTAACAAGTCGATCTGTAGATCTGTTTACCCAAAAATTCTAAAGTGTTGAAGTGGCAAAACAGCTGTAATGTTATAATCTTTAGAAGCTGAGAAATTGTACTCTGCTCTCTCTTCAAAAAATTAAGGCATTGTGATCTCAAAAATCCAATCACATTCTATAATATTGAAACATTTTTTAAGAATCTGATTTGAAATGGGATATTGCCCTGGCTCAAGAACATTTTGCACATTTTTTTTAAAAAGTAATTGTCAATTCTTTTAGTTATTTAAATAACCTGCCAAGAAATAGCTTATCAGTACTAATGCAATTATATCATATTTGATAACGCTATAAAGAAGGAATCACCGAGCATCAATCTCCTGTTTATGACTACTTCTAAATAGTTGCCTGTCACAAAACATGAACATGAAGAGAATTGAAAGACAAATATAAATCTAGGATTGAAAATGCCGGCTTCAGCAATAGCAACTGTTTAGGAAAACTGAGCTGTCAATCATTGGAGTTTAAATTTAAAACCAACGCTTTAAAATAATCCCTTATTTTTGAGGGCAACATTATTTTCCTTGACTTGTAGGAGAAACTATTCCTTAAGCAGGATGTGTGTTTATTTTAAATTTAGATTTTCCTATTCGAATGCGGAGCACTCGCAAAGGTTGATGAACTTTCCAATAAAGGCTGGATTACTGAAATAATTCGTAGATCAGCTTAAAGAGTGTCCTCCAGATGTTGCGCTCAAATGTGGTGTAGTAAATCGTATCATATATCATTTGCTATGCAATATGTATGAATGTTTATTTTTTTTTTGAAAATTTACATTTTTAAAAGAAAAAACGATACTGAATTTACTATTGAGATTTTGTTTGTTATTTTAAACCCTAAATAAGAAAAAGAAGATAATGGATAAAAACATATTCCTCTTTTGAGTGATTTTAACGAACAAAAATTAAAAAATTTTTCAAAAAAAAAATTCAAAAAATATGCTCAAAAAATTATAAATGTCCTTTTGGATATTTTTTTAAAGCAAGAATTTGTACTAAAGTTTAAATTTTCGCCGTAGTTACCTTTACTATTTGTTCTTTCATTTTGAAAATACACATCCGATCACGCTCACGTATTTATTCAATTAATGGTACTTATAGTGGCTACAAATGTGGTTAATTTCACATTCACATAGGAACAGTGGAGAAAAATTGTTTTTTTTTTTTCGAAAAAATCTTTTTTTTTTTGAAAAAAAAAACAGAAAAACTAGAAAAAGTCGGGAAAAAATTATATTTATATTTTTGAATATCTAACAAATGTAGCAGCTACGACCCACGTGACGCAAAAGATTTTTTATATAATTATTTTTTAAAGTTTTGTTAAATGGCGCAAAACCCCGCTTTAAAAATTAGATAACAGAATATTTTTTTGTTTTATATTAGCTGGGATCCTAACGAAGAAAAACTCTATGGATAAGTCTAGAAGTTATGGCCTTATTGTAGAAGTTAGGGAATTTCAATTTTTCGAAATTGTAGCTTAAATAGATTTAGTTATACGTGGTGAAGGATCATAACTTCTACATTTATCCATAGATTTTCTTCATAGAGGTCTTGTTTAAGATGCCAGCTATTACAAAATAAAACAAAATATTAAGCTATCTACTTTGTAAAGCGGTATTTCACGCTATTTCAGCAATAATTTACAAAATCATGATGTTTTAAAAAATACCTTTGCACCCACAAAGAGTGTCATAACTTCATTGATGTTTTACATACAGATATTGTTTTCTTCGTTAAAATATCAGCTGTCAAAAAATAAAACAAAATAATTTTTCCGATTTTTTTCTATTTTTTTATGATTTTTTCTATTTTTTATGATTTTTTTCGTGAAAGCAAACAAATAAAAAAAATAAATTAATTACCTTTAATTAAACAAATAAGCGTTACAAACCTTCCTGTACAAAACTTTGAAATGAGAGCCATAACTTCTACAATTATTCATAATTTGATTTGAACTGGGATATTGTCCTGGCTCAAGACCATTTTGCTTCTATATTTAATAGAATGCAAATTTATTTACAAATGGCATGGTAACATTTATTACTTGGCTGCAGACTACCACGATCATGATTTCGACCATGTCAAAAGTCTTTCGTCAGGATTTAGTACAAATTACTACAAAATTATAAACAATTTTTTACATCGAAACGGACGCGACAAAAAACAGTAGTACTTTTGAAGGTCTTATAGAAATATACAAAGTTCAGCGATTTTTTGAGAACTTTGTTTTTCCTTATATACATACATGTACATTAAGGTCAGAGGATATATTTTGTTCGTAGATTTATGAAATATGAGAATTATCTCTTAAATTTTTTTGTACAGCAGAAATACGGACGGGACAAAAATTTCCACTCGTAGTAAAAAGATTTAGTAATTTTCGTTATAACACTTCAACTTTTAATAAAAATAAAAGAGAACAAGTTAACTTCAAGTTGCATAATAAAAAAAGTTGTCGAAATAAGGAAAAAATAAATTTGAACTGGAATATTGTCCTGGCTCAAGACAATTTTGCTTCTATATTTAATAGAATGCAAATTTATTTACAAATGTCATGGTGACATTTATTACTTGGCTGCAGACTACCACGATCATGATTTCGACCATGTCAAAAGTCTTTTCAAGTGGCTTCGTAGCGACTTTTCAACATCAAACCCGGCCTCTATAAGGAGATGATTCTCACAAACGAACGAGAAGCACAACTCACTTGCCGAATTTGCGTTTAAAAAATCGCACCAAGTAATAAAGCACACATGTCATCTTACAAGCATCTCATTGAGTTGCATATGTAAGTAAATATGTGTTTACTTCTGCAATACTTCTGCCGTGCCAACGCTCATTTGTTTTAGTTTTTTCGTTTGCATTTTTTTGGTCTGTAGTCAATTGTCAATAAATTTGCATTCTATTAAATATAGAAGCAAAATGGTTTTAGCCAGGACAATATCCCAGTTCAAATCAAATATTGATTACAGACCAAAAAAATGAAAACGAAAAATTGAAGGAAAAAATAAATTTAAAAGCTATTAGTGTGGTCTGATTTTATTTTTTTGGGAGATGCCCATATAGTCACGGTCTTCTTCGTTCAAATGTTAGCTTTTAAAAAATTAAAGAAAATAATTTTCTCCGATTTTTTTTTTTCTATTTTTTATGGGATATGACTTTTTTTAAAGATTTTTCCTAAAACACTGTTTCTATGTGAAATTGATATTCGCAACATTTGTAGCCACCTTTATAACCTTTAATTTGACATATGAGGGGGTGTTATTGGATTTATATTTCCAAAATGAGAGTACAAATATTAAAGGTACCTACAGCGTAAATGGGAATTTTAGTAAAAAGAAGTAAAAACGGCATAAAGTTCGGCCGGGCCGAACTTTATATACCCTCCACCATTGATTGCATTCCACAGAGGTTGTCGATTTTCGTAGAAGTGCAATAATATTACAGGAAAATATCATTTTTTAATATAGCCAAACCAAAACAAATACTAATATTGAAAAAATAATTTTATAAATTAAAATAATATTTTTATTATTTCAAACCACGTTTATAACACAAGGCTACCAATACGTCTACTCTCTATATATATATCGAAATAATACTTCAGGTCAAATCAAAAAGTAAAAATTATTATATTTATATTTTCAAAAAGCTTAAATACCATAAATATTGGTAGATAGTGGGTGCTACAGTTGGCTGTATTTCCATACCATTTTAATTCAAAAAGTTCAAATTTTGAAAATCCGTTATCTCACATACATAGTGCAAAAATAACTTAACTTCATGATTCAACCAATTTTTGTCGTAAAAGTAAAAAAGTACGAATTTGGAAAAATCTTTTTATTTTACTAGTCTATGCAGTCAAAGGAATGTATACAATGATTCCAGCTGCGGCCATTTGATTGGTACCATTTTTATCCCTTTTTTAATAATTTACCCCCTTAAGAGTACGTCTTGCTAAAATCTTTTTATTTTACGTGTCAACGCAATCAGAGGGACGTACACATCGAATTTCATTATTCCAGGTGTAGCCGTTTGGTTGGTACCATTTTTATCCCTCGGTACTCATTGTATCCTTTGAAAGTATGAATTTGTAAAAAACCTTTTATTTTTCATGTCTACGTAGTCAAAGAAATGCATACTCCGAATTTCATCACTCTTGCTGCGGTCATTTGGTTGGTACTATTTGTATCCCCTTTTTCTATTTTGACCCCAAAAAGTACGAATTTCGAAAAATCAGTCTATTTTCCGTGTCTACACAGTCAGAGGAATGTATACTCTGAATTTCATGACTCTAGCTGCGGCCATTTGGTTGGTACTATTTTTATCCCCTTTTTCCATTTTAACCCCAAAAGTACGAATTTCGAAATATCGTTTATTTTACGTGTCTACGCAATCAGATTAATGTATACACCAAATTTCATTATTTTAGGTGCAGCCGTTTGTTTAGTACCATTTTTATCCCTTTATTCCCATGTTACCCCTTAAAAGTACGAATGTGGAAAAAATACTTTTATATTATGTATCTACTCAGTCAGAGGAATGCACACAGCGAATTTCGTATTTCTAGCTGTTGTCGTTTGATATGTACAATTTTTATCCCTTTTTGCCCTATTTTACCCCCTACGAATATAAATCAGTTTATGGTGCACGTTTTTGTTTTAGGGGAAATGCTCATACCCAATATCAAGTAAGTACAAGCAGAGATATTGAAAAAATATGCTTAAATACTCCGAAATATTGGAGGTTATTATGGGTATTTTTAGTCCTTGTGAGGGAAAAATTTTTCCCTTTGGGCCAATTTCTTTCAGTTTGGAATTAAAACGATCTATGACTCTAAGACGCATTTATGGAAAATTTTGACGTCCTAGCTCTTTTCGTTTAGATGCTAGCGTGCTTTCAACAGACGGACGGACATGGCTAGATCGTCTACGAATTTGATAACGATCAAGAATATATATACTTTATAGGGTCTCAGGTCGATATTTCAAGGTGTTACAAACGGAATGACAAAGTTAGTATACCCCCATCCTGGAGGTGGATGGTATACAATTTTTGAAAAAATATATCTATTTTTTTAATATCGTTTTCGAGTCTCAAAAGCCAAAATATATCTACAAATTTCATATCTAGCCCTTGGGCAATTTTTTCATTTATATTGTAATTGAATTATTTAATCATTTTCTAGAATACTTGGCTACCTGTTATACTGTACTGTACCAACAAGTTCTTAAATCATATTTGGTGGTGAGTGGTCGAAAAAATCGTTACATTCTAGCAACTCCTCTGCCTTTTTGAACCCTTTGAAACCGACAGAGTTAATCACGCTTGCATTCATTTCCTCCTAATTACGCTACCTTATCTCAAACTCGACACCGGCTTTTGTCGGCAAAGGGCCAGCCAACCAACCATCCATTATGACAAGTAATTACATGAGCTGAGACGAAATCAAATAAAATAACATTTCCTCACATTAAAGCCAGCGATAAAACAAAAAAAAAAACGTGAATAAAAACGGAAAATGCTACCCGAATTTTCCGACAATATTTTCACGAAAAACAAGATGAGGGGGAAGTAATAACATCACAGCTCACAACAAACGGCGCAACATGTTTTCCCCCGACCCAGCCAGCCATGCGTGGGAATTTCACTGCAGAGAAGTGAATGAAGTTGGGAAGTGGATAGTGGATGATCAATTCTGGATGTAACAAATTCCGAAAAACGAATGGTGTACACATGCGCACGCAAACAAATACATTTTCACAACAAAGGGTGGAATATTGAAAATAAAATCTTGTTCCTAAAACTTTTCGCCTTGGAAATAATTAGAAAAATTACACTTACTTAATTTCATTCGGAGGGGGAGCGAAGCGTTATTTCTCAGCTTCTCAACAACATAACATTACAGCTGTTTTGCCACTTCAAGGCTTTAGCATTTTGAGATAAACTCAAGAGATCAGCTTGTTAAGCATTTGCTCAAGCCAAGTATTTCATCTGTCCTTCGTCAGAGAAGACTGCCGACTGCTACTGTCTGCCATCTGTAACCAGCAGCCAACTGAAATAAATTTCAAACTTTAAACCCCTTTTTCTGAGCATTCGAACAACATGAGGGGACCATGTGTTATGATTTTACACTTCATTCGATGTTCGATGAACATTTTGCGTTCAATTATTTTATTCAAATTTTATGGCCATTCAAAAATGTATTTGAATAAATGTTACCATTGAATGCCACCACCGCCACCAATAAATTAGACTATAAAATCAGCAATTAAATCGAGACTACTTTGAAATTGCCCATTGTTCACGCCTTTGAAACTCCAAAAAATAAAATCATGGAATATGAGCAGCGCATAAAAATGATAATTAAATTCTTAAGGCGAGGGAAAGGAACTCTGTTGAAAAATAAGAAATTTTGTGGTTTTATTGATTGAATATGAAGATTTGGTTTGAGTGGATGCTATTTAACCAAAAAAAATAAAAAATTATTATTTTTTATATTTTTTGTTATTATTATTATTTTTTTTAATTTTGCGTCGACAAAGAGGGTCATAACTTTTGCATTTATCCATAGATCTTTTACAGAAAAACATTGTTTTCTTCGTTAAAATGTTTTTTTTTCTATTTAATAAATTAATAATAAATTTATGTAGCCATAGTAATATATATTTCCAAAATGAGAGTACAAATATTAAAGGTAAATGCGGCGAAAATTGAAATTTTTGAAAGAAATTGTTGAAAAAAATAAAAAAAAAATATTTTATATCCTTTTTCGAATCTCAAAAGCCAAAAAAATATCAAAAAATGACATAGATAGCCCATCGGCAAAATTTTTGTTTCATAGTGGGATTGAATTATTGAATATTTTTTTTAGGATACACTTGATGCCATCGCATTAACATGGTCAAATTTGTGGTTTCAAAGGATTTTTTATTCTTCCTCGAGATATTGAAATATCAAAGATATTTTTCAATTATTTTTTGAACGCAAGCCACAAAAAAGAAGCAATTTCCAGGATGCCATTGACATTTTGGTTTCCCAGGGATTTTAAATTTATATTATCCTCCTTCACAAGAAATCAAAGATTTTGTTTATTGTTGTTTTTGACCAATTGTGTTGTATTTTCGTACTGAGTTTTTTTTTTGTTGTTTAATTACAATTACGGAACATTTTATGTTGTTTTTTTTTTTGCTTTCCAAACACGAATACGATATTACAAAATTTTTTATGGATATTTTTAAAAAAAATTCAAATTTTCGGCGAAGGAAGGTATTGAACATATAACTGTTCAATTAAAGGTAATCATGATGTCTGCAAATCTTGTGAATTTCACTTTCACGAAAAATAAATGGTTTAGGGACAGTCTCCAAAAAAAAATTGGGAAAAATTTATTGTTTTTTTTTTTTTCGAAAAAAAAAATCACAAAAAATTTAAAAAAAATATTTTATTCTATGTTCTAAAAGCTAATATTCTAACAAAGATCTACGGATAAATGTAGAAGTTTTCAGACGTCGAAGAAATTTAAAAAATCTTTACTTTTTACATTTTATTACTTTACAAAATTGAGAAAAAATATTTTTTTTTGAAAAATTATTTTTTTTGCTGGCACAAAAAAAATCGGAAAAAATATTTTATTCTATTTTTAATAGCTAATATTCTAACAAAGAAAACAAAGTGTATATAAAAAGATCTATGGATAAATGTAGAAGTTTGTAGACACAAAATAAATTTAAAAAAATCAGTCATGATTTTTTTAATTTATATTTTTTAAAGAATATTTTGGCTAACTGTAGAAGTTATGGCCTTATTGTAGAATTCAGGGAATTTCAAAATTGTCATTTTTACAAAGTTTTAAACTTCTACAAGAAGGGCTATAACTTCTAGATTTATTCCTTGATTTTCTTCAAAATATGCTGTTTTATGATTTGTATATGATTTTTAGCGCTATTTAAACAAAAATTAAAACATCAAAAATGTCATTTTCACGAAGTTTTTGTTTCTACAAAGAGAGCTATGACTTCTATATTTGTCCATAGATATTTTATATATAAACTTTGTTTTTTCTTTAGAATGTAAGCTAATAAAAAATAAAACAATATATATTTTTCCAAATTGTGTTTTATTTTTACATTATTTTGTTCATTTTTACAAAGTTTTGCACTTCTACAAAAAGGGCTATAACTTCTACATTTGTCCATAGATATTTTGTATATAAACATTGCTTTCTTCTTTAGAATGTAAGCTAATAACAAATAAAACAATACATTTTTTTCCGATTCTTTTTTATTTTTTCATTACTTTCTTCATTTTTACAAAGTTTTGCACTTCTACAGGAAGGGCTATAACTTCTACGTTTATTTAAGGATTTTCTTCAAATATGCCCTGTTTTATTCGCTATGATCCTGGCTTTTTTAAAATAAAACAAAATAAAATCTGTTTTCTAATTTGTAAGGCGGAGTTTGTAAACAAAAATTAAAAAATTATGATTTTCTAAATTGTTTGCGTCAACAAAGACGGCCGGCCAATAACTTCTACAACTTATACCAGATATTTTAAAATAAAACTATTTTCTACTTTGTCAGGCGGGTTTAAAAAAAAAAATAAAAAATATTATTTTCCAGTTTTTGCGTCTACAAAGACGGCCCATACCTTCTACAACTGATCCCAGATATTTAAAAATAAAACTGTTTTCTACTTTGTAAGGCGGGTTTTTTAAAAAAATATGATTTTCCATTTTTTTGCGTCTACAAAGACGGCCATAACTTCTACAATTGTCCAAAGATCTTTTACATATAGACTTTATTTTCTTCGTTAGCATGCTACTGACATGCTATTGACAACTTAAACAAAATAATTGTTTCTAAATTTTTTGTATTTTTAAGGATTTTTTAGTGTCAGAAAAAAGTTTTATTGGCAAAAAATATTTTTTCTCAATTTTATGGAGACTGTTTCTAAACCACTGTGTCTATGAGAAAGTGAAGTTCACAACATTTGTAGCCATTATAATTTCCTTTATTTAGACATATATATGATCATACCTATATTTCTAAAATGAGAGTACAAAGGATCTCACGAATAATAATTTCCGTCAGGTGTGAATCCTTCGATGATAAATGACTTGACGAACGACCTGTTCTTTTTTTGAAAGAGGAATGGGATAGGCGTTCTTTGTCGCTTTTGTTTTTATAAACACACAATTCCTTTGGCTGAAACAAAGAGAATAAAATCGTACTTAATTTTATTAATGAAAAAATAAATGAAAATTCAATTCATAGCTTTGTTTTTTCCGAAGAGGCTTAACAATTAAAAAGACAATACCTTGGATACAATACTATGATTTATATATTGAGTTTTTGAAGGATACTGTTGCCCGCAGGTTCTGTAATTGCACTCTCCTTAATGATCACAGAGAGTGGATTACACTGTGCTAGTGACAAGTGAAACGAAATTATCCTTTTGTAAATGCACAATTACAATCACAGCTGGTGTTTGTTGATGATGTCATCAACATTTTTAATTGTTTGAGATATTTTCCAGGAGTTTCTGATTTTCTTTAAAAAAATACAAATTTTGAGTCATTAAGAGAAAATTCCAAATTAATGAAAATAATGTCATTGTAGCTACGAATACGTTACATTGTAAGTAACAAAAAGTAAAAATCATAACCATAAAAATCATAATATAAACGAAGAAAGGACATATGTGGCAGTTAGTATGATAGTGGTCTAAGTCAGACTTTATCCTTTAGAATGTTAGCTATTAAAAAATAAGGCAAAATAGTTTTTTTTCCCAATTATTATTTTCTATTTTTTATGGATTTTCTAATAAAAGATTTTTTTAAACAAAGATTAAAAAAATAAACTTTTCCTGGAGCAGTGTTTCTATGTGAAAGCGGAGTTTACAACATTTATAGCCATCATAATTACTTTAATTGCAAATCATAAATACATATAAGCAAAATGATATTACGAATATTACTGATACCTTCGAAACAATTTTTAATTTAGTACAACATGGGCCACATGAAAAATCAACAAAAAAATGGTCCAAAAATGAAATTACCCCCAAAAATAAATGAAAAGTCACCCAAATGAAAAAAACGCCTAAATGTTGGATAATTTTTAACAGGAAAACTTGCCCAAAAATTGGAGTCATTTTTAATATGAACTTCCAGACAGGACAGCAACAGTTTTCTCTATTTTACATTTAAATATCCCCTGAATATTGGGCAACAATAAATAATAATTAAAAAAGAATACTACGTTTTGTATGCATTAAGGATCTTGAGCCAAAGTAAAACATAAAGAATTCAAATTATAAGGTCAACTATCAACATCTTCAAATCTCCAAAATATTATATCATCTGAGGTACGTCCAAAACGGGCTAGACTCAAAATACATCGGCCAAAATTCAATAACTTTTGTTCTAGTAAATATTTTTCAGTTCTGTAAAAAACTGAAATCGGACAAAGACCTAAGGATTATTTTGAGATAGTAAAAATAAGACAATCGGATATAATTTAAAAATCAGCGCAAAGTTGACTACCTTTCGTATTTTTCGATTTTAAAGAAAAGTAAAATTTTTATTTTTTGTTTTTATGTTTTTTAAACATTAAAAAAATCATTTTTTTCGTATTACAGATTTTCACATTTTTCAGATTTTGAATATTAATAAAACGTAATTTCTTTTTTCGAATTTGTCAAACTGTTTCAGATTGTTTTCAGATTTTGAAAATTAATAAAACGTATTTTTTTCGAATTTGTCAAACTGTTTCTTTCAAACTTTAAGAGATTTTGCCCTCATTTATTAGAAATTTTTGTTTTATTAGAAATTGCGGTTTCTTAGCTTTACTACGGCGCCTGTGTTTGTGCCAAATAAAGTTTGTTTGTAATAAATACTTCAAAAAATATTCTTTTTGAAAAAATGTATAACTTTGGACCAACATAACTTTTTTCCTTTGAAAGCCTTTGAAGAATAAAAGTTATATTTTGAAAGGTTGAAGGGTTGCCCGTTATTGAAGGGTAACTTTTGCCTGCATGAAACTGCACCCTTGGAAGATATGACACATTTAGTGCAAAAATAATAAAAATGGCATCAAAACGTAAAATGACATTACGGCCAAAAATTAAATGAAAAATTACCCAAATGAAAATAATGTTCATAGGAACACTCGTCCAAAAATTCGACATATGTATTTTTAATATGAAAAATCGCCATAAAAATATTTCACCCGGGATATGTCCAAAGCCGACTACGCAGAGTAACGGTTTGCTAAGTTGTCGGTCTTCGGTTGGGCTTAAAGATTTTCTCCTCTGGGGTATGCGCAAAGTCGGCTACTATGAGCGATAATTCACATTTGGTCTTTGGTTGGTTTTTCATAATGCAAAATAGCCCAAATGACAAATATGAAATATTGCCCGAAAATTATGAAAAAATACCCAATTTTGTTGGATGATTTTCCATATGAAAAATCGCCAATTTTTGTTTGGGATTTCTCTTGGGCCATTTTTCATATTTAATGAAAAAAGACCCAATTTGTTGGGTGTTATTTCATATGCAAAATCCTCCATTTTTGTGTGTTTTTTTTGGAGTAATTTTTCATATTTTTTGACGATTTTTCGTGGACCCTAAAAATTATCCATTAAAAAAAATTATGTTGAGTTTATGTCTCAATGAAAAATATTGAAATATTGTTCAAAAATTATGAATAGAAACCCAATTTTGTTGGGTGATTTTTCATACGAAAAATCGCCAATTTGTATATGTGATTTTTTGGGTCATTTTCCATATTTTTTCGGCAATTTTTCCAGCACTCTAAAAAAATAGGAAAAAAATATAAAAAATATATATATAAAAATATACAAAATTTGTGTTGATTTTATGCCTCAATGCAAAATATTGCTCAAATATTGGAATATTGTTTAAAAATTATTTAAAAATACCCAATTTTGTTGGGTGATTGTTCATATGAAAAATCATCAATTTTTGTATGGGATTTTTGGGGTAATTTTCCACATTTTTGGAGATTTTCGGAGCAACCTAAAAAACAGGAAAAAATATTCCAAAAAAATGCAAAAAAAATATTTTTTTTAGTCTCGGACACAAAATTTTTATTTTTTCAATTATTGATTTATTTATTTTTTCATTATTTTAATAATCAATCAATCTTATCCTGATCAGAGGAAATTTTCTATTATTCAAGAATTCCTTATTTTGTGGCACGATTCCCTTTCTTGTATCTTAAAACGCTTGTCCATCCGCAGTGACTCAATTAAATGAAGATGCCTCTCCTTCTTCCAGAAAATCCAAAACGAACACCCCGAAACCTGTGCTATACACGTACCAGCTTTCCAAGTAATTTCACATTCACTGTGTTTTTAATTAAATTAAGACTTCCCAGGAAAAGAATAAACAACTTAAGTCCGAAACTAAATCCATTTAGCTAAATTTACGTGACTAAAACACTCTTGATACCTACTAAGGAGAGAGGAGGAGGAAAACACCATTCAACAACTCAGCCAACTACCTGCCACAGGACTCGATTTTACCAAGAAACTACAAAGTATGAACATCACCAGGAAGACCTGAACCAAAATGATAAAGGTGTCATGTTTTTCCGTGAGACACCCAATGAATGAGTGCTGATGTCAAAACAGAAGCCCAATTGCAATCTGCTTAAAACCAAAAACAAAAACAAACAACGAGGATATTAACAAAAATCCTTCAACAGGACAAGATAAAAACAGCACGCGTCCTGAGAGCTGGGTGTGCCAAATAAAACCATCATCATCATCAGAAGCCGCAAACAAAGTAAGCCAGCGAGAGGGAGAGAGAGAGGTGTAGCTGCAATAAAGGTCCTTACTTTGTGCTGGTTTACAAGAGGAATCCCGAGACATGTGTTTGACAACAACAACAAAACATTCAACAAATTGAGAAACCGCAAACAAAACTAAAACAGGATAATTGTACGGCTTAAGGAGGAGTGGAAAAATGTTGATGGTGCTGACAATCCAGAGCGAGGATGAGGTTAAGGATGAGGAATTGCCTTGTTTTGCCGCTGACATGTTGTGTTGACAAGTGTATTAAAGCCGCACAGTTGAGCTAAACATAAAAAACTGATGTATTTATGATAAGTTCAGAAGCAGGCGAAATGTGAGTTCCGGGCAAAGAGGATTGCCGTTTGGAAAATGTCAACAATTTCGGTAGGATGAGAATGGAGATACACGTCTTCTTATATTATTCCTATAAATAAGCAAACTCAACTACTAAGGATTTCTTTACTCTCTTTTAAGTCATCCTTCTTAATGTCTTGAGAAGATTTTCTCTAAGAAAATACTCCAAAATATGTGAGTTTCTTTGAGAAATTTCTCAAATCTCTTTCATTATTTCCTCTTTAACAAGAGTAGCTTATTAATTTTCATCATCAGGTTTGCAAAGCCTTGTCATGTCATCTTATATTATTCGTATAAGCAATCAAACTATAGTACTAAGGATTTCTTTTCTTTATTTTAAGTCAACCTTCTTAATGTCTTGAGATGATTTCCTTCAAGAATATCCTCCAAAATATGTGCGGTTTTTTAAGAAATTTCATTACATATCTTCCACTATAGCAAGAATAGTTTATTAACATTATCATCATGTTGTCATATCATCTTATATTAGTTTTCATCATCAGGTTTGCAAAGCCTTGTCATGTCATCTTATATTATTCATACAAGCAATCAAACTATACTACTAAGAATTTCTTTTCTTTATTTTAAGTCAACCTTCTTAATGTCTTGAGATGATTTCCTTCAAGAATATCCTCCAAAATATGTGCGGTTTTACATTACATATCGTCCACTATAGCAAGAGTAGTTTATTAACATTATCATTATGTTGTCATATCATCTTATAATATTCCTATAAACAACCAAGGTATAGTAATAAGGACTTATTTTCTTTCTCTTAAGTCATCCTTTTTAATGTCTTGAGAAGATTGAGAAGAATAATTCCTACAAAATATGTTTGATTTGTTTAAGAAATTTCTCAAATTTCTTTACATATCTTCCACTATAGCAAGAATAGTTTATTAATATTATCATCATGTTTGCAAAGTCGTCCTTCGTAATGTCTAGGGAAGATTTTTCCTGAGAAAATATTTCTTTGAGAACTTTTTCAACTTTTATATAATTTTTTTTGTTTTTTATTGATTTTTTAAGAGCTTGATAACTTTTTTTAAAAAAAAAACGCATAAAATTTGCAAAATCTCATCGGTTCTTTATTTGAAACGTTAGATTGGTCCATGACATTTACTTTTTGAAGATAATTTCATTTAAATGTTGACCGCGGCTGCGTCTTAGGTGGTCCATCCGCTTAGTCCAATTTTGGCATTTCCACGTTTTTGAGTAACAGAGACCCAATTGGTGCGAACGGCGACGAATCGAAAATTGGTGGTCATCATTAACACTGGCCGATACAGCTGCGATATTTTCTTCAGTTCGCACTCTACGTAAGCGTGTTGGTGGTTTAATGTCCAACAATGTAAATTTGGTGCCAAATTTAGTCACAATAGCCCGAATAGCCGCTTCAGTGGGTCGATTAAACTGACCATAAAATGGAAGCGCGCAATGAACTTTCTTAACAGAGCACGCATTTTGATAATAAAATTCAATAATTTGCAAGCGTTGTTCGTTTGTAAGACGATTCATGATGAAATGTCAAAGCATACTGAGCATCTTTCTCTTTGACACCATGTCTGAAATCCCACGTGATCTGTCAAATACTAATGCATGAAAATCCTAACCTCAAAAAAATCACTCTTTATATCTTCCACTATAGCAAGAGTAGTTTATTAACATTATCATCATGTTGTCATATCATCTTATATTATTCCTATAAGCAACCAAGGTATAGTACTGAGGATTTCTCTTCTTTCTCTTAAGTCATCCTTTTTAATGTCTTGAGAAGAACAATTCCTACAAAATATGTTTGATTTGTTTAAGAAATTTCTCAAATTTCTTTACATATCTTCCACAATAGCAAGAATAGTTTATTAATATTATCATCATGTTTGCAAAGCCCTGTCAAGTCATCTTATATTATTCCCATAAATAATCAAAACTATACCAGCTAAGGATTTCTTATAATTCTTATCAGTCGTCCATCTTAATGTCTAGGGAAGATTTTTGCTGAGAAAATCCTCCAAAAAATTTTTCTTTGAGAACTTTTTCATCTTTTATATATATCTCCCACTATAGCATGAGTAGCTTATTAATTTTGTCATCAGGTTTGGAAAGTCATGTTCCTTTAAAAAATATTAGCACCAAAACAACTGGGTCTACATATGGCCCAGAAATCTAAAGGATATTTTCCAGCGTAGTTAATTATATTTTTCCTTTTAAAAAACTTGGACCAAGTTTTCTGTATGTGGCCCAAAAATCTAAAGGACATTTCCCCGCATATTCAATTATTTTTTTCCTTTATGATCCCTAAAATAAGTCAATCCATGTAGGGTATCTAAAATTCGTCCCAAATATAAATTCGTTTTCTTGTTTTTCAATCAAAATCGAAAAAATCCAATAAGGATTCATATCGAAAATGTTTGTATTGTTGTTTGTATTTTACAAAGGATCATAATCACGAATAATAATGCAACGTTACAAAACGTGATATCCGTTGAGGTGTGAATCCTTCGATGATAAATGACTTGACGAACGACCTGTCTCTTTTTGGAAAGAGGAATGGGAGAGGCGTTCTTTGTCGCTTTTGTTTTTTATAAACACAATTACGATTTCTTTGGCAGCAACAAAGAATCATACGTAATTTTATTAATGAAAAAATAAAAAATAAATAAAAATTCAATTCATAGCTTTGTTTTTTTTTTTCAAGAAGAGGCTTAACAATTAAAAAAGACAATACCATGGATATGGGATTTATGAAGGATACTGTTGCCCGCAGGTTCTGTAATTGCACTCTCCTTAATGATCACGGAGAGTGGATTACACTGTCCTAGTGACAAGTGAAACGAAATTATCCTTTTGTAAATGCACAATTACAATCACAGCTGGTGTTTGTTGATGATGTCATCGACGTTTTTAATGGTTTGAAATATTTCCCAGGACTTTTTGATATTCTTAAAAAAATACAGATACATTAACAAAAAATTCCAAATTAATGATATTATTGACATTGTAACTACGCAAATGTTACGTTATTCGTTGTTAACGTCAGAACATAAAAATCAAATTTACTGAGAACCCTTATGATATTAACTTAATTCTTATGATAAACAATATGCGGAGGTCGAAAAATACGACAAAAAATCAAATCAAAACAAATCAGCTGCCAGGACTATACTTTTTGAGTAGTAGCAATACCCACCATCCATGTAAACTTAATGAAACATTTATTTATATTTGGCAAAAACATAACTTGACTAATTTTATTATTTTTTAGAAATTATTGTTTAAATGTATATATGTACATTTTTAAATAAAGTTTTGTAAAATAAAGAAATTTTAATTAAAAATTATTGAGATTGTATAGATTTGCATTATTTTTTATTAATTTCTGATAAATTTTGTATCCGTCTAAGCGTTTTCTATTTTCTTTTACATTTTCGAATTTTTTGTCGTAATTTTAATTTAAATTTATTGCAATTATCTTTTATTAAATTCATTAATTCGGCCATTGCCACAATTTTACTATCAATAATAAATGTAATTTAATTAAATGAATATTATTAATATATATTATATATTATATATATTATTATTAATTGCATATATTACATTTTTATTTAATTTTATAAATTTTTTAATTTTATAAATTAATATTAATTTAAGCAAATTTATTATTATTAATTTTATTTTTTTAATTATATTGCAATATTTTTATTCAAAATATTTTTACATTTATAAAATTTATTGGAATTCTCATTTGTTATTATTTTCATTAATTTTATCGATTAATTCATTTTTATAATTAATTGTATCGCTCGGATGGGAAATCATTCTATAAAATATAAAAGTTCTTGAGCCAGGATAATATCTCAGTTTATATTTTAAATATTTTTATAATATTATTGATATTTATTTATTAGGAATTACAATACAAAGAAAATTTATGTTCTAATTTTGGGTCCAGAGATTGAGCCGGGGTGACTAAGACCATTGTAGCTAAGACCATAGCAGCGACAGACCTAGTATATCCACGAACCATCCTCTGTCCAGAAGTTAGATACAGTACGTCCTCTACGTAACATACAGAGACATATATATATATATATATATATATATATATATATATTATTTAATTTTATTATTTTTCCTAATATTTTTAGATTATAAAATAAAACTATTTTTACTTTAATTTATTTTTTAATTTAATTATCTTCACTTTATTATATTTTTAGTAAAGTTCTTTCAATATATTAAGATTATTACATTATTAATTTATTTAATTTGTAATATTTTTTTTAATTTTTAGAATATAATTTTATTATCCTTAATCGTATTAATGGTATAAATTTTCTTTATATTATTAATATTTCTAATTTTTGATAGAATTTTATTAAATATATAATTTTAACATATTATTAATTTAATATTATTATAATCTATATATAAAAGAGTTGTGTTACTGACTGACTTATCATTGATCAGCCCCCAGACCTCAAGTGTTCTCCTCAAATATGACGTAGACGTCGACTAAGAAAAAGTTTTACGAAATTCGAACTTTTAGGGGGTAAAATGGGACAAAAAGGGATAAACATCGAACCTTCGTCCTGACCAAACGGCAAAAGCTAGAAACATGAAATTCGATGTGCTCCTTGCAATGACCATGCAGACGAGCTACAAATAGGAACTTTTCTAAATTTGTACTTTTAAGGGAGAATCGTGAACATCGGTAATTACATTCCTCTGCCAACGTAGACATGCAATATAAATTGATTTTTCGAAATTTCTACTTATAAGGGGTGAGCGGGACAAAAAGGGATAAAAATGGTACCAACTAAAGGATTACAGCTAGAATCGTGAAATTTGGTATGTAAATTCCTCTGACCACATGGTCAGGGCATTAAAATTGGATTTCACAAAATTTGTACTTTTAAGGGTTGCAAGGGACAAAAAAGGGATAAAAATAGTACTAATTTAAGTGTTGCAGCTATTGTCTCGAATTTTTGTGTGTTTGAGTGGAACCAAAAGAGATAAAAATGGTACCAACTAAATTATTGCAGCTATAGTCGAGGATTTTGGTGCGTAAATTCCTCTGAGAACGTAGAAGCGCAAACCTAAATGAATTTTCGAAATTTGTACATATAAAGGGTGAGCGGGATAAAAATAGTACCAACACAAGTATTGCAGCTATAGTAGTGAAATTTGGTGTCTAAATTAATCTGACAACGTTGACTTGCAACATAAATTGATTTTTCGAAATTTGCACATTTAAGGGGCGAGCGGGACAGAAAGGGACAAAAATGGTACCAACTTAAGTATTACAGCTAGAATCGTGAAATTCGGTATGAAATTCCCCTGTAGAAGCGCTATCCAAATGGGTTTTTTTCTCTGGTATGTAGAAGCGCAGTAAAATTGGATTTTTTCAAAATTTGTATTTATAAGGGGTGTCCGGGAAAAAAGGGATTAAAATAGTATCAACGATAGTATTGCAGCTATAGGCGTTCTCCGACAGCGTAGAATCGTAAATCTAAATAAATTTTTCGAAATTTGTTCTTATAAAGGGTCAGCGGGATAAAAATAGTACCAACTAAAATATAGTCGTGAAATTAGGTGCGTAAATTCCTCTGACACCGTAGACTTGCAACATAAACGGATTTTTTTCGAAATTTGTACTTTTAAGGGACAACAAGTAAAAACGGCGTTAAGTTCGGCCGGGACGAACTTTATATACCCTCCACCATGGATTGCATTCCACAGAGGTTGTCGGTTTTCGTAGAAGGAACATATAATTTTTTTAATATAACCACACCAAAACAAATACAAATATTGAAAAACTAATTTTATAAAAAAATATATAATATTTTAATTATTTCAAACCACGCTTATAAGGTAATGCTACCAATACGTCAATTCAAAAGATAAATATTCTTATATTTATATTTTCAAAAATATTTTCAAAACCATAAATATTGGTAGATAGTGGGTGCTACAGTTGGTTGTATTTCCATTCTATTTGAATTCCAAAAGTACAAATTTTGAAAATCCGTGTCTATGCAGTCAGAGGAATGTATACACCGAATTCCATGATTCCACCTGCGCCCATTTGGTTGGTACCATTTTTACCCCCTTGACGTTTCTACGCAATTAGAATTTTATCATTCTAGCTGTAGTCGTTTAGTTAGTAGTATTTTTATCCCTCTGTACCATTGTATCCCTTGAAAGTACTAATTTCGAAAAAATCGTCTATTATCCGTGTCTACGCAGTCAGAGGAATGTATACTCCGAATTTCATGACTCTAGCTGCGGTCATGTGATTGGTACTATTTTTATCCCCTTTTTACATTTTTACCCCAAAAAGTACGAATTTCGAAAAATCAGTTTATTTTCCGTGTCTACACACTCAGAGGAATGTATACTCCGAATTTCATGACTCAAGCTGCGGTCATTAGATTGGTACTATTTTTATCCCCTTTTTTCATTTTAACCCCAAAAAGTACGAATTTTGAAAATTCCGTGTATTTTACTTGTCAATGCAATCAGAGGAATGTATACACCGAATTTCATTATTCTAGGTACAGACGTTTGGTTGGTACCATTTTTATCCCTCTATTCCTATTTTACCCCTTAAAAGTACGAATTTGGAAAAAAATACTTTTATATTATGTATCTACTCAATTAGAGGAATGTACACACCGAATTTCGTGTTTCTAGCTATTGTCGTTTAATATGTACCATTTGTATCCCTTTTTGCCCCATTTCACCCCCTACAAATAAAAAGCACTTTATGGTGCACGTTTTTGCTATAAGGGGAATGCGCATACCAAATATCAAGCAAATATAAACAGACATATTCAAAAAACATGCTTAAATACGCTAAAATATTAGGGATTATTATGGGTATTTTTAGTCCTTGTGAGGGAAAAATTTTTCCCTTTGGTCCGATTTCGCCCCATTTCAATCCCAACCGATCTACGACTATAATACGCATTTGTGGAAAATTTGAACATTCTAGCTACTTTCGTTTAGATGCTAGCGTGCTTTCAACAGACGGACGGACGGGATGACAAAGTTAGTATACCCCCATCCTGGAGGTGGAGGGTATAAAAAAGGATATAAATGGTACCAACTTTAATATTACAGATAGAATAGTGAAATTTTGTATGTAAATTCCTCTGACAATTCTACATTGCCATCAAAATGGATTTTTTTCGAAATTTGTTCTTATAAGGTTGTAATTTTTTGTTCAAAACTGGGTAGAAAATCATAAAGATTATACAGACGAGGGAGTTCAGCTAAAATAGTGCACTGCTATATAATCCAAATTACTATTCTAGATTTATCTATATACACCAAAAGAAAATAAAATAAATACTATCCAAAAACAGAGACGGATAAAACTAATAACAAATAACTGGCTTTTTTGCGTGCGAAGCAGCGGGTACTTATAGTTTTTATATATTTTGTAATATTTGCTTTTCTTTTATAAGTTTCTTTAAACAATTAATTTTATTATAAATAATTAATTCTATTAGTTATAATATTTATATTAATTTTATTATTATAGCCTCCATATTCATTTTGTTATTCCCTTTTAAAAACTTTTAAATATTCATCGTATACCCATAAAGTATATATATTCGGGTCCGTATGTCTGCCCGTCAGTCCGAAAGCATGCCTCAAAACGAAATTACCAAAAGTTTGGCAAAACGGGATAAAATTCGATTTGTACGTATAATTCGGTATATAAAGTAAGTGGATATTTCGAAGTTCGTACCTTTAAAGAATAACAGACCAAGAATTAATTAAAAATATTAAAATTCCAATTCGAAGGACCTCTAATACTTTCTCTATGTATCATTTTGGCAGAGTAAGTCCGATCATGGAACAAAGTATTTTTCCGATTTTGTTCGTCCCAACGAAAATCGTTTTTTGTTCAAATTGTTCTCATTTTTTGACGACTGTTCCCATACCACTGATTCTGCGCGAAGGTTAGAGATATTATAATATTAAATAGTAAATAGTCTACTTTCCGAATTATATGGACATTTTCATAATCACAAATTATTGTCCGACGTTGTTATATTTAATTTTATTAATTTTTTTTTTGACATTTATTAATTTTATTGAATTCCATGGTTTTCATTAATTTTATAAATGTTATTTCTACTACTTTGTTTTCATTAATAAAGTTATGAATTTTATTAAAAATATAATAAAAATAAAAAATAAATTATATTTACAAATGTTAAAAAATCAAAGAATTGCATAAATTAATATTATTAATTTCATTATTTTTATTAATTTTATATATTTTTTATAATATTATTATATATATAGTATTATAGTACTAAAATTTATGAATATTTTTATTATTATTATTATTATTATTATGTAATTATTAAATTTTTATAATTTAAATTTATTTACTACATTAATAATGTTAGTTTGTATTTAATATTTTTTTAATTATTTTTTACTTGTTATTCATTTTATTATATTTTAAATTAACATTTTATATTTTATTAAAGTTATTCTATTATTTTGAAATCTTCTATGTTTTGTATTATATCAATTTTGTTATATATTTGTATTATTTCTTATAATATTTTTTATATAATATTAATATTTATAAATCTTAATATTTTTATTATGTAATTCTTTAATTTTTATAATTTAATGTATTTATGTAAGAAGTAAAGTTATTTTTTTATTTTTTATTTTATTATATTTAAAATTTTTACATTTTATTAAAATTATTCTATTATTTTAAAAATTTCTATATTTATTAATTATATTAATTTTATTTATTTTATTAACTTGATAAGATTATAATATATTACAAATACATATATTTTCTCAATGACATGAGATAACCTTGACCAGAATATATGTTTCCCCCAGTTCCAAACTTCAGGGAATAATTTTATTTGTAATTTAGAAATTGATTTTGATCTTAGATTATCTAAAATATACGACAAAGATCTAGATTTTTGTTTATTTTTGTCCCAAAATACATGGATGTAAGGTTCACATCTGGAGCTATATGATATCCCCCTACTGACTCCACAAATATTGAGTAATTCCCGAATTCCAGGGCATTCTTTACGATGTGTTTATGTTAATCCTTTGACATACCAACCAGTTCAATAACCTCTTTCGTATACAAAAAAGACCTACATTTAAAAGAAAAACTCACAGTTCATAAGGAAAAATGTTCCTTCTTCAAATGACACACGAAGGAAGAGAAGGAAAAATTGTAAACGCAACGAAATAAGGGACTATTTGAAAGTAGTTTACATTTACAAACTGGCGATAATTTCTGGGAGAAAACAAAGAAAAAGGAAAGTCAAATAGTCGAATCTTTAAGAAAACAAATAATCCCTACAAGGGAGAAAACGAAAACGAAACAATGACAAGGAATGCATTAGCATATTGTTGTTGGTGTTGTTGGAAAAGAACAACAACAACAACGTTAAGAAAAGAGCAACACGAAGACGATCTTAAAGAACTAAGAATAGGGGGTGGAAATTAAGGTTTTGTAACCGAAATTTCATTTGACATCTACATGGATGATGTATTTGTTGTGTGTGTGTCCCTGAGTCCCTGTGTTCATGTGTGTGTGCATGCGTGCGGGGGTTGTTTGTCCTGAGACTGAGACGATAAAGTCACCTTTAATGTAAATAATTACCTTAAGTACTCCTAGCCGCATTTGCTGGCTGTTGAGACATTTACATCTAATAGTAGAGGTCGGACCCTGTGGCTGCACTGTGGGGCAGGCTGTACTAAATGGAGGGCAATGCAGGGATTGAAGGTAATTTATTAGAGGAGCGTCTTATATTCTGACAGAGACTGTAACCGTAATTTAGTATTATTCGATTGAAGGATCCTCAGGATCTTTATAAGTTTATTCGATTTAATATTTTCTAATTTTGGATTTTTATACCCTCCACCTCCAGGATGTAACACCTTGAAATATCGACCTGACCTATAACCCGACCTATAAAGTATATATATTATTGATCGTCAGAAAATTCTAAGACGATCTAGCCATGTCCGTCCTTCCGTCTGTTGAAAGCACGCTAGCATCTAAACGAAACGAGCTAGAACGTTAAAATTTTCCATAAATGCGTCTTATAGTCGTATATCGGTTGGGATTGAAACGGGGCGAAATCGGCCCAAAGGGAAACATTTTTCCCTCACAAGGACTAAAAATACCCATAATAATCCATAATATTTTAGCGTATTTAAGCATGTTTTTTGAATATGTCTGTTTATATTTGCTTGATATTTGGTATGCGCATTCCCTTATAGCAAAAACGTGCACCATAAAGTGATTCTTATTTGTAGGGGGTGAAATGGGGCAAAAAAGGGATAAAAATGGTACATATTAAACGACAACAGCTAGAAACATGAAATTCGGTGTGTACATTCCTCTAGTTGAGTAGATACATAATATAAAAGTATTTTTTCCAAATTCGTACTCTTAAGGGGTAAAATAGGAATAGAGGGACAAAAATGGTACCAACCAAACGGCTGCCCCTAGAATAATCAAATTCGGTTTATACATTCCTCAGATTGCATAGACAAGTAAAATACACGGATTTTTCAAAATTCGTACTTTTTGGGGTTAAAATGAGAAAAGGGGATAAAAATAGTACCAATCAAATGACCGCAGCTAAAGTCATGAAATTCGGAGTAGACATTCCTCTGACTGTGTAGATACGGAAAATAAACTGATTTTTCGAAATTCGTACTTTTTGGGGTCAAAATAGAAAAAGGGGATAAAAATAGTACCAACAAAATGGCCGCAGCTAGAGTCATGAAATTCGGAGTATACATTCCTTTGACTACGTAGACATGAAAAATAAAAGTTTTTTTCCAAATTCGTACTTTCAAGGGATACAATGGGTACGGAGGGATAAAAATGGTACCAACCAAACGGCTACACCTGGAATAATGAAATTCGGTATATACATTCCTCTGATTGCATAGACAAGTAAAATTCACGGATTTTTCAAAATTCGTACTGTTTGGGGTTAAAATGAAAAAAGGGGATAAAAATAGTACCAATCAAATGACCGCAGCTAAAGTCATGAAATTCGGAGTATACATTCCTCTGACTGTGTAGATGCGGAAAATAAACTGATTTTTCGTAATTCGTACTTTTTGGGGTCAAAATAGAAAAAGGGGATAAAAATAGTACCAACAAAATGGCCGCAGCTAGAGTCATGAAATTCGGAGTATACATTCCTTTGACTACGTAGACATGAAAAATAAAAGGTTGAAATTCTAATTGCGAAGAAACGTCAAGGGGGTAAAAATGGTACCAACCAAATGGTCGTAGCTGGAATCATGGAATTCGGTGTATACATTCCTCTGACTGCATAGACACCCAAAAAAGTTTTTCCCAAATTCGTAATTTTTCTTTTACGGCAAAAATTGGTTGAATCATGAAGTTAGGTTATTTTGCACTATGTACGTCTGATAATGGATTTTCAAAATTTGTACTTTTGAAATTAAAATAGAATGGAAATACAACCAACTGTTGCACCCACTATCTACCGATATTTATGGTATTTAAGCTTTTTGAAAATATAAAATAAGAAAATTTATTTTTTTATTTCAAATAAATAATGGTTTGAAATAATTAAAATATTATATTTATTTATAAATTTTTTTTCAATATTTGTATTTGTTTTGGTTTATCTATATTACAAAAATTATATTTTCCTGTAATATTACTACACTTCTACGTAAACCGACAACCTCTGTGGAATGCAATCCATGGTGGAGGGTATATAAAGTTCGGCCCGGCCGAACTTAACACCGTTTTTACTTGTTTATAATTCTTAAAATATCCTTGCTTCGTTTGGCACTCCCTGCCCCATTTTGCTGCGTTTGCTGTGCAGTCTCTGCTTGAGTTGCTTTTCCTTTAAGGATGATGATTGAGGTATCCTCAGGATCTTCATAAGTTTTTTCGATTTAATATTTTCTAATTTTGGTTTTTCTTTATAATTCTTAAAATATCCTTTGTATATTTGGCACTCCCTGTCCCATTGTGCTGCTTTGTAGTCTCTGCTTGAGTTGCTTTTCCTTTAAGGATGATGGATTTTCTTGTTCACAATCATACTACGCTGTCAATGTTTATTTATGGGAAACATCCTGTCGCGTTGATAACAAATTTAATTTAAATAAGGACCAACTAAAAAATGTTGTTAGAGTTCCGTTTGGGTTTTTTTCTTAGACTGTTAGTGGAAACATTTTGTAGAACATTTTTGTGTGATACAATTTTGAGCGTGGTTTCCAATAATTCCACTTTTTTGTATGCTTACCCTTGCACACTTGCACCAAAAAAATAATAAAGGAAAAACGTATGTGGAATACCAGAAGCCATCTAATTGCTTAAGCAAACATACAGTTCAAAAATTACACGTGTTTTCGTGGAAGGATGCTTTTTGTTTATTTGCCCAGGGCCGACATTCCTGCTCTCACTCTCGGCTGGCTGGCTGGCCCATTCACTGGCTGTCTGGCTCACCAACCGTGTAATTAAAGTGTTAAAAGGCTTCTGTGGAATCGAGGTTAGTTGTTATTTTTCCAAAGGATAATCTCAAAAGTCATGTTTGTTTACACGCTGCACTGCAGTCTTCTGCTCCTGCTCCTGCTCCTGCTCCTGAGAATTTCCTAAGTAAATATTACGATTTCTGCATTGGCGACGCTCGAGTGCTAGGCACGAAGGAAACCAAAATTCAAACTCAAAAAAAATGATTGATGGCTACTGACAAGTGTCCTGAAAGAAAAAACATTTTTCAAGTATGGGAAAAAAGGATCAAATCTAAGAAGGATCAGCAATTAGTAGCCAACAGAGTGTTTCATTATGAATTATCAAAGGTAGAAAAAAAATCTAAGAAAGTAAAAGAAATCCTTCTACTGCCTTGATAAGACCATGTCGAAAAATCGAAATATGCTTCCAAATATCACCTCCTACGATGATTTCGTGTAAACGTTCTTCGTGGCAGCCATTAAAAATGCATTAAAAAATCCTTGCTAGAGATTTTGTAATCCTTCATCAAAAAATATAGCACGACAAGTAGAAAAAAATTGAACATTTATTTTCTCAAATGAACAACACGCAGAGATTCAATCGATAATGGGTGTAGTCTTAGATCAGCCTATATCCGCCATGGCCTTGAGAAAGCGTCAATCTTTGAACCTTTAAAATTTCTACGGTCTCTCTGCTTCTGCTGCTACTCAGCCTCTGTTTATGCTTCTGATTTCAAATAAAATAGTGGAAATGAGACATTTTGTAAATATTTATTTTTTATATATTACAGTGACCTGTGATACAGGTTCTTTTAAGAGTTTACATACATACAGATGCAAAGATAGATTCCATTTAACTATGCCATCTGTAATTCAAGCCAATTTTGTGAAGCATTTGTTCTTTGCCTTAGATTTCAATAAATTAAGATACGGCAGTGACAAGAAAATTTTCGAAAATCTTTCGATTTTAATGAATTTTTTTCGTTTGTTTTTTTTTTTTCAAAAAATAATTTTCAAAATTAAAAAAATATATTTTTTTAATTAACAAAAAAAAATAATTAAAAAATATTTTTTAATATTACCTTGACATTTCTTTTATCAAGAAGTTATTTATTTTTATTGTGTGTATGCATCATTGGTCTTTTTAATATTAAATGTAATGTAGTTTTAGTACGGCTTATTTATTTTTAATTTTACAAAAATATACATTTTCTTTGAATTATTTTTTTTTTCAAAAAATAATTATCAAAATTAAAAAATATTTTTTTTTAATTTAATAAAACTATTTATTTTTAATTTCAGAATATATATTTTTTATTAATTTAAAAATATATTTTTTAATTAATTATATGTATACTAAAATTATATATTTGTTTTATTTATTTAAAAAAATTATATAAGAATTGAAAATTTATTTCTTTAAAAAATTGTAATATTAAAAAATAGTTTTAACATTCGAACATTTTTAATTTTACAAAAATATACATTTTCTTTGAATTATTTTTTTTTTTTTTCAAAAAATAATTATCAAAATTAAAAAATATTTTTTTTTAATTTAATAAAACAATTTATTTTTAATTTCAAAATATATATTTTTTACTAATTTAAAAATATATTTTTTAATAAATTATATGTATACTAAAATTATATATTTGTTGTATTTATTTAAACAAATTATATAAGAATTTAAAATTTATTTCTTTAAAAAATTGTAATATTAAAAAATAGTTTTAACATTCGAACATTTTTAATTTTACAAAAATATACATTTCTTTGAATTATTTTTTCAAAAAATAATTATCAAAGTTAAAAAATATTTTTTTTAATTTAATAAAACTATTTATTTTAATATCAAAATATATATTTTTTATTAATTTAAAAATATATTTTTTAATTAATTATATGTATACTAAAATTATATATTTGTTTTATTTATTTAAAAAAATTATATAAGAATTCAAAATTTATTTCTTTAAAAAATTTTAATATTAAAAAATAGTTTTAACATTCGAACATTTTTAATTTTACAAAAATATACATTTTCTTAGAATTATTAATTTTTATTTCAATTTCAAAATATATATTTTTTATCAATTTCAAAATATATTTTTTAAATAATTATATGTATACTAAAATTATATATTTGTTTTATTTATTTAAAAAAATTATATAAGAATTGAAAATTTATTTCTATAAAAAATGGTAATATTAAAAATAGAACATTTTTTTTTCAAAAAAATACAAAATTAAAAAATATATATTTTTTATTTACAAAAATGTTTGTTTTTAATTTAAAAACCATATTTTTTATTAATATATTAATACTATTAATTAATTTATTATTATTACTAAAAAAAAAACTATTTTCATTTCGGTCTGTAATCCATTTTCTTCTGTTCACATTTTTTTTCAAAAAATTAATATACAGCAGTGACAAGTAAATTTGTGATAATTGATTTGATATAATCAATAGTAAATCAAAGATAAATTTTCGAAAATCTTTCGATTTTTTATGAATTTTTTTCGTTTGTTTTATTTTTTTTTTTCAAAAATTATAGTAATTTATAAAAAAAAATATATTTTAATATTTACTTGACATTTCTTTTATCAAAAAATTATTTATTTTTGTTGTGTGTATGTATCGTTGACCTTTTAATTATTAAATGTTATCTTGTTCTAGTACGGCATTTTTATGTTTAATTTTAAAAAATATACTTTAAATACATTCATAGATTTTTTTTTTTCAAAAAAAAAATTTTAAAATTTAAAAAATAGTTTGTGTAATTTAATAAATTTATTTTTTTAATTTAAAAAATTATTTTTTTATTAATTAAAATAATAAACAATTTTTAATTAATTATAAATATGTATACTAAATTATATATTTGTGTTATTTTTTGTTTGTTTTATTTATTTAAAAAAAATATATAAAAATGGAAAATTTATTTCTTGTAATTGTAATTTAAAAAAATAGTTTTAACATTAGAACATTTTTTTTTTCAAAAAACAAAATTTAAAAATATAAATTTTTTTATTTACAAAATGTTTTATTATTATTACTAAAAGAACTATTTTTTATTAAAAAATATTTTTAAACAAAAAAAGAATGAAAATTTTTTTCTTGTATTTTTCCCCGTTCATTTGTGCTGCACATACTCTTAAAATCTTCGTTGTGTTTCGATCTGTAATCCATTTTCTTCCTTTGACATATTTTCTTCAAAAAATAATTCTCAAAATAAAAAAATATTATAAATTTAAAATAATTATTTATTTTTATTTTTTTTACATTCTGTTGACATTTCTTCTTTCAAAAATATCAAAAGTAAAAAAATATATTTTTGTAATTTAATAATAATATAAAATTATTTTTTGAAAAAATCCTGTTTAAATGCAACTATTGTACTGCACATACTAAACTTTATAGCTGGATCGCCTGTAATTTCTGAGATATAAACAAAAATTTTGAAATATTCATATTTGTTAGTATTTTGTTGAAAATATATATTTTTTCAACAGAAAAAAGTCAATTTTTGTGTATTAATTCTTTTTTTTCCAAAATAATTTCCAAACACATTTTTTTATTAAAAATATTTATTTTAAATATTCATTTTTTGTCAAAAAATTAAAAACTAAATTTTTTATTTACAAAATTATGTATTTTTAATTTAAAAAAATATATTTTTATTAATTTTGGAAATTATTATTAAAACTGTAATTTTTTATTAAAAAACAATATTTTGTTAATTAAAAACAAATATTTTTTTGGAAAAAATTAAATTTTCCCGTACATTTGTTCTCCGAAAATTTCTTTAATTTAATTTAATGCATTTCTTAAATTAAAAAAAAATTAAAAAATTTAAAATTTATTTAAAAAAAATTGTTTCTCGTTGAGGCTGCTATATTTGTGCTGCACATTCTTAAAATCGTAGTTTTATGTCGGTCTGTAATCCATTTTGGTCTTTTGACATTTTGAAAATTATTACTAGAAATGTAATTGTTTATTTAAAAAATATTTTGTTAATTAAAAACAAATAATTTTTTGGAAAAAATTAAAATTTCCCGTGCATTTGTTCTTCGAAAATTTCTTTAATTTAATACATTAAATAATTTAAAAAATTGAACATTTATTTTTTGGAAAAAAAAATGTTTCTCATTTGTGCTGCACATTCTTAAAATCGTAGTTTTATGTCGGCCTGTAATCCATTTTGGTCTTTTGACATTTTTTTTCAAGAAATAATTCTCAAAATACAAAACATTTTTTAAAATTTAAAATAATTAATTATTTATAATTTCAAAAATATATTTTCTTTTTTTCTGTTGACATTTCTTCTTTCAAAAAATATTTTTCTTTTACAGAATTATTTATTTTTAAACTTAATATAAATGTAATTTATTTATTTAATTTTAAACTACATTTGTGCTGCACATACTCTCAAATCGCGGTTTTATTTCCATTTTGGTCTGTTGACATATTTTTCATGAAATGATTCACAAAACAAAAAAAATATTTTTTTAATTAAAAATAATTATTTATTTTTTAATTTTAAAAAATATTTTGTTTTACATTCTGTTCATTTCTTTTTTTTTTTCAAAATTAACAAAAATGTGTATTTTTTAATTTAAAAAATATATTATTTATTAATTTAAAAATTAATTATTTTATTTATTTTGAAAATTGTTACTTAAAATTTTTTAATTAAAAATAAAATTAAATTCTTTTTAATATTGATCTGTGGAATTACTCATAAGAAGATCTTGGCTATCTCTTTATCATCTTCTTCTTCATTGTCACAGCTACGGCAGAGACAGAGAGTTTTGAATTGTACCTTCATTCGTCATTTGGGTGATTCCATTGGAACGGGTGTGACACTTTTGCTTAAATATGTTTAAATATCTCCAATATTCATTGACTGAGATTTTGACCATACTGCCAATTGAAAACGTCAGGTTAAGCGGAATATTATTGCAAATATAAATAGGTCTTAGCGTTTTAAATATTGGAGATATTCAGATCTTCAGGATATGGAGATCTTCAGGTTTTACTTATTTTCTTGAATTCGGTAATGTTCTTCCATTACATGTCTTTATTCATTTTTGCTAATCCATAAAGTAATTCATAGACTTTCTTCTAAAGCATACGTTACCGACATCTCTTCATGAATATAGGAAATATACGATATTTAAATTGTAACGGGTGTGACATTTTGACGGAAATCCTGTAACGACACCAGTCTATAACTGGAAAAGGAAATGATCAGACCTATTGATGTCTTTTTTTTTGAAATATAATCAAAAATATGTATTGTCGGTGTTTTTTAAAATCATAAATTGATTTTGAAATTTTGCCGAAAAAAGGGTTACTTTACATGGAATCACTATGTATTTTTTAATTTAAAAAATATATTATTTATAAATTTAAAAATTAATTATTTTACTTATTTTGAAAATTACTACTAAAAATATATTGTTTAAATTAAAAATATTGATCTATGGAATTCCGCATAAAAAGACATCGACAATCACTTCTTCCACTTCGTTGTCACAGCTACGGCAGTGACCGTATGGTTTCCATTTGTTGACCATTTCCCCAAACCCTTCCTGCGCTGTACATACATATATTATTCTGCCTCAACAAGTGAACCTACCTCTTCTCTTCTCCATCATCCGTGAGGATTTCCAAGATTCACACTTTTCAAAGTAACTTGTTGTGTTGGTTGGTAAACATCTACGGATTTTTAAGAATTCAGATACAAGGTGTCACTTGTGTGTCCAGCCTTCGTGTACTTCGTACGTGACTATGGCATGAGATAAGCATGTAGTCATGGAATCTTGGTACAAAGACGATGTGACAGATTTAGCAGATTTTACTTTTAAGAAGAAAAACAACATTAGAATCTGAATACATTCAACTACATACAAGGCTGGCGCTTTCTTGTGGATTTTTTTGTGGATAGAAGAAAATTCAAATCGGCTTTCACTTGGGAAATAAATCTGAAATCAAAATCGGTGTGTTTTGAATTGGTATTAGATTAGCGATCGCCAAATCAGCTGCAGGAAAAACGTCAAACGCTTGAGGATTTCTTTATCGCTTTCGCTTTTGTATTTTTACACTAATTATAAATCAATAAAACTGCCTAAAATTCTTCAAAAAGATAAAAACGATGAGAAAATTACTCGAATTTCCATGTTTTCAAAAAAAAAAAAAAAAATAGCCGAATTCCCAAAGGGGGAAAATGTGTTCCAAAATTGGGGATTTTTTTGGTCGCCATGGTTTTTAAAATTTTTATCTGTTTTAATGAATTTTAATTATTTTTATACGACTAAATAAGCTATAGATAAATCGAAAGTTCCAGGTTTCTTCTTTTCAAATCCGATGAGAAAGTAAAAATCGGTTGATAACCAACTAAGTTACAGGCTTATTAGAGTGCAAAGGTACGACGAACAGACAGACAGACGGATTCAAAAAGTAATTCTAAATCGATCGGTATAATTAACACTGGGTCATACTCGCTTTCTTATGGGTGTTACAAACAAATGTACAAAGACATAATACCCTTGAGGAGGGTATACAAAATATTTATTTTTAATTTAAAAAAATATAATTTTTATTAATTTAGAAATACATTTTTTATTAATTTTTTTAAAATTTTAAAAATATCTCTTATTAATTTAAAAATATTAAAAAAAATATTAATTAAAAATATATACTTTTTATTAATTTAAAAAATATAATTTTTATTAATTTTGAAAATTCTTGCTAAAAAATATTTTTTAATTAAAAACAAGTAAAAACGACGTTAAGTTCGGCTGGGCCGAATATACCCTCCACCATGGATTGTATTCCACAGAAGTTGTATGTTTTCGTAGAAGTGCAGTAATATTACAGGAAAATATAATTTATTTAATATAGCCAAACCAAAACAAATACAAATATTGAAAGGATAATTTTATAAATAAATATAATATTTTAATTATTTCATACCATTATTTATTTCAAATCAAAAAATAAATATTCTTATATTTAAATTTTCTAAAAGCTTAAATGCCATAAATATTGGTAGATAGTGGGTGCTATAGTTGGTTGTATTTATTTCCAAAGTAATTTATTCCAAAAGTAAAAATTTTGAAAATCCATTATCAGACGTACATAGTGCAAAATAGCCTAACTTCATGATTCAACCATTTTTTGCCGTAAAAGAAAATGTACGAATTTGGAAAAAAAACTCTTTATTTTGCGTGTCTATGCAGTCAGAGGAATGTGTACACCGAATTCCATGATTCCAGCTGTGCCCATTTGGTTGGTACCATTTTTACCCCCTTGACATTACCCCTTGCCCATTTGGTTGGTACCATTTTTACCCCCTTGACATTTCTACGTAATTAGAATTTCATCATTCTAGCTGTAGTCGTTTAGTTGATACTATTTTTATCCCTCTGTACCATTGTATCCCTTGAAAGTACGAATTTCGAAAAATTCGCATATTTTCCATGTCTACACAGTCAAAGGAATGTATACTCCGAATTTCGTGACTCTAGCTGCGTTAATTTGATTGTTACTATTTTTGTTCCCTTTTTTCATTTAACCCCAAAAAGTACGAATTTCGAAAAATCTGTTTATTTTAAGTGCCATCAGAGGAATGTATACACCGAATTTCATTATTCCAGGTGTAGCCGTTTGGTTGGTACCATTTTTATCCCTCCGTACCCATTGTATCCCTTGAAAGTACGAATTTGGAAAAAAACCTTTTATTTTTCATGTCTACGTAGTCAAAGTAATGTATACTCCGAATTTCATGACTCTAGCTGCGGTCATTTGGTTGGTACTATTTTTATCCCCTTTTTCTATTTTGACCCCAAAAAGTACGAATTTCGAAAAATCAGTTTATTTTCCGTGTCTACACAGTGAGAGGAATGTATACTCCGAATTTCCTGACTCTAGCTGCGGTCATTTGACTGGTACTATTTTTATCCCCTTTTTCATTTTATCCCCAAAAGTACGAATTTTGAAAATTCCGTGTATTTTACTTGTCAATGCAATCAGAGGAATGTATACACCGAATTTCATTATTCTAGGTACAGCCGTTTGGTTGGTACCATTTTTATCCCTCTATTCCCATTTCACCCCTTAAAATTACGAATTTGGAAAAAATACTTTTATATTATGTATCTACTCAATTAGAGGAATGTACACACCGAATTTCGTGTTTCTAGCTGTTGTCGTTTAATATGTACCATTTTTATCCCTTTTTTTGTCCCATTTCACCCCCTACAAATAAGAATCACTTTATGGTGCACTTTTTTGCTATAAGGGTAATGCGCATACCAAATATCAAGCAAATAGAAACAAACATATTCAAAAACATGCTTATACACGCTAAAATATTAGGGATTATTATGGGTATTTTTAGTCCTTGTGAGGGAAATTTTTTTTCCTTTGGGCCGATTTCGCCCCGTTTCAATCCCAACCGATCTACGACCATTAGACGTATTTATGGAAAATTTGAACGTTCTAGCTGCTTTCGTTTAGATGCTATCGTGCTTTCAACAGCTCGTCTTAGAATTTTATACGATCAAGAATATATATACTTTATAGGGTCTCAGATCGATATTTCAGGGTGTTACAAACGGAATGACAAAGTTAGTATACCCCCATCCTGGAGGTGGAGGGTATAAAAAATATTTATAAAAATATAGTTTTTTTGCAATAAAAATATCTAAAACTCATTAAAAAGATAAAAATTATGAGATATTACCCGATTTTCTATGTTTTCCAAAAAATAGCCGAACTCCCAAAGTGGGGAAAATGTGTTCCAAAAACCGTGGTTTTACCAATAACTCAAGATTTTGGGGGATCTTGGGAAATTTCCACTCAGCAATACCTACAAGAAAAATAATATCACTTCCCCGAGTGTTCTACTTCATTCTTTTTTTGTAGCACAGTGTTATATTAATTTAAAAAAAAATATTTTTTATTAATTTTGAAATTTTCTGTTAAAAAAATATTTTTTTAATTTTCCACTCAGCAATACCTATAAGAAAAATAATATCACTTCCCCGAGTTTTCTACTTCATTCTTTTTTTTTTGTAGCACAGTGTTATATTAATTTATATTTTTTATTAATTTTGAAAATTCCTGCTAAAAAAATATTTTTTTTTTATAAAAAAATATTTATAAAAATATAGATTTTTTGCAATAAAATTTCCTAAAATTCATTAAAATGATGAAAAAATTACCCGATTTTCCATGTTTTCCAAAAAATAGCCGAATTCCCAAAATGGGGAAAATGTGTTCCAAAAACCTGGGTTTTACCCGTAAATCAAGATTTGGGGGTGTGCTTGGGAATTTCAAATACAGATTCTTGTTCTTCTGGGCAATACCTACAATAAAAATAATATCACTTTCCCGAGTTTTCTATTTCATTCTTTTTTGCAGCACAATGTTATCAAATTCTAATAGGTACTCTACTGACCTCATGAATGTATCTCAGAAAAATCATCTTATTAAAATAGAAAATTTCCCCAACTCGGTATTCCCCAAACTGCCAGTGTTGTTAGTCAAGAACAGTATTACTTTGTAAATATGCTCACCTGAATATACATATTTATAAATACAAATATCAATAAGATAATATTGAGGTATCTAATAGATTTGAAATTGCTTTCGCCGCCCACCCTGAATTCTGAGGTCACCAAGTTCAACTCTATCGTATGTTCGTCCCCGCCTTTCTCATTTTAATGTTTGTTACAAAATTCATAAAAATGAGGTCATCAAGTTCAACTCAATCGTATGACCGTTCGCCTGTCTCTGTTAATCTTAGTTACAAAATTCATAATAATATTTATTTAAAAGCAGACAATTTCCCCGCCTCGGGATTCCCCAAAATCTCCAGTGTCGTTAGACAAAAAATGATCATATTTAGATTAGAATATTTATGAATACAAATATCAATACCAAGTAATAGATTTGAAATTGTTGTACCCGTCAACCCTTAAATCCGGTTCAACTCATGCCTCCAAAATTAAATTTGAACTAAAAACGATCAGTCATTCCAAGGCAAATACCTCATAACTGCGACTTATATTTCCAAATAATTTTCTAATAATCATATTTTCAAATTTCCAAAAAGTACAGTAACTCCTTTTGGAATACAAAAAACCCTTTAAATGGCCATAAATTGTGACGAAATATTGCTGCTCTGCTTATCTTATCGCCAGCGAGTGACATATATTTAAGGCACAACTAGTAAACAATTTATATAAATACAAATACAATAAAATAAAATATGTATTCACAACACCCTTTATTTGCTCAACAATTATTATCAGTTTACACTCAGAAAAATTGTGTTCCAAAATATGAGTAAAATGTTTAAAAATACAATTTACTCGAATTTAGTTAAAAATGCCCTTCAAAGTAGGGAAAATTAAATGAAATTCAATATAATTTAAATATTTTTTGAAGTAAATTAATTTTAACATATTTTAAAGTTATTTTTTCTATTCAATTCCAAAAAAAATAGTTCCAAAAAATACAAAATATTATCAAATTTAAAACTGAAACTAATTTTGTGAATTTTTTATTAAAAAAAAGAATTATTTTATGAAGTAAAATGCATTTTAAATATTTTATTGAAAGAAATAAGTTAAATGTATTTTAAGTTGAACTTCTTTCTATTGAATTCTCAAAAAAGTTCGAATAAATACAAAAAATATTAAATAGAAAACTGAACCCCGATTAAATAAGACTTAAATTGACTTTTTCCTCTAAATTTGTGAATTTTTTATTAAAAAAAGAATTATTTTATAAAGTAAAATGCAATTTTAATATTTTATTGAATGAAAAAAAAATAAATGTATTTTAAGTTGAATTTCTTTCTATTGAATTCCAAAAAATTAGTTCAAAAAAAAAATGAATAAATACCAAATATTATTAGATTGAAAACTGAGACCCAATTAAGTTGGACTTTAATTGACATTTTCCTCTAAGTTTGTGAATTTTTTATTTTAAAAAATAATTATTTTATGAAGTAAAATACATTTTAAATATTTTATTGGCGCAAATAAATTAAATGCAACTAACTTTGTCACTTCGTTTGTAACACTATAATATTTCATCATTTTTATCTTTTTAATGAATTTTAGGTATTTTTATTGCAAAAAAAACTATATTTTTATAAATATTTTTATACCCTCCACCTCCAGGATGGGGGTATACTAACTTTGTCATTCCGTTTGTAACACCTTGAAATATCGATCTGAGACCCTATAAAGTATATATATTCTTGATCGTCATAAAATTCTAAGACGATCTAGCCATGTCCGTCCGTCTGTTGAAAGCACGCTACCATCTAAACGAAAGGAGATAGAACGTTCAAAATTTCCATAAATGCGTCTTATAGTCGTAGATCGGGCGAAATCGGCCCAAAGGGAAAATGTTTTCCCTCACAAGGACTAAAAATACCCATAATAACCCCTAATATTTTAGATCATTTAAGATTTTTTTTAATATGCCTGTTTATATTTGCTTGATATTTGGTATGCGCATTCCCCTTATAGCACAAACGTGCACCATAAAGTAATTCTTATTTGTAGCGGGTGAAATGGGGCAGAAAAGGGATAAAAATGGTACATATTAAACGACAACAGCTAGAAACACGAAATTCGGTGTGTACATTCCTCTAATTGAGTAGATACATAATATAAAAGTATTTTTTCCAAATTCGTACTTTTAAGGGGTAAAAAGGGAATAGAGGGATAAAAAAGGTACCAACCAAACGGTGCATACATTCCTCTGATTGCGTAGACACGTATAATAAACGGATGTTTCAAAATCCGTACTTTTTGGGGTTAAAATGAAAAAGGGGATAAAAAATAGTACCAATGAAATGACCACAGCTGGAGTCATGAAATTCGGAGCATACATTCCTCTGACTGTGTAGACACGGAAAATAAACGGATTTTTCGAAATGCGTACCTTTTGGGGTCAAAGTGGAAAAAGGGGATAAAAATAGTACCAACCAATAGACCGCAGCTAGTGTTATGAAATTCGGAGTATACATTCTTTTGACTACGTAGTCATGGAACATAAAAGGTTTTTTCCCAATTCATACTTTCAAGGGATACAATGGGTACAGAGGGATAAAAAAGGTACCAACCAAACGGCTGCCCCTAGAATAATCAAATCCGGTGTATACCTTCCTCTGATTGCGTAGACACGGAAAATAAACGGATTTTTCGAAATTCGTACCTTTTGGGGTCAAAATGGAAAAAGGGGATAAAAATAGTACCAACCAAATGAACGCAGCTAGTGTCATGAAATTCGGAGTATACATTCCATTGACTACGTAGACATGGAAAATAAAAGTTTTTTTCCAACTTCATACTTTCAAGGGATACAATGGGTACAGAGGGATAAAAAAGGTACCAACCAAACGGCTGCCTAGAATAATCAAATTCGGTGTATACATTCCTCTGATTGCGTAGACACGTAAAATAAACGGATTTTTTGAAATTCGAACTTTTTGGGTTTAAAATGGAAAAATGGGGTAAAAAAGTACCAACCAAATGACCGCAGCAATAGAATGGAAATACAACCAACTGTAGCAGCCACTATCTACCAATATTTATGGTATTTAAGCTTTTTGAAAATATAAATATAAGAATATATATTTTTTGATTTGAAATAAATAATGGTTTGAAATAATTAAAAATTATATTTATTTATAAAATTATTTTTTCAATATTAGTGTTTGTTTTGGTTTGCCTATTTTAAAAAAATGTGTATTTTCCTGTAATATTACTGCACTTCTACGAATTCCGACAACCTCTGTGGAATGCAATCCATGGTGGAGGGTATATAACGCCGTTTTTACTTGTTTTGTTTTGAATTTTAAAAGATCGAATAAATGCAAAAATTATTATATTGAAATGGGAGAGCAAGTCAATAAATATATATAAATTAGAAAATTAACTCTTTTCCTTTAATTTTGTTTTTTATTTTTTCCCTTATTTAAAAAAAGAATTATTTAAAAAAAGAAAGAATTATTTTATTTTATGAAGTAAAATTAAATTAGACTTATATTGACTTTTTCCTCTTATTTTGTGAATTTTTTATTAAAAAAAGAAAAACTGTGTTCCAAAATGTGAGTGAAATCTACAAACGCAAAAATTACTGAAAGAAAGACTAAAAGTGTCATTAAAAGGAGGAAAATTAAATAAAAATCGAAACATTTTAAATATGTTATTGATGTTAATAAATTAAAAGTAGAATTTCTTTCGAATAAATACAAAAATTATTAAATTGAAAAGAGAAAGCAATTCATTAAATATATATTAATTAGAAAATTACATTTTTTCCTTTAATTTTATTTTATTATTTTCCTTTAATTTTGATTTTTTCCTTTATTTTTTTAAAGAATTATTTAAAAATATATATTTTTTTATTTTGAGTACAAACTGAATTATTTTTTTTTTAAATAATTATTTTATGAAGTAAAATTTAACTAAACTATGCTGCAAGTTACGGCCAAGTATAAACAGAATTCAAGAATAAATTTCCAGTTTTCCTCGATTTTTTTCTCAGTGTCCTCGTGGTAACACTTTCAAATCACTATTTTGTGAAATCAATATTTTTCAATATTTTGTTGAAAGAAGGACCTGAAAAAACAAACTAAACTAAATCCTAACAAAGACATTTAAGGACAAATCTATAGATCTTCCTTAAATGTCCAGGCAAAACAAAACAAAAAAAACACAAAAATTCAAAACTGAAAACTGAAAAGCAAAAAGGTTTTATGGTAAACAAATATTTGAAAATAAATAAGGAAAAAATTAAAGGATCGTCAGTTTTGTGATTTGAAACAATAACGATTTCAACAATTTTGTTACCTTAATAGGACAAGCAAACAAATCAAATAAATTAGTATTGTAGCCATTATTCGCCCCCTCCCCTCCTGCAGAGATATGAAAGACTCAGCGTGATATTAAGGAAATTACAGAAAATCCTTTTAGACGAACAAACCAAGACCAAACAACTCCTTCTATTCAAACGGCCAAAAGGCTAGCCAACCAACAAAACTCAAAAAAAGAACAACCATAATCTCCTCTCCTCCGTATTTGAACCGACGAAGTATGAGAAACAACAAACAAGAGAAACGACGACGACGACGACGACGAACAATCCAAACAGAAATAAATGCTGATGGCAGAAAACAATCAACCACAAACAGGTTTACATTTTTTTCTTTCTTTCTTTTTTTCCAAAATCAAACACTATTGAATCCTTTATGGTCGGCTTCGAACCACGAACAAGTTAAACACGCAATATCAGTTTTATGATGATGTTGATGCCGGAGTACCCTACCGTCTGGCAAGGTAGAGGACGTCACAGGATTGTGGTTGTGTGCTTGATTTGGTTTTTTCTGTTTATTTACATTAATCGGAATTTTGGCTCTCTATGAAGTAGATGGGACTAAAAGGCTGGGTTAGGTCAAGGAAACTCTTAGTTCTTGGAGTGCATTATGCAGAAAATGTTAATGAGATAGAAAACTTTTTGTTTGGTATTAATTTTCAGAGCCGGGATAACAAGGTGCGATAACAAAAACGTCACTAAAAATTTTTTTTCCTCAAAATAAAAAAATATTTGTTTCAATTCTCTCCAACTATAATATATCAAATTTGTATCTAATCAAATTTTCAAAAAAACAAAAAATTCTGTTCACTTTTTTGGACTCAACCTCGATAACCATAAATCAAATAATTATCCAGGCTAAGTCCAACATTTTTAACATAAAATTATTTTTTTTTTTCAAAATTTGTTTATATAAACACATTGGCGACAATTTTTTTTTTATTTTCAGTGAAATTTAAACTTTTTATTTAGGTTTTTCTTAACCAGTCTTAAAGAAATATAGATTTAGTGAACGATTTTTGTGTAGTTTTTTCTTTCCTAAAAAATATTTCTGGACCAACAATGTCGCAATGTGATTAAATTGTAAATTGCACTCGCTTACTTCGATTTATTAAAATATAAGAGTAATTTAATTAAAAATATTATTGATTCCATTAAAATATCAATTGAATTTATTAATGTATTAATTGCACATCTTTTATAGACTCAGACCCGATTAATTTTTAATTGTGGTAACTATTTTTATACCCTCCACCTCCAGGATGGCGGTATACTAACTTTGTCATTCCGTTTGTAACACCTTAAATATCGACCTGAGACCCTATAAAGTATATATATTCTTGATCGTCATAAAATTCTAAGACGATCTAGCCATGTCCGTCAGTCCGTCTGTTGAAAGCACGAAAGGAGCTAGGACGTCTAAATTTTACATAAATGCGTCTTATAGTCGTAGATCGGTTGGGATTGAAACAGGGCGAAATCGGCCCAAAGGGAAAAATTTTTCCCTCACAAGGACTAAAAATACCCATAAAATCCCCTAATATTTTAGAGTATTTAAGCAATTTTTTTCAATATGTCGTGCACCAAAAAAACGATTTTTATTCGTAGGGGGTGAAATAGGGAAAAAAGGGATAAAAATGGTACCTTTTAAACGACAACAGCTAGAAACACGAAATTTGATGTCTAAATTCCTCTAATTGAGTAGATACATAATATAAAAGTATTTTTTCCAAATTCGTACTTTTAAGGGGTAAAATGGGTACAGAGGGTAAAAATGGTACCATCCAAACGGCTGCGCCTAGAATAATGAAATTCGGTGTATAGGTTCCTCTGATTGTGTAGACACGTAAAATAAACGGATTTTATGAAATTCGTACTTTTTGGTGTTAAAATGGAAAAAGGGGATAAAAATAGTACCAACCAAATGACCGCAGCTAGAGTCATGAAATTCGGAGTATACATTCCTCTGACTGCGTAGACACGAAAAATAAAAGGTTTATTCCAAATTCGTACTTTCGAGGGATACAATGGTCACAGAGGGATAAAAATAGTACCAACTAAACGAATACAGCTAGAATGATGAAATTCGGTGTGTACATCCCTCTAATTGCGTAAATAAGTAAAATAAAGAGATTTTAGGCAGTCGTACTTTTAAGGGGGTAAAATAGGAAAAAGGGGGATACAAATAGTACCAACCTAATGGCCGCAGCTAGAATCATGGAATTCGGTGTATACATTCCTCTGACTGCATAGACACGCAAAATAAAAAGCTTTTTCCAAATTCGTACATTTACGGCAAAAATTGGTTGAATCATGAAATTAAATTATTTTGCACTATGTACGTGAGATAATGAATTTTCAAAATGTGTACTTTTGGAATTAAAATAGAATGGAAATACAACCAACTGTAGCACCCACTACCTACCATTATTTATGGTATTTAAGCTTATCTGAAAATATAAATACAAGAATGTTTATTTTTTTGAATTGACTTGAAGTATTATTATTATATTATATATTATATTATTGTTATATATACATATATATATAGTGCAAACTTATTTGTAGCCTTGTCTTATAAGCGTGGCGTGAAAAATTAAAAATATTATATTTATCTGTTTTGTTTTTTTTTTATTATTATTTGATCTTTTCATAGTTATTGTTGTAACTCTTACTCAGGTTCTACTGAACTGGGATTTTTGTATATTTAAGTCCGAAGCAGTTCTCATTCAGTTGATTTTTCGAGGCAGATATACAACCAGTAATTAACCAGAGTAGTTGTTACATTGCACTGGGCATTGATAAGGGGGAGTAGTCGTCTGCCCTGCTAGCAACCGAACCAAATAAATGTCACACATTTCTTTTTAAAATAAACTTATCAGTGCTTCTCATTTGTCATATGTGGTACTAATATGAACCCTGATTTAAGTCAAAGACATACATTGGTTGCGAAAGTTCTGACGAGATGGGGTAGCGCCCATCGAAACTGCGCAGTCAACTTTTAGCTGCAACAATAAATGTCTCACTTTGCCTTTTTGCTAATTTCGGGTTCTGCTGCAGACTTCAGCACAACCTTTGGTCTTAAACCAAAATAAATGACAACACATACAACATAACAGACCAACAATACATACAAACAACAACAATACACACGAGGTACAGTGAAGACGGGACATACCGTACAACAACAACCTTTGCATTGTTGCGAGCCATGCGAGCACATGCATAACATTGAATTGGCAAAGTGAGATTTTTAGTGTGTCGACTTAGTTCGATGGAATATTTTGTTCATCAGCGCTTCTCATTTGTCATACGTGAGCGCTGGTACTAATATGAACCCTGATTTAAGTCAAAGACATACATTCGTTGCGAAAGTTCTGACGAGATGGGGTAGCGCCCATCGAAACTGCGCAGTCAACTTTTAGCTGCAACAATAAAGGTCTCACTTTGCCTTTTTGCTAATTTTGGGTTCTGCTGAAGACTTCAGCACAACCTTTGGTCTTAAACCAAAATATATGACAACACATACAACATAACAGACCAACAATACATACAATCAACAACAATACACACGAGGTACAGTGAAGACGGAACATACCGTACAACAACAACCTTTGCATTGTTGCGAGCACATGTATAACATTGAATTGGCAAAGTGAGATTTTTAGTGTGTCGACTTAGTTCGGTGGAATATTTTGTTTATCAGCGCTTCTCATTTGTCATATGTGACCGCTGGTACTAATATGAACCCTGATTTAAGTCAAAGACATACATTCGTTGCGAAAGTTCTGACGAGATGGGGTAGCGCCCATCGAAACTGCGCAGTCAACTTTTAGCTGCAACAATAAAGGTCTCACTTTGCCTTTTTGCTAATTTTGGGTTCTGCTGAAGACTTCAGCACAACCTTTGGTCTTAAACCAAAATAAATGACAACACATACTTTGTTGTCTGTTTAAGAAAACAAATACAAATGATCTTGAACCTGAGTAAGAGTTACAACAAAAATATTATATTTATTGATAAAATTATTTTTTCAATATTTGTATTTATTTTGGTTCGGCTATATATTAAAAAATATTTTAAAAAATTTATACTTGTTTGATTTAAGACTCGATTTTAGTTTTTTCTCTTCACTAATCAGATCCTAATGATATAATGATGAATTGTTTTCTGCAATCTCGATGATCTTTACACAAATATCGTTGCTCAGTGTTATGGAAACTACTTTTTATAGCTTACAAATAAAAAATAAATTCACTGCAATAGAAGAAATCTCCATCCGTTTAAACCATTTAGGACAAGCCCGTCAATTTAAACGTCATGAGTGACCAAATCCTATTAAATTGTCGTCATGAAGACATTTCCCTAATGCAATCCTTGTTATTGCAAAATGAACCAGGTGGTCAAATACCTATTGGTAGCCTCTGCGTTGAATAAAAAACTACATATATGTCAGTCCAATTAAAGTCTAATTGGTAAATATGCCAGAATATCTTCCCCGAAACCTCCACATACGTGGGAACTGTAACGTCCGGCCCAAATAGTGCAACATTGTTAATGACATCTACATTAGAAGTGACTCAACGTATTGAAAAGCGTAGCACTAAATCCCATAAATTAGGGTATACCTTGCTTTTGTCCTGAAAACAATATAGACGAGATCCCTGAATTACAAACCAGCAAAAACTCCGGCCGGGCTGAACTTTGTATACCCTCCACCATTGATTGCATTCCACAGAGGATGTCGATGTTTTCGTTGAAGTGCAGTAATATTACAGGAAAATATATTTTTTTTTATATAGCCAAATCAAAACAAATACAAACATTAAAAAAATAATTTTATAAATAAATATAATATATTAATTATTTCAGACCACGCTTATCAGGCAAGGCTATCAATACGTCAATTCAAAAACTAAATATTCTTCTATTTATATTTTCAAAGAGCTTAAATACCATAAATATTGGTAGATAGTGGGTGCTACAGTTGGTTGTATTTCCATTCTATTCTAATACCAAAAGTACAATGTACATAGTGCAAAATTGCTTAACTTCATGATTCAACCAATTTTTGCTGTAAAAGTATCAATTTGGAAAAAATCTTTTTATTTCAGAGGAATGTATACACCGAAGTCCACGATTCTAGCTTGGTTTGTACCATTTTTATCCCCTTTTTCCAATTTTACCCCCTCAAGGGTACGACTATATAAAATATCTTTATTTTACGTGTCTACGCAATTAGAGGGATATACATACCGAATTTTATCATTCTAGCTGTATTCGTTTAGTTGATACTATTTTTATCCCGCTGTATCCATTGTATCCCTTGAAAGTACGAATTTGAAAAAAAACTTTTATTTTTCGTGTCTACGAAGTCAGAGGAATGTATACTCCGAATTCCATGACTCTAGCTGCGGTCATTTGATTGGTACTATTTTTATCCCCTTTTTTCCTTTTTGATCCCAAAAAGTACGAATTTCTAAAAATCCGTTTATTTTCCGTGTCTACGAAGTCAGAGGAATGTATACTCCGAATTCCATGACTCTAGCTGCGGTCATTTGATTGGTACTATTTTTATCCCCTTTTTTTCCTTTTTGATCCCAAAAAGTACGAATTGCAAAAATCCGTTTATTTTCCGTGTCTACACAGTCAGAGGAATGTATACACCGAATTTGATTATTCTAGGGGCAGCCGTTTGGTTGGTACCATTTTTATCCCTCTATTCCCATTTTACCTCTTAAAAGTACGAATTTAGCAAAAAATCTTTTGTATTATGTATCTACTCTATTAGAGGAATGTACACGCCGAATTTCGTGTTTCTAGCTGTCGTCGTTTAATATGTACAATTTTTATCCTTTTTTTGCCCCCAATATTATGTTTAAATTAACCCGAGCATCTTAGAAACCTAAAATAATCGAATCGAGTCTTGAATTAGTCCAAACGAATGGTAATCGATTACTATAAAATAGTGTGGGGTGCATTGACCACTTCCAGAAGGAAAATGTTTCCGAGAGGAACACTGAATTTACTTAAACATGACCGAGGATACTTCAAGAGATCAGTATACTGAATTCTATCAGCATGAAGCTACGCGAAAGCAATAAATTCGTAAGAACACCTAAACGGACAATTAACAGAAACATTTCATTATTGCCATAGGTCAGTATAAAATATTTCCAAAGAATATAATAAGAACTTCGTCTCTTTCAGGGAGAAGGAGGACATGTTTATGCTCTTTTAAACTAAAAAATGAACTAAAACGAAATATAAATATTATATGCTTTGGTTCATTGCCAGATTGGGCTTGTAAAAGGAATATTCATTAAACTTCTAGTGCTTTCCTTTACAATAGTCCCATATAAAATATAATATTAATAATTATTCTTACAAACACCTTCTATGGTAACTAAAGAGTGATTTTTTTGAGGTTAGGATTTTCATGCATTAGTATTTGACAGATCACGTGGGATTTCAGACATGGTGTCAAAGAGAAAGATGCTCAGTATGCTTTGACATTTCATCATGAATAAACTTACTAACGAGCAACGCTTGCAAATCATTGAATTTTATTATCAAAATGCGTGCTCTGTTAAGAAAGTTCAGAAAGAAAGAAATTGTGTTCAGCGACGAAGCTCATTTTTGGCTCAATGGGTACGTAAATAGGCAGAATTGTCGATTTTGGAGTGAATATCAGCCAGAAGCATTGCACGAGCTACCAATGCATCCAGAAAAAGTCACAGTTTGGTGCGGTTTATGGGCTGGTGGCATCATTGGACCGTACTTCTTCAAAGATGATGCGAATCGTAACGTAACTGTGAATGGTGAGCGCTACCGTGAGATGATATCCAACTTTTTTTTGCCCAAAATGGAAGAACTGAACTTGGTTGACATGTGGTTTCAACAAGATGGCGCTACATGCCACACAGCTCGCGATTCTATGGCCATTTTGAGGGAAAACTTCGGAGAACAATTCATCTCAAGAAATGGACCGGTAAGTTGGCCACCAAGATCATGCGATTTGACGCCTTTAGACTATTTTTTGTGGGGCTACGTCAAGTCTAAAGTCTACAGAAATAAGCCAGCAACTATTCCAGCTTTGGAAGACAACATTTCCGAAGAAATTCGGGCTATTCCGGCCGAAATGCTCGAAAAAGTTGCCCAAAATTGGACTTTCCGAATGGACCACCTAAGACGCAGCCGCGGTCAACATTTAAATGAAATTATCTTCAAAAAGTAAATGTCATGGACCAATCTAACGTTTCAAATAAAGAACCGATGAGATTTTGCAAATTTTATGCGTTTTTTTTAAAAAAAAAGTTATCAAGCTCTTAAAAAATCACCCTTTATGATAATCGAATTAATTTAAAATTTTCTATTTAATAAACATATGAAGGATGTACAAACCATCTTAAAGGACAGCCATCACAAAATAGTAAATTGAGAGCGAATTGATCATACCAGTGCACTCAACTACATCAAATTATTTTCCGGAATTCTTCAGACAGTTTTCCGAGTCTCGATTGATGTAAACTTAAATATAGATGACACTTTCATGTCAAGTTCACATCGAGATGGCGCGAAAGCGATTAATATGCTTTCTTTGGTTGTGCAAAGCTAGATCTATTTGAAATCTAGCTTTGAATCACTTGTCCTTGGAGGAAAAATTACTATTTTCCGTAATTTGTAAAGGCCATCTTTATCGGACAAATTATGCGACTGATGTCTTGATTAATGTAAACTAAAGTATAGATGTCAGTTTCACGCCATTTTCACATCCAGATGGGCGAAAGCGATTTGTAATCAATACTTCTGATCTTTAGTTGTAAAAACTTAGATCTATTTGATATCTAGTAGAGGATTGCTAGCAGAGGATCGGCTCTTCTTTAGAAGTGATTAGGCGAGAAACATCATACATTTGTTTGAAGTTGGCGGTAATCTTTTTTAAAAAATATAGATCCCAGTAGTATCTTTATTGCCATAAACACTACATGTCGGCTACTCTAAGGATCTTCTTCAGCAGATTTTATTGCTTTCAAGGATGCTCTCATTTAACACTCTCTCTCAAGAAATGTTAAAACCTCACACTTCAAAGAACGTATCCTTTACTTAGCGGTATAGAACAATGCGGGGATTGTTTTAAGGATCGCTTTAACATTGAGCTGAAAGTTTTGAGTTAACACTTTCTCGGTTAGCCAAGCAAACCAGCTCATAGGGTAACCGAAAGTCATAAAGACGCAACTTTTTTAGTTATAAAATCCATTAACAACTGGTTTCTATGGATTCAAGGCTTCCATCGAACGTTCATTCGTTCGTTCGTTCCTCCGTACCTTGCATGCCTATGGGAATCCCTTTGGATGTTTCCTTTTGTCTTCCATTTGACTGACAGACAAGATTTAAACATAACCAGGGGTCTGTCTGTCCGCTATCAATTCAAGCAGGACTGAGTGAGCGTGTGAGTAGCAGGTCCCTTTTCGTTTTTGGGCTGTGAAGCCAGCAAACGTGTAATTTTGATTAAGGACGTTTTAATGCTGCGCACAGAGTGAATTCGAAGCCGAAGCCGAATCCCTTTTCTTTGTACGTTTTGTTAATGATCGTTTGTTTGGTATAATAAAAACCCAAAAAATCCTACAAGTGCGCTGAGCATGCGCAGCGCTGATTGCCCGATTGCTGCTGCTGCTGCTCAGTTTGTTGGAGTTGGAGTTGTTGGCAAAGGCGCGTTTTCATATCAAATGAAATAAAAAAACAACAACCTCAACATGGACGCGAGGTTGTCTCCTTTTGTGAAGATTTAATTCTCGGGTCCCTTTATCCTCGTCCCTGTCCCGTCAACGTCCTCGGCCGCCTCCGCGTCCTAGCTGGCATTCGTATTCGTGTTTGTTGTATTTATTTCTTTATGAAAATGTTTGGTGATGTCAGTTTATCAAGATTGGAAATTAAACAATTTTGTCCCTGGTCGACATTGTCTATCAGTCCGTCCGTCCTTCTATTCGGCTGTCCTGCCAGCGTGTCCGTCCGTCTGTCGGTGTGATTTGGTGGAGTCGTATTTTTTATCGTTTCTATTTGTTTAGAACGTCACGATGATTTCCTTGAGGTTTTCTGGCTTTCGTGTGTGGATCTTTCCTTCTACTTTCCTGCGGTCCTCCCGCCTGTGAGTGTGTGCGTATGTGACTTTATGTGTCTGCGTGTGTGTGCGTTGGAGGAGAAACACGTGCATTTCTCTTTACACTTTGAATGGTAAACAAATTTAAATGATGTGCGTTGAGGTTTGTTTTCCCTCCACCGTGTAAATGAAAACATTCTTTTGTTGTGGAGGGGTACAGTCGAGAAGGCTCGACAAAAGGATACCTGCGTAGATTTTTTCTCTCTTTGGGATGGAAATCTGTGAGGGCATTCTGGCATTTGTAACGTATTTTTTGTCGTTGCGTTGCGTGATACGATTTGGGTTTTCCAGTTGGAAACATGTTGTGATTTGGGGGATAAATCTCTGAAAAAAGGGTATGCCTTGTGGAGGTAGTTTTTTTTTTACAAAATCATTCAAAAAGGAAGAAAATCAATAAATAAATATCGTAGCTGGAACAGATCCTATAAAAGATTATTAAATGAAAGGGCATCATTTCTTAGTCGTACCAAATTTTCTATAAGAAAATTAAATTAGTTCTAAACTGAGCCAACTTTTCTATACAGAAGGAACTGAGCCAACTTTTTCACTAAGAAAAATGGATCAGTTCAAAACTGAGCCAATTTGTCTATAAGAAAAGTAACTCAGTTAAAAACTGAACCATCTTTTCTATAGGAAAGGTAACTCAGTTTGAAACTGAGCCAACTTTTCTATAGGAAAAGTAACTCAGTTTGAAACTGAGCCAACTTTTCTATAGGAAAAGTAACTCAGTTTGAAACTGAGCCATCTTTTCTCTAAGAAAAGTGCCTCAGTTGAAAACTGAACCAACTTTTATTTAAGTAAAGTGCCTCAGTTCTAAACTGAACCAATTTGTCTATAAGAAAAGTAACTCAGTTCAAAACTAAACCAACTTTTCTATAAGAAAAGTAACTCAGTTTGAAACTGAGCCAACTTTTCTATAAGAAAAGTAACTCAGTTCAAAACTGGACCAACTTTTCTCTAAGAAAAATGAATCAGTTCAAAACTGAGCCAACTTGTCTATAAGAAAAGTAACTCAGTTAAAAACTAAACCAACTTTTCTATAAGAAAATGAGCCTCAGTTAAAAACTGAGCAAACTATTCTATAAAAAAGAAACTCAGTTTGAAACTGAGCCAACTTTTCTCTAAGAAAAGTGCCACAGTTTAAAACTGAACCAACTTTTCTATAAAAAAGTAACTCAGTTTGAAATTGAGCCAACTTTTCTATAAAAAAATAACTCAGTTTGAAACTGAGCAACTTTTCTAGATGAAAAGTGCCTCAGATCAAAACTGAACCAACTTTTCTATAAGAAAAGTGCCTCAATGGAAAACTGGACCAACTTTTCGCTAAGAAAAGTGCCTCAGTTGAAAACTGAATCAACTTTTCTCTAAGAAAAGTTCCTCAGTTGAAAACTGAACCAACTTTTCTATAAGAAAAATGCCTCAGTTGAAAACTGAACCAACTTTTCTCTATGAAAAGTGCCTCAGTTCAAAACTGAACCAACTTTTTTCTAAGAAAAGTGCCTCAGTTCAAAACCGAACCAACTTTTCTATAAGCAAAGTGCATCAGTTAGAAAGTGAAACAACTTTCTCTAAGAAAAGTGCCTCAGTTGAAAACTGAGCCAACTTTTCTATAAGAAAAGTACCTCAGTTAAAAAGTGAACCATCTTTCTCTAGGAAAGCGCCTCAGTTGAAAACTGAACCAACCGAGTAAACCTTTCTCTATGAAAAGTGTCTCAGTTCGAAACCGAGCCAACTTTTCTATAAGAAAAGAGCCTCAGTTCAAAACTGAATCATGGTTTTATTTTATATTTTTCTATAGAGATATTGTCTTTATATATTTTATATTTTATTTTCTTCAATCATCCATCCTTTTGTTTATCATTGATTGCCCATAATTTGCCTCTTCATCTTACATACAAAAAATCATTATCCTTTGAGCTTCACCGCCCCGTTCTAATTTTCAACTATCATTAACTTTAATGCAGCCAAAACAGAACCTCCTAAAAATATCCTTTTGGCTGAGAAATATTAAAACATTAACAAATTACCAACAACAAAATTTCGCGTCTAAGGAGCAAGAAGGATTTTTTTAATTAATACTTAACCAAATACTCACCCAAGTAAAGACAAAACCCCCAAAACACTTCAGCGCTACAATGAACTAAAGAATGACTTGCAGAAAAAATCGAAATAAAATTGGAAAAAATAAGAGCACCTCTTCAGCGTTACAAAGCAGCCAAAACCAAACATTGTTCAAAAACCACTCGTATTTGAGACATTGTCTAACAATTTATAATTCCAAAAGATGATTGTGTATATTTTCAATTCGATTGCACAATGTGGCTGTTCATTTTCCTAAATTTTTTCTGACCAATGACCCGAAAGAAAACATCAGCCCGGAAAAAAATGCCTTATCACAGGATCATCAAAGGAATGTAATAAAAGGTCTCCTTCAAGGATTCTTCTATTCAATGGCTAATGATCTTCAACAACGCCAAATTGTTTGTGTAAAATGCCAGACAGAGATCATTAGTCATTCGTGTAGTAAACACGAAATGGTATTTGCTATCGTTTAGCCGAGGTGAGAACGACAGAATGAGAGTGTAAAGGTCCTTGCTCGGGATCGACAAAGACGAAAAAAGCAATTTTTCAAAACGCCTTTGAGTATCCTACCACATCGTAGATCAATGAGATTAGAATTATTTTGATTGCTAATAAGAAGTTTAGTGAAAATAAATCATTTATCACGATGCGGTCGGCTATTGTTCGCTAATGTCTCTTTAAATAATTTGTAAGGATCAGGAGCAAACCATTAGCCCACACTGGTGCTGGCAGTTCAAATGTAAATATTTTATAGTTATAAAATTAGTATCAAAGGAAATTGAATTAAGATAAGAATTAGAAAAAAAAATGATAATAGAAAAATTAATTAAAAAATGATGCTATATTTCAATTTATAATTTCTGAACCGAGAACATTTTTGTATAAAATGTTTGCTCGGTTTATTACTGAGGATCCTTTTCTTTGAGAAAAAAGGACTGAGGCACTTTTCTTAGAGAAAAGTGTGTTCAGTTTTCAACTGATGCACTTCTCTTATAGAAAAGTTGGTTCCGTTTTGAAATGAGGTACTTTTCTTAGAGAAAAGTGGATTCAGTTTTGAACTGAGACACTTTTCTTAGAGAAAAGTTGGTTCAGTTTTGAACTGAGACACTTTTCTTAGAGAAAAGTTGGTTCAGTTCACAACTGAGGCACTTTTCTTAGTGAGAAATTGGTTCAGTTTCGAACCGCGACACTTTTCTATGAGAAAAGTTTGCTCAGTTTTGAACCGAGGCACTTTTCTAAGAGAAAAATTGGTTCAGTTTTGAACTGATGCACTTTGCTTAGAGAAAAGTTGGTTCATTTTTGAACCGAGGCACTTTTCTAAGAGAAAACTTGGTTCAGTTTTCAAATGAGTCAGTTTTCTTAGTGAAAATTTGGTTCAGTTTTGAACCGAGACACTTTTCTAAGAGAAAAGTCGGTTCAGTTTTGAACCGAGGCACTTTTCTAAGAGAAAAGTTGGTTCAGTTTTGAACTGATACGCTTTTCTTAGAGAAAAGTTGGTTCCTTTTTGAACAGCGGCACTTTTCTAATAGAAAAGTTAGTTCAGTTTTGAACTGAAACACTTTTCTTATAGAAAAGTTTGTTCAGTTTTGAACTGAAACACTTTTCTTATAGAAAAGTTTGTTCAGTTTTAAACTGAGGCAGTTTTCTTAGAGAAAAGTTGGTTCAGTTTTGAACTGAAGCAGTTTTCATAGAGAAAAGATGGTTCAGTTTTGAACTGAGGAACTTTTCTTAGAGAAAAGTTGGTTCATTTTTGAACCGAGGCACTTTTCTTAGAGAAAAGTTGGTTCATTTTTGAACCGAGGCACATTTCTAATAGAAAAGTTGGTTCAGTTTTGAACTGAGACACTTTTCTTAGAGAAAAGTTGGTTCAGTTTTGAACTGAGACACTTTTCTTAGAGAAAAGTTGGTTCAGTTTTGAACTGAGGCAGTTTTCTTAGAGAAAAGTTGGTTCAGTTTTGAACTGAAGCAGTTTTCGTAGAGAAAAGTTGGTTCAGTTTTGAACTGAAGCAGTTTTCGTAGAGAAAAGTTGGTTCAGTTTTGAACTGAAGCAGTTTTCGTAGAGAAAAGTTGGTTCAGTTTTGAACTGAAGCAGTTTTCGTAGAGAGAAGTTGGTGAGGCGCTTTTCTTAGAGAGTTGGTTCAGTTTTGAACTGAGGCACTTTTCTTGGAGAAAAGTTGGTTCAGTTCACTAATGAGGCCACTTTTCTTAGAGAAAAGTTGGTTCAGTTTTGAACTGATGCAATTTTCATAGAGAATAATTGGTTCAGTTTTAAACCGAGACGCTTTTCAAAGAGAAAATTAGGTTCAGTTTTGAACCGATGCACTTTTCTTAGAGAAAAGTTGGTTCGGTTTTGAACCGAGGCACTTTTTAAAAGAAAAGTTGTTTCAGTTCTCAGCTGAGACACTTTTCTTATAGAAATTTTGGTTCAGTTTTTAACTGAGGTACTTTTCATATAAAAAAGTTGGCTCCGTTATGAAGTGAGGCTATTTTCTTATAGGTAAGATGGCTTATATTTTATATTTAAAAATTTTCTTTGCCTTATGTTATCCCCTTACGTCATGTAAGTCAAATGTATGTATGTATACATTTCAAGTCTTTTTTGTTAATTTATTGTTTAGCGAAAGATTTCTTCCTCAATCTTCTCCCCAAACATCGCTCCCTTACAAATGCTGAACCAAAATTCAAAATTACCCTTCTAATATGAGAGTTTTCACAGGTAACAAAATGCTGTACTTATAAAAAAACATCTCCAAAAAAATATCCAAAAATAAAAAACATGTTAAGACATGACCAACAACAACAAGATGATTTCATCTTTTGATCCAACTCCAACATTTCGTTGGATAGAACCCAACCAAAAAAACGAAAACAACAGAAACCACAATCCCCCACAGCCAGAATAAAAGGAATCTAATCGTCAGGTAGCTGGATGATCACACATAGGAGAACATCAAAATCATCATCATCAAGATAATGGTCAGTGGCCACATCAACGCTTATTTAAATTAATAAAAGCCAGGCAATAAAATCGAGGAACAAAGAACAACAAATAAGTAGTAACACATTCTAAATAACTAGCGACCCTTTGAAATTATGGGGAAGCTGTTTAAGAGATTTAAGGAAACTTACAAGTTTATGCGGGTTTACAAGGAAAATGCAGGAGTCGTTGTATTAAATGCTGATAATAAATCTGGGTTGCTACCTTAGAAAAGGGTAGCTTGGAAAAGAAGTAGGGGTATTGTTTGTTGAAAAAAAAACATTTAATAAGGAAAACTCTTCATGGCTTTTCGTTTACCTTTAATTTAATATTTAGCGTGTTAGGATAGATATATTCCTAAAAGTAGAGTACGGATATTACATGTAAATTGGAAATTTAAAAATATAGAAATTGTGCACTAAATGGAAATAAATATTAAATGTAAATTGGAATTTTTAAAATAAAAATTATACACTCAAAAATTGTAGACACAGGATGGATCGAATATAAAGTATTTTTGTTTTGTCATGTGGTAGTTCAAAATATGTTTATGTGGTATGAATACAATTATAAACTTTTTTTAATTTCAAGCAAATTTCTTCGAGTTTAACAGAAAATTGTCAAATTAAAAATATAATTATTTATTTTTGTTAAATAATAAATAAATTTACGCATTGAGGTTCAATAAAAATGTATAAACTTCGTCAGAATGAAACGTTGAAAAATTACTAGATTTTCCATTTTTCCCCAAAAAATATCCGAATTACCAAAGTGTTGGAAATGTGTTCCAAAATTGGGGATTTTATTAAAATGCTTTTTTACCATTTTTATCAGTTTTTATGAATTATAAGTATTTTTATTTCAAATTTTTTTCCAAAAAATGCCCGAATTCCCAAAGTGGGGAAAATGTGTTCCAAAATTGGGGATTTTGTAAATGTTTTTTTTTACCATTATTATCAGTTTTGATGAATTAAAAGTATTTTTATTATTTTTTTTTAAATACCCTAATTCAATTGTATCAGTTTTGATGAATTATAAGTATTTTTATTTCAAAATACCTGAATTCCAAAGTGGGGAAAATGTGTTCTAAAATTGGGGATTTTATTAAAATGCTTTTTTACCATTTTTATCAGTTTTGATGAATTTTAAGTATTTTTATTTCATTTTTTTTTTCAAAAAATACCCGAATTCCCAAAATGGGGAAAATATATTCCAAAATTGGGGATTTTATTAAAGTGCTTTTTTACCATTTTTATCATGTTTGATGAATTAGTCGTAAAATAATGAGACTATTAACTAAATGACCAAAACTAGTATTTTTAAAAAATTTTGTATTAATAAAAACTGCAATAACTCAATTATTATTGGATTTTTGAAAGCAATGCAACGTTTTTTATTTTTTATCTCCCATAATTTTATGGATTGTTGTTCAATAAAAATATCTAAACTTCGCCAAAATGATAAAACCGTTGAAAAAGTAATAGATTATGCATTTTTTTTCAAAAATATCCGAATTCCCAAAGTGGGAAAAATGTGTTCCAAAATTGGGGATTTTATTAAAATGATTTTTTTTTGTAATTTTTATCAGTTTTGATGACTTATAAGTACTTTTATTTAAATTTTTTCAAAAAAAAAAAAATACCCGAATTACCAAGGTTGGGAAAATGTGTCCCAATTTTGTGGATTTTATAAAATGTTTTTTACCATTTTTATCAGTTTTGATGAATTATAAGTATTTTTATTTAATTTTTTTTTTCAAAAAATATCTGAATTCCAAAGTGGGGAAAATGTATTCCAAAATTGGGGATTTTATTAAAATTATTTTTTAAAATTTTTTATAAGTTTTGATGAATTATGAGTATTTTTTTTTTCAACTTTTTTCCAAAAAATACCCGAATTCCCAAAGTGGGGAAAATGTGTTCCAAAATTGGGGATTTTATTAAAATGTTTTTTTACCATTTTTATCAGTTTTGATGAATTATACGTATTTTAATCGTTAAATAATGAGACTATTAACTAAATGACCAAAACTTGTATTTTTGAAAAAATTTAGTATTAATAAAAACTGAAATAACTCAATTATTAATGGATTTTTGAAAGCAATGCAGCGTGGATTTTTATGGATTGTTGTTCAATAAAAATATCTAAACTTCGTCAAAATGATAAAAACGTTGAAAAATTACTAGATTATGCATTTTTTTTCAAAAATATCCGAATTCCCAAAGTGGGAAAAATGTGTTCCAAAATTGGGGATTTTATTAAAATGATTTTTTATCAGTTTTGATGAATTATAAGTACTTTTATTTAATTTTTTTTTCAAAAAAAAAAAAAATACCCGAATTCCCAAGGTGGGTAAATTGTGTTCCAATTTTGTGGATTTTATAAAAAGTTGTTTACCATTTTTATCAGTTTTCATGAATTATACGTTTTTTACCATTTTTTATCAGTTTTGATGAATTATAAGTATTTTTATTTCAACTTTTTTCCAAAAAATACCCGAATTCCCAAAGTGGGGAAATGTGTTCCAAAATTGGGGATTTTATTAAAAAGTTTTTTTGGCCATTTTTATCAGTTTTGATGAATTATAAGTATTATTATTTATTTTTTTTTTAAATATCCGAATTCCCAAAGTGAGGAAAATGTGCCCCAAAATTGGGGATTTTTTTAAAATTATTTTTTAACATTTTTTATAAGTTTTGATGAATTATAAGTATTATTTTTTTTCAAAAAATATCCGTATTCCCATAGTGGGGAAATGTGTTCCATTATTGGGGATCTTATTAAAATGTTTTTTTTTTACCATTTTTATCAGTTTTGATGAATTATAAGTATTTTTATTGGACTTCAATTCGTAAAATAATGAGAGATGTTAACTGCAATTGCCAAAACTTGTATTTTTGGAAAATTTAGTATTAATAATAGCATCAATAACTCAGCCAATTAGTAAAGGATTTTTAAACACAAAGCGGCGTTTTACTCCTTACTAAATGTTTTATTTAATTAAATTTAAAAGTGGAACGGTTACCAAACAAACTAATGTGCAAAATATTGTTAAATTTGAAAAATGGCTAAAAATTGTTTAAAAAATGTGTTCGCTGGACAAAAACACACATATTTCTTAAGTTTTCTTAAATAAGCATCGATCGAAAGCTCTAGGTCTTTTAAAATCCAAAAAGAAAAAATAAAAATCGGTTGGTAACCAAATAAAAAAACCGGGTTTTACCCATAACTTAAGACTTTGGGAGTGTCTGGCAAATTTAAATTATAGATTCTTGTTCTACTCGACAATAGCTACCAGAAAAATAATATCACTAACAAGAGCTTTTTGACTGTCGCACAGTGTTATTTACATTAAATATTTTTAATTTCGTCAGCAGTCACGTTTATACTTGTTTTAGAGTAAGTACTGGGAACACCGGACACAATTTTCTGTTAATAAAATTCATTTTACAAAAATCGAAGGTACATTTATTTTAAAATAAAAATGAAAAAATATATTTTTAATTTTTTCAAGATTTAACAATTTTCTGTAAAACTAGAAGAAATTTCCTTGAATTTAATATATATATGTAAGCAATACCACAAAAAAAGTTAAAAATTGTTAAAAATTACTTTATGACAAAAATACTTTATTTTCGATTCACCCTAATGTCTTAATGGCCACGATGGGACAGTGATAATGGCGACATATTTTTGGACAACGCATTAAAGAGACCAAAGATTGATTTAAGTCAGGAACATCCACAACTTTTTTGAAGCCATCTCAAAGTAAGTTATTATTTAAATTAATTATTTTTAATTTCGACAGCAATCACGTTTATGATTGTTTTAGAGTAAATAGCAGGAAGATAATAATGAAACTTATGGAACATCTTACTGACATTATTAGCTATTAATAAAATTTATTTTACAAAAATCAAGGATATATTTTTAGTTTAATATTATAAATAAAAGAAAATGATGAATTATAAATATTTATATTTCATTTTTTTTTTTTCAAAAAATACCTGAATTCCCAAAGTGAGAAAAATGTGTTCCAAAATTGGGGATTTTATTAAAATTATTTTTTTAAATTTTTATCAGTTTTCATGAATTATAAGTATTATTATTTATTTAAAAAAATATCCGAATTCCCAAAGTGGGTAAAATGTGTTCCAAAATTGGGGATTTTAATAAAATGTTTTTTTACCATTTTTATCAGTTTTCATGAATTATAAGTATTATTATTATTTTTTTTTTTTTTCAAAAAAATATCCGAATTCTCAAAGTGGGGAAAATGTGATCCAAAATTGGGGATTTTATTAAAATGTTTTTTTACCATTTTTATCAGTTTTCATGAATTATAAGTATTATTATTTATTTAAAAAATATCCGAATTCCCAAAGTGGGGAAATGTGTTCCATTATTGGGGATCTTATTAAAAATTCAGTTTTTTGCGACAGTTTAGCAGAAATTCGAAAATGGATTTAATCCATGGATTGCATCCCATTCACACCACCCCCTAAAAATTAGTTTTGTGGGGCAGTTTAGCAGAAATTCGAAAATGGATTTTAAGGTTTTGCTTATTTCTGTTATCCAAGTTATGTTTTGAGTTTTGGTGTATTCTGAGACTTTAAGGAGAATTTTACGGATAACATTTTGTCCCGCTAAAGACCTGTCTTAGTGGTGCTTTTTACACTTCCGCACAAAATGTCCCAAAAAGACCCCTACATTGAGGAGCTAGAGGGTTAAAATGTTCCACAAAAATATTCCTCGCAGTGTTTTAAGTAATATTGCCGAATACATCCTATACTTAAAATGTAAGGATCACAAGGTTTCCTATGTCGATTCACCATAAGAATGCGCAAATGGGGAAATATTGACCCCCACCTCTAAAATGATCTACATACGTAAAGTTTCAAAACGCCACACGCATGTACTTCTTTTACCCTCTCTCTCAGACCCCATTGTTATTTTCGAAAAAGTTTAATTTTGTTCCACTGTGTTTTATCACTATAGGAACCACTGTGCCTTGTATATCAACAGTCTTCTTCGTAATATATTGACCTTAATTTATTTAGTCCTGTTCACTTTGGCTCTTTTATCTTTAAATTGATATCAATACATAATACTTCCTTCTTAACATGACTGCCATTGAAATTTTTCAAATTTCACAAAAATACGTTACACTCATTAAAAATTCAATTTATTCTTTATCGCCACCCAACAGCGGCTAAGTAATAACACACACATAAGAAATTTTAGAAAATGCTTTTCTTTAATTTCGTAACAAGGTGACACGTGTTTTCCGCCACATGCCGCAAAATATGAGGCCCAACAAAGGTAGGGGTGTATTTTATGTAAATCATGTTCAAATGACCACTCTGGCAGGGCACTCACTCAACATTGTACGCCACTTTACTCCCTCCCCTCACTAGCGGAGACAGGCTTTCTTGGCTGTCTGGCTACGGTGCTATGGTCATACACATGACTTCTAAGCGGACGTATTCATATCGCTACGGCAAAATCATAAACCGTAACGAAGAAAATAAATTTATATGGCTTCAAATGGCCAAGCATACCTACCATACATTCGTATAAATAAATTCGTACCTAAGTCACAAAAAAATGAAATGTAATAAAAATGTTTACGCCGTTTTGCCTGCCACTAACGTATAAATTTAAATAATGCTTTGTTTGTTGTTCTTTTTTTGGCCTCTTTTCATTACAAAAAACAAGGAAATTAGTTTTTAGGCAAACGGAATGAAATGCCATTATAAGAAATTAGCATTACAACATTTATTTTCCTCGGTGGAAATTTACATATACAAACACACACACTCACTCCATTCGCATTAGGCAACGGAAACCCACCCAATGTAGCCAAAAAACAGATGCAACAGTCTGTAACCACAAGTGGGTTAGTAGTTGATAAACATTTTGGGGGTGATACTACTTTCCAAAGCAGGTGATGATATCTATGGCCAGGACATCAAAGGCTATTCGAGCAGAATTCATGGTTTAAGTCAAGGTGAGCCTTCAATGAAAGGCAGACCTCCTTGGAGACAGCAATAAGTGTCTCAGTAAAAATGAAAATAGATAACTTTTAGAATTTCCAGTATTAACTGGCGTAACCTGCTGCAAAGCATTAGGGAAAGTTAATATTTCTTCCTTAAAAGATAAGAAAATTAATTTTTATGTAAAAATATAGAAGAATTTATTATTCAAAATTAAATTTTTTTTAGAATTTATTTTTTAGAAGAATTTATTATTCAAAATTAAATTTTTTTATATGAAAAGACAACTTTTCTATAAGAAAAGACAAGTTTTCTATAAGAAAACACAACTTTTCTATAAGAAAAGACAACTTTTCTATAAGAAAAACAACTTTTCTATAAGAAAAGACAAATTTTCTATAAGAAAAGACAACTTTTCTATAAGAAAAGACAAATTTTCTATAAGAAAAGACAACTTTTCTATAAGAAAAGACAACTTTTATATAAGAAAAGACAACTTTTCTATAAGAAAAGTCTACTTTTCTATAAGAAAAGTCTACTTTTCTATAAGAAAAGTCTACTTTTCTATAAAAAAGTCTAATTTTCTATAAGAAAAGTCTACTTTTCTATAAGAAAAGTAAAATTTTCTATAAGAAAAGTCAACTTTTCTATAAGGAAAGACAACTTTTCTATAAGAAAAGTCAACTTTTCTATAAGAAAAGTCAACTTTTCTATAAGAAAAGACAACTTTTCTATAAGAAAAGACAACTTTTCTATAAGAAAAGACAACTTTTCTATAAGAAAAGACAACTTTTCTATAAGAAAAGACAACTTTTCTATAAGAAAAGACAACTTTTCTATAAGAAAAGACAACTTTTCTATAAGAAAAGACAACTTTTCTATAAGAAAAGACAACTTTTCTATAAGAAAAGACAACTTTTCTATAAGAAAAGTCAACTTTTCTATACGAAAAGTCAACTTTTCTATAAGAAAAGTCAACTTTTCTATACGAAAAGTCAACTTTTCTATACGAAAAGTCAAATTTTCTATACGAAATGTTAAATTTTCTATACGAAAAGTCAAATTTTCTATAAAAAAATTCAATTTTTCTATAAGAAAAATTAATTTTTCTATAAGAAAAGTGCCTCAGTTAAAAACTGAGCCAACTTTTCTCTAAGAAAAGTTCCTCAGTTAAGAACTGAGCCAACTTTTCTATAAGAAAAGTTCCTCAGTTAAGAACTGAGCCAACTTTTCTCTAAGAAAAGTTCCTCAGTTAAGCACTGTGCCAACTTTTCTCTAAGAAAAGTTCCTCAGTTAAGAACTGAGCCAACTTTTCTATAAGAAAAGTTCCTCAGTTAAGAACTGAGCCAACTTTTCTCTAAGAAAAGTGCCTCAGTTAAGAACTGAGCCAACTTTTCTCTAAGAAAAGTACCTCAGTTAAGAACTGAGCCAACTTTTCTATAAGAAAAGTGCCTCAGTTAAGAACTGAGCCAACTTTTCTATAAGAAAAGTGCCTCAGTTAAGAACTGAGCCAACTTTTCTATAAGAAAAGTGCCTCAGTTAAGAACTGAGCCAACTTTTCTATAAGAAAAGTGCCTCAGTTAAGAACTGAGCCAACTTTTCTATAAGAAAAGTGCCTCAGTTAAGAACTGAGCCAACTTTTCTATAAGAAAAGTGCCACAGTTAAGAACTGAGCCAACTTTTCTATAAGAAAAGTGCCTCAGTTAAGAACTGAGCCAACTTTTCTATAAGAAAAGTGCCTCAGTTGTGAACTGAGCCAACTTTTCTGTAAGTAAAGTGCCTCAGTTAAGAACTGAGCCAACTTTTCTATAAGAAAAGTGCCTCAGTTAAGAACTGAGCCAACTTTTCTATAAGAAAAGTGCCTCAGTTAAGAACTGAGCCAACTTTTCTATAAGAAAAGTGCCTCAGTTAAGAACTGAGCCAACTTTTCTATAAGAAAAGTGCCTCAGTTGAAAACTGAGCCTACTTTTCTATAAGAAAATGGACCTCAGTTCAAAACTAAGCCAACTTTTCTGTAAGTAAAGTGCCTCAGTTCTAAATTCTCTAGATGAAAAGCTCAAAAAAAAGTTCTCAAACATATTGTTGATTTTATATTCCCTGATAGGAAACGGAAGCTCAATTATGAAATATTAGGGATAACCTTAAGTATTTTCCTTGCAGTAAATATGACTTATGGCCAACTCCACATTTCCCCCCCGAACCAAAGAAAACATAAATCTCTTCTTTGGAATACAAAAGCAAACTTGAGTTTTTTATGCTTTCTCATCTCTCGAGTAACGACCACTTTGGAAGTGCTAATAACTACAAAATACCATAAATATCTGCAGTGAACAGAAAATACAAATAAACAATCAATACTTTTGGAAATCGACACGATTTTTTGGATCGAAATTTATAGCACTATTTAGTGTAATTTACGTAAATAGTACAAAAGACTTTTGAACTTTTTATGGCCTCACACACACACCCAGAAAAGAATTTGTAAAACTAAAGTGCAATAAATTAGTTTTTTACACAAAAAACAAGGAAAATTTTTGTGCAAAAAAATCATAAAAAATAACATAAATTGACTCAAAACACAAGAGTGAGGAAAAATACAAAATAAAAGAAAAAATCTTTGTTTTTTTCTTTATTGTGCTGTAAGTGTGAACGAACAAGAAATCATGGCCATTGAAAGACTGGCAATTAAAATTGCCCAAAGAAACAAACAAAGGAAATGGAAATGGGAATTTGGAAAACTAAGGGTCCGCATTAAGTATCCCCCTCGTACATGCATAATCATAATGAAATCTTGTTGTGTTTTTTCTTTTCGGTTAAAAAATAAACTCTTAAATTACATGGAAAATAATAAAAATGATGTATGTAAATGCCTTGAGTTTTGATTTCTTTAAAAATGAAACAAAACGTAACGAACGTTACGTTACAACAAACCCTTATTTTTTGTGCCACAGAAAAAAAGACACTGTTCACTGTGTTCATCAAGGGTCACCAAGCAAGCAAACTAAATTATGCATGGCCTACTATTCGGTGACGTTGTGATGATCGCTGCTGTGATCTTGTGCATCAAAATCCAGCTCAGACTCAGACGACCAGCATTATGCAGCATCGCATCGCATGGGCACACAAGCGAGAGGCTGGAGCGAGCATTCCTATTGTATGTGTGTGCGTTGCTATCAATCGCACGATCGGCCAAAAGTGACATAAAAAACAACAACCTACCCTAAACACACAAGACACGCACAGTGGTGACAAACGGGCAAATAGAAAAAAGAAAATATTTTTTTAATTAAAATTTAAAATCTTCGCCAAAGTTACCTTTAATATTTGTACTCTCGTTTTGGAAATATAAGTTCTATAGCGCCCGTTTATATGTTCAATTAAAGGTAATTATGTTGGCTACAAATGTTGCGACTTTCACTTTCATATAGAAGCAGTTGTTTAGGAATTACCTCCAAAAAATTGAGAAAAAAATCATAAAAAATAGGAAAAAAAAATAATAAATTATTTTGTTTTATATTTCTTATTGCTAAGATTTTAGCGAACAAAACAGTGTCTTTATGTAAAAGATCTATGGGTAAATGTAGAAGTTATGGCTCTCTTTGTAGACGCAAACGAATTTAAAAAATTATGATTTTTTGAATTTTTTTATAAATAGCGCGAAAAACCTTTTTACAAATTTGATAAAATAATATTGTAATCTATTTTATAGTATTTCTGGTGTCCTAGTAAAGAAAATAAGGCCTATTTGAAGAATATATAGATAAATGTGGTAGTTATGACCCTTTTCGTAGAAGTAACAATTATTATTTCTTAAAAAAATATTTTTTGTTGGTAGGGAAATACCCATAAAAATAGGAAAAAATTCGAAAAAAAAATATTTGTATTAATTTTTCTATAGCTAACATTTTAGCGAAGAAAATAATGTCTATATGTAAAGGATCTATGGATAAATGTAGAAGTTATGGTCCTCTTTGTAAACGCAAGACAATTAAAAAATAATGATTTTTAATTTTTTATTAATAAACCCTTTACAAATTTGATAAAATAATATTTTATTTAATTTTATAATATTTCTGGGATCGTAATAAAGAAACTAAGACGTATTTGAAGAAAAGCTATGAATAAATATATTAATAAATGGATACATATGACCAGTGGTTTAGGAACAACGTTGAGAAAAAAGTATTTTTTTCCGGTACGAAAATACCCATAAAAATAGGAAAAAATTTTGAAAAAATTATTTTGTTTTATTTTTTAATAGCTAACATTTTAGAGAAGAAAACTATATTTATACGTAAAAGATCTATGGATAAATGTAGAAGTAACGACCCTCTCTGTAGAGGCGAAAGAATTAAAAAATAATAATTTATTTTAAATTTTTATAAAAAGCGTGAAAACCCCCTTTACAAATTTGATAAACTAATATTCTATACTATTATTTTATTCTATTTTGTAATATTGTAGGGATTGTAGTGAAGAAAACAAGGCCTATTTGAAGAAAATCTATAGATAAATGTAGAAGTTGTGGCATTTATTGTAAAAAGGTTCAATTTTATTTAAAATTAATTTAAAATAGGAAAAATTCGAAAAAAAATATTTTTATTTATTTTTTAATAGCTAACATTTTAGCGAAGAAGAGAATGTCTATTTGTAAATGTTCTATGGATAAATGTATCATCTATGAATTTATGTCGACGCAAAAGAGTTTAAAAATAATGATTTTTCAAGTTTTTTTAAATAGCTCGAAAATCTCCACAAATTTGATAAAATAATTTTTTTAAAAATGTTTAAGATATTCCTGGAAACACATTGAAGAAAATAAGGTCTACTTGAAGAAATAATATGTGGGTAAATGTAGAAGTTATTACCCCTTTTTGTAGAAATAACAATTATTTTTCAAAAAAAATATTTTTTCTGCTACAAAAAATTCATAAAAACTAGAAAAAAAATTAAAAAAATATATATATTTTTATTTATTTCTTAATTGTTCTTAATTTTAGCGAAAATAATGTCTATATGTAAAAGATCTATGCATAAATGTGGGAGTAACGGCCCTCTTTGTAGACGTAAAAGAATTTAAAAAATAATGTTTTTTTAATTTTTTTATAAATAACGGCGAAAATCCCTTTTGAAATTTTATAAAATAATATTTTATTTAATTTTATAATATTTCTTGGATCTTAATAAAGAAAATAAGACATATTTGAAAAAAGCTATAAATAAATATATTAATAAATGGCTACATAGGACCATAAAACCTAAGTTGGGAAAAAAATAATTTTTCCCATACGAAAATACCCATACAAATTTAAAAAAAAAATATTTATTTATTAATAGCTAACATTTTATGAAGAAAACAATATTTATATGTAAACGATCTATTCATAAATGTAGGAGTTATGGTCCTTTTTGTGGACGCAAAAAATAATGATTTTTTAATTTTGTATAAATAGGACGAAAAACCTCTTTCCAATTTTGATAAAATAACATGTTATTCTATTTTATAATATTTCTGGAATCCTAGTGAAGAAAGCAAGGCCTATTTGAAGAAAATCCATGGATAAATGTAGAAGTTATGACCCTTATTGTAAAAATGTCGTTTTTACAAAGTTTTTGCTTAAATTAATTTAGTCATTCATGAAGACGACATGTACTTCTACAAGATGGATCATAACATCTGGTGTTGCACTGTTAAAGACAAGAAGGTCTACTTGAGGAAAATCTATGGTTAAATGTAGAATTTTTGTAACACTTCTTGTACAAGTATGGGAATGTCAAAAAATCATTTTATGACCCTTATGTAAAAATGTCGTTTTTACAAAGTTTTTGCTTAAATTTAAATTTTAATTTAGTCATTCATGAAGATGACATGTACTTCTATAAGAAGGGTCATAACTTCTGGTGTAGCACTGTTTAAGAAAAAAAGATCTATTTAAAGAAAATCTATGATTAAATGCAGAATTTATAAAACTTATTGTACAAGTATGGGAATGTCAAAAAATCATTTTTTACCAAGTTTTTAATTACATATTTTTTTGGCAAAAATGGCCACAACTTCTTCGGTAGATATTCTTCAAATATGTTTTGTTTTGATCAATAAAATCGCTGCTATTATACAATTAAATATAGTAGTAACTGACTTACTTATCGTCTTCATATATGGCTAAGTAATTAAAGCAAAAAAAAAAACTTGGTAAAAATGTACTTTCCCTTAATTCAGAAGAAAAGGCCGTAACTTCTATATATATCCATAGATTTTCTTCAAATAGACCTTGTTTTCATCGATTGGACAACATTAATTATACCATAAAATATAGCATTTATTGACCTACATATCGTCTTCATGTATGACTAAATTAATCTAACCAAAAAATGTGTTATATAATATTTTTTTCCGTTACTTCTACAATAAGGGTCATAACTTCTACATTTATCTGTAGATTTTCTTCAAACTGGCCTTCTTTTCTTCAATAATATGTCAGCTATTCGAAAATAATTTTCAGTTATCTAATTTGTAAAGGACTATTTCACGCTATTTAAACAAAAATTACAAAATCTTGATTTTTTTCAAAATCATTTGCGTCTACAAATAGTGTTATAACTTCTACATTTATCCATAGATCTTCTGCATATAAACATTATTTTCTTCGTTAAAATATTAGCTACAAAATAATGAAATTAAATACATTTCCGAACGTTTTTCAATTTTTTATGATTTTTTAAAGCCTCAAAAAAAGATTTTTTATTCGAAAAAATATGTTTTTTTTTTATTTTAGAAGACTGTTCTTAAATCAATGTTTCTATATGAAAGTGAAAGTCTTAGCATTTGTAACCATCATAGTTTCTATATGAAAGTGAAAGTCTTAGCATTTGTAACCATCATAGTTACCTTAAATTTAACATATAAGCCATTGTTATTGGACTTATATTTCCAAAAGGAGAGTGCAAATATTAAAGTTACCTTTGGCGAAAATTGGAATTTTAGTAAAAAAATATTACAAAATATATATTCATAAAAAGTGAACGTAAAATATGTTCAATTAAATTACAAATGAAAGAAAATGTTCCTCAATGCTTCATATAAATGATTTTGCTTCAGAGTGTGTATGAAACTCACATTCTCAAATGTGTCATGATCGTCGAATTTATGGGAAAATAGCTTAACTCTTTATGGGAGTGTAATAAAGAGTTGAGCTATTATCTGATATATATTTTGCGAAGATTATTAGTTCGTCCTTGCAGTGATTGTTTAGAAAAATATTTGAAGTATTTATGAAATAACTCTCGACAAACGAAAAATAGAGAATTGCTTCGTAGATTACTACTATTACTATTCAAATATTTTCTAAACACATTGAAGTGAATTTTTATAAATTCATTATTTTTTTCAAAATATTTCCTCCTTTTAAATAATAAATAATAAAGAAAAATTATAAAATAAATGAATTTATAAAAAATCACTTCAATTGTCTTAAATAAAGAAAAATTATAAAAAAAATAAATAAAAAAATATAAAATAAAAAAAATAATTTATAAAAAATCGGCTCAATGTATTCAGAAAATGCTTGATTGACTAGTAATAGTTCAATTGTGTAAACTGAGGAAATGTTGCTCAATACTTGAAACAAACAATTTTACTTCAGTGTATGTAAAATGCACATAAACAATAGCAACATGGATATAATTCTCAAATGTGTCATGATCGTCGAATTTATGGGAAAATAGCTTAACTCTTTATGGGAGTATATTTTGCGAAGATTATTAGTTCGTCCTTGCAATGATTGTTTAGAATAATATTTGAAGTATTTATGAAATAACTCTGTACAAACGAACAATAAAGAATTGCTTCGTAGATTACTATTCAAATATTTTCTAAACACATTGAAGTGATTTTTTTTAAATTATTTTTTTTTAAATATTTCTTTCTTTTAAATAATAAATAATAAAGAAAATTATAAAATTAACGAATTTATAAAAAATCACTTTTTTATTTATATAAAAATCACTTAAATAAAGAAAAAATATAAAAAAAAATAAATAAAAAAAATATAAAATAAAAAAAAATAATTTATAAAAAATCGGCTCAATGTATTCAGAAAAAATAGTAATCAAAAAAATATTTATTTCATTTCTTTTTTATTTTTTTAATAAAGTAAATTTATGAAAAAAAAAAATAAAATTATAAAACATCAATTCAATTTTTTTAAATAAAGAATTAATTAAAAATTGAATTTATAAAAAATTGCTTTAATGTATTCAGAAAATGATTGAATAATAATGAAAGAAACAATTTTCTTTTTTTATTTTTTTAAATTATGAAAAAAAAATAATTTAAAAAAATCGCTTCAATTTTTTATAAATAAAGAAAAATTATGAAAAATATTAATAAATTGATAAAAAGACACTTCAATATATTCGGAAAATGTTTGAATAGAAATCAAAGAAATATTTTTTTCAAAATTTTTCTGTTTTTATTTTTTTTTTAAATTATGAAAAAAAAAAATAATTTAAAAAAATCGCTTCAATTTTTTATAAATAAAGAAAAATTATGAAAAATATTAATGAATTGATAAAAAGACACTTCAATGTCTTCAGAAAATGCTTGAATAGTAATCAAGGAAAAATATTTTTTATTCAAAACCTTTCTTTTTTATTTTTTTTTAAATTATGAAAAAATTAATTTAAAAAAAGTAGCTTCAATTTTTTATAAATAAAGAAAAATTATGAAAAATATTAATGAATTGAAAAAAAAAAACACATCAACAATGTATTCGGAAAATGCTTGAATAGTAATCAAAGAAATATTTTTTATTCAAAATCTTTCTTTTCTTTAATAAAGAAAAATTATGAAAATATTAATGAAATTATAAAAAATCTCTTCAGTGTATTCTCTGTATTCTGAATACATAATACATATTCATAATTTTTCTTTATTAAAAAAAAAGAAAAATTTTAATTTGCTAGAGTAGTATTCAAATAAATAATTATCGTTTGTAACCACTGTGACCGGCAAACTGCTCGACAATCAACCGCACAGTAAAGATCATCATCATCGATCGCACAATTTTACACACACGCAGAGATACAATGTGACAAAACACCACCTTGGAAGGACTGTGACGACGACGACTGACTCACTCTCGGCTGCCTGGACGGCCGATCCTATTGATGAATGTCATCGTCGTTGTTGAGATGTTGTTTATGGGACACACCCTCAGCATAGCATTTTCTGTGCATTTCAAGACGTTATGCACACAAAATATTGAGTGTGTTTTTTGTAAAATTTCTTTTCTTCCTCTACCAAAAAAGAGATCCTTTTTTGGAAAGGACAACAAATTTTATGGCTTTCTTACTTAATTTACTACTTGTGATCATTGTTCGGTTACTCGACGAAATTATTTACACGGTAGTATCCTTTTTCCTGTGTAAGTCCTTACACCACACGAAGGGGTTTCTTTTGGCACCGGAAAGGATGCCAGCATTCGATGTGTATTGTTCCCTCTTAAGCGTGAGTGTGGAAACGTGATGTTTTCACCAAATCAAGACGAAAAAATTGTTGCATTTTGTTGTTGGTTTTGCTCCTTTTTTTTTGTATAAACATTTCACGAAAATAATGCTCGTATCCGATAAAAAACGTACAAACATATAAACAAACAAACTCTTCAGCATTTAGTTCAAGTGGTTCCTTTTGTGTGTTGTTTAAAGGATACACTTTTTTGTCATACGTGTTGAAATAATTACTAAGGAGTCGTCTATCTCTGGCCAGGATATTGGTGGAGAGAGGGGACGCTTTTGAGGAACGTGCGGGCTGTTATCGTTAAGTATCAATTCGTTGAATTTGTTGTCATCGTCCTTAATTAGTTGCAATTCAATTCACCAAAGGATTAAGTATGTTACAAATGCGGGATTGTATTACAGGGAATTCTGCTGTTACGTGGAATTAAAGGACTCTATCTCACGGTATCCATGAACACAGGTACAACAATTTTATACCTCAGAAAAAAGGTGGTAATTATTATGTTCGTTGTCAATTGCGGAACCAATGACGCTGTTCGAAATATGGGGGCATTCCAAAAGAGAGGAAGCAAGCAGCCTTTCAGCAAACATTGCGGTTACACTATATTAACAAAATTGTACAATATTGTTGTCAAATTTACAAAGTTTTGCGCACCCAAGCTAATGGGAGAATATGTTTTTCGTCGATAACAAAATTCCCCTACATTGTAGCCTAGAATTATATGCAATTTATTCATGGCGAAATATCGAGAAAATAAATTAAAATATTTAAAACAAAAACCATAACCTCGAGCTTAAACAATCACTTTAATTAATTAGAAATAAGAAGGTCGATAAAATAATTAATGATATAATGATTTAATTTGTAATTTACATAAAGAATTTGTAAAACAATGCCCGATTAAGTTAGGAATTTGTTATTTGAAGAATCTATGAGGTATTCTATTGGAAAGTCCTTAAAATCTGAGGACAGAACAAATCTTTCGCATAAAAATCGTCCCCAAGTTTTCTAAAGCACAATATCCTCAGATTGTAAATAAATATGTCATGTTCATATTTTTTTCAAAAAAGACTTAGAACTTTTCAAAAATATGTATTTTTGTGGACGTTTTTTTTACGTTTGTACTTAAACTATGACATAGATTGAAAAACCAAGTTCGAAGCACTTATAGTTCACATATTTGCCTTGAAATGATTCCATTTTACTAAAAACAGCAGATCGTTTAGTTCCTCCTATACTCTTACATCAAAAGGGAAACTATTTTTACGAATATATTAAAAAAATCCACTATTTTGTATGCATTAATCACAGATTGAAAAATATTCAAAATATTTGTAAACCACTCAAAAGATATCTTGAAATAAAAAATTCTGTTAAACTTGTCTATTTCTGTAGCAAGATATAAGTAAAGAAGTGAAAAACAATTTTTAAAAATTATCCATATGGGAAAATATATTTTTTTTCAAGCTTATACATTTTATGAATGATAGTCATTCGGGACATTTCGGACAGAAAAAGCTAAATATATAGCTCAAATGCTTGACACAGATTCCGTTCGGAAATCATGTAAAGATTTCGGTAGATTTGTGTATACACTTTTTTTGGATTAATAGAAAATTTGCTCTTAAATAAGTATAAAATAAATTTATTTTAATTTTAACAATAAATAAGTATGATTTTCTATACATTTTATTTTATTGCAAAATATTTTTTGCAATTAACCTGATGTACAATTTCACTTTGGAAATTTAAAGTGGTTTCGGAATATAAATTCGGAATATATTTTCTGTAGAAGTAAAATTCGGATTTCATTACAATTCCGAATGGAAGTCAACTCTGTTACAAGGTCGATTAAATACTGTGAAGCAAAAACATTTTTTATTAGGAACAAAATCCTTCCTTTTTGTACTAAGCACATACATATGTGCCAGTTAGTATCTTTATCCGATTTGAGATATGCAATGGGTTGCTTTTGAGTCATTTTTTCCTCCGAAGAACAACTTTTTTTAATAGAGAATATAAATTAACTATATTAACTATTGAAAACGGCTATCTCTATAAAACCAAAATATATACATTATATTTTGATTCGAATATTTCTTTATCAAAGATGAGAAAAGAAGAAAATATTTCATTTCGAGATGGAATATAAAAAATGAATATTTATTTTGCATATTTACATATTGTTGGTCTAGAAACTTTATATTGAATTTATATTTACTTTTCAAATTCACTTGAAGTTGACATTATAATAAAAAAAATTATGTTTAAATCATCACACACCAAAGTCAGTGTTAGACTTAGACCACTTTCAGACTGGAACAAAAGTCAATTTTGGTGTGCATAAAACGAAAAATGTCATTGTAATGGTACATTTTTTAATACATTTCAAATAATAAAGCCTTTGAAGTAAAATGAAAAATTAACATATATCATTTTTCAGGATTTTTGACTTAGACAACTATCATAATAATTGGCATATATGTAGAATTGCATGTAATCAAAATAAATTTATTATTTGCTCTATGTACAATTAAATTTACTGAACCTCACCATTCTCTGAAGATAAATCTAAACTAATTTGATTGAAAATCCTTGAAACTAGCGGAATCCACTTTTCACAAGTACCTATTTCTTTTCGAAATTATGTGTGACTTAGTTGAATGATTGTAAAGGGTGATTTTTTAAAAGCTATAGGAAAGTTTTTCAAAAAACACATAAAATTCAGAAAAATGCATGAAATCTTTATTTGAATCGATAGTACGGTCCGTATAATTTAATGTTTGAAGATTATTTCATGCAAATGTTGACCTTAACTGCTCCTCAACTGGTCCATCCGCTTAGTCCAATTTTGGCATACTCTTTCCAACATTTCGGCCGTTATCTCACGAATAAACGCTTCAATGTTGTCTTCCAATGCGTCAATTGAAGCGGGCTTGTCTGTATAGACATGAGCTTTAACATAGCCCCACAAAAAATAGTCTAAAGGCGTTAAATCGCACGATATAGGCGGCCAATTGACCGGTCCCGAACGTGAAATAAAATGTTCACCGAACTCGCCTCTCAATAAGTCCATTGTTGCGCGTGCTGTATGGCACCGTCTTGTTAAAACCACATGTCATGCAAGTCAAGCTCTTGCATTTTGGACAAAAAAAAGTTGGATATCATCTCACGGTAGCGCTCACCATTCACAGTTACGTTACGATTCGCATCATCTTTGAAGAAGTACGGTCCAATGATGCCACCAGCCCATAAACCGCACTAAACTGTGACTTTTTCTGGATGCATTGATAGCTCTTGCAATGCTTCTGGCTGATATTCACTCCAAAATCGACAATTCTGCCTATTTTCGTACCCATTGAGCCAAAAATGAGCTTCGTCGCTGAACACAATTTTTCGGTAAATGAACTTTCTTAACAGAGCACGCATTTTGATCATAAAATTCAATAATTTGCTAGTGTTGTTCGTTTGTAAGACGATTTATGGTTAAATTATAGACCAAACTGAAGATGTTTGACAGTGAAACAAAACACGAAACGTTTAAACCAGTTATGCCAAAAAGATAATAGCTAAAAAATCACCCTTTAGTTATTGGAGCATGCAAATTTTACAGTTTCTTCTCGCATTTTAAGAAATAGTAATTATAAAAATATATAACGTTTTAGAGCAAATACATTGAAATAGTTTAATAGTATGTATGTATGTCTAATTTTAATTTAGATTTTTTCTGAATCATTAACTACCTTTTTAATATATTAATTATAGTTTATTATATATATCTATTTAATATATTAAGTATAGTTTTATATACTATAATTTGAAAACAATTTGCATGAAAAACTGAATAATATGAAAACCTTTGTGGTTACAATGGCGATTTTTCCGGATACTTTCGAACACAAAAATGCAATTACATAATAGCCAGCAGGCGAAATCAATCGATTTCAGCTTGATATGATATAAGGTAGATTATGTCATTTCAGCTAGATTTCGCATGCAATCTGAAAAGGTTATTAGAAGGTAGATCACGTTCCATCATTGCACCAGAAAAATTGGAACTACACAGTAAAAATAGTTACGTTTTACTAATTTGGTACAAAGAAATACCGGTATCAGTTTTTTGTGCAAAAGAAGTCTAGAATTTAGTAACGATGTGTATTTTGGTTTAGTGCACTATTGTCAATCAAAAACTCAAAATTGGTCTTTTGTGCAGTTCGACCTTTTTGCATTTCTTTTTATTATGTTTGAGAAATACAAAACTGCACCAAAACAAACTAATACACAGGTGTCAATTTTCTCTCACCAAAAAAATCGCCAAACAATCATTTCGGCGACTTTGGCCAAGATGCTATATATACATTTAAAGCCACTAGTTTCTACTTATACACTCCACGAGAGTATTATGTCTTTGTGCATTTGTTTGTAACACCCAAAAGGAAACGAGTTAGACCCACCCTTTATTATACAGATCGGCTTAGAATCACTTTCTGAGTCGATTTAGCGATGTCCGTCTGTCCGTCTGTCTGTCTGTCTGTCCATCTATTGTTGTAATCAAATTACAGGTGGCAATTATAGTCCGATCTTAACAAAAATTGACGCAAGTAAGTTTTGTGAATCAAGGACGAACGCTATTTAATTTGAGACAAATCGGTTCAGATTTAGATATAGCCCCCATACAAATGTCGCTCCCGATTTGACTTTTTCCGCTCTAGAAACCACATATTGTACCCGATATTCTTCAAATTTGGCTCAACACCTTATACTGATTTTGGCCCATCTTTACATAATATATTTCACCTATAAACATACAAGTGGGTCACAGCGTCCCATGTTTCAATATACCCCCCTACAGATGTTCTTTCCGATTTAACATTTTTGTCAAACACATACATTTACAGGATACAAAAATCCTTCCCGATTTCACTTTTTTACCGAATTGAATTGTACTAGGATAGAAAGTGGAGTGTATCATATAGTCGCCCGACTTTAGCCTTTCCTTACTTGTTATTTTTCGATGTAAACGAATATATTGAATTGAACGTATTCAAAATGAATTTAAAATTAATTCTTGTGAACTTCAAACATTCCATGTTTGAAAACTCTTCGGAATATGAGAACTCTCCATTCGCAAGTATTTCTTAGCTGAATACTCGAAGTTGCTGGAGCATGTACATTTTATAACAATCGCAAACGCTTTAAAATAATGTGGATTCCCGATTAAACAAACAGGAAAAATGCACAAAAAAATAATAAAAGGTTACGAAAAAATCCTTTACAGGAGCCGTCTTTTAGCATCTGGAAAGTATGGAATAATATTATTGTTAAACAATAATCACTATATATTAGAAACTCTTTTCAAAAACTTCATTATCAAAATGCTGCAAAAAATTTTTATATAATTTTTTAATAATTTTAATTTAGTTTTTTTTTCTGTTTCATTAACTACTTTTTGTCATAGATTAGATATAGTTTATTTGTAGTCTATAAGAAATATTAGCCCTGTTCGATTGGGCTTACTAGCATACGATTAAGAGAATTGATAAGGTGACATCATTGTTGCCCATTGGTTTATCTTAAATGGATCATCAAGAAAAATCTGGCAGCAACGCTAAGAGGGTAGTAAGCTACTTTCTTGTTAAGCGAGTAAATTCCATAATTTTAATTTTAATTTAGCTAGTAAGCCCAATCGAACAGGCCTATTGTATTTTAAATTAATCCACATAAAACGTTAACTTGCTTACTTTGAGGGAACATTCGGAAAAATTCTGAGTTTGAATTCTATTAAACTTTATTTGAGTTCACTTAAGTTGTGAAGAAGTTTTATGCATTTGAGTATAAAAATCTTAAGCAAATCTTTGCTTGTAGCCTTTTCAGACTGCATGCGAAATTAAGCGATTTCAAATGTTAGTTTTAATTCACTTCAACTTATTTCGGGGTTAAATTTCAAGGTCGAATCATTAATGTCAGATCCCATACAAGTTAGTAAGTCGACCTTGATCGATTTCAGCTTCATTTCGCATCTAGACAGAAAAGGCTATAAAATTGTTGACAGTTTCAGCGCAATTGAATATGTTTTAAGTTCACTTTAATTGATGTGAGTATGAAGAAACAATTTTATAAAATGAATTTTAATTAGTGTCTCAAATTCAAATAATGTCGTAGTTGCAAAAGTAAGTAGATATAAACATTTGGTGTGTTTTTCTTTTTATTAGACAAAATGTCTAGACTTTCGAATTTTCAATTTCAATTTTATCCCTTCGACACCATTATACACAGAAAAAATAAAATTTGGATGCAATAAAATAAAATCACGAATTCAAATAAAATATAATAATATTTTATTTGAATTCGTGTGATAAAGAAATTCAAAGAATCAATGATGAAATTTATTAGCCTTTTATTGAAAATATTTTTTTTTTAAATGTCACCATGCCATTTGTAAATAAATTTGCATTCTATTGAATATAGATGCAAAATGGTCTTGAGCCAGGACAATATCCCAGTTCAAATCAAATATTGATTACAGACCAAAAAAATACAAACGAAAAAACTAAAACAAATGAGCGTTGGCACGGCAGAAGTATTGCTGGGTAACTATATCTGCATATACACATACTTACATATGCAACTCAATGAGATGTTTGTAAGATGGCATGTGTACTTTATTACTTGGTGAGATTTTTTAAACGCAAATTCGGCAAGTGAGTTGTGCTTCTCGTTCGTTTGTGAGAATCATCTCTTTATAGAGGCAGGGTTTGATGTTTAAAAGTCGCTGCGAAGCCACTTGAAAAGACTTTTGACATGGTCGAAATCATGATCGTGGTAGTCTGCAGCCAAGTAATAAATGTCACCATGCCATTTGTAAATAAATTTGCATTCTATTAAATATTGAAGCAAAATGGTCTTGGGACAATATCCCAGTTCAAATAAAATAAATTTATTTAATTTAATTTATATTTTTTAATTTTATATTTTTATTTAAATTAGATAGCTGAATATTTGGTTTTATTTTCTAATAGCTGGCATCTTCAAGAAGGAAACAAGGCCTATATGACAAAGGTCTCTGGATAAATGTAGAAGTTATGATCCCTTCTCACGTATGATTAAATTAATTTAAGCATAAAGTTCATAAATATGACATTTTTCTGAACCACTTTCTCTAAGAGAAGGTAAACTCTTGTAGCCTTCATAATTACCTTTAATTGGACATATAAGCGGGTGTATCTAAGGACAAATATAGAAATTATGGCCATCTTTGTAGAATCAAAAAATTTATAAAAATGGCATTTTTGAAATTGAAAAAATCATGATTTTTAATAGTTCTAAAAATCCTTTAAAAATAAGATAACAGAATATTTTGAAGAAAATCTATGGCTAACTGTGGAAGTTATGGTATTATTGTAGAAGTCAGGGAATTTGAAAATTGTCATTTTTACAAAGCTTTAAACTTCTACAAGAAGGGCTATTACTTCTAGATTTATTCCTTGATTTTCTTCAAAATATGCTATTTAAACAAAAATTAAAACATAAAAAATTTCATTTTCACGAAGTGTTTGTTTCTACAAAAAGGGCTATAACTTCTACATTTGTCCATAGATATTTTGTATATAAACATTGCTTTCTTCTTTAGAATGTAAGCTAATAAAAAATAAAACAATACATTTTTTTCAAATTCTTTTTTTGTTTTTTTTTTCATTATTTTGTTAATTTTTAAGTTTTAAGTTAAGTTTTGCACTTCTACAAGAAGGGCTATAACGTCTACGTTTATTTAAGGATTTTCTTCAAATATGCCCTGTTTTATTCGCTATGATCCTGGCTTTTTTAAAATAAAACAAAATAAAATCTGTTTTCTAATTTGTAAGGCGGAGTTTGTAAACAAAAATTAAAAAATTATGATTTTCTAAATTTTTTGCGTCTTCAAAGACGGCCCATAACTTCTACAACTGATCCCAGATATTTTAAAATAAAACTGTTTTCTACTTTGTAAGGCGGGTTTTAAAAAATATATATTCTATTAAATATAGATGCAAAATGGTCTTGAGCCAGGACAATATCCCAGTTCACATCAAATATCTTTCATATTCACTCGTTAAAGAAATTCTCATACATATTAACTAAAATATTGAGGTTATGAAAATAAAGTTAATTTCTCGAAACTAAAAATGTTGTCCTTCGAATAAAACGTAGCATCGAGGTAAAAACCAAGCTTTAGTTTGCGCAAAGCTTTAACCAAGAAATTGTAGTCATTTTTTGTTCCTTCTCTAGCCATTTTAATAAATAGGGCTGTTTTTCTTTAAGCCGGGATAACAAGCTGCGATAACAAAAACTTTAATAAAAATTTATTTTTTTTTTGCTCAAAATAAAAAATTGGAAAGTCTTTTGACATGGTCGAAATCATGATCGTGGTAGTCTGCAGCCAAGTAATAAATGTCACCATGCCATTTGTAAATAAATGTGCATTCTATTAAATATATGTAGATGCAAAATGGTCTTGAGCCAGGACAATATCCCAGTTCAAACCAAATATAGATTACAGACCAAAAAAATACAAACGAAAAAACTAAAATAAAAAATTCTTTTTTCACATTGTTGCCAACTACAAAATAAATATATAAAGAAAAAATATCTTTTCAAAATTTGTTTTCACACACACACATTTTTATTGCTTTTGGCGACAATTTTAAAAAATATTTTTTTATTTTCAGTGAAATTTTAACATTTTATGTAGATTTTTGTTGTCGCAGCTTATCCAGTCTTAAAGAAAAACAGCCATAATCCAGTCTTAAAGAAAAACATCCAGTCTTAAAGAAAAACAGCCATAATATCATAACACAACCTGGTATCCTTTTTTAATCCTCGATATTATAGACCAGCGTTTAATATGATATACGTTTAATATCTCGAAACTATACATTTTTATAATTATGCAGAGGCATCACAAATTAAGCACCATTCAAATTTTATGAAATACGTTTTAAGGACGTCTTATATCAGCAATGCGGGATTTTTTATCCTCTTGTTAATATTTGTGAATTGTATCCGAGATGCATGAATAATCAGCTTACTTTAATCCAAAACGAAATAATAAATCTCCAGAGGAGTTTTCAGATAAAACACTCCGCCACCGGTCGTTTCCAAATGATTGGCTTCCAAATAGAAAATGTTTTTCAATTATGAATATTTGAAAAAAAAATGTACGTTACAATTCTAATCACCAAGCGTAACTGACCCTGACCTGCCACAAAAGGCTGCGGGGCGATTCTTATTGAGAGGGAGAAAAACAGAGAAAATTCGAAAAACCCCTTCACAATTGAAACTGGTCGTCGTCCGTCCATCCATCCTCCTCTACCTCTCAATTCAACCTTTTGCAATAAGAAAAATTTCTCAAATCCAAGAAGAATTGAATTCTCCCACAAATCTTCTTGCTTCGAGCGCCGCGATCATCTCAAAACAAACAAACGAAACAAAATAAGAATTTTCCGAATTTTCATAATCAAAATAAACTGAAAAGCCAGAGAAGAAAATTCAAAAAAAAAAATTGGAAAATGGTCATTGTGTAGAAAATGAAAAAAAGAAACAGAGATAAAAATAAAACCCCCCGATAACAAACAACGCACAGCCACAGCAAGCGTATGCATGCGTTGGGTGAGCGAGCGAGGAAAAACTCGGAGCTCATGAAAGAAAAGTACAGCAGGGACAAAACAAAAAACGAGACGAAACCTTGAGGGAGAGCTAAACGTCAAACGAATGTTCGTGTGTTATGCTACAGCTATGGTCTGTGTGCTGGACGGACGATAGGCATTTTGGGGGAAATAAGGGGAAAACGTAGATGAAAGAATACGAAAAAAATACAAAAATATAAATAGAAAAAGACACGAACAGTTGTCAAAGCGTTGATGTCGCTGTCGATGCTATGTAGCCAGTGATCGAGAGATATTCAAATGATGTGATGCGATGTTGGATTAGTATGTAGAAATACGACTTTGACAGTGGGACAAATGTTGAGTTTAGCGATCACTTACAGCAGGTGGTTTGTTTTAAATGAAAATTTTTGAAGACGATTCCGTCTCGGAAAATAAACGATTGTGAGAGACATGACATAAGAGCAATAGGGTTGCCAGATTCCAATTGGCAAAAATAGGTACAAACATTTTGTGATCTTTAAGGAATGAATGCTATAGAAAAAAATGCAATTTTGATTTTTTGCTTTTCTTATAAGAAATCAATAATCATATTGACTTTTGCATTAAATACGAATTTAAAAACGTTTAGTTCGAGTGAAGTTACATAGCATTTTATGAAAACTGTTTCAAAAAAATAACACAAAATGACGAATAATTCAAATCCACAGGAAATTTAAAAAAAAAACATCGTCAATTGTAAAAAATACTTTCAATATGAAATTTTCCAAATATATGCATTTTTATAAGACGAATAAAGCTGTATTTCCCGATTTTCACTAGGGTGGATCGAAAATAAAATATTTTTGTCAAAATATAATTTCAAAAAATAAAAAAAACTTTGTGGTAGGAAATACAAATATATATTTTTCTAATTTCAAGAAAATTTATTTTAGTTTTACAGAAAATTGTCAAATCCCCAAAAAATAGTTTTTAATTAATTTCTTATTTATTTTATAAACAAAAAATATACTTTAGATTTTTGTAAAATTATTTTGTTAATAGTGCCAGTAAGATATTGCTGATATTCTAAAACAATAATAATCGTGATTTCTGTCGAAATTAAAAATATTTTATATATAAGTATTAATGAAAACTGGTTAAGCAATGATGAATAATTTAAATCCACGGGAATTATACAAAAATTTTTAATTCAGGTACAACGGTACAACATAAATTCAATATGTATAGTACATTTTTGACCCAAATTTGGAGTAACAAACTCAATATTGAGAGATGTTTGAAAACGGATTAGATTAGCTCTCCAACGGATGTTGCTGGAGCTGAAATATTTCAGGAATAATCATAAGACACATCAATCATAATAATAAGTCGGTTTAATATAAAATTCTGAGTTGCTGCGAAATAAATGACGAACTTAGCACACCATGTGATGGAAGATAAAACTATGCAGAAATTCTTAGGATACTTCTCCAAATTTGGTTTGGTAAATGTTGATATTTTTAAGTTTTTAACATTTGAAAGAAAATTTTAAGAAAAAACTTGTTTTGTGACTAATTTTTTAAGAAAATTAAGAAAACAAATCGAATCCGACAATATGATGGAAAAAAATCAATTTTGAAAAAATTCGATTTTTCCTTTTTTGAACAAACGTTTTATCCGATGTAAACGATAAAATAGTCCGGATTTTAAAATTGGCCCAGTCATTGTATATAGGTTTTTGAAGCTCAAAACAGAAAAGAAATTCGAAGAATACCAATAAGCAAAATTAGATGTCAGAAAAGTTGATTTTTAGAGTGTCACGTGGACGCTGATGAAATTTGTTTAACTTGTTTAACCCAAGCAATTAAAGCGAAATTTTCGAGATATTACAGCATGTTTTTTTGCTGTCAACTATTTCTTTTAATACGAAGCAGATGAGCCAAATCTGCAAAAAGTATTTCGAATAAATGCTGTCGGCTTCAAATCGACTGGAAACTCAGAAAAGGGGAGAATATTATAAAATATATGTATGTATGTATGCATATCGTTGATTTCGCTTAAATTCTATGCTATTAAATATGATCCAAAGATTTCAATATTCAAGAAATGAAGTCCTCGGTGGACTTTTTTGTGTGTATTATTAACGTTAACATCAATTAAATAAATATTTTGCTGCTTGTAGAGAAACCAAATAGCATTTTTTTATTTAGTAAATCGACTTTGATTTCGAATGCAGCCTGAAAAGGCTAATAGCCTTGTCACACTGCATGTGGAATCTAACTGAAATGACGTAAGGTCGATTTACAAATGCCAGATGCCATACAAAATTGACATTTGAAAATCGACCTTATGTCATTTCAGCTTGATTTCGCATGTAAGAGACATTGGAAATCCCGTAATTTGGTCTGTTAACGTAATAAGTAATTAGAAAGCTCTTCGTAGATGATTCATACAATCAACGGTGCACTTAAGTCAGTCTACGTCCTTTGGAAAAAGTTTTTAAATGCTATTAGGCATGTTCGATTTCGTATGGAATTTACTCGATAATCAAGAAAGTTGCTTGCTACTCCCTTAGTTGTGCTGAAGATGGGTAACAATATTGCCACCTTATCAAGTTTCTTAATTGTAAGTTAGTAAGCCCAATCGAACAGGCCTATGTCTGTGGTCAGATGCATTGCATTTTTGGTTAAAACATGTGTGTGCATATCGAAATTAAAAATTGTCTTATAAACCTAGTTTTCCGATTTGCCTTTATTGATAATAACTGTTGTACTTTTGAATATATCGTTACTAACATTATTTTTCTATACTTCAACTGTCGATTAAAATGCATGATAGATAGTTGTGACAATCAGTGGAAGTACAATGTGAAAAAATATAATGCATAATTATTAGTAACTAGTTGCAGTATTCCAAACATCAACATTCAATTAATTTCCATTTTTTTCTTTAAAAATTTATTTAGAGCCAAAATTACTCAATGCAATTTACTCAAACCTTTATCCCACAACAATCAAAAGTTCAGGCCAATTTTGTCAAAAATGAAGGCGATTTGTTTATAGAATGCAATGAAAATGCATTTCTAGCGTTTTTAGTTAGAAATCGAACATTTTTTATATCTAGCAGTGGCAAAGAATAAATAATTCTCATATTTCATAAATCTACGAACAAAATATATCCTCTGACCTTCATTTAAATCTATGCATATATGGAAAAGCAAAGTTCTCAAAAAATCGCTGAACTTTGTATATTTCTATAAGAGCTTCAGAAGTACTTCTGTTTTTTGTAGCGTCCGTTTCAATGTAAAATTGTTTATAATTTTGTACTAATTTATACTAAATCCTTGCGATATATTTTTAAAAAGCACTACAAATGCTGATCGACTTTTTCTGTTTCTCTCTTATTTTTGCGTAGTTTAAAGCGTGCGAATATCGCGTCCGGGCCACTGGGAGTTGCCCATATGTGAATCTGATTCGAAATCAAAGTTTATGTTTTTTAAATTATTTATTTATTTTTCGCAATATTACGTTCTTAATCTTAGAACAGCTTCAGGGTATGAAAATGTATATACAAATAATAGCACAACAGCGGTCTTGAATCTTTGCCAATTTCTTGTGCAGAAATGATTTGTCAAGCAGTAATTTAATTAAAATTTGAAATAAAAAGCTGGAATAACTCACATAATATAATAGTAAATATTTTTAATTGAAGTGATTTAAAATGTCTAGTAATTCAGCAAAAATTGGACAAAAATTCAACAAACAAATAATACAATTAAAAAGCATGATTTGTAGGCTTGACCTAGGCACGAAATATTTGACAAATCATCCTTAAACAATCCAAAATTTATTTCCGTGCGGTGACTGGAAATAATATTTTTATTTGTATGGACCACGACCCAGGCTATTGTCAAGCAGTAATTTAATTAAAATTTGAAATAAAAAGCTGGAATAACTTACATAATATAGTAGTAAATATTTTTAATTGAAGTGATTTAAAATGTCTAGTAATTCAGCAAAAATTGGACAAAAGTGCAACAAAAAAATATAATTAAAAAGCATGATTTGTAGGCTTGACATAGGCACGAAATATTTGACAAATCATCCTTAAACAAACCAAAATTTATTTCTGTGCGGTGACGGGAAATAATATATTTATTTGTATGGACCACGACCCAGGCTATTGTATATACGCTATATTTTTCTGTTCAAAAACTCGAAAAAAGGCCACCATATTCTCCCGGGAGTATTGGATTCTACACGAAATTACTAAATTGCTCCACTGTGATATGTGTATGTTGCCAAAAAGTTTGCTACCCATTGCAGTACATCATCATTTTCATACATTAACATTCCCTTTAACATTTGCTTGCTGCTGTAAACAACAGAAAAACCTACAAACATTCACAACAACCACCAAAATGTTTGTTGTGATGTTTGTTACCTACTTCTTTTGTTTCTTTGTTACATGCTCGTGAGTTGGTGAGAGGGAGAGAGAGTGTGAAAGGTTATGTTTGTTATGTTGCTTGGTTTCCTATGCTCTCTGTCTCACTCCGCTCACACTCTCTCTTTGTTACCATCCCTCCTCTCTTGTTATACCCCTCTGCCCGTGTTTAACCATCTTCAAGTCGGACGCAGCTAATCTCATTTCGTGCACTCCTTTAGTCAGTCTAAAACATTTACTCATCGAGTTAACAACGTTTGACTATCGCACTCATTTTTATTTGTGTTTTACAAAATAAAAGCGAAATTTATTAATCAAATAATCTAACGATTACGTTATTTTAACAAACAAACAAATATATTTCGAAAGCAAAGAGTTTGCCAATTGATTTGTGGAAATATATTAATAAAGACGAAAAAGAAAAAAACAATCATCGCATTTAGTGTGAAATTAAATTACTGGAAGAAAACAAACAGCGAAAAAAGAGAACAAGTGAGAGCGAAAGCTATAACTTTGTGAGAAAATAAACAAAGCTTTTTGTAGCTGAGAGAAAAAGTGACCAAATTAAAACAAAATAAAACAATTACAAATTGAAATCAAAATATTTTACAAAATATAAAACATTTCAAGAATTATTAAATTTGTAATAATCTCAAGACGACTTTAAGTGTTATAATTAATTCATTTATAACCTCACATTTGGTGCATATACCCCTTGGTTTGTGTGTCAATCGGTCGTGTGCAGCAGTGTCATTATTTTGTTGTTCATTGGAGCAACGGCGACGACTGTACGTCCAAGACGAGGTGGAGCAAAAGCTTTTTCTTGAAGTGTTGTTTGTGTATTGGTGTTGTGTTTGGGGAAATTGTCAGTGATTTTGGCGCCAAAATTTGACAGTTCCCAGCAGTGAAACGCAAAGAAAAGACGCAAAAACATTAGAACACACAAATAAAGCAGCAGACAAAACCAAAACTAACTCAACAAAAGAAGAAGCCAGCCCCCCTGAAAACCAAACAAGTGCAGCCACTTATTAGCTGCTCAAACACCTACAAAAGGTTAATTGTTTCGATCAAGGTTTAAGGAAATCGTAAAAGAAAGAATCACAGCCAAGATGTCTGCCGCCCGTGTCTTGAATCCCATGATCTGCAAAATGACTGGCAGCCCAGCAGCTATGCGCAGCAGCAATCTAACATGTGGACGCCAGGTGAATCGCATCAAAAGAGATCTGTTCGGCCCGGCCAACCCCATTGAAACCAACAAGTAAGTGTTGAAAACTAAAGGCACAAAAGCCTCCAAGAAATTAAACTAATTTTTCTTCTTCTTCTTTCCTCCCGTAGAATGTTCAATGAGGTATTGGAAAAGAGCCAAGAACGTGCCTCCCGCAAATGGGGCTTTGATTTCCGCAACGGTTCACCTTTGTCCGCCAACTCCCAGTACTCGTGGGAGCGTGTTTCCACCCAGGAGAGTCACATTGCCCCCGAAATGTACACTTTGACACGCGCCGCCCATGTACGCCCCACCCCTGCACCCAAAACCCAATTGGAAATGCTGATGGATGAGCGCGCCGAACGTGAAAATTTCAATTTGTCCCAGACCTCGGTGACCGACACAGACTCCTGCGATGACAGTTTGGATGAGTCCATGGTGGAGTTCAAAGTTCCTGCCGGCCCTAATAATGCCGAGGCCCGTTTGATGGTGCCTCGCAAGACACAATTGCGCAAGAGACAGCCCAAGATTACAGGTAAATATCGCAAATTTTGCAAAATCTTAAAAATGAGAATTTAGGAGGAGGGGGAAGATTAGAATTTCAAAATGAAAATATAGATTTGAAATTAAAACTTCAACAATTAGATTGTTTAGATTAGGCCAGTTTAAGAGAGGGGGAAGATTAGAATTTCAAAACGAGATTATTTTGAATTGAAATTAAAACTTCAACAATTAGATTGTTTAGATTTGGCCACGTCCTTTCAATTTGTTTCATTTTGTAACAGTTTTTTCTGTTTGTCTCTCACAACACTTCCTGTAAACTTCTTTCCCACACCTTTCAATCAATCGTGAAAACCAATTTCCTTTCTGCCCCTTGTTAAAAACAAAAACATTTCCAATTTAATTAAATATTGAACTCGAAATTGAGTAATTTTCGTTCAGCTCTATCCTTACTTTGTGTGGGAAACTGAAAAACGTTATTTAGTTCTGCTTTGTTGGCTATTTTCCCATAAAATTTCATTTATTTTCAATACCTGATCAATATTTAGAGTGTATTGCACCAACCTCCCCCTCGGCATGGCTAAGGGGTTGTTTGGTTATTCATACCTTTTGTTTAGAGTAACGGTCGAAATTAAACAAAGTCTGGCCTTCGGGGGAGGGAGTAAGCCAGAGTTGTGTAGGCGTTGTCTAAGGTACTCGCCTTTTTTCCAGGCTTTTTTTAGGGTATTTCCTTTGCGGTTTCTGATTTAATAGCTTTTGACGATTTGTTCCATTTCCGCTTCAACATAATTAAAGGGTATCGTTCGTTCGTTTGTACAAAACACGATCATTTTGTATTTGTTTTCAATCAAAGCCTGATCTTTTTCTTTTCGAACAAAAGGGTTGTTTTTTCACTTTATCTAAATCTAAAGCACAAGTGATTTCTTTTTGTTTTGTGGAATATTCAGTTGCAGTTCCAAAACACAGCTGGTTTTGTGAGTTCATTCTCTCGAATGAACCACCATAAATGTAAATTCCTTTCATCCTATGCTCTGTCCTCTGTGGGTCTTCTACCTTGGAAGGCAGTTTGTTTGCTACCTTTGCTTTTAAATCGCGTGCGTTGTAAAGTTTTGCCTTGCCTGGCAGCATAACAAAAACATCCCTTGTAATTGGTGGTGGTGGTGGCTTCATGCCTGTGATGCCTGAATATTTGTGGTAATGATCTTGTTGGAAAAACTTGTCAGTTGTGAGCTGTGAGTGTGCCCTTTTTTGGGATAGGCAAAATTATGAACAGATGTGCAAGGTTTTCCTTCCCCCTAACATTTTCATTTTCATCACAGATGGCTTTTATTTGAACAAATCCATCATATCAGCCCTTATCAATTTAGGGAAAATCTAGCAGAGTTCCTCAGTGAATAATTAATTGATTGCAAGAGGATAAAACACGCACGAAAAATTGCAGTTTTCTAATTGTTTTCAATAATGTCATCATCATCATCATATGATGGACATTAGGTTGGTTTAGTTGCCATTCTTTTGGAATATTCTTGGGCTACCTTTGTTTTTTTGAACAAAAACCCACTTCATTTGTTTACAATTCACCCGTATTTGTTTGTAATTTTGTATGTTTTGATTTAAAAAACAGATTTGTTTTTAATGGAGTACTAAAAATTCGCTATATAATAAGCCCGCATAATTTTTATATTCAAAATATTAACAAATTTCAAAAAGGTTACAGAAATTGCCATAAACAATTTGTAGTTTTTGCAGAAGTTGCCAAACATTTCCTATTTTTTTAATTTAATTTGTTCGGTCATTGATTTTCGATTTTCCTTTGAGGGATGATTGCATTTCTTGCCCACCACACATGCTCATCTCTCTTGTGATTGTCCGTCCATGACTACTGTCTCGTGTATTTCATACCCCTTGGCCCTGTGCTAAACACGTGCCATAATCTAGCGCCGCCGCTGCACACTTTAATCCCTTTTTCTACCTCACCTTCTTTTCACTCACGTTTCGGCTGAAATATTTGCCAACAGGAAAAAATTTTTTGGGGGATGCACTCTACATAAGCAAGGGATGAAAAAGGATCATAGACGATAGAAATTGATCGAAAATCAGGAAGAACATATGACATGCAATTTATCTGAATGACTAAGGGATGGAAGGACACTTCAAATAGGGAGGGTAGAATAAGTTGTAAAGTCATTTAGGGATATATAGAAATTCTGTTTTGTAAGGATTTAAAATTGCTTTCTGATTTTTCTGTTACTCTGGCTGTTTATGTTGAGTTTAGTAAGGGTCGTTTAGTTGCAACACTTGTGAAGCGTGTCCTTTTAATTTTGACACAAGATTCCAGGCAGGAGGTCCTCTTCTTATTGGATTGTAAATGTGTTTCTAAGGCAGGAGGTTTAGTAGGTACTTGATAAAGGCATCTTCTTACTGGATTCGTGTTCGTTCATTCAGTTACTTCACTTTGTATGGGTCCTTATTGGATAGGCATATGTTTACTTAGTTTTAGGACCCCCCTCTTATGTTGTTGTTTTTTCTCATTTACTCTTTGCTCTTTTTTCTTTTAGAATAACAAACTAATCCTTTTTTTGTTTCTTTTCTTCTTCTCTATTTTTAGAATACATGAAGGAACGCAAACGTTTGGCTCAAACACCCAAGAAAGTCTCTCCTGCCAAGCGTATGCGCACCTCATCCGGCTCCTCCGTGCACCATGCCTCGAATCCCAACAGCATAGCAGCGCATTTCTCGCTAAGAACACGTCAAAATTAAGTATGTGAATGAGAGTGAGCGTAATTTTAGTGTTTTTTTAAGAAATGAGAGAACGAGAACTCAATGATTGCAATCAACTTTTCCATAATTCACAACATTTCTACAACATATATAGTTTTTACTTCTTAACTATAACAACTATTTATAACAAAAAAAAAAAACAAAACATTGCCTGCCCAGGATTGTGGCAGGCATTGAGTGTTTTCCTCCGGAGCCGCAAGAAAAAAGTTTTATTTTTTTCTTTATATCTGGCGGCGGCGGCCAAGGAGAACACAAACAAAAACCCAAATTAACCCATACACACACTGAATGCCATAAACTAAGTTCTTTTTAGTTATTAAATATTTAATAATTAAGATAGCCGTAAGTTACCCGCCCTCCCATTTTACTTTTATTTTTTAAACCTCACCTTTCCCCTCATTTCAACCCCTTCCCTTCCCTCCCCTAAGGCATATGAACAACAAGTCCTTTTTAATTTTTTTTCTTTTACCCCTTCAGAAAACCAAAAATGTTTGCTAGAAATTCCTTGAAATTTAGTTTGTCGAATTACTGAATTGTCTTAAAGTTAAACCTTGATTTCAACTCCCAACACTTCCCACCCTCTCTCCCCCCCCCCCTCCAGCCCAAGCTTTAAAGGCTTTAGGAAATATTTTGCTTTGCCAAAAAAAGCAAGACTTCTAGATACTCTCCTTTTAATGTGGCAAAATGTTTCCTAAACCCTTTTGCGATAAATTTCAAAAAATTTCAAAACTTTTAGCTTATTTTTAAAAGAACTACAAATAATTTCTAGGATTTTACCAATTTTTTTTCTAAAAAATGCTAATTTCCCAGAAATTTCCTTTTAAAAACTTCAGTTAAAGGTTTTCAAAATTTTCCTTACGAATACAAACTCTGTAAATTGTAAATTACCCACCCCCTCCCCTAAATTATCGTTTAAAATATTTCAAAATTTATGAAACTTACAAAAACACCCTGAAAAATCTCAAAAACTTAAAATTTTTCTACCAACCTGAAAAAGGACTTGCAAGTTGTAACCCAATTATTTTTTTGCTAACAACATTAACTCAAAAATGTTCTAAAATTTGCAAGAGAATTTTGAATATTTTTTGATAATTTTTAATATTTATTTTTAATTTAAGTAAAATTAAGGAAAATTTTAAAAGCGATGAAATATTTTGGACTTATGACCACAAACCGACTTGTATTGATTGACTTGAATCTGGTGGTTATGGTTCCTTTGATATTTTTTCATTTTTCAAATTTTCAAAATGAATTCCCTTTAGATTTTCAGATTTGTTTAAAAATTTTATATTATTGAGATTGTAACAAGTTTTTGTATGTCATGTTCATAACTTTTGAAAAATCTTAAACGGTTTTACTAACCCCACCTCCCCCCTTTTCTTAAATTTGAAATTTTACAAAAATTTATAATTTGAAAGGATTTTTTGCCTAAATCTCTCCTCGCAAAAAAATCTCTGCCTTCACAGGTCTTCTTTTAGACTGGAAATCATGGATTTTTTCTTACACCCCCCCACTCCCTTACACCTTCCTCCCCTCCCCTCTCTAACAACTTTTGTAAATTGTATAATTTTTTTTTAATATTTCGCAGGCAGAGCCTTTTAATTTCCTTAATTTATGATACTATAATTAATTTTATTTAAAATATAAATACATATATTGCTATAAATATATAAATAAATATATATAAATTAAATTGCATTTGTATACTTGAACGCATCATCCTTCTTTCTCCTTCATCAACTCTTTCCCTTTTATTTGCATCTTGTGTATTTCATTCATTCAAAAACTATCTCTTCTTGGCATAAAGAACAAATTTCATGCTTCTCTACAATTCATCAATCATCTCATCTATCCTCAATTTATAATAAGAATATTTTTCCAAACCCCACAATTTGTATTAAAGAAAGAAAATACTATACACATATATATTTTTGTATTTAATAATATATTTAATATAATAATAATAATAATAAAACAAGAAAAGAAAAAACAAAACAAAATAATTGAAAATAAGAAACCCAATTCAAAAAACTTAAACTTACGATTGTTTTTATTTATTTTGGACAATTAAATGGGATTACATGGCCGAATAATAGCCTCAAATCCATAATTTGTAAAGGAAATTTGGGAAAATATAAAGAAAATTTGAAATTTCTGTGGTTTTTATTTTTTGTATGCAAAATAAGGAAAGAAAGGAGACAATGTAATATCTCTGCCAAAGTGTAAAAATATTTTTTTTTAATTTTTTAAATTTTCATGTAAAATACGGAACGCAAACAGAAGCCGGGAACAAATACTCTGTCAAATGTGTAAAAATATTTTTAATATTTAGATTTGCCGCAAAAAAAAATATTTTTTTTTTTTTTAATTATTTTCATCTCATTAAGAGGGTATACAAATTTAAATGGATTTAAAATATAAGTCCTCCTAAGACCTATTTTTATTTTTCTACTACCGATAAGGTTTTAAAGCCAGTAATTAATCGTAGTCTTGATATGAAAGAATTTGAATTTCACAATTGTCTTTAAATAAGAGTCGATTTACACATTCGAGTAATCGATATGACAATGACCCGAATTTTCCGTAAAGTAAAAGGCAATGCAATTTTTTTTGTACATTTCAGCAAAGATAGATATTTTTGCTTCAAAATTTCTTGTCCGTCAATATTATTCCCCATTGTCTCTGTTCAATTTGTAACTTTTATCTCAGTTTTTTTGTTTATTTTAGTTGTATGTCAAAACCTTTGCCTACGATTTTCGTTGTTTTTGTTTCAATCAATACGAAAAAATATTGTTGTATAGAAAACCACTCCTCCTCATATGGAAAAAAGATCCCTTTCTGGCCATAGTTTAATCATTTATTTCATTTGTTTGTTTGTAAAAGTGACCTTTTAAAAAAGGTCATGAGGCCCACCCTTTTTTGATAGGAAAACCCTCAGTTACCTGCGGTGTTCATGTTGAAACTAAAGTGTTGTTGTGTTTGCTTATGTATGTATGTATGTTAGAGTGGGTCATGAAGAAAAGTTGAATGTTTTATGAGATTATTCTGAATTAAGCAGTTGATGAGGTGATTTTTTCGAATATTTTAAGACATTTTCTCTTAAGAGAATCATAACAAAATTACTACATTTCGGTGTTAATGGTAACTAACTAAAAACTAAACATTTTATTTATTTTAATTTTTGCAGAAGTTGTTAGCAAAATGCATAAAAATAGCAAGAACAATATAAGAGTGCAAATATCTGAAATTTGTGTTAAATACATTATATTTTTATTAATTTTTGGATTAATGTGTTACATGTTGACGTATAATTCATCCTGACCTTTGTTACCAATTCTCATATCTTTGGACTTTTGACAAAAGAACTTAAGCCGAAACTTCAAAATTTTCAGCAGATCAAAAATATTGTTAAAATGCCTCACGAAACTTTTTGTGTACCCATTCAATTCAAAATTTTGAATTATTAAATCAATTTGATTTATTGAAATAATTATTTAGTTTGAAAGTTAGTGACAAAATTTTTAATATCGCCAAACCGAAACAAATAAAACAAGTAAGGAAAGGCTAAAGTCGGGCGGGGCCGACTATATGATACACTCCACTTTCTATCCAAATTCAATTCGATTCGGTAAAAAAGTGAAAATGGGAAGGATTTTTGTATGTTTCCTAATCATAGGCTAATATGACCTGATGCAATTTGTTAAATCGAGATGAATATTTGTATCGGGACTATATCCATAAATGGAATGAAGTGACCCACTTTCACAATAGAATCTTCCAGTTCAAATAAAACGTGTTATGCTCAATTTGAAGAAATTCGATGAAAATCGGTGGTTTCTGGTGCGGAAAAAGTCAAGCCGGTAGCGAAATTTGTATGGGAGCTATATATAAACCTGAACCGATCTGACCCATTTTCACCATGGGTATTTCTAGTGGAAATATAAGACATTTTGGAAGATTTGAAGATCTGTTAAAAAATGTGTTTTCTAGAGCGGAAAAAGTTAAATTGGGAGCGAAATTTGTATGGGAGTTATATATAAATCTGAACCGATCTGACCCATATTCACCATGGGTATTTCTAGTGGAAATATAAGATATTTTGCCAAATTTGAAGAAGATCTTTTAAAATATGTGTTCGCTAGAGCGGAAAAAGTCAAATTGGGAGTGAAATTTGTATGGGAGCTATATATAAATCTGAACCGATCTAACACATTTCCAGCACAGGTGTTTCTAGTTGAAATATAAGATGTTTTGTCCATTTTGAAGAAAAATCTATTAAAATATGTGGCATCTACAGTGAAAAGAGTCAAATCGGGAGTGAAATTCGTATGGGGGCTATATCTAAATCTGAACCGATTTTCTTCAAATTAAATAGCGTTCATCCTTATCCCGAAAAACTTCTTTGCGCAAAGTTTCATTTGGTTCTACCTACAATTGCGACTTGTATCGTGATTACAAGAATAGATGGACAGACAGACAGACGATTCAAAATGTGATTCTAAGTCGATCGGTATAATTACCAATGGGTCTATCTCGCTTCCTTTTGGGTGTTACAAACAAATGCACAAAGACATAATACTCTCGTGGAGTGTATAAATATTGAAAAATAATTTTATAAATAAATATAAAATATATAGTTGAGGTCAAAATAATAGCAGCTTAATATACATTTTTATACACTCCACGAGAGTATTATGGCTTTGTGCATTTGTTTGTAACACCCAAAAGGAAGCGAGATAGACCCACTGTTAAGTATACCGATCGACTTAGAATCACTTTCTGAGTCGATTTAGCAATGTCCGTCTGTCCGTCTGTCCATCTATTGTTGTAATCAAATTACAGGTCGCAATTATAGTCCGATCTTTACAAAAATTTGCACAAGTAAGTTTTGTGGATCAAGGACGAACGCTATTTAATTTGATGCAAATCGGTTCAGATTTAGATATAGCCCCTATACAAATATCGCTCCCGATTTGACATTTTCCGCTCTAGAAACCACATATTGTACCCAATTTTCTTTAAATTTGGCACAACATCTTATAATCCAACTAGAAACACCTATGCAAAAATTGGATAAGATCGGTTCAGATTTAGATATAGCCCTTATACAAAAGTCGCTCCCGATTTGACATTTTCCGCTGTAGAAACGACATATTGTACCCGATTTTCTTTAAATTTGGTACAACATCTTATAATCGAACTAAAAGCACCTGTGCAGAAATTGGGAAAGATCGGTTCAGATTTAGATATAGCCCCCATACAAATGTCGCTCCCGATTTGACTTTTGTCGCTTTAGAAACCACATATTGTACTCGATTTTCTTTAAATTTGGCACAACAGCTTATAATCCAAGTACAAAAACCTATAGTAAAAGATCGGTTCAGATTTAAATATAGCCCAAATATAAATGTTGCTCCCAAAAGTTTAACCGATTTTGGCCAAACTATACATTTTATATTTCACCTATTTCGTTCCAAATGTCCTTTCCGATACAAAAATCCTTCCCATTTTCGTTTTTTCACCGAATTAAATTGTATACGGATAGAAAGTGGAGTGTATCATAGAGTCGGCCCCGCCCGACTTTAGCCTTTCCTTACTTGTTTTTGTTTTCATAAATAATTGACAAATTATTTAATTTTGTTGTAGTATCTATATTTATAAAAATCAATGTGTGTCTGTATGTTCCGTATAGGACGCCAAATTGGTATTTAACTTCTGGACAGGGGATGGTTCCTGGACAAAGGACAATAGGGAGTGGTACCGCCCACACAAACAATATCAAAAATTACTCATTTTATCTTCCAAAGCATACGAAGTAGGGGAATAGGGAAGAACGAACCCGTGCAACGCCGGTTACAATATACATAATAGTATTAAATAAAAATTAGTTGAATTTCTGTATTTCCCCCCTGTTAAATATTTTCTGTCCCTGCTGCAACATTTGCGAAATTTGAAAGTAGTTTATGACGAAAACATGCAAATTTAAGCATTTTCTTATGGAAAATAAGTTCTTTCAATTACTTAACATTTACATGTATCTAGTAACTGCAGCAAACATTTTCCGCTGAAAGCCTTACAGAAATATTATCAAATTCCGAATAATACAAAAAACCCTCAGCTGTAAAAAATCCCCAAATAACAGCTGGTAGACCAAAACTATCCCATATATTTTGTAAAACGCCAGCTTTCGCGTTGCGTTACTCTGAGCGTATTTTGTTTCTATTTTAATAAGAACAAAGTGTACAGAAAATAATGCGAGCTTTCGCATTGCGTTAAACAGAATAAGACGATGCTGAGCCCATGATTGATCGTCTTTAACCGTAATTTATCTGCGGCAGACACCATTACAGACATAAACCACACCGAAATGTGAGCAGTAATTGTTATCGTTATCGATCTTTTTTTTAATGATGAAACGATACTGTTGCTTTGGCGGTTGTGGGATTCGCTAAACGTCATCCGGTTTCGTGGTGGTGGTTCTTTGATGTGCTCAATTATTGTGGCGCAGGGAACACATGAGGCTTGTATGATTGGGCTTACTAGCTTAATTTTTTGTATGTAATTTACTCGTTTAACAATAAAGTAGCTTACTACTCTCTTAGCGTTGATGCCATATTTTTTTTTGTTGATCCATTTGAGAAAAACCAATGGGTAGCAATGATGCCACCTTATCAAATCTCTTAATCGTAAGCTAGTAAGCCCAATCGAACAGGCATATGGTTGTATGTTGACCACACCGTGCAACAAAATCCGATTGGAATTTTTAGCTGTTGGGATATGTTTAGTTTGGATTTTAAGAAAAATAGTTTGTTTACATTCCACATCTTTCTTTACGATTGGAAAACGTAGGGAAATAAGAGAACAGTTTCGTTTTTAATTAAATTTGAAATTAGTTTAAAAGGGACAGCGAAAATATGGTATTATTAGTGGAAAATAAAAGACTTTAAGCAAAACTTCCTGGGCAAATGAAATTGAATTTTTGATGAAGATGTCCTGCACTAATACAGCTATTAAGTACGGAACTCTACCGTATTAATAGCTCTCGTAGATTATCGGTAATAAAAATGTATTACAAAATATTATATTACATTCAAATACTTAACTTATTTTATATTCTTGTGTGTTTTTATACCCTCACTCTACAGAATATATGGGTATACATCATTTGGGGCAGAAAAAAGTGTAACGCATTGAAGGTGTGACTTCAGACCCTAAGTGTATTTGGACCAAATCAATTTCACAACATTTTAAACTGTTTGAGCCATAGCTGGCTGGTGTACACGATAACTCTCGAAAGGAGCTAAGGAATCAATTAAAATTTTGCACATGGTAATATTTTTCCCAAACTTTACTGCTACTTTAAGTTCGTATTCGTACTAACAACAACGTACTACTATAGCGGATTTTACCATGCCACTTCTAGTGCCTCCCACAGAAATCACCCCAACCTACCTAAAATTAAAGCTGCTATAACATATAAAAGGATGATCGAAATACTCTGAAAGTTGACCTTTGGCAATGCTTTTATAGACATTGCAATCACCTGGAATATGGGCGATATTGGCACACCTCTTCTAGTACCTCCCACACAAAATGGCATAAGCCTTGGTTAAACTAAAACCGATATAACTTCCATACGGATAGTCAAAAGCAGTTGCAATTTAATATCTAAAAATGTTTTTATAATCAGATTAAACCTAAAAAATATTTATGCTTTAGCCACCCCTTCTTCTATTACCTCCCACACAATTGTCTCAATTCTAGGTAAAATTAAATCCTTTATAACTTCTATACTGGTGCCTAGATTTCACTATGACTTCTTGTTTGATTACGGTTTTACAATTATCCGGTGCACGGTAGTTCAGAATTAATATCCATCGGCCAAAATTCAATAATTTTTGTTCTAGTATTTGTTTTTGAGTTCTGTAAAAAATTGAAATTAGAAAAGGGCCCAATGACTATTTTGAGATATTAATATTGAGTCGGATATATTTTAGAAATTAGCCCAAAGTTGACTACCTTTTGTATGTTTAGATTTTAAATAAAAGTAATTTTTTTATTTTTTTGTTTATACGTTTTTTAACAGTACTTTACGTATTCGTTCATAATGCGCGGAATTTCTTTTTTCGACTTTGTCGAACTGTTTCTCTCACATTTTAAGAGATTTTACACTCAAATTTATTTTATTACAAATTATGGTTTGTTGGTGCCAAATAAACTTTGTTTGTAATAAATATAGTTTACATATTTAGAGAGTTTTTAATTTTTACCTCCACCAATTTGCACCCTCGGAATATAGGGAACATTTAGTGAAAAAAGTAATTTTTTTAGTTCCAAAACGTGAATTACTTATTTTTTCTCATTAACATTTAAAAAATAAGTACACAGCTGCAAATATAAGCAAAGTTCCATTATCCTCAAGCTAAATTTTATCAATCTATGCCCAAGAAACTATAATAATAACTGATTTTGTAGACAGATCGAAATCATACAGGTGAACTGAACACAGGTAGTACTGTATATCATTCAGGAGCACTCGGATAATAATCCTTGAGTCTAATTTCAATTTTTTACAGAACTCAAAAATGTTTACTAGGACAAAAGTCCTTCCATAGATATGTTCTCTGAGAGTGAGGTTATATATAATTCGGTTTAACCGATTGAAACTTACGTACTTGTTTTAAATATTGCTTCATTTTCTGACTTTTCCATTTTTGATTATAAAAATGCGCTGATATAAGCATAGATATGCTGTATTTGGATATAAAGCCAAAATTAACTTTTCCGGATTTTGGATTTTTTTATTTGGAGTTTGATATTTGAAATCCATACGAAGTGGATTTTGTGTACATATCTGAACACATCAATTAATAAAGTCGATTTTTATTTGAACTAACATTAGTAACAAGGCTATATATATGTGAATATCCGAATTTTATATTTTTTATAATATTTCTGCGGTTTATGTAAAACATTCCACGAATATTTTTTTAACCTTTAAACCTCTCCGTTCCTGCAGTGCTGCCAAATCAAATAATTCCGCATCAAGTCTGGGTTTTTTCCACACATTTCAAAAAAATCGCTTTATTTACAAAACTAATTAAAAATAGATAAAACAATAAATATATATGTAAACTCAATTAAGAATTAAAAGTTAACAACATAAAATATATGTGAATAAATAAAAAAAGTGGCTTAAGCATTAAATAAACATTTTGGTGTTTGTTTTAGGATTTTCGGTTAATCTCCAACTCCAAATCAATTTTCGCTACGAGTATTCAATGGAAAAATAAAACGGAATTCCATTCAGCTGCAAAGTAATAATATCCGCCGGTTTCCTTTTTCAATCAATAATCCCATCTAATTTTTGCTATTCCCCGTCTTTTCCTTGAGTTGGGCCTGCAATTGCTTGACCATGCTGCCGTTGTTGTTGTGACGCTGGAAGAAGGCATTGATGGAGCTCATTGAACGATATTCCAAATTATCGCTGACATTCCAATCGATGGCGCCAATGCTCTGGTGCCGTCCCAGGGGGTTGCGGGTCTTCGACTCGTTGTATTTCTCCAGCAAATGTAGCAGGCAATCCTTGGTGTTGTTGGCGGCCTCCTCGAGGTTGACCGCTTGATGGGTATTGGGTAGGCCCACGGGAACATCGCGACTCATTTGGTTAATGCGGAATTTGGCACGTTTTATGCTGGCCGACTCCTGTAGACGATCCTCGGAGCTTTTGGCATTGCCCGTGTTGATGGTGCTAACGGAGGATTTCCTGGGGGTGCTGGTGGTGTTCGCGGTGGTGGTGGGCAAACCGTTGTTGTTGTTGTTGTTCGTGGTGTTGGTTGTGATGTTGTTAAGTTTGGGTGTTTCCTCGATGGACTGCTGCAGGCGCCAGGACAAAGTACTAGTCCGGCTTTTGCCGGGATTTAATTTGTTGAAGAAGTTGTTGGTGGTGGACGGAGTGGCTGATGATGATGTTGGATTTGCAGCCGAGGGGCTGCTGGTGGCTGCTTTGTTTGAGGTAGTTGTTGTAGTGGTTTTGGGGGCCGCTTTCGAAGTAGACTTGGTTTCGTTGTCTTTTGTCGATGATGATGCCTCTGCCGAAGAGCTTTTGCTGGCTGTGGCTGCCTGGGTTTTGGAAGAAACCTTTTTCTCACCCACCGCCTCTTTGGGCTTCTTAGTCTTGGGCTTTTTCTCCTTCGGGTTCTCACCCTCGCCTTCCGTTGTTTGTTTATCGCCATCTTTGCCAAATCTCGTATTGATTTGGGCCAGCATCAGCAAATGATCGGACAGCTTTTTAATCTCATCCGCCAGATTGACACGCTCTCCCGACGATCGGCGGCCCAGCAAATAATTGGTATCCGAGTTGCGACGATCGAATGTATGAAGATACGATTTCAACGAACGCTGTTGCAAATTCAAGGAGCTGCCATTGAACTCATTCACCCGGCTGCCGAAGGGATTGGACATATTGATATTTTGGGGCGTCGGTGTGGCCGCACCGCTGGACGAGAAGGGGAACAAGAGCTCGCGCGACTCATTTATTGGGGTGGGCGGTTCATCGCTGTCATTCAAGTTGGCCAAATAGGCAGACGACTCCTCATCATCGGTGATCGTGTCGAGTGACTCACAGGGCGAGGGAGAGCATCCTTGGGAAAACAACGAGAGAGAGAGAAGGAAAGAGAACAAAAAATGAGATTATGGTTAGTTGCTGTTAAAGAGAATATAATTAAAGCAGAAATATAGTGTTTTCGTACAGCCAAGCTTTGTTTTCAATTTGAGCAAAAAAAAACGAATACGAAAAAGTAGGAAAGGACACCTTTACAAAGGATTTGTAAGCGTATATTACAAAAAAGCAAAGCAATTGTCAAAAAGGCACTCACACACATATACATACAAACATACAGACATAACAATGATAAGAGAGAGAGAGAAATAGTTTTTTTTAAGAGAGAATGAGCGATGAAGTGAAAGAGTTCGATGGTTTGATCGATAATTTAAAAAGGACATATTGCAAACCTATCTAATCGCACAAGGTCGCGTTTGCATGCATAAGTGCCTAATTGAAAGCTTAAAACTATAAGAAACTAAGGCTTTAGAACAGTCTCTCTTCCAGAACAGATTACACAGAGCTACAAAAAAGAATGAAGTAGAAAACTCTGGGAAGTGATATTTTTTCGTAGATATTGTCGAGTAGAACAAAAATCTGTATTTGAAATTTCCCGGACTCCCCCAAAGTCTTGAGTTACTGATAAAAAACTGGTTTCTCGTACCTTTGCATACTTATAAGTTTGTAACTTAGTTGTTTATCAACCGATTTTCACTTTCTCATCGGATTTGAAAAGAAGAAACCAGGAGCTTTCGATCGATATATTTAAGAAATCTGTGAGCTTTTGTCCAGCAAACACATTTTTAAAAAAAAAATTTAGCCATTTTTATACTCTCCACGAGAGTATTATGTATTTGTTTGTAACACCCAAAAGGAAGCGAGATAGACCCATTGTTAAGTATACCGATCGACTTAGAATCACTTTCTGAGTCGATTTAGCAATCTATTGTTGTAATCAAATTACAGGTCGCAATTATAGTCCGATCTTAACAAAAATTTACACAAGTAAGTTTTTTTGGATCAAGGATGAACGCTATTTAATTTGAGGCAAATCGGTTCAGATTTAGATATAGCCCCCATATGAATTTCACTCCCGATTTGACATTTTCCGCTATAGAAACCACATATTGTAGCCGATTTTCTTTAAATTTGGCACAACATATTATAATCCAACTAGAAACACATATGCAGAAGTTAGGTAAGATCGGTTCAGATTTAGATATAGCCCCCAAATGTCGCTCCCGATTTGACATTTTCCGCTCTATAAAAGACATATTGTACTCGATTTTCTTTAAATTTGGCACAGCAGCTTATAATCAGATGTAGATATAGCCCAAATACAAATGTTGCTCCCAAATGTTTAACCGATTTTGGCCTATACTGTGACTATACATATTATATACCACCTATTGCGTACCAGGTTTCAATATACCCCCATACAAATGTCCTTTCCGATTTAACATTTTTTGTCAAACACATACATTTACAGGATACAAAAATCCTTCCTGTTTTCACTTTTTCACCGAATTAAATTGTATTCGGATAGAAAGTGGAGTGTATCATAGAGTCGGCCCCGCCCGACTTTAGCCTATCCTTACTTGTTCACCTTTGGCGATGTTTTTGCACTTTATTTTCTTTAGTAACTTGTAAATTTATTTAAATAACACATTTAGTAGGAGTAAAACGCCTCTTTATTTTTAAAAATCCTTTAGTAATTGTCTGAGTTATTGCAGTTTTAGCTAAAACAAAATTTTTACAAGTTTTGATCATTCAATTATTTACAAATTGAAGTCCAATAAAAATACATAAAATTTATTAAAACATATAAAAATGGTAAAAAAAAATAAATTAATAAAAAAATTCCCATTTTTGGAACACATTTTCCCCATTTTTTTTTTTTGAAAAATAATGGAAAATCTAGTTATCAAACAAAATAAAAAAAAACATTATCAAAGTTGAAAAATGGCTAAAATTTTTTAAAAAATTACATGGATATGAGCCAAGAGTGATAAGCTTCCCAACAAGAAGAGGTGCTCCAATAAATTAAGACTTTTTGATTCTGAAAGGACCATTAGACCAGTAGATCATTTTTGCAGAATAAACTTAAACGGGTCAAATTTATAATTTTTGGTCACAGGGAGCATTATACTAATTGAAAACAAGTAAGGAAAGGCTAAAGTCGGGCGGGGCCGACTATATAATACCCTACACCACACCCTGTGTATATACCTCGCTTTTATTACTAGACCCAGGTGTTTGTTTGGAGCGATTTTATGTAGTTCATATAAATTATAAAATCATCTTTAGTCATATTTAACAAATATGGCAAATAATTGATCCAATTTTCCGGCAGACAAATACAAATTATACAGCAGTAATAGGATGAATCGGACCGACATTTAAATGGAGGCCTAAAACAACACTTGGGGCCTGGTCCAAAACATGGGCCTATATATTTCTCATTCACGATAGGTATACATAGTTGAAATATATCATGATACGATGTAAGACGTAGTTTCTAGAGCTGTATTAGAGTATAATGGGGGCCCCATTTGGGTTATTCCAAAGTATGGACACAAAATCTAAAAAATTTGAAAAAAAACCGATGTAAAATTTGCGTTCTTGAGTGGAAACAATTTAAAGGGCTCTACATTAAAAAGTGGTTCCATATAGATCACTTTCAAAGCAGGTATTCTTAGTTGAAATATGACCTGATATGCAAAATTATATCGAGATCTAAAGCACGATGTGGGTTCCAGAGATGTAATAGAGTAGAATGGGGGCCCAATTTGTATGGGGGTTATACCAAAATATGGACCCATATATTTGACTTTCATAATATGTCTTCATAGTTTAAATATAATACAAAATTTAATAAACTTCCGATGTAAATTGTGGGTTCTAGAGGGGTAACAATAAAAATTTGCAAGGCCGCTTCATTAAAAAGGCCCATAAAGTAGGTATTCTTAGTATGAAATATGAATATAATGTAATCTGCAAAATTTGAAAAACTTCCGATGTAAAATGTTGGTCCTAGATAGGTAATAATTCAAATGGGGGCCCACTTGTAAGGGCGCTACATTAAAAAGTGGGCCGTTATAGATCACTTTCAAAGTAGGTATTCTTTATTGAAATATAACATGATCTGCAAAATTATATCAAAATGCAATGTAAGATGTGGGTTCTAGAGCGATAATTGTATAAACTGGGGGCCCATTAGTATGGGGGCTATAACAAAACATTTACCTATATATCTGGCTTTCAAAATACGTGTTTCTAGTATAAATGTAACATTGTGTGGAAAATTTGATCAAGATCCGATGTAAAATGTGCATTTTAGAGCAGTAATATTGTAAATCGGAGGTACATTTGTATGGGGACTATATCAAAACATAGACCCATGTGGTCCACTTTCCCGTGAGCTGTTTCTAGTTCAAATATAACACGATCCTGAAAATTTGGTCACGATCCCATGTAAAATGTGTATTCTAGAGTGTAAATTATAGGGATATTTATATGGAGGCTATATATAAATCTGAACTGATTTTCTCCAAATTCAATGCCAATTGTCCTTGGCCAAAAAAAATACCTTCTGCCAAATTTCATCACAATCGGACCACAATTGCGACCTGTAGAGTGCGAACAAGCTTAGATGGACAGCAGACGAACGGACGGACAGACAGACGATAAATCGATTCAGCTGGTGATTTTAAGCCGATCCGTATACTTAAAGGTGGTCTAGCTCAATTATTTCTCAATTTGGCGCGAAACTAACTTATAATAGCCTAGTCCACGAAGTGGTGTAGGGCATAACAAATTTTGTTAGTTGATGTGAGAGAGAACTATATTGTGGAATTTTATGAAGATAATTTTTGTGGAAGATCATAACCATCTGGCTCCTCTCTTTATGGGTCAATTTGGCCCTATTTTCGAGAAAATAAAAAAAGTCCTTTCAAAAAGGACATTTAAGGCTTAAAATGTTCTACGAAAAAAATTGTCTGAAAATTTCAGTGGCGGTCACCAAAGAGAACAAACTTGTAAATAGAGTTTTTCATACTTAAATAGCAAAATTACACACTAAATTATATAGGGTCCGCTATCTAACGTTTTTAACTATTCAACCGTTGGACTATTATTTGTGGGGTGCCCGAGGCAGCCATTTGAATGAAATTATTTTCCATTATTAACCGGAAGGATTGTAAAGGGTGATTTTTTAAGAGCTTGATAACTTTTTTTAAAAAAAAACGCATAAAATTTGCAAAATCTCATCGGTTCTTTATTTGAAACGTTAGATTGGTCCATGACATTTACTTTTTGAAGATAATTTCATTTAAATGTTGACCGCGGCTGCGTCTTAGGTGGTCCATCCGCTTAGTCCAATTTTGGCATTTCCACGTTTTTGAGTAACAGAGACCCAATTGGTGCGAACGGCGACGAATCGAAAATTGGTGGTCATCATTAACACTGGCCGATACAGCTGCGATATTTTCTTCAGTTCTCACTCTACGTAAGCGTGTTGGTGGTTTAATGTCCAACAATGTAAATTTGGTGGGAAAATAGTCACAATAGCCCGAATAGCCGCTTCAGTGGGTCGATTAAACTGACCATAAAATGGAAGCGCGCAATGAACTTTCTTAACAAAGCACGCATTTTGATAATAAAATTCAATAATTTGCAAGCGTTGTTCGTTTGTAAGACGATTCATGATGAAATGTCAAAGCATACTGAGCATCTTTCTCTTTGACACCATGTCTGAAATCCCACGTGATCTGTCAAATACTAATGCATGAAAATCCTAACCTCAAAAAATCACTCTTTACTTTCAAATAAAAAAAGAAATTTGAGAAAATATTCAGTAGTTTTTTTATAGCATTTTCAAAAAAAAAGGGTCCGATATCTAACGTTTTTTCTTTCAACTATTCAACCGTTGGACTATTATTTGTGGGATGCCCGAGGATTGTACTTTCAAATAAAAAAAGAAATTTGAGAAAATATTCAGTAGTTTTTTTATAGCATTTTCAAAAAAAAGGGTCCGATATCTAACGTTTTTTCGTTCAACTATTCAACCGTTGGACTATTATTTGTGGGATGCCCGAGGATTGTACTTTCAAATAAAAAAAGAAATTTGAGAAAATATTCAGTAGTTTTTTTATAGCATTTTCAAAAAAAAAGTTATTTGGCGGACCCTATACAAACAAATTACTTGGATAAAAATTCGTCAATGTTTTTTTTGGCAGATCGAACTTTTTCGCTAAAAAATGTGGGTATTTCGGTACAACATGATAAACAATAAAGCATTTAGTAATAAAGTAATTTTCTCGCGATCTATCCAACGGATCTGGCTGATCTTTTGCATGTGTATTTAGTCAGTCGCGAAAAAACTGCAATTGTTACAAAAATTCGTGGTTGCAATTGCATTTATTTCAACTTTTTCTATCTGGGTTTCTGAAACAATTTTGTCACAAATATTCCCTATTCAGTGAGCAAGCACATGTCAGCAAATATTTTGGTATTCTCTAAATGATAAATAGTTACGCGAGTTTTTCTAAAGGCGATTTAAAAAATTTTTTACTTCATGAAGTTGTATATAACTATATATATATATAACCAACCGATCCAACGGACATTTTCTTAAGTAGTAGTGAAAGACGAACCTATTCCCAAACTTATGAAATTTGAACTTCAAGAAGCCATTCTTGAAAAAGTTCTAGAATCATGTATGGATCAGAATGATCATATTCTGAGGCGTGAATTGTAGAACGATTGCTATGGACATTGTGAAAGATTCGACTCAAATAGTACTCTGTACCTTTCCTAATTCTCTTATTTCTTTTTCTGTGTTGTCTCTAAATGACTGTAAATTTACGTCAGTCCCCATATTCTGAGAAAAGTCTCTATATACTTGAGAATAAAATATAAAATGGTATTGTATTTTCTACAATGATTTTTGTCTTCTTCCAATGTTCTCTGGCTCCCGATGGAGCATAAGATCTCAACCTCGTCAAAACCTCGACATCTATTGTGATCCTTTGCTATATATTTTACTACTTGTTGTACCAACACAGCGCATACTGGAAACCCGAATAACTTAAACAAAGATGGGATAACCAATCCTCATGGGAGTTTAGGTTGAGGCTAAGGCTAGAGAGAGAGAGAGCTCATGTCGAGCCACAGAGAGTATAGGACCTCAACAAAACCATCCATTCCCTTTGCCATTGAACAGAATCCTACCAGTATAGAATTCTGCTCCGCCAGAGACAATTTATAAAATCTAATTGGTATTATATTTTATTTATTTTGGGCAGGGACTGCCGTTTGTTTCAGTACGAGGTGAGTTGACAACTAAAGAAACCCACGAATGGCAATGATGGCGTTACCATCAACACCAGTCAAGTGTTTTTATTTCGAGATGTAGGCGGCACTGTCTTGAAGATCATATGATCGATCGTCAAGAGCTTTATTTTTCACTTCGTTGAAAGAATATCATACTTGTTGTACCAACGCGGTTCATCCTGGAAATCTGAGTAACTTATAAAGAGTGATTTTTTTGAGGTTAGGATTTTCATGCATTAGTATTTGACAGATCACGTGGGATTTCGGACATGGTGTCAAAGAGAAAGATGCTCAGTATGCTTTGACATTTCATCATGAATAGACTTACTAACGAGCAACGCTTGCAAATCATTGAATTTTATTATCAAAATGCGTGCTCTGTTAAGAAAGTTATTGTGACTAAATTTCGCACCAAATTTACATTGTTGGACATTAAACCACCAAGACGCTAACGTAGAGTACGAACTGAAGAAAATATCGCAGCTGTATCGGCCAATGTTAATGATGACCATCAATTATCGATTCGTCGCCGTTCGCAGCAATTGGGCCTCTGTTACTCAAAAACGTGGAAATGCCAAAATTGGACTAAGCGGATGGACCACTTGAGGCGCAGCCGCGGTCAACATTTAAATGAAATTATCTTCAAAAAGTAAATGTCATGGACCAATCTAACGTTTCAAATAAAGAACCGATGAGATTTTGCAAATTTTATGCGTTTTTTTTAAAAAAAAAGTTATCAAGTCTTAAAAAATCACCCTTTACAAAGATGGTTGGTTACTCCATTAAGGGAAGTTTAAGTCGGGGCTAAGGCAAGAGAGAGCAAGAGCGATTGCTGGCATATATAGCCTAATGGTCAATTTGAGTCAAGGATGTCGAGGAGAGAGAGGATGTAGAGGAATTCCAGCTAAGAATCAACAGTAGAATCCAAAGACCCGGGGGGAGAGAATGCTATGCGGATCATATAACGTCTGTATTCCAAGCCAGCGTCTGCAAAAGCGTCTGACTACAGAGTGGCGGCCTAATAAATCCAGCTGTTCTCTATTATATACAATCTTATGCTTGTAACATAGCGTTTGAAGGCAGTCTAATCCACCCTAACTGAGTTTAAATTAGTTAAATATTGATTCCTCAAGTGGTCGGCGAAACGAAGCGTTCAATCCACCTGCCTCCGCCTGTCGAAGTTTTTTTTTTTCAGTAGTCATTTTACTCCAATAAGCCAAGACAATAAAATTTAATATAGTAGTTTATACAAACTTTTCCCAAAAGATGGAGACTGCCGTAAATTCGAAGTCGTTTGTACGCGTGGGTAACGACTTGCTAACGCCATCTACAGCGAGCTTTCATATTACTGTGAAAACCGACCAACCTCCAGCGTCTATATTGAATTGCTAACATAATCTAGTTCCTCCAAGGATTATAGCATTTAATGCAGACTCCGTAAGTTTATAAAAGCTTTCCCCAAAAGATGGAGACTGACTGAAATGCTCAGACTTTTTTATGCGACACTTTACTAACGTCATCTATAGAGAGCTTTCACATTGCGTTTGTACGCGTGGGTAACGACTTGCTAACGCCATCTACAGCGAGCTTTCATATTACTGTGAAAACCGACCAACCTTTAGCGTCTATATTAAATTGCTAACATAATCTAGTTCCTCCAAGGACTATAGAATTTAATGAAGACTCCGTAAGTTTATAAAAGCTTTCCCCAAAAGATGGAGACTAACTTAAATTCTCAGACGTTTATATGAAACACTTTACTAACGTCATCTACATAGGGATTTCACATTGCTATGTAAGCACACCAACTTACTTAAATTTTATCGTCTTTGATATAATTATATAGTTCCTCAATACGGTAGTACCAAAGACAATATACAAAATAAAGCTCTTCCATCCTCATTTTTATTCAAATCCCAGAAGAGAAAATTGCGGCGATGCTAGAAGCTAGAAAGCGGCAAAGCTTTTTTGACTACTCATTTTAAGTAAAGCTTTTTCGAATACAATTTTAACAAGGAAATATTAGAATGAGATGAAAAGCTTAAAAGCAATACAATGAATGACACATCAATGTTTTTGTGTGGTACAAAACAAGAAACTTTCAAAGCTTCCTACTATACATGATGATCAGTGAACAGTGCGAGAAATTTTAGCCGAGACGCAAACCAAACCCAAAACAAAATTTTCACATTTTCCAATTATGATGTAGGTCCAGGAAAATAATGATGAAATGAAGTTTCGGACAAACTGTACTCTAGATACATAGTTTATGTTTATGTTCTAAATATATTTTCTCTTTTTTTCGAGTGCAAATTGTAGCAAATATTGTGCTAGAGAGATGCTAGTAGATATATGTAAATTAGAATTTAATTGACATTTCTTACCTTGTCTGCGGTTCTGGGTTCTGATTTGTGTGTGAGTTTTTCGTTTTGGATGTGTGTGTTAAAAAGTGTGTGTGTGTGTGGATAACGAAACTTGCCCTTAGAATGCGCTTTTTTAAAAATGAAAACTTTTTTGGCCTTTTCGGATTTAAACAAATATTTCAAGGTTTGGCTTTAAGTAGTAGAAATAGTGGTAGTAGTAGTTGTATTTATGTAATTGTTTCAGTTTATGCTTTGCTGGCACATTTCGCTAAAGATTATGCTGCAGTATTTGTGTACCAATTTGGAAATGTTTAAAAACTTAAAAACATAATAACGACGCGAGCGCCCCGAACACACACACAGCGACAGACAGACAGCAAGTGAGTGAGAGAGAAAAGGGAAGAGATAAAAAAGTAGGTTTCAAAGATTAAGATCACACACACGCTCACAAATACCAACAAAAAATGGCAGGATACGGAAACCATCATTTTCATTTTCAATATCTAAAGGAACTCGGGGCTAGGAGTTGGAACACGAGGGATATAAGAGGAGGGAGAAAAGCTTTCGGTATGACGTTTGACCGACTGAAGGAGCGCAAAAAAATGTAGCACAAATCCATGTTTGCAACCAGTGTCCCTTCCTTCACATGACACTTTATCTTGTTCTTTTTTGCTCGAATTGAAATTAAATATTTTTTCCAGATTTATTTGTTGCAGCCGGCAATGTGGCTGTGGCCGTTTTGCTTGAGTGTTTTTTTAATGTTGCCTGATGAAAATAGTTGCCCGCCGTGGCATGTACTCGAGTCTTATTGCAAATATGAGCGGCAGTAGCTGTTGTGGCCGCTGCATTACACCAGTTTTTTTCTAGTGATGATGTCGGCTGTATGAAAAAAATTATGCTTAAGGCGCTTAAGAACGGCTTACAAGTATCGTCTCATACTTGATATAGTGGATTACAACATACACATACATACATTCATATACATACAACACAAACATTTAATAAAGGAAAGAACAACGACAATACAACACCAAATATCCCAACAAAACTTTTGGAAGATGGAACCATATAATTATCTACCACTGCACTCACAGTATCGTAATGGGAGTTTTTTGTGAGTCTGGAGATAATTAAAATGATTCTGTTTGTCAGAGATTAGGAAAATATAATTTAATATAGACTCTGCAAGTTTACAAACAATTTTCCCAAAAGATGAAGACTGACCTAAACTCCCAGTCCCATTTGTAGAAGAGTGCGAGAATTTGCTAAGGCCATCTACAGAGAGCTTTCATACTACTGTGCAACAGAAAGACTATATTAAAAATACTTTGTCTAAATTAAATTCCATTGTCTTTGATATAATTTAATATAAAAACGTAGAAAAAAATTATTCGATAAAGCAAATCGAAAGACCCATCATATCATCATCTAAAATCTTCTTCCTACAGCAAACTAAGTAGACAGATAGAGAGTTTTATTTTTATAGCCCTCCATCCGGATCCTTGTCATAATAAATATCGCAAAGCCAGTACGAGGGATGTGCGGGCTATTTTCTATATAAAATATCTATTTGTATTGTCTTAATTGAATTGGAAAGTAGTTTTGCCACAAATTTCCTTTGCCATGGATAAGAAAAAGTTTAATGGAGCGCAAACTTCATCAGCAAATTATTCAAATCTTCTAATATACATAATTTCCTTGAGGGCGTATGATTGTTATTAATTAATTAATATAACTAATACGCAACCATACTCAGATCTTCTAATATTTAATATTCAATGTAAAATCAACCAAATGAAAATTCGTCCAAAACAATTGGGTAGTTTTTCATTTGAAAAACTGGCCAAAAATATATCTCATCTCCAAAGTCGGCTACGCGGAGTAAATATCATCCAATGGTCGGTATTTTAAATTTGTTTTTTTTGGCTGATTTTTCTATGGGGTTTTGGGCGATTTTTCATATTTTTGAAAGTAAAGAAAAAGTGCCCCAAATTAAAGAATGGTCTAAAAATTACCAAAACTAAAATTAAGCGCAAAAATGAATGTACATGAACCCAAATGAAAATTCGCTCAAATTTTAAATTGAAAAATCGCCCAAATATATATCTCCTCTCATCCACAAAGCCGAATATGAGAAGTAAATATCATCCAATGGGCGATATTTCATATTTGGTTTTTGGGTGATTTTTCGTTATGGAATATCGCCCATTTTTCTATGGGGTTTTTGGGCGATTTTTCATATTTTTAAAAGAAAAGAAAAAGAGCCCCAAATTAAAAAATGGTCCAAAAATTACCCAAAATAAAATTAAGTGCAAAAATAAATGTAAATGAACCCAAATGAAAATTCGCTCAATTTTTCAATTGAAAAATCGGCCAAAAATATGTCTCATCTCCAAATTCGGCTACGCGGAGTAAATATCACTCAATGGGCGATATTTCATATTTGGCTTTTGGGTGATTTTTCGTTATGGAATATCGCCCATTTCCGTTTGGCTTTATGGGTCGTTTTTCATATTTTTGGGCGATTTTTCATGGCCAAACAATCTGCCTTCTGTCTCCTATCTTTTGTCTTCTGTCAAAAATTACCCAAACTGAAATTAAGCCCAAAAATAAAAGTAAAATCACCCAAATGAAAATTCGCCCAAAACTGGTTATTTTTCATTTGAAAGATTTGTCTTATCTCATATCCCAAGACGGCTATGCGAAGTAAATATCATCCAATGGGCGATATGTATTTTTTGGATGATTTTTCATTATGGAACATCACCTATTTTTTGTGGGTTTTTTTTGGGTAATTTTTCATATTTTTGGGGAATTATCATGGCCCATCAAAAATATGCCTACTTTCAAGCCCAAGGCCCCAAAATCTGGCCACATATTTAGATAGAGCACCTCAAAATAAGAAAAAAATTGGTCGGTATGTTATCGATAACTCGCTTAGTTATCGAGTTATCGTACGTTAAGTTTGGAAAAATTGTGTTTTTGTTGCAATAGACCCATTGGATGATATTTATTATTTCATATTTTGGTTTTTGGGTGATTTTTCATTATTGAATATCGCCCATTTTTCTATGGAATTTTTGGGTGATTTTTCATGGCCCCACAAAAAGATATATTCTTTCATCTGTCTTCTGGATAGAGTATGATACCCGAGGCACGAAGATCTGACTTCATATTTAGAAAGAGCATCTCAAAGTAAGAAAAAGAATTGGTCGATATGTTTTCGATAACTCGCTTTGTTATCGAGTTATAGGACGTTAAAGTTTGAAAGCATCGTTTTTTTGTTGCAATGGACTCAAAATCAAAAATAAAAAAATCGATAACTTTATTAGATACCGATAATTGCATCAATTACTATATATCTTCCATCGTTATTGATTGTGGAAATTATATCCAAATTATGTGTATTACTATTTAAAGTTAAATTGTATGTATTTTTATTTAAAGCTAAATTTAAAACAGCACCTCAAAATAAGAAAAAACTGGTCGGTATGTTATCGATAACTCGCTTAGTTATCGAGTTAACGGACGTTAAAGTTTGAAAACATCGTTTTTTGTTGCAAAATTGAAAATTTGAAAAAATAAAAAAAATCGCTAACTTTTTAGTTACCGATAACTACATTAGTAATCGATATTTTCCATAGTTATCGATTTTATTAAAATGATGCGTATTTTTATTCAAAGCTAAATTTTAAACCGAAAATTAGAAAAAATCAAAATATTTCGATAACTTTTTAGTTATCTATATCTTCCATAGCGATCGGTTGTGTAAATTAAATCAAAACGATGTGTAGTTTTATTTAACTTCAAAGAAACCTAAAAAGGAAAACTTAGAAAAATTGAGCATTTTTTTTAATAATTTTTCGCCTGTGGCCCTCTTTACAAGCTCAAAAATTACTTTAAAACATAATACAATATCTCGATAATTACACTACTTTTTCTGCCTATTATTGAGTGAGCTTTTCCGATATTTTTGGTTGTGATAACTCGAAAGTTATCGAGAGTGTTTACCGCATTATTTACGTTTTTTAATGAACTAAAAATAATATTGAAAAATCGATTTTTTTAATTTTCAATTTCGACAATTCGATAACTAAAATAATTATTATTTTTTATTTTGTTTTTTCTTTTTGTCATTTTGACCACATTTTACAAAAAAAATCTTTCCGATAACTGCATTAGGATTATTTTGGTTTTTTTAATGAACTAAAAATAATATTGAAAAAATCGATTTTTTAATTGATAATTACACTACTTTTTCTGCCTATTATTGAGTGAGCTTTTCCGATATTTTTGGTTGTTATAACGCGAAAGTTATCGAAAGTGTTTACCGGATTATTTACGTTTTTTAATGAACTAAAAATAATATTGAAAATATCGATTTTTTAAAATAGTTATTATTTTTTATTTTGTATTTTCTTTTTTGTCATTTTGACCACATTTTACAAAAAAATCTTTCCGATAACTGTATTAGCAATCGGATTATTTTTGTTTTTTTAATGTACTAAAAATAATATTGAAAAAGTCGATTTTTTAATTTTCAATTTCGATAACTAAAAGAGTTATTGTTTATTGTCATTTTGATCACATTTTGGAAACAAATTGCCGATAACTGCATTGGTAAACGATATCTTCCATAGTTATCGCATTTTACAAGGTTCCAAATTATTTAAAAACCATAGTACAATATCACGATAACTACGCCAGTTATCGAAAAATATTATATTACTTTTTGTTTCAAGATTTTCAGATATATTTAATTTCGATATCTCGAATGTTATTCGTTTTTGATTCTTTTCCGCTTTCTTAAATTAACTAAAAATATCTCTTAAAAATCGATTTTTTTAATTTTTAATTTCGATAACTTAAATAGTTATCGATTTTTTTGTCATTTTGACCACCTTTACCTTATTCTTTTTCGATTTTTTAAAAGAACTAAAAAAAAATTAAAAAATATTTTTTTTTTAATTTTCAATTTCGATAACTAAAATAGTTATCGATTTTTTTATATTTGTTTATTATTTTTTGTCATTTTGACGATATTTTACCAAAAAAAATATTTTTTCTCTCAATTTTTCCAAACTTTAACCACCGATAACTCCTTAACTAACGAGTTATCGATAACATGTAGACCAATTTTTTTTTCTTATTTTGAGGTCTATTTTCCAAAAATATATTCAGATCATAGGGCCTCGTCTTCTGTCATCTGTCTTCTATCCTCTGTCTTCTCTCTTCTGTCTGCAGTTTTCTCTCACCTGTCTCCTAACTTCTGTCTTTAATCTTCTGTATTCTATCTTCTAACTTCTGTCTTTTATATTCTGTCTTCTATCTTCTAACTTCTGTCTTTTATATTCTATTTTCTATTTTTTTGTCATCTGTCTTTTATATTCTATCTTCTATTTTTTTGTCATCTGTCTTCTGCAATTATTTTGATCATTTTGTATGTTCTTCTCAAAAGTTATGTTGGGTTATGTGGGATGAAGTTTATACGGACACATACAGACAATATGTAGAATAGAGGATGTAATGTAAAGGCAGAAGTACAAACAAGTGTTAAAGAAAGAGGTTAATTTTTTCTATGACATTTTATTAATTTCACAGTATTTCTTGTGTTTTTTTCTTCTTCTCGATTCCTTAGACGACAAAATATTTATAATACTTATCACAGTATAACAAAGATGGGCAGAAATAATAATAAAATAAAAAAATAAAAATGGAACGAAACATAAACATTGTGTTAAAGGATAACAACGATAGAAAAATAGGTTGAGGTTAGTTAGAAAAGGATAGAGTAGATAGATAGATAGATGTAGTAAAACTAAACTTAATCTTTGGCTTAAATTATAAATACACATCAGACACCAACTGGAAATCCCTGAAACTGAACAGAACAGAAAGGGATAATGCAGTCCCCCGCCGGCCGGGAGGGATGTTCTGGGGAGTGGGGGCAGTCCTTTTTGGTGCAGTTTCAGGGATTTACGATTGTTTTTGTTTTTATTTTTGCTTTGTCTAGCTTTAGCATCATGTTCGTTTTGCTATGTGCTTCTTATTGACTGTTGCTGTTGTCTTTGTGAACACGTTGTTGCTGTCGTTGCTGCTGGAGGTGTGGTTGTTGTTGTTGCTGTCGGTGTCAGTGTCGGTGTGGCAGACAACACAGACCCCACCAGAGCATTTGCATCCGTCATTTGTGTTTGAGCAGCTGTTTTTGTTCTTTTGGTTTGGGGCGCCATTGGGGCGGTGGCCGGTGGTGTTGTCGCCGACGTTGTTGTTGTTGTCGTACGGTACTCACCTCTTGACGATGATATGCTGTCGGGGGCATGAGCCTTTTTGTACTCTGTCTCGCTGAGCGGCGTTATAACATTTCCTTCGACATCGAAAACATACGGACTGTTCGGATGTTCCTCCCAGCGTTCTATGAAATTTTTCAGATTATCTTTTGTCGTCTCCAACTCTTTTGTCTGTCACAGAGAGAAACGAGAGAAAAAAGAAAAAAAAATAACGAGAAACGTTGATAAAAGATTCATGCAGCAGCAGAGTGCAACGAAGAAAACGGATATGTCTAGATATGTTGCATGTTTGTTTGCTTAATTAAAATGCATGGCAAAAACGGAGAAATAAATTTAAAATTAAGTCAAAGGATATGAATCTCAAGTGGGCAAGTGTTGGGTTATTTGTGTTACAATGTTAAAATAAGGACAATAACCCTGATGAACAGATGAGTTACAATTCTTCTGAAGAATATTGAGTTGGAAACAAGTTGCTAAGCAAGCTACTTTTCTTGAGTGCGAAGTTGCTAGGCAAACTACTTTTCTTTAGAGAAAAGTTGCTCGGCAAGTTACTTTACTTTAGAGAAAAGTTGCTAAGCAATTTACTTTTCTTTAGAGAAAAGTTGCTCGGCAAGTTACTTTTCTTTAGAGAAAAGTTGCTCGGCAAGTTACTTTTCTTTAGAGAAAAGTTGCTCGGCAAGTTACTTTTCTTTAGAGAAAAGTTGCTCGGCAAGTTACTTTTCTTTAGAGAAAAGTTGCTCGGCAAGTTACTTTTCTTTAGAGAAAAGTTGCTCGGCAAGTTACTTTTCTTTAGAGAAAAGTTACTCGGCAAGTTAAGTTTCTCTAGAGAAAAGTTGCTGGGCAAGTTACTTTTCTATAGAGAAAAGTTGCTGGGCAAATTACTTTTCTTTAGAGAAAACTTGCTAAGCACACTACTTTTCTTTAGAGAAAAGCTGCTAAGCAAGCTACTTTTCTTTAGAGAAAAGTTGCTAAGAAATCTACCTTTCTTTAGAGAAAAGTTGCTAAGAAAGCTACTTTTCTTTAGAGAAAAGTTGCTAAGCAAGCTACTTTTCTTTAGAGAAAAGTTGCTGGGCAAGTTAATTTTCTCTAGAGAAAACTTGCTGGGCAAGTTACTTTTCTTTAGAGAAAAGTTGCTCGGCAAGTTACTTTTCTTTAGAGAAAAGTTGCTCGGCAAGTTACTTTTCTTTAGAGAAAAGTTGCTCGGCAAGTTACTTTTCTTTAGAGAAAAGTTGCTCGGCAAGTTACTTTTCTTTAGAGAAAAGTTGCTCGGCAAGTTACTTTTCTTTAGAGAAAAGTTGTTCGGCAAGTTACTTTTCTTTAGAGAAAAGTTGCTCGGCAAGTTACTTTTCTTTAGAGAAAAGTTGTTCGTCAAGTTACTTTTCTTTAGAGAAAAGGTTGCTCGGCAAGTTACTTTTCTTTAGAGAAAAGTTGCTCGGCAAGTTACTTTTCTTTAGAGAAAAGTTGCTCGGCAAGTTACTTTTCTTTAGAGAAAAGTTGCTCGGCAAGTTACTTTTCTTTAGAGAAAAGTTGCTCGGCAAGTTACTTTTCTTTAGAGAAAAGTTGCTCGGCAAGTTACTTTTCTTTAGAGAAAAGTTGCTCGGCAAGTTACTTTTCTTTAGAGAAAAGTTGCTCGGCAAGTTACTTTTCTTTAGAGAAAAGTTGCTCGGCAAGTTACTTTTCTTTAGAGAAAAATTACTCAAGTTACTTTTCTTTAGAGAAAAGTTGCTCGGCAAGTTACTTTTCTTTAGAGAAAAGTTGCTGGGCATGCTACTTGCTGCCAAGCTTGTTGCCTATAGAGACAAATTGCTGGGAGACAATTCTTTGGAGAAAAGTTGCTGGGCAAGTTACTTGTCTTTAGAGACAAGTTGCTAAGCAAGCTACTTGTCTTAAGACAAGTTGCAAGCTACTTGTATTTAAAGACATGTTGCTGGGAAAGCTACTTTTCTTTCTGGTTTCTTTTCTTTTACAATTTTGGGATAGAAATGTTTCGTTTAAATTTTTTCTGGACTCACCTCTTGTATATCCTCATTGTCTTCATTTTCATCGGTTGCCTCCGAATTGTGATCTCCATCGATGCTGGGCGGTATGGGCGAGGGTGTGGCGGCTTTCAGCGATGTCGGTGGTATATTTTGGGGTTTCGGTAAGATCTTGGGCGGAGTTTTGGGGCGTCTTTGCAGCCATTTGTGCTTTAAACACTGTTCGGCTGTCATGCGGGTGCTGAAAAACAAAATATTTCAATACCGGCCTCTAATAAAGCTCGAGCAAAATTCCAAACTTACTCCAAATCTTTCACCAATAATTTCGATATAAAGTCAATACACTTGGCAGAGACTTTGCTAAAGGATTCATCCTCGAAGTCATATTTGGCTATTGTAACATTGGCCATTGTTTCAATGTCGGTTTCGCCCATAAACGGTGATAGACCAGAAATGCTGCAAACACAATTCCCAATGGGGCAGGAAGACGAAGTCGGGTAACAGTAATGTGTGGTTGGGGGTTTGGATGTTCAGTGTGTTGTAAATGGTGGTTGTTGTTGTTTTGTTGTTGATGATGATGTTGTGGAGAGATTGTGTTGGGGCGTTTTTAACGTGTGCCCGGGTTATATTCAGTTGGATTTCGATGGAACAGGAGGGTGTAATTATGTTGTTACATGGTCGTAGTTGTAGTTGAAGTCGGTCATTTTGTTGTTATTGCAGCAATTGTTGTTAAGTCATTTTTGTTAATGGCCAAATGTAATGAAAATTGTTTTTTTTTTTCGTTTCGTTTTGTTTTGTTTTCATCGTCGAAGATGTTGATGTTGGTAGTTTTTGGGGGAGAGAAAAGTAAAAGAAACATGTAGAGAAAATCACATGAAATTAACAGAAATTAACTTAAGCGCTTCAGACTTAAAGACTTGTTGTGGGGGGAGTAGATTAAGAAGGTGTAAAAGGGGATGGTCCTCGAAGACGAAACAATCAAATGGAGGGTAACAATGTTAAGAGAGTCGAGCGATAATTTTCGCCAACATTCTTATGAAAGGAAAGAAATCTCAAAGATAAGCCCAAAAATCCGAAAAATGGGGGAAAACTCCAGAAAATAAAATTGTTCGAAACCTAAAAAATAGAGCAATAACATTCGCCAACGTTCATATAAATGGAAATGAATCTCAAAGATAATCCCTGAAATAATAAAAATGCAGAAAAAACCTCTGAAATTGGATGGATTTTTTTGGAAAATAAAAATTGTCAAAAACTTAAAAAAATAATGTTTTCAATGAGGCAGAGTCATAAAATCAACACCAACAATTTTTTTATTATTTTTTTTATTAAAATATCAATTTTCGTCGAAGGTACCTTTAATGTTTATACTCTCAATTTGGAAATATAAAGCCAATCACATCCGCTTATATACCCATTTAATGGTAATTACGAATGCTACAAATGTTGCGAATTTCACTTTCAGATAGAAACAGTGGTTTAGGAACAGTCTCCAAAGGATTGAGAAATTTTTTTTTTTTTTGAAAAAAATCCTTTTTTGCTGGCACAAAAAATCCATAAAAATAGAAAAAAATAGAAAAAACATATTTTGCACTATTTTTTGATAGCTAACATTCTAGCGCATAAAACAACGCAATGTAATCTATGGATAAATGAAGAAGTTTTGTAGACGCAAAATAATTTTATAAACAAATTATGATTTTTTTAAATAGGATTTGTGGTTAAATAGGAAAAACTGTTTTAAAAGTTAGATATTAGTATATTTTGTTTTATTTATATAATATATTTTATTTACTGGAATTTTAAGGAAGAAAACAAGATATAGTTGAAGAAAGTCTACGAATAATTATAGAAATAGAATTATTATGACTCTTATTGTAGAAATAAGTTAAAAATTAAAAAATCACGTTTTTACAAAGTTTTTGCCTAAATTGATTTTATCTTTACAATTTAGATAACAAAATATTTGAACTTATTTTCTATTAACTGGGATCTTAAGGAAGAAAATAAGACATATGGGAAGAAAATCTACGAATAAATGTAGAAAGTATGACTCTTATTGTAGAAATAAGTTCAAAATTAAAAAATCACGTTTTTACAAAGTTTTTGCCTAAATTGATTTTATATTTTATTTAAACCTATTTTCTATTAACTGGGATCTTAAGGAAGAAAACAAGACATATGGGAAGAAAATCTACGAATAAATGTAGAAATTATGACTCTTATTGTAGAAATAAGTTCAAAATTAAAAAAATCACGTTTTTACAAAGTTTTTGCCTAAATTGATTTAATCTTTACAATTTAGATACCAGAATATTTTATTTATATTTTCTAACAACTGGGATCTTAAGGAAGAAAACAAAGCATATTTGAAGAAATTCTATGAATAAATGTAAAAATTATGACTCTTATTGTAGAAATAAGTTAAAAATTAAAAAATCACGTTTTTACAAAGTTTTTGCCTAAATCGATTTAATCTTTACAATTTAGATAACAGAATATTTAAACTTATTTTCTATTAACTGGGATCTTAAGAAAGAAAACACGGCCTATTTGAAGAAAGTCTACGAATAAATGTAGAAATAATTACCCTTATTGTAGAAATGAGTTCAAAATTACAAAAATCACGTTTTTACAAAGTTTTTGTCTAAATTGATTTAATCTTTACAATTTAGATAAGAAAATATTTTATTTAATTTTGTAATAAATGGGAAATTAATAAATAAAATACAACATATTTGAAGAAAGTCTACGAATAAGTGTAGAAATTATGAATTATTGTAGAAATAAGTTCAAAATTCAAAAATCACGTTTTTACAAAGTTTTTGCATAAATTGATTTAATTTTTACAATTTAGATAACAGAATATTTTATTTATATTTTCTTATAACTGGGATCTTAAGGAAGAAAAGGAGACCTATTTGAAGAAAGTCTACGAATAAATTTAGAAATTATGACATTTATTGTAGAAACAAGTTCAAAATTAAAAAATCATGTTTTTGCAAAGTTTTTACATAAATTGATTTAGTCTTTACATTTTAGATAACAGAATATTTTATTTATATTTTGTTATAACTGGGATCTTATGAAAGAAAACAAGACATATTTGAAGAAAGTCTACGAATAAATGTAGAAATTATGACCCTTATTGTAGAAATAAGTAAAAAATTAAAAAATCAAGTTTTTACAAAGTTTTTGCCTAAATTTGCCTAATCTGTACATCTAAATATTTTATTTATATTTTCTTACAACTGGGATCCTAACGAAGAAAACAAAGCATATTTGAAGAAAGGCTACGAATAAATGTAGAAATTATGGCCCTTATTGTAGAAATAAGTTCAAAATTAAAAAAATCAAGTTTTTACAAAGTTTTTGTCTAAATTGATTTACACTTTCAAAATTAGATAATAGAATATTTTAATCATATTTTTTTAACAAATGGGATCTTAAGGAAGAAAATAAGGCTTTTTTGAAGAAGATATGAGAAAAGATGTAGAATTTTTGACCCTTATTGTAAAAATAGGTTAAATTCAAAAAAGTCATGTTTTTACAAAGTTTTTGTCTAAATTGATTTATACTTTACGAATTAGATAAGTGTATATTTAATATTATTTTCTAATAATTGGGATCTTGACGAAGAAAACAAGGCCTTTTCAAAGAAAATCTATGAGTAAATGTAGAAGCTATGACCCTTCTTGTATTAATTTAAAAAAATGACTCGATTTTTTTAATTTCCCTTACTTTCACAATAAGGGTGATAACTTCTACATTTATCAATACATTTTCTTTAACTATACCTTTATTACTTCGCTCAAATCTCAGATTTTTTAAATTAAAACAAAAATATTCTGTTATACAGTTTGTAAAGTGTAAATGTATTTAGTCAAAAACTTTGTAAAAATAACACAAGTTTAAATTACTTTTACAATAAGGGCCATAAATTTTATATTTATCCATAGATTTTCTCCAACTAGACATTTGTTTCTTCCCTAAAATCCCAACTTTTATGAAATAAAACCAAATTATTATATTATCAACTTTTTAAAGAGCAAATCAAGTTAGACAAAAACTTTGTAAAAAATGACATAATTTTTTTAATTTCCCTCACTTCTACAAGAAGGCCTATAACTTCTACATTTATCCACAGATTTTCTTCAAATAGGTCCTGTTTTATTCGTTAAACTCCCAACAATTATAAAATAAAACAAAATTTTCCGTTATCTCACGTTTAAAGCATAAATCAGTTTATGCAAAAACTTTGTAAAAAACGGCAGGATTTTTGAATTTCTCTTACTTCTATAATAAGGGTGATAACTTCTACATTTATAGACAGATCTTCTTCAAATAGGTCTTGTTTTCTTCGTTAAGTTTCCGAATATTATAAAATAAAACAAGCTATTACATTATCTATTTTCTAAAGCGCAAATAAATATAGACAAAAACTTTGTAAAAAATGACATAATTTTTTAATTTTCCTCACTTCTACGGGAAGGCTTATAACTTCTACATTTATCCACAGATTTTCTACAAATAGGTCCTGTTTTATTCGTTAAACTCCCAACAATTATAAAATAAAACATAATTTTCCGTTATCTCATTTTTAAAGTATTTAAGCAGTTTAGGCAAAAACTTTGTAAAAAACGACAGGATTTTTGAATTTCTCTTACTTCTACAATAAGGGTGATAACTTCTACATTTATCCACAGATCTTCTTCAAATAGGTCTGGTTTTCTTCGTTAAGTTTGCGACTATTATAAAATAAAAACTATTATACAAACTATTATATTATCTATTTTTTAAAGCGCAAATCAATTTAGACAAAAACTTTGTAAAAAATGACACAAATTTTTTAATTTCCCTCACTTCTACAAGAAGGCCTATAACTTCTACATTTTTCTACAGATCTTCTTCAAAAAGGCCTTGATTTCTTCGTTAAGCTTCCAGCTATTATAAAGTAAATCAAAGTATTCTGTTATCTAATTTGTAAAGTGTAAATCAATTTAGGCAAAAACTTTGTAAAAAATTACGCGATTTTTTTAATTTCCCTTACTTCTACAATAAGGTTCATACATTCTACATTTATCCTCAGATCTTTTACAAAAAGACCTTGATTTCTTCGTCAAGCTTTCAGCTTTTATAAAATAAATCTAAGTACTCTGTTATTTTATTTGTAAAGTGTAAATTAATTTAGGCAAAAACATTGTAAAAAAATGCGCGATTTTTTTAATTTCCCTTACTTTTACAATAAGGTTCATGGATTCTACATTTATCCTCAGATGTTCTGCAAACAGACCTTATTTTGGCCGTAAGCTCCCAACTATTATAAAATAAAACAACATATCCTTTTATATAATTTTTAAATCACTTATTTGCGTTATTTAATCAAAAATTAAAAATTTGTGTCTACAAAGAGGGCCATAACTTCATCATTTATCCTTAGATTTTTAATATAAAGACGTCGTTTTTTTGTTAGAATGTTAGCTATTAAGAACTAAACAAAAATATATTTTTTTCTATTTTATTGGGTTTTTTCGTCCCGATAGCAGTCGTATTTGACAAAAACCTGTTTAACTTTTTATTATTAAAAAACTCTACGAATGTAAAGCCTAAGGTTAATGACACTTAATCTCACCCACCTTCGCCAGCCACCCCTCGTTGCTGCTGATAATTACTTGGCTTTCCAGACAAACCAAAGAACATTTTCCAACATCAAAGAAAAAACACAAGAAGAAGAACAACAACAAGAAGGAAAAACCTCAAAAATAAGCCAACTCATAATTTCACAAGGGATTAATTTTCAGCTCCCTGAAGCGTGGGGAAGGGGCAAACTTTTTAATTAGTTTCGTTAGCTAACAAATTTGTTGCTGTTGTCCTTAATCAAGCAATCAATACAAAATTACCACCAAATATTTTAATCAAAATCCAATTGCGAGACACCTCCCTCCCTCAAGTACATAATTTGAAAATTACAAGTGAAATTTAATAATTGCCAAGATTCTAGATTGGATTTAGTTTCATTAATTTCAATCCCCCATCTCTCAGGCAATTTAAATAAAATGAAAATATATATTTAAAATAAAAAAGGGAAGAAGAATACTTACAGTACATATGTTATGACGCCCACACTCCACATATCCGTGCCGTAGGAGATGCAATCAAAGTTAACAACTTCAGGAGCCACAAATTCCGGTGTGCCAAAAAGGATCTGCAGGATATTAAAACGAGAGCAAAGAGAAAAATTCATTTAAATTTTTATTTCTTGATTTCATTTCTTATCTTTTCTTATTTTAATTATGAATCTTATACACAAACATACACACACCATTTCTATTGTCATTTGATGTGGTGGTTTGAACTTAAGCATCTCTGTTCATTGAGGCGAATGGGGAAAAAATGCACAAAAACGGAAATTATTTTTCAAATAAGTTTAAATTAAAAACACACTCGTGGACATTTGACTAAAGGCAGGAAAAAATACTAAATTCAAATAAAAATAAGTAAAAATTGTGTTTATATCGGCATGGCCTAATATTTAAATACTATATCGTGGACTGCATTACATTGTTTTCCCTATTGACCTTTTTCAGATTTTTAAAATTAAAAAAAACATATTTTTCGAATTTGTCGAACTGTTTCTCACACATTTTACACTCAAATTTTTTATTAGAAAGACAGTGGGCGATTTGTATGTCAAATAAATTGATTTTGTAGTTTCAATGGAATTAAATAAATATACGAATTTTGTTTTTCTAAATCTTAAAAATATTATTTTAAGTAGTTTATTTAAAGATCGCTTTAAAGATAATAGTCCAACGAAAAAAATCTTAAACATTTTTTCATGGAAATATTTTTTGACCTCCAGAGAGTGGGTGATTTATATGTAGAAAAATGAATATTCTTATAGTTTCTGAATAGCTGAAAAGTAGTACGAATTTTGTATTTTTTAAATCTTAAAAATATGATTTTTAATTATTTTATTGTATATTTAAGAGTTCCAAATTATTGATGGCCAAGAATAACATAGTAATTTTTTTTCATAATAAATTGGTTTGAACTTTAATCTATTAGAAAAAAGCGGACAGGTTGACAAATAAACAGACGGAACGGCAGCACACTGGACAGAAATCAGAAAACTGACTAGCTTCGAATTTAATTTTTGATATCGCTTTAAAGGTAATAGTCCCACTAAAAACTTTAAAACATTTTTTCATGAAAATATTTTTGGCCTCCAGAGAGTGGATGTTGTTTCTAATTTTTTCGTTCGTGAGTAGTTGAAACAAAATATTGTTCAAAATACTTTTTAAAATGGGATTTTATATTCTTATAGTTTCTGAATGACTGAGGAGGGTTACGAATTTTTTATTTTTTCTAAATCTTAAATTTTAAAGAAGAATATTTTATTTTTTTTTTGATTTTTTCTAAATCTTAAAAATATTATTTACATTTTTTTCTATAACTTAAAAATATTAATTTTAAATAATTTTTATATATTTAAATTTTAAAGTAAAATATTTAAGATATTTTTCTAAATCTTAAAAATAATATCTTTAAATATTTTTTATATATTTAATTTTTAAAGATGAATATTTGAAAAATTCCTCATATTCGATGACCACAAAAACATCACAAAATTGTTTTCTAAATATTAAAAATGTTATATTAATTAATTTTTATATATTTAATTTTTAAAAAAGAATATTTGGTTTTTTATATTTTATAAATATTATTTTTAATTAATTTTTAAAGATGAATATTAGAAAAATATCCAATTTTTGATGACCACAAAAACATCATATTTTTTTGCTAAATCTCGAAATTATTAATTTTTATCAATTTCTATATATTTAAATTTTAAAGAAGAATATTTGTTTTCTTTTCTAAATTTCAAAAATATTATTTTTAATTAATTTTTTAGTATATAAAAATTTTCAAAAATGAATATTTTTAAAATTTCCAATTCTTTATTTTTTCTAAATCTTAAACATATTACTTTTATTTCATTTAAATTTTAAAGAAGAATATTTTAATTTTTTTATTTTTTCTAAATCTTAAAAATATTATTTACATTTTTTTTCTATATCTTAAAAATATTATTTTTAATTAATTTTTATATATTTAAATTTTAAAGTAAAATATTTAAGATATTTTTCTAAATCTTAAAAATAATATCTTTAAATATTTTTTATATATTTAATTTTTGAAGGTGAATATTTGAAAAATTCCTCATTTTCGACGACCACATCATCATAAAATTGTTTTCTAAATATTAAAAATGTTCTTTTAATTAATTTTTATATATTTAATTTTTAAAGAAGAATATTTGTTTTTTTTTATATTTTAAAAATATTATTTTTAATTAATTTTTAAGGAAGAATATTTAAAAAATATCCAATTTTTGATGACTACAAAAACATTATAATTTTTTGCTAAATCTCGTAATTATTAATTTTTATCAATTTTTATATATTTAAATTTTAAAGAAGAATATTTGTTTTTTTCTAAATTTTAAAAATATTATTTTTAATTAATTTTTAATATATACAAATTTTCAAAAATGAATATTTTTAAAATTTCCAATTTTTTTATTTTTTCTAAATTTTAAACATATTACTTTTATTTCATTTAAATTTTAAAGAAGAATATTTTATTTTTTTGATTTTTTCTAAATCTTAAAAATATTATTTATAATTTTTTTCTATATCTTAAAAATATTATTTTTAATTAATTTTTATATATTTAAATTTTAAAGAAAAATAATTAAGATATTTTTCTAAATCTTAAAAATAATATCTTTTGAAGATGAATATTTGAAAAATTCCTCATTTTCGATGACCACAAAACATCATACAATTGTTTTCTAAATATTAAAAATGTTATTTTAATTAATTTTTATATATTTAAATTTTAAAGAAGAATATTTGGTTTTTTATATTTTAAAAATATTATTTTTAATTAAGGAATAAGGAGGAATATTTGAAAAATATCCATTTTTTGATGACCTCAAAAACATTATAATATTTGTTTGTAAATCTCGAAATTATTAATTTTTAAATATTTAAATTTTAAAGAAGAATATTTGCTTTTTTCTAAATTTTAAAAATATTATTTTTAATTAATTTTTAATATATAAAATTTTTTAAAAATGAATATTTTTAAAATTTCCAATTCTTAATTTATTTTTATATATTTAAATTTTAAAGAGGAATTTTTGATTTTCTAAATCTTAAAAATTATTATTTTTAATTCATTTTCATTTTTCATTTTTTATATATTTTTTTTTTGAAAAGATGCATATTTGAAAGTTTTGATGAACACAAAATAACATTATAATTTTTTTTCTAAATTTCGAAAATATTAATTTTTTATCAATTTTTATATATTCAAATTTTAAAGAAGAATATTTGATTTTTTCTAAATTTTAAAATATTATTTTTAATTTACTTTTATATATTTAAATTTTAAAGATGATTAAATTCCCAATTTTTGTTGACCGGAAAAAACATCATATTTTTTTCTAAATCTTAAATAATTAATTTTTTATATTTAAATTTTAAAAATGAATATTCAAAAAATTTCAAATTTTTGAAGGTCAAGACAAAAAACTTCATAAAATTAAGTGCATTTTTTTCATAATAATTAAGTTGAACTTTTAGAAAAAAGCAAGATCTTCAGCCATTGTTTTTATTAAAATATTTTTTTAATGTGCCTAAAATTATTTTTTTCTAGTTAGTAGATTTTTTACTTATTTAATTAAGTAAATTTACTTTGAGTATTTGCTACTAAAATAATATTTATTATTTAAAAAATATTTCTTTGTATTTCTAGTTCGGAGAAATTGTTTGAAATCGCGCCTAGTTGGTATGTACATTGATCCACTAAAAAACTACCAAAAACGGTCTACCAGAAAACCAACCGTAATTGTTACATAAAAAATGGTTATATTTTTGAATTCAGTGCTTCATAATCCATTTAAAAATTAAGTTTTATTGTATTCTGACAATTCCTTCTAATTTTGTCCAATGCTTTTATGAGGACAAATCTGTGAGCGGGGGACAAATAAATAGACCGACGGTTATGAGAGCCAAAACTTCGAGGAATGGGGTATTAAGGCAGAAGAATAGATTTTTCCTTTATCAAATTTTCAAGTCAGCCTGATATATTGAAATAATAATGAATGAGAATTAGCCTCGGATTCTGCAGTTAAACCGTATACAAAATTGTATGTATATTGTTGCGTATTAGTAATAATAATTAATTAATAATAATCATACGCCCTCGAGGCCATGGAATGTTGAATATCACAAGATTTGAATTTAATATGAAAGTACTTCCGGCACTTTCAGTACTTTCTAGCGTGGAATATTAGAAGGTTTGAATTTGATTTGAGAGTACTTCCGGCAAAATTACTTTCCACTTTTTCTCTATATTGAGTAGACTTTTTCCATATGAAAACTTCAACTCAGACATTAAGTAAAGTTGTTCTCCTACAGAAAATCTTCTATTTCTAGGCGAACCAAACAGATTTGTATTGTGATAGATATACGGACATGGCTAGATCGTCTTAGAATTATGACGATCAAAATTTGTATTCTTCATAGGAACACAGGTTTATACTTCTAGTTGAATCCATTATTATTTTTTGGCTGACTTCTTAGAAAATCTTCAGCCTAAGTAAGTCCTCTTTTGGGGTCAATTTACACCTCGTTTATGGCTTCGATTTGCATATCTTTCATTCTTGTTTCATAATTTTGTCTGCTCTTATTCTAGTCGCCTACGCTGTACGTTTACAATTAAGGTATTAAACTTTTGTTCGCACATATTCATTCGTACATATTTTGTGTCTTGTTAACCGACATTTTTAATTTAGTTTTTATTTTGTTCACAGTTAATATACATAAAGTTTTGCGTTAACACCCTCTTAGAGCAAGATGTTCGTTCACAGAAAACATGTGCATTTCAAAACACAATGGCAGCAAAGATAACCCAGCACACAAAGTGAACTCAGTTGGGGGAAAATTTACAATTTTTCTACAAGGCACAATTAATACGATTTTTTATTATTTTTTAAATAATCAACATAATTTTTCCAGATTCAAAATCCTAATTTTTAAAATTTTTATTTGTGTTTATTCAGGTAATGAATTCAAAATAATTTTTACAGATTCAAAATAATAATTCTGCTTATTCAGATTTTAAATTCTAAACAAAATGTCAACATTTAATTAATTCCTTATTAAAAATTTTCTACTTTCAGTTGTTCTAAAATTCCTCTCTGGGTTATCCTTTCCCCATTTCGGTTTCATTAACAAGTCACCCTTCCAAAAAAGTACTCGTTGCTGTGCTTTTAATTAGCTCTCGAACCCATAAATGAAATGAGATTACAAAATCATATAATAAAAAAAAACAACTCTTCCCCTTCCCACAATTACAGGAAAAAGGTACAGCTCTTTTTATGATTGAACATAAAAGTGGAACATATGTAGGTATGCTCGGCTGGGATTACCACCACCACCAACAAATGCTAATTGTAACCTTTTCAGGGTTAGTTAATTTGTGGTTTCCTCGGGTGGGGGAGGAGATGAGTTTATTTACCTGTAATTTCTTATCCGGATCAAATTGTCGTGCCAAACCAAAGTCTATGATTTTGATGCGGTTACCCTCCTGTGTTAGGCATAATATATTCTCGGGTTTCAAATCAAGATGCAGGATATTGTTGCGATGTATAAACTCCATGGCTTCGCACACTTGACGTATGAAGACAACGCAGCAACGTTCGGTAAGGACGAATTCATCGTCGACCACACGATCAAAGAGTTCACCACCTTCTACTCTGTGGAGGTGAGGGAGGAAAGATAGAGAGAAAAGGAATTTTTATATTAATATACAAAGATGAGAAGAAAAAAAAATAATATTTTTATTTATTTTTAAATATTTTTAAAATAAAATAAATTTTTAATAAAATTCCAAATTTTGCAGAAAGTACCTTTAATAAATGTACTCTCATTTTGGAAATATAAGTCCAATAATACCCACTTATATGTTCACGTAAAGGTATTTATCATGGCTTCAAATGTTGTGAATTTCCCAACTATTCCCAAAATTCCACTCTAATTTCCTTCTCTAATAAGTAATCAAACCTCAAGGACTGTTTCAAAAGTAACGAAATTTGTCACTGTCCTTTTCATTTCCCAACTATTCCCAAAATATTCTAATCAATATGTTTTCCATTTCGTGTCCACTCTAATTTCCTTCTCTAATAAGTAATCAAACCTCAAGGACTGTTTCAAAAGTAACGAAATTTGCCACTGTCCTTTTCATCATTTCTATTTTATTTCAAACCAGTTCAAGGCAAACCAAATATGCTCTGCTTTTCTTCTTCTTAAAGTTAAGAAAAATATAAAGTTATTTTTTACAAAATTTTTCAACATTTTAAAGTTTGTTTTACTTATGGCATAAAAGTGCTTGCAAAAGCTACATAAGACCACATACACACTTTCAATTACTGGTCAAATGTGTGGCAAAAGAAATGTGAAAAAAAACTCTTTATGAAACTGCAATGTACAGCATTGGGGGCCAATCGTTCAAAAACTTCCACGGTAATGAATGGGGGTTTAAAGGGAGAAAATTAAATCTATACTTTATCAAATTTTCCATTCAGTCTACTTGACTGAAATAATAATAAATGATAATTAGCCTCGAATTCTGCCGTTAAACTGTATAGAAATTTGTATGAATATTGTTGCGTATTAGTAATATTAATTAATTAATAACAATCATACACCACCGAGCCCAAGCTCGAGTTGACGATTTGAATAAAAGCGCATTAGAAGACGTCGTTGAGGAAGTTTAGTAGACTTTTTCTAAGAAGATCCTTCCTACAAGAAATGCTATAAAATACATAACATAAATTACATCTGTCCTTTATTAAATTTCCATTCAGTCTACTAGACTGAAGTAATAATAAATGAGATTTAGCCTCGAAACCATTTTACCGACTAGATAGCTGAATATGTTTTAGTTTATTTTGAATAACTGGGATCTTAACGAAGAAAACAGTGTATATATGTGTAGGATCTATGGATAAATGTAGAAGTTATGACTTTATTTTCAAGCTCAAAAGAATTCTAAAAAATCCTGATTTTTTAAGTGTTTGGTTAAATAGAGCGAAAACTGTTTTATAAATTAGATAATTATATATATTTTATATTATATTTTGAATAGCTGGGATCTTAACGAAGAAACAAGGTCTATATCTAAAATATGTATGGATAAATGTAGAAGTTTTGGCTCTCTTTGTAGACTCAAAAGAATTATAAAAAATCATGATTTTTTAAGTGTTTGTTTAAATAGCTTGAAAACTGTTTTAAAAATTAGATAAGTGGATATTTTATATTTTATTTTGATTAGTTGGGATCTTAATGAAGAAATCGATGTATATATGTAACAGATCTATGCATAAATCTATAAGTTATGGCTCTCTTAGTAGACTCAAAAGAAATTAAAAAATCATGATTTTTTAAGTTTATTGATAAATAGAACGAAAACTGTTTTTTTATGAGATAACTTATTATTTTGTACTTTTGTCTGAATAGCTAGGATCTTAAAGAGGAAAATAAGCCCTATTTGAAGATAATCAATGAATAAATATAGAAGTTATGGCTTTTTTTGTAGACTCAAAAGAATTTAAAAATACCGCGATTTTTTAAGTGTTTGGATAAATAGCGCGAAAGCGTTTTATAAATTATATAAATGGATATGGATATATTATTATTTTGAATAATTGGGATCTTAAGGAAGAAATCAAGGCCTATTGGAAGAAAATCAATGCATAAATGTAGAAGTTACCAATCAAAGGATATTGAATTTATCTGTGTGATGGTCATGAATGAATTTTTAAGGGGAGGTGATTAGATCTTTCCATGGAGTGAATTAATAATAAATAAGAATTATTCTCGAATTCTGCAGTCAAATAGCATTGTGAGTATTGCTGCGTATTAGTAATATTAATTAATTAATAACAATCATACGGGCGTATATAAAGTTTAATATTATGAGATTTGAGTATTGTTGCGTATTAGTAATACGAATTAATTAATAACAATTATACGCACTCGAGTCAACAAATTAAATAATTGAAAATTTTATATTTTTTTTGAATAGCTGGGATGTTAAGGAAGATAACAAGGCCTAATTAAAGGAAATCTGTGGATAAATGTAGAAGTAATGGTCCTTATTGTAGGATGGATCAAGAATGATTTTTTGAAAATGATGATATGCTGGGACTTTCGACTCAAATGATCTCAAGCTTGAACAAATAACTATTTTCATGGCTTTATTTTTGTATTTGTTTAGAATTAAAAAATATTTTAAAAGGAAGTCTATAATTTGAGATGAAATTTAAGGTCTTTGGAATTTTTCAAGAGCCCATGGTTGTCCTTCCTAGGCTGACACACTTGAAGCAAAGTCAATGCATAGAGTAAGTAAATGTATTCCAGCCTTAAGTTAAAGTAATTACTTTTGCTAAAAGTCTCCAACAACTAATATTAAATTGGAAAATTAAAAATAGAAGAAAAAAAAAACTAAAAATTAAAAGGATTTCGAAATGCAAAATGAACAAACTTGAATTGTTGAGTTTTCTAGCCTATTTTATTATATTTTTGTTACATTTAAGACCCGGAGCAGGTTTCTGATTGGCTTAATTTGAATTTGTAATCAAATTAAACTATTCAAGAAACGTTCGTTTGATGCTGGCCAGAACAAACAAAGAAGTAAACTGCAAAAATCCATCTTTATTCTTTTTGCTCTGCACCAGGTTGAGACAAATTGCCAAGTGGAAATGGAAATTATGATGTTATAAATTTTCTTATGATAGCAAATTTGTAAAAGATAGCATTGCTTTGAATGGCACAACTTTTGTGCAAACAATGTCTTGTATGCACAGGAGTAGAAACTTTCAGCAGCAGCTTTAAATGTTTTCACCCAGACGCACTCGAGGAAAAAAGTGAGGCGGAATGAAGACGAGGATTCAAAAATTCAAACTACACCCATCACTTTCTACCAGAACCTTTGGAAAGCTTTTCAATCGTACATTTTTCTTCGGGTATGTTTTCTGTGGTGTTTTTGTTTTGACTGTGGACAAGTCTCTCTCGCTTGGCAATTAAATTTTATGTTGCAAACATTTTTCAAACAAACACGACAAGCCAAGAAGAAAAAATATAAATTAATATTTTTGTACTTCTACGTAGAACAACTGTGAAATTGAAATGGCAATTAGGGTCAAGGTTGGACAATGACGACCAACTCGAAAGCGTCTGCATACGTATGCAAATAAATACAAGAGAATGTATACCAAAGTACAAAAATATTTACAGGACAATGTGATTTTAATGAATTCTAAATCACGCACAGCTAAGAGTAAACAAGCTGGAAATTAATTGAAATCGAGATGAAGTTCTTATATGGCAAATTATATACAAACGAAGGCTAAGTAAACAATTCTATGAAAAAAGATCCACTCATGAGAGCTAAAGAATGACATCATTCAGTCGGTCTGATTTGAAGTTTTCTGAAAGAAAATCACCTCCGCTTTTAACAAAGGAGAAGATTCTATCTCTCCATGGAGTTGATCTGGAGTTATGTTACGTATTAGTAATATTAATTAGTTAATAACAATCATACGCCCTTGATGAAATGAAATGTTGAATATTACAAGATTTGAATAATAGAATAGAAGATATGAATAAAATAATAGAATAATATTTAAATATTGAAGATTGTTTAAAGGAAACTATCATTCAGCCGGCCTGATTGGAAGTTTGCCATAGGAAAACCTCGAAGATTATATCTCTCCATGGAACTGATCTGGAGCTGATCTGTCCTTTATGAGTTATGTATACGTATTAGTAATATTAATTAATTAATAATAATCATACGCCCTTGAGTCAAGAGAATATTGAATATTATAAAATTTGACTAATAGAAGAGAAGGTTTGTACAAAATATTAGAATAATATTTAAATAATATTTAGCCTATTTTGTCGTAGTTCTGAGGTAAGATCGACTTTTAGAAAATGGGACATTTAGCGTAATGCACATGCAGACGGAGAAGGGTTTCTTTGCAGACAAATAGTGATTTTTTCTGAGATCAGATAATTAATTATTTAGAACAAGAAATGTATATTTTTTCTGCGCATTATAAATAAATACAAATAAAAATATAAAAAAATACAAACTTCGACGGTAATGACTGGATTTTATGTGGAGGGAATTGGATCTCTTCATGGAGGTGATTAGATCTATACTTTTATAAATTCTTTTATTCAGTCTACTAGACTAGATACTAATAAATGAGAGGGTAACCCTCGAATTATGTAGTCAAACTGCCTGAGTTTTGTTGCGTATTACTAATATTAATTAATTAATAATAATCATACGCCCTTGAATCAATAGAATGTTGAGTAGTACAAGATTTAAATAATAGAATAGAAGATTGGAATAAAATAATAGAATACTATTTAAACAATATTTAGAGAAGGGTTTCTTTTAACACAAAGAGTGATTATTTTATTCTGAGACCAGATAATTATAATTCAGAATCAGAAAAGTATTTTTTTCTGCGCATTATGAACAAAAAATATATAAAAAAGAAACTTCGACGGTGATGAATGGATTTTTATGTGGAGCGAATTACATCTCTTCATTGAGGTGATTTAAAAAATTTTCATTCTGTCTACTAGACTAGATAATAATAAATTAGGGGGTAACCTTCGAATTCTTTAGTCAAACTGTCTGGGTATTGTTGCGTATTAGTAATATTAATTTATTAATAATAAGCATATGTCCTCGAGCCTATGGCATGTTGAATAGTAATAATTAATTAATAACAAGCATGTAATGCTCAATTTGAATAATAGAGTATTTTAATACCACTGTTCCACAAAAAAGTATGGGAAGTTATATTAATTTTATTGTAGGTATTGTCGAGTAAAAATTTTTGTGTATTTGAAATTTTCCAGAAATCCCCAAAATCTTGAGTTACGGGTAGAAAATCGGGTTTTCATACCTTTACACACTTATAAGCCTGTAACTTAAATATGTGTCACATTCTCATCAGATTTGAAAATAAGAAACCTGGAGCTTTCCATCGATATATATAGTTTATTTAAGAAAACTTAAGAAATCTGTTTGCTTTTGTCGAGCAAACACAATTTTCTTAGCCATTTTTCAACTTTGGCAATGTTTTTGCACATTATTTTGTTTGATAAATTTATTGTTAATTTATATAAATAATACATCTAGTAAGGAGTAAAACGCCGTTTTGTTTTTAAAAATCCGTTAGTAATTTTCGGAGTTATTGAAGTCTTTATTAATTCTATTTTTTTGAAAAAATACAAGTTTTGGTCATTCCGGTGCACAATGTAAAAAATGTAAAAAAGAAAATTATATTTTGAGCATTGTGAACAAATACAAAATATAATACAAAAAAATATACAAAAAATAATATACAAAAAAAAAGAAATACTTATCCTTCAAATCGTAAAGTAAATAATATAATAACTTTGGGCTAATTTATGAAATATATCTGATTGTCCGATTCTATGTTATTATTTGTTTTTGTTCTTTAGGCGACCCATTTTATGTTGTGTTTTTATTCAATCCGAATATTTCCCAATTAAATACAATTCTAACAAAAGAATTGAATATCAAAGTCACCCTATTTCACTTATGAAACATCTGCTGTCTTAACTTACTTTAAACAAACTCTTCGATCTTCTATTCGAGGCTGGATTTCGGGGCCTTTCCATGTGTATCACGAACCGAGGGCCGTGGTAAATATTTATGGTCACCAGAAGATTGAATGCCTTCTTTATCGTTTTTGCCAGCGTCCAAATGCACATTTTTTATGGAAGAATTTCAAATTTCGATGTTTAGTTTAAAAACCCGTGTGGACAACTAAATGATTTGCTATTCGAAATTGATTTGTCTGAGTATTTAATTTGTGTGAACACATTTACAATTCAAATTTATTTCAGCTCGTAGTTTTATGATAGTGTGAGTGTGTGTACATGTGTGAATAAACTAAATGCATTTGTTAAATGTATGCAAGGGTTAAGAGGGGTCATGTACATGGAGAGTGTTTTGTTTTTATAAAATGCTTTGGAGTCAGAGAGCTGAGGTTTAGTTTAAGGTCCAACGTATTTCATTATCTTTATTCTTGGATGAAGCTTTCGTGTTATTCTTCAAAGCTCATGGTATGAGGTTCTTGCTATAATTTTTAAGGGGGAAACTTGAAATGGTTCATGATACTAAACTAATAATGTGTGATTAAATTTTAAGAGCCGATGTTGATTTTGAATAAAACACAAATTATTTAGGAAATTATTGTCATTTGTTTTTATTATGATAATATTGGTATGGTTCAATTATGTATGGAACAAAATATCGGCCAAATGATGATAATGATAATGTGCCGAATTATCTCATCCTTTAGCTCTTGAATTGTTGCTGGCTTATCGACGTACACCGTTTCATTCAAATAACCCCAATGAAAGAAGTCCAAATAAGTGTCAAATCACATGATCTTAGGGCCATAAAATGTTCGTTATCATCTCACGATAGCGAAGACCATTCACAGGTACTGCCTGATTTTGGAAAAAATACGGCCCGATGATGCCGCCAGCCCATAAACAGCACCAAACAGTCACACTTTGTGGGTGCATTGGTTTTTCGATAATCACTCTTGGACTATCATTCGCCCAAATGCGGCAATTCTTCTTATTGACGAATCCACTGAGTTGAAAATGTGCCTCATCACTGAAGATGATTTTCTTCGAAAATTGATCATCCACTGTTGCCATTTCTTGCCACCATTCGGACCATTGATGACGTTTGGAATAAAATCAAAATCAATCAAATCAAAACATGAAAAATCATCGACAAGTGGATTTAGCCTAAAATATGAACAAAATTTTGTCCATATGAAAAAGTTTTTGTATGTATTCTTCTAATAAAAATTCATTTTATTTATTGCGATGACAATTGTAATAAATAAGAGTATATTTGCTAAAAAAAAGTTGCCAGATTATTATATTTTAATATGACCTGTGAATAATTTACAATTAGTAGATTTTCCAAAAATATCAAATCCGATGGGCGACAGGAAATTACGCCCAAAACAATGATAAATCATAATAAAGTGGATTTAACCTAAAATATTAACCAAATTTAGGCCAAAAATAAATAAAATTGATGGCTGCAAAAGATATACACCAGATGAGAAAAATTTCCCCGAATAAAATAAAGCCCATAACAATATATACCCTCCAAAAAAACAGTTAATAAACTAGTTAAAAATAAAACAACTCCCAAATTTGTGCATTATTTCATATCAAATAACGCTAAAATTATTATTTCATGATTCCCAATGTAGGCGCAATTATTTTTACGATGGTCATTCATTTGGAACGATTTTTCACTTCCACTATTTGAAAAATGGTGCGTACTGAAAGTATTTTCTTGCATAATATTTATGAAGGGATTTCATAAAAGTGTTTTCATAAATTTAAGTAAAAACAAGTAAGGAAAGGCTAAAGTTGGGCGGGGCCGACTATATGATACACTCCACTTTCCAACCGAATACAGTCCAACTCGGTAAAAAAGTGAAAACGGGAAGAATAGGCTAATACGACCTGCTTCGATTTGTCAAATTGATAAGAATATTTGTATCGGTGCTATATCCAAACATGGAAAAATGTGCCTAACTTTTACAATAAGTTCTTCCAGTTCAAATATAAGGTGTTATGCTCACTTTGAAGAAATTCGGTGAAAATTCGTAGTTTCTGGGGCGGAAAAAGTTAAATCGGGAGTGAAATTTGTATGGGAGCTATATATAAATCTGAACCGATCTAACACATTTTTACACAGGTGTTTCCAGTTGAAATGTAAGATGTTTTGCCAATTTTTAAGAAAATCTCTTGTAATATATGGTATCTAGAGTGAAAAGATTAAAATCGGGAGTGACATTCGTATGGGAGCTATATGTAAATCTGAACTGATCTGATCCATTTTCACTATGGGTGTTTCTAGGACAAATATAATATATTTCGCCTAATTTGAAGAGCATCTGTTAAAATATGTGGTTTCTAGAGCGAAAAAAGTCAAATCGGGAGCGAAATTTGTATGGGAGCTATATATAAATCTGAACCGATCTGACCCATTTTTACCACAGGTGTTTCTAGTTGAAATATAAGATGTTTTGCCAAATCGGAAGACAATCTGATACAATATGTGGTTTCTAGAGCGGAAAAAGTCAAATCGGGAGCGAAATTTGTATGGGAGCTATATATAAATCTGAACCGATCTGACCCATTTTTACCACAGGTGTTTCTAGTTGGAATATAAGATGTTTTGCCAATTTTGAAGAAAATCTGTTGTAATATGTGGTATCTAGAGTGAAAAGTGTCAAATCGGGAGTGAAATTCGTATGGGGGCTATATCTAAATCTGAACCGATTTTCTTCAAATTAAACAGCATTCGTTCTTATCGCGAAAAACTTCGTTGTACAAAGTTTCACTTGGTTCTATCTACAATTGCGACCTGTATCGTGATTATAAGAATAGCTAAAACGATTCAGAAAGTGATTCTAAGTCGATCGGTATAATTAACAATGGGTCTATCTCTCTTCCTTTTGGGTGTTACAAACAAATGCACAAAGACATAATACTCTCGTGGAGTGTATACAAATTTATACATACAATGACATTTTTCATTCATCTTTTCATAAACATTTTATATTTCATAAAATAAAATTCTTAAATTAGTCTCATAAGATCAAAGAAAATTAAAAAAAAATCTTAAAGATTATGAAGTATGTCATAACCAATAAAATATTTGTGCTATGAAATGTTTTCATGAGTATAATGAAAGTTTTCTAGTATTTATGAAAAGTTTCATAATTAAAAAATAGATTTTTGTGTGTCGACTTTTTTCGGTTGAATACTACACTATTAGCAAATCTCATTTGTCCTATGTTAACTCTGACATAACAATATACACCGATTTGGCCAAAGACAAATTCATTGTAAGGATCTTCGCAATGAAGGTTTGTAGCGATTGATCAACCAGTTTCCCGCAACAAAAACAAGTCAGACTTTTTTGTTTATATTGGAAACTTCAGTATAAATTATTAATATTTATGAAAATTTTTCATAAATAAATGTAAAATCTGTGAAAATTGTGTTGTCATTTATTTTGGTTTAAGACCAAATGTTGTTTTGAAGTCTTCAGCAGAACCCAAAAATTAGCAAAAAGGCAAAGAGAGACCTCTATTGTTGCAGCTACAAGTTGAGTGCGTAGTTTCGTTGGGCGCTACCCCTTCGCTTCAGAACTTTCGCAACGAATGTATGTCTTTGAATTAAATCAGGGTTCATATTAGTAGTTCATAAGTTATATTATGAAAAATTTCACAGAGGTTATGGCAAAATCATAAATATTATGAAGATATTTCTTTCAGTGAAATAGCAAAAAATAATTGGATTGTTTTGAAAGTTTACCATTTTAAAGGGAGTCAATCTTACCCCCCCTAAAATGACATATTTACGGGACATTTTAATCCTCCAGCTCCTTTGGTCCATTTTAAGCGAAAGAGTAAAAAACGTCCCTAAAAAGGAGTTTAATGGGTCAAAAGTCTCTGAATATACCAAAACTCAGCTTAAATGACAGAAATATGACAAAACTTAAAATTCATTTAATTTCGTACTTTTTCTGTATTGGTACTAAAGGGTGATTTTTTAGCTTTTATCTTTTTGGCAACACTGGTTTAAACAGCTGACACACGTTTCGTGTTTTGTTCCACTGTCAAACATCTTCAGTTTGGTCTATAATTTAACCATGAATCGTCTTACAAACGAACAACGCTTGAATTTTATGAATTTTATTATCAAAATGCATGCTCTGTTAAGAAAGTTCTCGCGCGCTTCCATTTTATAGTCAGTTGAATCGACCCACTGAAGCGGCTATTCGCTCCACCAACACGCTTACGTAGGGTGCGAACTGAAGAAAATATCGCAGCTGTATCGGCCAGTGTTAATGATGACCATCAATTATCGATTCGTCGCCGTTCGCAGCAATTGGGCCTCTGTTAAACAAAAACGTGGAAATGCCAAAATTGGACTAAGCGGATGGACCATTTGAGGCGCAGTCAAGGTCAACATTTACATGAAATAATCTTCAAACATTAAATTATATGGACCGTACTATCGATTCAAATAAAGATTTCATGCATTTTTCTGAATTGCATGTGTTTTTCTTTGAAAAACTTTCCTATAGCTTTTAAAAAATCACCCTTTAAAATGTCCCACAAAACTGAATTTTAGTGGGGTTGCTGTATATCGATCATTCCATGCCAAACCGAACACCTTTTGTACATCACCATTTCCGATATCTTTGAAACTTGGCAGAATAATTCAACTCTTCTTAAAATATTTAATGTGTACAGGACGAAGAAAATTGGCCAAATAAAAAACCCTATTTCAGTTTGCGGTTAGCGGAATATTCAAACAACCCTTTAAAATTTAAGCATATGCCAATGATGGTAATTACCTTTAAAGTGAGTCCTTAACCTGTATATTACTTATGTTAATGGAAATATGCTCCCTTCCATTTTAAATTATTTACGCAAATATAACTTGAAGTGTTTACTTTAAATTGGAGATAATATTTGTTTTTTTTTTTTTAATCTTATTGATTTACTTACAATTCCTGGACGACACACATCATTTTCTGATATTCATAGGCGGCATACAGCTGTGTGATCAAATGATGCTGCAGCGAGTTCATGATCTCAACTTCACGCTCAACATTGCGGCGATCTTCACGTTTGGGGATGGGCACAAATTTGGCAGCCAATTTGAGGCCATTACTTTTATCCTGGCACTTGTAGACAACGCCAAATTTTCCTCTAAAAGAAAATTGAAAACAATTTAAAATATTAATTGTTATTATTTGAAACAATTAAAAATATTTTGTTTTTGAAAAAAAAAAAAACAAAAAAATTAATGTGTGTATGGCACACCTACCTGCCAATTTCACCCAGAATATCGTACAGTTCATGGGCATCCACGTCTCGTTGTATGGTGACATCGCGATAAGGAAATGCCGGTTCCAATTCTGCAAAAAAAAAAGAAAAACAAAAATTTAAAAATCGTTTAATTTTTAATTTATGTAAATACCAATGATTTGAATTTAAAAATAAAAATTTACAAAAAATATAAAATTTATTGAACAATTTGTTAAGCAAATCCCTGAAAATATCTTTTTAAGATCGTGTAATTGTGGGCTCAATAAATCAAAAACACACCAACATCACCACTATCATCATCGGCATCACCATCTTCGCTATCATCCGTTTTGGGACAGTATCTACAAATGCCACTCACTTATTTCTCACCACATTATCTATTATCTTTTTGGCCAATTTCATTAACATATTTCTCTGCTAAGCAAGAAGGCCATTGGCCAATTTAATTGAAGAAATTGAATTGAAAAAAAGAAAATCCCCAAGAAAAAGAAATGATGAACACGAAATTAATTAAATCAATTACAAAATTGAAGGCTTAACAGTGATTTGGTGGAGGAGAAGCAGGCAATGAGGCTGGTTGATTTATAATGGACAGGTGCTGTTGGCCTTTTTTGCTGTCGTTTCATCACATCAAGGGGATTTATTGAACAGGGGGAGGGGGTCAGGTGGAACTGTTGCCCAAGGAAATGATGAATATTTACAACAAATTGCTTGATCGGATAAATGCTTAAAAAGAGATTTGAGGTAATTTGTAAATGAAAATGACTTCGCTGCCAATGCCGATGATTATGAATTGTAAATGTCACAAATACAAAATGCCAAATAGTTGTGCAGATTTATATTTTCAATATTTATATTTAAAAGTAATAATAAACGAGGGCTGATGGCGGATTCTTTGAATAGTGGGGGATTGTTGGGGGTATTTTCAGCACGAACGACGGGGAAATTTTTCCCTTTTGGTCCATTTCGTTCATTTGCAATTTCATTAGATTTCTAATCATTGGGAATGTTTGGTAATCTCAGATCAATTCGTTCAGATGCCAACATGTTTCTAACAGGCGGACAAAAGGACGAAGTGATGGAAGGGAAGGCGGATGTACGAAAAAACGGACAGACGACCAGAGTGTTATGACGAGATGGTGCATATTTCAAAATTTGTATTTTTTTATGGAATCAGGACAATAATTAGTAAAATAGGATTTTTCGAAATTGGTACATTTTGGGAGTAAATGGGACAAAAAGGGATAAAAATGGTACCAACCAAAAATCTCCATCTAAAATCATAGATTCGCGAGTGTACATTTCTCAGACTTCCTAGAGGAGCGAACTAAAATTAGTTTTCAAAATTCGTACTTTTAGGGGATAAACGGCACAAAAAAGGGATAAAAATGGTACCAACCAAAAATGTCCATAAGAATCATAGATTCGAGAGTGTACATTTCTTAGACTTCCTAGAGGAGCGAACTAAAATTAGTTTTCAAAATTCGTACTTTTAGGGGATAAACGGGATAATAAGGGTACCAACCAAAAATTTCCATAAGAATCATAGATTCGAGAGTGTACATTTCTCAGACTTCCTAGAGGAGCGAACTAAAATTAGTTTTCAAAATTCGTAATTTTTGGGGTACAAAAAGGGATAAAAATGGTACCAACCAAAAATCTCCATCTAAAATCATAGATTCGAGAGTGTACATTTCTCAGACTTCCTAGAGGAGCAAACTAAAATTAGTTTTCAAAATTCGTACTTTTAGGGGATAAACGGGACAAAAAGGGATAAAATGGTACCAACCAAAAATCTCCATCTAAAATCATAGATTCGACAGTGTACATTTCTCAGACTTCCCAGAGGAGCGAACTAAAATTAGTTTTCAAAATTCGTACTTTTAGGGCATAAACGGGACAAAAAGGATAAAAATGGTACCAACCAAAAAATGTCCATAAGAATCATAGATTCGAGAGTGTACATTTCTCAGACTTCCTAGAGCAGCGAACTAAAATTAGTTTTCAAACTTCGTACTTTTAGGGGATAAACGGGACAAAAAGGGATACAAATGGTACCAACCAAAAATGTCCATAAGAATCGTAGATTCGAGAGTGTACATTTCTCAGACTTCCTAGAGGAGCGAACTAAAATTAGTTTTCAAAATTCGTACTTTTAGGGGATAAACGGGACAAAAAGGGATAAAAATGGTACCAAAAAAAAATAATGAATCTAAAAGCATGATATTGTATGCACTACATATTGCGACATATTTTTTGAAATTTGTATTTTTAGGGAAACGGAACAAAAAGGGATAAAAGGGGTACCAATCAAAAGGCAGCATTTACTATCAGAAAATTGAGAGAGCACATTCTTCAGACTGTGCTTTTTTGGATTTTTAGAAATTCGTATTTAAAAAAATTTACGAAAAGTGATAAAATGGTACCAACTAAACATCTGCTTCTAGAATTATAGATATGGAGGGTATATTCCTCAGTCATTTTAGAGGAGCGAACACAAAAGTAGTTTCGAAATTTGTAATTTTAGCGGGAATGGGAAAGAAAGGGATAAAAATAGTACCAATCCAACGGAACATAGAATTGGGAGTGAATGTACACTCAGACTGTACTTTTTTGGAATTTTCGAAATTCGTTTTTTAATAAAAAACGGTACTAAATGGGATAAAAATGGTACCAATCATCAATCATCAATACTCAATATAGAATCATAAATTTGGTAGTTAATATTCCCCGGACTGCATGGAGGCGCGGCCTAAAATAATTCTTAGACATTTTTTATTTTAATGGGCCAGAAAGGGATAAAAAAGGTACCAACTAAAATGATGTGTCTAGAATCATAAAATTGCTTATGAATACCATCAAATGCTTAAAAACGCGACACAAAATGAGTTTTTTCGGAGTTGGTTTTTAGGGGTATACGGGACAAAAAAGGGATAAAAATGGTACCAACTAAAAAACTTTATATTGAATCATAGAAGCGGGAGTGAAGCTTTAAAAGTGGAACGGAGCAAAAGCGTAATAAATTAAAAAAATAAACGACTGCCTTGAATCATAAAACGACACAAAAAGGGATAAAAAAGGTACCAAAATATATAATATATTATATATTATATTGCTCAGAGGGCAAGAGGCACAATCTAAAATTATTTGTCGAAATTCGTACTTCTTGGGGATAAATGGTACAAAAAGGGATAAAAATGGTACCAACCAAACGGCTATATATAAAATCAGAAAATTGCTTATATAAACAACCAAATTCGTAAACATTCTATATAATGGGTTTTTTCGGATTTTGAACTTATAGGGGATAAAAGGGATAAATATAGTACCAACTAAACGGCTGTATCTATAATCAGAGTAGACTGACTTTTTTTGATTTCTTATAAAAGGGGACAAAACAAGGACTGCCTAGAATCTTAAAATGGAGCAAAAGGGGATAAAAATTGTACCAATATAATATCTCATACAGAATTTGATTGATTTAGGAGTTCATATTCCTCTGACTGCATAGAGGCGCGACCTAAAATTTTTTTTTCGAAATTCGTACTTTTTGGGGGAAACTTGACAAAAAAGGGATAAAAATGGTACCAAACAAACGATTGTATCTAGAATCATGAAAGTGATTGTATATACCATCAAATGCTTAAACACGTGAGTACTAACTTCTGAATTAGTACTTTTGGGGGATAAACTCAGACTATATTTTCTAGTATATTAGGGGAAGTGGGAGAAATAGGGATAAAACTCGTACCAAGCAAAGGTTTACATCTAAATTCGAGAAATTAAGATTGATATTTAACTCACTGACGTCGGTTATATATGTAATATGAAATTTCATGCAAATCTGTTGAAACTGTTTTCCAAATTCTCCCCATTGTGCAAAAACTTCTCTAACAAATCTTTATTTAATTTAAAAACTTAAAACCAAAGAGCAATGGCGAAACACCACACTAGGATAGACCAGACCACATCACACCATCCAACAACATAATTGTGTGTACAAATAATGATCCTAAGTCTCCATCCTCCAACTGACACAAAGCCCTCCTTTTGAGGCATAACACCCACTTACCTCGACCACAACAACTCTTCAGTTGTTGTTGCAACAAAGGTTTTTGAGTTTTTCACTTTTTCAATGGACAAGTGAATGGATACGGATATGAGTATCTTGCCATGAAGTCACGTGCTGTTACTCCACACACTCACATACACAGTGAGAGAGAGATGCAAGCGAGAGATATGTATTAATGTATATGCAAAATATCGGCAGAGATATAACAACGTTTTGCAATACACACCAGCATAGCCATAGACACAACTGGTCAGAATTAAACAACAGAGTGGAGGAGGTTGAAAAAAGCAGGGGTGAAAGAGGCCAACAAAAAGTTTAGGTAAAAACGTGCAAAGTTTGTTTGGTTGGAGAGGATGGGAGTAGAACCTCTCCAGAACACCCAAACACAAACAGAAACACACAACAACAAATTGCAAAACAAAGATTTTGTTGTTTGTTGTAGCAACAATAGAGTTGCTATTTAATGGCAAAATATAAACTCGCACCAGCAAACATACACACCCACACGTGAACATTAGGATGGATAGCGAAATGGAATTTTTTGAAAATTTGGACGGAAAATGGTCCTACCAAACGGCAGCATCAGATTGTACTTTCCGGGGGGAAGTTGGATAGAAAAGGGATAAAAATGGTACCAACCAGCGGGAAGTGGGACAGAAAGGTATGAATTGAGAAATTCTGAGAGAAGTGGGATAAAAATGGTACCAACCAGCGTGATAGAAAGTGATGCAAATGGTACCATCTAAAGGTTTGTAGCTAGAATCGAGAAATTCTAAGAGAAGTGGGATAAGAATGGTACCAACCAGCGGGACAGAAAGGGGGACAAATGATACCATCTAAAGGTTTGTAGCTAGAATCGAGAAATTCTGAGAGAAGTGGGATAAGAATGGTACCAACCAGCGGGACAGAAAGGGATGAGAATGGTACCATCAAAAGTTATGCAGATATAATCGAGAAATTCGGTGTGTATATACCGTCATAAATGGATTTGTCGAAATTAGTACTTTTTAGGGACAAAAAGAGATAAAAATGGTACCACCCATATTCATAAGACTGCATTTTTGGTACTTTTCGGGCGAAGTGGGGGAAAAAATGGATAAAAATAGTACCAACCAAAGATTTGCATTATAATTGGAATTGGAAAACAATTAAAAAAGTTCAAAAGTCGAAAATATTTTTTTAAAAGAAAAAATATAAAATTCCAAAACAAACAAACAAAAAAATGTTCAGAAGTCGAAAATAGAAAAATTGGATAAAAGTGAGACAAAATAAATCAAGAGCTATAAAAGGGACCTGAAAGAACCAAAAATAAGCAAAAATAATTATTTCAATGCAGAATACGGGATAAATGAGTGCAACGCGGTATAATTTTCGGGATAAAAAAAAATAAAAAATATAAAATTCGAAAAATAATTTAAAAGTTTTAAAGTAAATAAGGAAGGAAGAATAAAGGGAATAAGCAAAAGAAACTATTTTAATCCAGAATACGGCATAAATGGATTCAAACGGGAACAAAGGGCCAATTAAGTGTGGGAAGAGACGGTATTTTCCAAAAATTTTCCAAAATACTGTAAAAATTGATTATGTAATTATGCTGCAAAAAATAAAAGTTTTATGTTTGAGACCTAATAATTTATTTTTTATCATAAAATCAACACAAACAATTTTTATGGATATATTTTTTAAATTTTGATTTTCGTCGAAGGTTTCTTCTTCATTCTTCTCATTTTGCAATAAAATAAATAAATTAAAGGTAACTGTGATGGCTACAAATGTTGCGAATTTCACTTTCACATAGGAACAGTGGTGTAGGAACGAACTAGAAAAAATATTTTTTTTATTAAAAAAAAATTGCTGGCACAAAAAAAAAATCATAGGAAATAAAAAATAAAGTTTTATTTTTAAATAGCTGACAATGTCTATATGTAAAAGGTCTATGTCTAGGAGTTATGGATCTCTTTGCAGACGCAAAATAAATAACTCTATAAAAATTAGGAAACAATATTTTTTTATTTTCTATTTTATAATACATGACATCTTTACGCAGAATATTTATTTGAACAAAATCCATGGATAAATGTGGGAATTATTGTAGAAGTAAGAGAATTTTAATTGATTTAGTCATACATTAACTTTTACAGCATTTCTTCAACTATGTCTTGTTTTCTCCCTTTCTCGCTATTAAAAAAATAAAATATTTCTTATCTAATTTGAAAAGAAATTTATAAAAATCATGATTTAAAACAAATAAAAACGGCGTTAAGTTCGGCCAGGCCGAACTTTATGTACCCTCCACCATGGATTGCATTCCACAGAGGTTGTCGGTATTCGTAGAAGTGCAGTAATTTTACAGGAAAATATAAATTTTTTAATATATGCAAACCAAAACAAATACAAATATTGAAAAAATAATTTTATAAATAAATATAATATTTTAATTATTTCAAACCACGTTTATAAGGTAATGCTATCAATACGTCAATTCCAAAAATAAATATTCTTATATTTATATTTTCATAAATATTTTCAAAGACATAAATATTGGTAGATAGTGGGTGCTACAGTTGGTTGTATTTCCATTCTATTTTAATTCCAAAAGTACAAATTTTGAAAATCCATTATCAGACGTACATAGTGCAAAATAACCTAACTTCATAATTCAACCAATTTTTGCCGTAGAAGAAAAAGTACGAATTTCGAAAAAAAAACTTTTTATTTTGCGTGTCTATGCAGTCAGAGGAATGTATATACCGATTTCCATGATTCCAGCTGCGCCCATTGGGTTGGTACCATTTTAACCCTCTTGACGTTTCTACACAATTAGAATTTCATCATTCTAGCTGTAGTCGTTTAGTTGGTACTATTTTTATCCCTCTGTTCCATTGTATCCCTTGAAAGTACTAATTTCGAAAAATTCGTCTATTTTCCGTGTCTACGCAGTCAGAGGAATGTATACTCCGAATTTCATGACTCTAGCTGCGGTCATTTGATTGGTACTATTTTTATCCCCTTTTTTCATTTTAACCCCAAAAAGTACGAATTTTGAAAAATCCGTGTATTTTTCTTATCTATCAATGTATACATCGAATTTCGTTATTCTAGGTACAGCCGTTTGGTTGGTACCATTTTTATTCCTCTATTCCTATTTTACCCCTTAAAAGTACGAATTTGGAAAAAATACTTTTATATTATGTATCTACTCAATTAGAGGAATGTACACACCGAATTTCGTGTTTCTAGCTGTTGTCGTTTAATATGTACCATTTTTATCCCTTTTTTGCCCCATTTCACCCCCTACAAATAAGAATCACTTTATGATGCACGTTTTTGCAATAAGGGGAATGCGCGTACCAAATATCAAGCAAATATAAACAGACATAGTCAAAAAACATGCTTAAATATGCTAAAATATTAGGGATTATTATGGGTATTTTTAGTCCTTGTGAGGGAAAATTTTTTCCCTTTGGGCCGATTGCACCCCATTTTGTATCACAACCGATCTACGACTATAAGACGTATTTGTGGAAAATTTGGACGTCCTAGCTCCTTTTGTTAGACGGACAGACGGACGGACGGACATGGCTAGATCGTCTTAGAACTGTATGACGATCAAGAATATATATACTTTATAGGGTCTCAGGTCGATATTTCAAGGTGTTACAAACGGAATGACAAAGTTAGTATTCCCCCCATCCTGGAGGTGGAGGGTATAAAAGTCGTTCCCTTGTACTTATATCTTTATAAATATCTTTTTTGACTTTTGAAAAATAGAACAAAATTTCTTCCTTTTTTTGTGATTTTTTTTTTTAAATCTCAATTTTTTAACACTTTTCCTAATCCTCGTTTTTTATGTGAAACTGAAATTCACAATATATTTGGAAAATTAATTTTACGCACCCTGACATTGTCACTTACATTCCCAATAGCCCAGTTGTACTACCAGCGTATGATTGTTATTAATTAATTATTATAACTTATACGCAACAATACATAGTTTATTGAAATTACCAAAATTTTAAAAATGTTTTCTTTAATTCACGCTTAGGTTTTTTTAAGAATTTCTAAATATTCGTTGGTGCTAGCGTCAGAGTTGTGTATGCCCTGAAACGTTCGAATCCTAACCAATCACAACTTTGAAATTTATCGACCCTATTGGGGTCGAAAGTCAATATTGAATAAGGGCGATTGCTCGCCTTTATGTTGGGTGTAAATAAAAAAGAGCCTGTCCTCTTTAAAAAGCATTGGTATTCCCTGTAATGTTGAAAATCTTAAGTCTGAAAGACTATCGTTGTGATAGTTGACACTTGTTCACTTTCTATTTTTATTTGGGCAATTTTCTTTTTGAACCTGCTTCATTTCTACGTTTATTAACATAACTCTCAATATTTCTGCCGCCAGCACTGCGTATGATTGTTATTAATTAATTATTATTACTTATACGTAGCCGGTCAATATTGAATAATGACGATTGCTAACTTTTTTCTTGGATGTAAATAAAAATAAATAGAGATAATCCCTGTAATGATGAACACCCTGAAATTGCAGTACCTAACCCCAACTGAAACACTATCGATGTGATTGCTGGTTCACACTTAATTGGCATCGCTCTGGGTTGCTGTCTGGGAAATTTTCTATTAATTTGTTTTTGAACCTGTTTTATTTTCGAGTCTATTATTGCTCTAAAGATTTGTGCCGCCAACACTGCGTATGATTGTTATTAATTAATTATTATTACTTATACGCACTCAGTCATTGAACTTACATTCCCAATAGCTTAGACTTACTTCGAGCGTATGATTGGTATCAATTAATTATTATTACTTATACGCATGGTGTAACTTTGAAAATAAAGGTGATTTACTATTATAATTCAAATTACTAAATTAAATTAATTTTAGAATTAAACTACACTTAGTCTAACTTGTAGTACTACTTAGTGTTAGCCTCGAATTTAAAAATGGCCTGAAATCCTAACCAAACGTCGCAGCCCATTGGAGTTCAACGGGGGAATATTAAGTCCTGTTTACCTTACTTCTTGTCCGGTTCTCTATTACAAACCTAAACTACCCAATTCTTATTCGATATGTCCTTATATCCAGCCACCCCTTCAGATTTTGTTTCGAAAGCGGATTTTTGGCCACAATAAAATAACAAATTCATTGAGAGCCGCCTGATTTTTCTCCCTATTCAGCATTATTAAGATTTTACACTCGGCAGACTTTTGGTCTTTAGCAGCTTTTATTTGTGCTCATCTGTTTTTGTGGAGAGTGTGAGGACTTCACAGCCTACCCTCAGTTTTTCTTTGGGTATTATTATTCCATTTTAATACTTTCGACTCTGTTCTTTTATGGTGTTGGCTAAATAACTGATTTAGCAGTATTTGGAGTTTGGCGAATTTCTTGTTGTTGTTGTGCTATTTTGCGTGCGTTGTATGTTCAGTTTGTCTAAGGGTTGGGTGTTCCCTGGTTGGGGGGTTCATGGGAGCATGTGTCTAACAATGTGTATAGATTTCTTGTTTTCTTTTTTTGGTGCTCTTTTGGTTTGCGATAAAGCCTTAAGTTTATAGTTTGTTTTAGGAAATCCTTTCATTTGTCTAATGGTCTTGAAAATGTGTTTAAATAGCGGGAATGGACTTAGTCTGCTTGGGACCACCCCCCTTAGACGAATATTATCCTTAGAAGTCTGAAAGTTTATTAAACTCCAGTAAAACAAGATTAGAGCCAAAATGAAATTGAATGAGAAGGAAGGAGAGCGGCCAGATTTTTGATTTGTTGGCAAGAAGTGGAACTTAAGGAAGGCATAAATATATTCCAGGGAAGGGAAAACATATTTTAGAAGTACCCTGCAGAATAGTGCCAGAATTGGCCTCAGTTTTCCTAAATTTCAAATGTTTTCTAGGAAACCTTCCTTAACACCTTCTTAAACTCCATAACATTCTGCTTGAAACCTATTTGAATTCTTGTCCCTTGCCTTCTCCTATTACAGCTCCATTAGCTCGATTACTATTTCTACCTTTACCTTTGGCATTCTCTTCACTTTTGTGCAACGCATAACAGTTGAAAGGAAATGAAGTTTTTATTAATTAAATAAACCATTATGTGGCTTTGGTTTGCCACATCATGCAACCGCATGTGTCGGCTGTTACCGCAGTGTTTGTTTGCTCTTTTCATTAACGTCGAATGTCTATTCTAAGCGTGTGCATAGAAGGAACGAAACTCGTCTAAAAGGTTAAGCGGATATGATGGTGGAGTCAGCCAGGGCTGAAACTATTTTGTAGTGAAATACCCTTAAGACTAATTTTTCGGCATACGACTCTAGTTGGGTGGGGTGGGGTGTGTTTCCTTCTTTTCCCGATTTTCTTTGTTTCATTTTTGCATGTCTGCAAAAACATAAATAGAAATTAGTTTCCTTTTGTGTTGTACTCTTAAGTAGTTTGGTATGGGGCGAGGCATGCGGGGCATCAACTTTCAAAACTTTGTGTTAATGGAGTATTTGCTCCGGCTCAGACATGTCATTCCGGTGTGTTCACTGTTCAGGCGCTGGGTAATGAAGTCTTTTTGCAGCTTTCCTTTTTAAGTTCCGCAGCACGAAACCCATCGGACGTATGATTAATAAGAACTTATTGTTATTAGTCATACGTAACCTGGGACATGGACATGAGCGAGCAATGGAGCGTGTCTAAAGTCAAATATTTTGGGAGCTTAGGAACTTAAGTTTTTTTGAAATAATCGTTTATTTAAATTGGCTAGAATCTTGGCTAAAGGAAAATCAATAATTCCGATTGAAGGGGGGCGCTTGGTTGATATCTTAACGAGGAAATTAAACTTATTCGAAAATAACAAGGTTCTGATGAGTAATCCTGATCGGGGGTTAAACAACGAAAATACGAGTTTCTGTCATTTGGAAAATTACGTGCGGATTCATTTTAAAAGGATGTTGAATTCAACGATTTCCTGGCCTTTAACATGCCTGTGGCCAAATAGGCGTATGATTATTATTAATTAATTATTATTAGTTATACACACTACCCCTTTTGCACATTCTTTTGATGAATCGCCAAAGAAAATCTTGTGATCCTTAAATTTTACGAATAGAATGTGTTCAGCAATATTACTTAAAATATTACGAGGAAGATTTTTGTGAAACATTTTAACCTTGCAGCTCTTCAATATAGGCGACTTTTTGGTCTCTTTTGAGTAAAAGTGTAAAAAAACCTAATATATTTATATAAAAATTTTAACTAAATATATACGAAGTAAAAATATTTTCAAAAAAGTAAACAAAATATAAAAATAAAATTATTTTTTACCAAAAAAATAATTTTTCAAAAAAAAAAAATGGTAGAAATTCACGTTGTGGCCGCAAATTTGTATTCATATTGTGATGAATTTTTATTTCTTTAAACGATTTATTTGTTCTTTGGACGATTTCCAGACTTTGGAGTATTCTGCCTCCAATTAGGCGTATGATTATTATTAATTAATTATTATTAATTATACGCACTCCCCCTTTTCCTTATTCTTATGATGAATCAGCATAGGAAACATTGTGATCCTTACATTTCACGAATAGAATGTGTTCAGCAATATTACTTAAAACACCACAAGGAACATTTTTGTAGAATATTTTAAGCCTTCAGCTCCTCAATATAGGCGACATACACCCATAATATATTTATATACAAATTGTAAATAAATGTATACCTTGTAACAATAATTTCAAAATATACAAAATATTATTATTATTTTTTTTCGATTTTTTTTTTGCTAGAAATTCGCGTAGTGCCCAAAAAATCACATTCATATTATGATTCATTTCTTTAGGCGATTTATCTCTTCCTTGGACGATTTCCACACCTTCAAGTATTCTGTTGCCAACTAGGCGTATGATTATTATTAATTAATTATTATTACTTATACGCACTCCCACTTTTGCACATTCTTCTGATGAATCGACTTTGGAAACCTTGTGATCCTTACAATTTACGAATAGAATGTGTTCATCAGTATTGCTTAAAATACTACGAGGAAGATTTTTGAGGAACATTGTAACCCTCTAGTTCCTCAATATAGGTGACTTTTTGGTCCTTCTTGTAGAAAAGGGTTAAAACCACCCTAAAATGAGGTTTTGCCGTTTTGATCCTTACATTTTAAGTATATGATACGTGCAGAAATATTATTTAGACTACTATGAGCAATATTTTTGTAGAACATTTTAACCCTCTAGCTACACAATATAAGGGTCTTTTGGGGAACTTTTTAGAAAAGAGTTAAAACAACTTAGAAATGAGGGTTTACTCTGTGATCCTAACATTTTTAGGATAGGATATGTCCAGAAATATTACTGAGAACATCACGAGCAACATTTTTGTAGAACATTTTAATCCTCCAGCTCCTCAATTTAGGGGTCTTTTGGGTCATTTTTTTAAAGTGAAAAAACTCCCCTAATACAGCGGTTTAGCGGGTAAAAATGTTCTACAAAAATATTTGCCATACAATTCTATTAAAAGTTTCTGAATAACCCAAAACTCAAAGCTCAACAGAAATGCCAGAAATTAGACAAAACTTAAAATTAATTTTATTCTTAATTTTGTACTTTTTCCGAATTGCTACCAAACTGTCCCACAAAACTGAATTTTAGGGGGATGATGTGAATGGAAAAAATATTCTACGCCAAATTTCACTATAAGTCATCGAACAAAGGAAATCTGTTGATATAGAATATATATAAATAAAATACCAGTAACAAAAATTTAATTTTGTTCCACAGTGGAATTATGTACACCCTGCATTTGCCAGCATTATATTAATAACAATTTAATTTGCATGCCAATTCAATGTGCAGAACGCTTACGGGATCCCAATGCCTTCAAATATTCTGTCGACTACAGGACGAATGATTATTATAAATTATACGCCCCTGTTATTAAAATTTATTTCCCAGCTACAAAGACTTTGCATTAAAATGTCTAACAATAATTTAATTGTGATAAAATAAAAAATAATAAAGAAGGAAGTAGGAGGGCTGCGTCCTCTCATAGGTTAAATATGAGTACTAGAGTATTGAGAAAGTCTATTTGAAAATTTATTGCACACCACTCTACATAAAAAATGTCAAAACATGTCAAATTTCACTGTAAGTACTACATGAAAAAATTTTATGAAACAGCCGATATACTTTTTAAATAGAACCTCCTCTACGACTCATTGGAAAATTTTGGAATTAAAAAAATACAGATGTGTCCACGAAATCCTGTAATGTTTTCGATTCTGTATCCCGGAGATGTTGCATCTTCATCCTCGAGAAATTAATCTTCATAAGATATGAGTAGTCTCCAAAGAGTAATTCTTATTTCCTGTCCTCTTTGGCTAGAAGAGTTTCATTTCATCTTCGAGTTCATTAGTTCTGGGTAGAATCCCAGCTAAGCGCTCTAGGTATTTCTTAACTCCGGTTCTCGCGTGCTGAACGACTTTCGATTTATCAAGGCGATCATTCGTAGATTCTGCAATCCTTGCTCGTTGGTCACACAATCTTACAATAATATCTCATTATTGAAGTTGATTGGATACCAATGAGGATCCTAAAGTCTTTAGGTCTTACATCGCCCTTGTACTAACTAACATACTCAGTGATAACTTTAAGGTTAGTTGAGATGTTTGTGCGATAGTATCCATTCCTAATACATCAGTATAACACCTGATCCATTAGGCATTTCTAGTCAGACTTCCACACTCACTCGTTTGGCTGTCGTTCTGAATCTTCTCTCAGAAATTTGTAGGCCCTGTGGTTTATTTTTTAGAAGGCCGTCAATAAATGATTTTTTGATCTATCGTTCTCCCGAATATATTCACTCACAACTTCAATTTGTCTTTAAAACTACTTCACACATAATCTGCATCTTTCTGACATTTCTGTCTGGGAAATTTTCCATTAATATCTTTTTACGTGTAGCATTCCATTCAATGTTGCTGCAGCCAACACTGCGTATGATAGTTAATAATTAATTATTATTACTTATACGCACGCTGTCATTGAACTTACATTCCATACAATTACACAGTCGTACTTGTAGCGTATGATTGTTATTAATTAATTACTATTACTTATACGTACATTGTATATTATTGAAATTACCAAATGGAGAAGACTATAATGATCTCAAAAGTTAATAATTTTTCCAATATTCGTGTTTTTTTTTTTTTTGGTATTAATATGTCTCTGGGTATTTCTAATGTATTTCTCTGCGATTTTAATGCGTATAATTTCGTATTAATTTGTTTTTGAACCTTTTTTATTTCTGCGCCTTGCTCTAAAGATGTTATCATTATCATTATTATTAATTAATTAATATTACTTATATGCACCCTGACATTGAACTTACATTCTAAAAGTACAGTCGTATTTCCTGCGTATGATTGTTATTAATTATTATTAATTATTATTACTTATATGCACCGTGTAATTTATTTAAAATGACAAATAATATTAATATACTAAATAATCACAAAATTTAATATTTTTATGTTACTCACGCAATTGATTTGCCTTTGGTACCATTTCATATTTAGTCTACATCTTTCTGGGGTTTAAGTCTGGGTAGTTTTCCAATAATTTCTTTTTGAACCTGCTTTATGTTTGCCTTTTTTTTAATACGGCTCTAATGGCTTCTGCCGCCAGCACTGCGTATGATTGTTATTAATTAATTATTATTACTTATACGCACCATGCAATTTATTGAAAATTGGCTAATAAAGGAGATTTAATATTATAATTTCAAAATTAAATTAATTTTAGCATTAAACCACACTTGGTTAATACTCCTCTTAGTGGTAGCCTTGTTCGAATCCCATCTTTGGCACTTGCCAACCCTGTGGAGTTTAGCGTTGCAAGTGTCGCACTACCATAAGCATGAAAGTCAATATTGAATAAGGGCGATTGCTCACCTTTATGTTGGGTGTAAATAAAAAATAGTCAGTCCCCTTACAAAAGCACTGGTAATCCCTGTAATGGTGAAAACCTTAAAACTGCAGTACCCCCAACTGAGCCACCATCGGTGTGACAGTAGTGTTTCTACGTTCATATGAGCTTGTTTTTGTGTAATTTAACGCTGTTGCCATTTTTTGACTGCAGTCAAATAATGTTCAAAATCTCATTTTTTATATAAACCATACGACAATATGAAAATTGAGTTAAGCTGCAGTTAAAAGTTTGCATATTTTATAATTTCCCCAAGCCATGCCATGCCATCATCATGATGGTGTTGTCGATGTCGTCGACGTTGTGTTCAGCGACCTTCTTTTTCTCTTTCTGTTTTTCGCTTGCACCTTTGCTGATGCCATTGTCATGTTTCACCCTCGGAGACTGTTTCATGCAACAGCACTAGTTCTGCGAGCGCTGTACTATAAATGCTGACGTTGACAATTTCGTTCACTGGCTGTTCGTTTTTTTTTTTCGCTGACTCTTGTAAGAGTTGAAAGCATGTGTGTGTTGGGGGAGGAAGTACTTATGAGGATGACGTAGATGTGATGGTGAATCTGCATATGTTGCTAATAGTTGGAAAGTTGAAAACGTGGCGCTGGAGGAAGGTGGTTATGATTTTAATGCGTTCGGGAATTTTTTTGTCTTCGTCGTCATAGACTAATTCAAAATAAGTTAAAAATTATCACACACTCTACACTACACTACACTGTATGAGGGTAATAAAAGTAAATGGAGGGTAGAGGAGGAAAAAAACCAGCAGCTGCTGTTTAATCAACTCGGTAGATATCTAATTTAAATAATTTATGAGGAAATATGAGAGCAGTAAAGATGTTGTCGACGAGAATCAAAAAAAAAAACAACAAAATGGGGACAAATTTGAAGTTATGCTGAAAGCTATAAGCATGTGCTCGGAAGGAAAAAAAAGAACTAGATTTTGGGAAACAGTGGGAATTAGTTCAGGAATTTTGAATATTTTATGTAGAGTAGGGTGCAATAAATTTCCAAATAATCTTTCTCAATACTTTCGTCAATATATTCAATCTATGAGAGGACTTGAATTAAGTAAACCAAGGAACCTGACTCTTTGACTAGAGAGGGATTAAATGTGGATTTTATCACAGTTAAATTATTGTTAGAATTTTAAAACAAAGTCGTTGTACCTATAAAATAAAGTTCAATGACAGGGTGCGTATAATTAATAATAATTAATTAATAATAATCATACGCAGACTAGGCGAATAGACTTACAAATATATTATTAAGATAATGCATTCAATTTCAGGGTGCAAATAATAATAATATACAATTAAAATTTCTTCTTTATTAATTCAAAATTATATCGCCGTTAAATTATTTTTAGAATTTTAATACAAAGTCGTTGTACCTGGAAAATAACGTTCAATGGTAGGGTGCGTATAATTAATAGTAATTAATTAATAATAATCATGCGCAGACTAGGCGAATATACTTACAAATATATTATTAAGATAATGCATTCAACTGTAGGGAGCAAATAATAATATATAATTAAACCGTGGAACAAAATGAAACTTTTATTTTTATTTTATTTATATATATTATAGCTACAGTATCCTTTGGATCGGTAACTTATAGTGAAATTTGACGTAGAATATTTTTTCCATTCACAGCACCCTCTTAAAATTAAGTTTTGTGACTCAATTTAGCACCAATTCGGAAAAAGTACTAAATTAAGCCAAAAATGAATTTTAAGTTTTGACTTATTTCTGCCATTTAAGTTGAGTTTTGAGTTTTGGTGTATTCAGAGCCTTATAGTAGAATATTATGGCAAACAATTTTGTAGATCATTTTGATCCGTTTAACACCTATTTTAGGGGAGTTTTTAACCTCTTGCTGCAAAAGGGACCAAAAAGACCCCTATACTGAGAATATAGAGGGTTAAAATGTTTCACAAAAATATTCATCGTAGTGTTCTAAGTACTATTTCTGAATATAGCCTATACTAAAAATGTAAGGATCACAAGGTAAACCTTCATTTTAGAGGTATTTTAATTCTTTGCTAAAAAGTTCCTCAAAGGACCCTTTTATTATGTAGCTAGAAGGTTAAAATGTTTTGCAAACATTTTCCTCATAGTATTCTAAATAATATTGCTGCACACATCATATATTCAAAATGTAAGGATCGCAATGTAAAATCTCATTTTAGGGTGTTTTTAACCATTTTCTACAATATGGACCGAAAAGTCACCTTTATTGAGGAGCTAGAGGGTTAAAATGTTCCACAAACATATTCCTCGTAGTATTCTTAGTAATATTGCTGAACACATTCTATTCATAAAATATAAGGATCACTAGGTTTCCTTCGCCTGTTCATCAATTGAATATGCAAAAGGGGAGTGCGTATAATTAATAACAATTAATTAATAATAATCATACGCCGCTTTGGCGACTGAATACTTACGTCTGGAAATATTCCAAGAGATAAATCGCATAAAGAAATGAAAAATACATCATAAAATAAATATGAATTTCGGTAACTCGGCTCTGCGAATTTCAAGAAAAAAATTTTAATTTTTTTTGGTAAAATATAATTATATATCATTTTTTGTTTATTTTAAAAATTTTGTTATAGCGTATATATTTATTTACAATTTTTATATAAATATATTGGGAGCGTTTTTAAACAAAAGGGGCCAAAACGACCCCTATATTGAGGAGCTAGAGGGTTTAAATATTCCACAAAAATCTGCCTCGTAGTGTTTTAAGTAATATTGCTGAACACATTCTGTTCGTAAAATATAAGGATCACAAGGTTTCCTATGTCGATTCATCATATGAATGTTCAACAGGGGAGTGCGTATAAGTAATAATAATTAATTAATTAATAATCATACGCCTAAGTGGCGACATAATACTTAAAGGTCTGGAAATCTTCCAAGGAAAAGATAAATCGCCTAAAGAAATGAAAAATACATCATAACAGGCTGCGTATAATTAACATTATTTAATTAATAATAATCATACGGCGCTTTGGGGACTGAATACTTAGGTGTGGAAATATTCCAAGAGATAAATCGCCTAAAGAAATGAAAAATACATCATAAAATAAGTATGAATTTTCGGCAACTCGGCGAATTTCAAGAAAAAATTGTAATTGTTTGGTAAAAAACTTTTTATATATCAATTTTTGTTTATTTTAAAAATTTTGTTACAGCGTATATATTTATTTATAATACAATATATACATATATTAGGGGTGTTTTTACACTTTTACACAAAACGGACCAAAACGACCCTTATATTGAGGAGCTAGAGGGTTAAACTATTCCACAAAAATCTGTCTCGTAGTGTTTTAAGTAATATTGCTGAACGCATTCAGTTCGTAAAATATAAGGATCACAAGATTCATCATAAGAATGTGGAAAAGGGGGAGTGTGTATAATTAACATTATTTAATTAATAATAATCATACGCCGAGTAGTCTACAGAATACTTGAAAGCACACGGAATCGTTCAAGGGAGATACAACTACGATCTCATAAACCATCTACAGATCGAATTTGAATAAAACTATGGATTCAAGTTTATCAATAGATTTAATGTGTCATCGCGGACAAATATTGTACCTTAAAACGCTTACTTTATAAGTGAATACCAAACGGCCGAAACACTGACACTTAGCGAACATTTTCAGATTAAAATTTATCAGCTCATTCAATTTTAAAGAAATCCGCCTCTCACATCTCCTTGCCATCTTTCTACCCTGATCTTTCTTCTATCTCTCTCTCTCTCTCTTATATTGCTCTCCCTATTATAATAATAATAATAATATTATTATTATTAGCACATTCTATTTCAACTACCACCACCACCATCTAGTTATGTTATGTGCTCTTCAAATGGGGGATTTGTATATGAATTTGCGTGTCTAATACAATGCGGGCTATTTTTATCATCATCATTTGGGCTCTTATCCAAATGTTATCGATGCCAGGCCAAGATTTGCTACTGTGGCTAATGCTTTCGTTGGAGTTGTTGTTGTCGTCGTCGGTGTCGTTGGTTGTTTGTTGTCTGTTTTGTTTATTGTTGCCATTGATATTGACAAGAATGCTAGCACCAAGGAAGAGCGGAAAGAGAGAAAGAGCAACAGAGAAGCAGTGGAAAGGGGCCGGAGCGCTAAATTACTGAATGGCAAACAAATAAAAGTCAGAAGAACACAACGCATAACAGCAGAAACAAAAAAACGTGCGATTTGTATCTAAATCACACACAAACACAAACATTTAAATACTTACATATATGTATGTATGTTTGTACATACATATATATAAAAGATATAAATGTTCATATGTATGTTTACATTTAGTGAATATAGACTGGGGTGGATCGCGATATCGAAAGTTTTTGGCAATGTTTGAACTTTGTTTTGTGAAAATTTCAAGTATCTTAAATGATAACAATATATACTGTACTATTTAATGTTTTTATAGTTAAAAAACTTAGTAATTAATGTCCAATGTCGAAGCTACAAAATATAATTATTAATGAACGGCAGATTATATCAAAATTAAAAGAGATAATATTGGCAAAAGTATTAAAAACTCATTTTTTTAATATTTTTAAAATCTAAAAATTAAGTGAGTGTTAAAACGAATTCTTATTTAAAATTGTTTTTGTTAATTTTTTGTATGCCTAGAAAATTTGAAAAAAAAAAATAAAAAAATAAAAACTTTTGATAAAAAGCGATTAAAGTAATATTACTAAGAACCACATATATTTCTCTCGAAAAATATTAAGAATCCATTTATTGGGATTTATATTTAGTTGAAAGGAATTTGTTTAAAAAAATATAATTATAATAATAAAATACATATTTTTGATATATATATATTTTACGCTACAGCGTAAATAATTATAGTAAAAATGAGTTTAATGCGGTCACTTCATTAAATTGGTATTTTTTTATTGGGAAATAATTTTAAATATTTTATTAAATAACAAAATTATTTTTTTATTTTTACACTTGAGCCGTGAAGGTCTATAGAAGTTTTTAAAAAATATTGTCTTCTTATTAAAAAATATTGCCTAAATTTATATACTCTTATTTAAAATCTTAAAAAATAATTGAGTATTTTTGTTGAGATTTGTAATAATAATAATTTTTGCTAAATAATGTTTATTAATTTTAACATTAAAACAATTAAATGATTTTTTTTTGATACAAATTAATTAAAAATAATTCTAATAATTAAGAAAAGTTGTATTTGATTTTTTGGCCACTACGAGACTTTTTAGTGAAAATGTTTTTTATAAATTATTTGTAATAGTTGTTTCTAATAAAAGTTAATTAATTATACATTAAGTTTAGAAACTATTTATTTAAAAACTAAACATATTAGAATTAGAAAAAATGAATAAAAAATTAAAACAACAAATTCTTAATAGTAGTTCTTTGAAAAATAAAACTAAATAATGCAAAAATTAAATTTAATATTTTTTAAAGATTTTGATCAAAATTAAGACTTTTTATGTTTTAATATTTAAAGCATTAAAATTAAATTCCTAATATATTTTATTTATTTAAAGTTTTTTTTTCTATTTGTAATACTAATTGTTTTGGAAAATTATTTGTAATACTTTTTTAAATAAGAAAAACAAATTACAAAAATATATATTTTTTTGGATTTTTAATAAAATAAAATAATACATTTTTCGAAAATTACCCACGAGCGGACTAAAATTTTTAAGAAGTACTTTTTAAAAAGGAAACCATAATTTATAAGAATTTACTTTTTTTTAATTTCTAAAAAAATAATTGAATATTTTGGACATATATTATATTAAAAATAATTTTAATATAAATATTTAAATATAATAGATTTTTGGTACAATTTAATTAAAATTAATATTAACAGGCATTTACCAGAAAAAATAATATTTTTGATAAAAAATAATTATATATTGTAATAATTTAGTAGCTCCACTTATTTAAAAAAAAAATATTTTTATATCGTATATAATACCATATAATTATATAATTTATATATACATATATTAGAGCTCTGTTTATATATTTTTTAAATTTATGGAAAAAAATCTTAAAAGATGTAATTAAATATAATTATGATTAATATTAAAGATAACTACAAAAAAGTTTTTAATATTAAGTTTAAATGTTAAAAAATATCTAAACAATTTTTTTAATATTTAAAAAAATTCCTACAGGAAAATATTTTTTGTAATTTAGTTTTCTTATTTAAAAAAATATTACAAATAATTTTCAAAAAAAAAAATAGTACTATATATTTGATGTAGTGATAAAAAATTACATATTTTAAACGAAATTATTAAATTATTTATTTTTTTTCAGAGGACTACTATTAAGACATTTTTTTGTTTTAATATTTAACTTTCATTAATTATTTTTGATAACAAATAATTATATATTAATATAATTTAGTAGCTCCACTTATTTTAAAAAAATATTTTTGTGTCGTATATATTTCTATATAATTATATAATTTATATATCTGTTTATATATTTTTTAAATTTTTGGAAAAATCTTAAAAGATGTAATTAAATATAACTATGATTAATATTAAAGATAACTACAAAAAAGGTTTTTAATATTAAGTTTAAAAATTCAAAAAAATATATCTAAACCATTTTTTTAATATTAAAAAAATTACTGCGATAAAAAATAATTTGTAATATTTTTATTAATTAAAAAAATTAATTAAAATTCACAAAAATATTTTTATTTAAAAAAACTTCTATATGTTTTTTTTTATTTTTATAAAGGAAACACCTCAAAAAATATTATTTTTTATTAAGAATATAAAAACTACTAGAGTATTTTGGTGAAGATTTATATTAAAAATAATTTTATTATTTTATTTTTAAGAAGGAAAATATAATTTATAAGAATTTACTTTTTTTGGAATTTCTAAAAAATAATTGAATATTTTGGAAAAAGATTTATATTAAAAATAATTTTAATATTAATATTTAAGTATAAATATATATTATTTTATAAAAGAAAAACTTTTTTATATGTTTTTATAAATAATAATTTAAATTAATAATAGTTTCCCAAAAATGACCAGCTTCGGCTGTTATCATATTATAATAATAATATTATCATTTTATTATAAATATTATTTTATAAAAGAAAAACATTTACAAACATGCACTTAATTAGTAAATATTTACTTATAAAAATATTTATATTAATAATATTTTCCCCAAGAATATCTACAATTTAGCCTAAGTCGCTAGTGCTTTAGACATAAGATTTATTGCAATTTTAATTATAATAAATTTCATAATATATAAAAAATAATATTATTTTATATAAATCTTATTTTATACGTTAATATTTTGTAATTTGATAATGACTATTATTCTATTATTTTTTATAAAAGAAAAACACTTTAATGTATTGAGCTTCAACAATTGCCATGTAATCTTCACAATCCACCCTAATACCCAAGTCTATTTGTATTCGACCATATAAACTTGACATTGACACTTAACGAAACAAAAAGATACGAAACGGCACAAAGTAAAGTATCCGACAAATAAATGAAATTGTCGTCTTTTGTTTTCGTTTTGTCTTTTCTGGTCTTCTTCGACCGGCTGGCTGGCTGGCTGGCTGGTTGGCTAAGTAAATGTGATTTGACAATTCAATGACAATTTAGATGCGGGCATTTGGCTCTATTTTTTTTTTTGTTAGCTGGTGATTCTGTCGTCATGGCTTATTAGCAGTCAGTGGTGAACACATACTCGTATGATGATTATTATGAATAGTTTGATTATAGCTTGCGGCATAAGTAATCGGGAAAAGATGTAGATTTGGAAAAGTATGTAGGTCTATTGAAAAGACCCAAAGAAAAGACTCAAAGGACACTCGAAACGGGGCTGGTATTTGATGGCCGTTTTTGTTGATTTCTTGTTGGGTTGTTGAAATTTTAGTACTTTTTTCGAGGCAACATATGACTTTCTCTACAATTCGTCTAAAAATAAAAACAATGCTGATTTAAAAAACTATTGTGTGATTAGGCTTATATATGATCATTTATAGGACAAGTGATTTATAAACAGTGTGATCATTTAAGTTTTAGCTCTTGAGCCATATTTTCTAGGATTATTTCATGTTTACATCAAAGACTAAATCCCCAATGAAAACAATATTCCGTTCCTTCCATCCTCTACAATTTATCCCTCCAAGAAATGCCCGCAGATGAGCTGAAAGATAACTAAACGGCATAATTAAATGGCCTACAAGCGACCTCATTTAAATAAGCCACAATGTAAACACAGTTCTCTGGTCCCACCAGTCGTATGATTAATATAAATAGCATAGCAGAGAAACTGCAATGCGTATACGCACCCTAATCCATATTCACTTTCTCTTGGCTGTGGTGGCAAGGCGCTTCAACTCTTTAATCAAAAATTCTATATGATAATGTAAACATATTTGCAGAGTTTGCATGTTTTTTTCTTTTGCAGTAACACTATCAACATTTCCCATTCCCTGAAATGGAAATGTTGCATAAAAGGAATTCTGTGTTGAGTCTTGGCGCGTAATCACACTTTAGCTTTGACTAATATCACAGACATAATCCATTGCCTTTATACGACACACACATGGACGGCAGGTGGTGTAGAGTGAGGAGGAGGGGTTTTTTCATAACTTTATGCATAATCCAACATATGTCCAGGCATGAATGTGTATTAGAGGGGAACGAAAAAAACACAACAAAATCCAAAATCACCTTTAAACTGTTTGTTAATACATTTCTAGGGCGGACTGTCCAAATATTGATGTGAACAAATTTCCTGAAATTTACAGGAATGTAAACAGCTCACAAGAAAAATCAAAATATAAATTTCAGTATTTAAAAAAATATAAAAAAAATTTACTTTCTGATAAAAATCTAAAATTTTCTTTGCAAAAAATCTCATTATCATTCAAAAAATTTACGATTGTTGGCTCTTCCTCAAAATTTCAAAATTAAAGGGTTGCCATATTTTTCAAAAAATGTTTCTAACATAATGTCTAACAAAACAAATGCGCTCATCAATTTTCGTCAAAATGGAAACGACTCTTGGAAAGTTTAAATTTGCGACTACAAACCACCACCACCAAGGTACCATTTTTTCCCCCCAAAAAATACGAATTTCGAAGTTTCCATTTTTTTGTGTGTCTACGCACTCAGTGGGATGTATTTTATGATTCTAGCTGCAGCCTATTGGTCGGTACCAATTTTATCCCTTTTCCTCAGTTTCACCCCAAAAAGTACAAAAATCGAAAAATGTCCTATTTTTCGTGTCTACGCAGCCAAAGCGAAATATACACCGAATTTCATTATTCTAGCTGCATCCGTTTGGTTGGTACGATTTTTATCCCTTTTTCCAAATTCAATCTTTAAAAGTACGAACTTCATAAAATCCTTTATTATGTTTGGTTGGTACCATTTTTATCCCCTTTCCCCTAAAAGTACAAATTTCGAATAATTACTTTTCGTCGACCGTCTACACAGACAGAGGAATGTGCACACGGAATTTTACGTTTATAGCTGCAGCCATTTTTGGTACCATTTTTATCCCTTTTACCATTTAAAGCCTCAACAGTAAAATTTTGAAAATTCCATTATTTTTCGTGTCCACACATTCAATGCGACGTATACACCGAATTTCATCGTTGTACATACATTTGGTTTTTGGTACCATTTTTATCCCCTTTCGGCCCTTCTATTCCGCAAGAGTAAAAATTACAAAAAAAATCTGATTGTTGATCGTCTACACATACAAATTAATATACATGACGAATTTTACGATTTTATCAGCAGTCATTTGGTTGGTACCATTTTTATCCCCTTTCGCCCTTTTTCCTTTTAAAAGTACAAATTTCTAAAAAAAAACTTTATATTGAGCATCCGCACGGTCAAAGTAATGTAGGCACCGAATTTTATTATTCTAGCTGCAACCTATTGGTCGGTACCAATTTTATCCCCTTTTCTCAGTTTCACCCCAAATAGTACGAAAATCGGAAAATATCCTATATTTCGTGTCTACGCAACCAAAGCGAAGTATACGCCGAATTTCATTATTCTAGCTGCATCCGTTTGGTTGGTACTATTTTTATCCCTTTTTGCAAAAGGTACGAACTTCAAAAATCCATTATTTATAGAATCAGAGAAATGTATACACCGAATTTCATGATTTAAAGTTCAGCCGTTTGGTGGGTACCATTTTTATCCCCTTTCCCCTAAATGTACAAATTTCCCTAACATTGAGCGTCTACACAGCCGTAGTAATGTAAAAACCGAATTTTATGATTATAGGTGCAGTTATTTTGTTGGTACCATAGTTATCCCTCTTTCCCATTTTAAGCCTTAAAAGTAAAAATTTCGAAAATTCCATTATTTTTCGTGCCTGCACATTCAAAGCGACGTATAAACAGAATTTCATTGTTCTACATTCATTTGGTTTTTTGGTACCATTTTTATCCCCTTTCGCCCCTTTTATCCCACAAAAATAAAAATTAAAATGTTTTCCGGTATTTTGAGCGTCAATAATTTCAAAGTAATATACATGACGAATTTTATGATTCTAGCTGCAGCCATATGGTCGGTACTATTTTTATCCCCTTTTGTCTTTTTCCTTTAAAAGTAAAAATTTCTAAAAAAAACTTTATATTGATCGTTTTTCGTATCTACGCAGCTAGAGCAACCTAAACAGCGGATTTCATGATTCTGACTGCTGCAGCTTCCTTGGTACCATTTTTATCCCCTTTCGCTTCTTTTATCCCACAAAAATAAAACTTAGAAAAAATTCTTTATTTTGAGCGATTACTCATTCAAAGTAATGTACATGACGAATTTTATGATTTTTGCTACAACCTTTTGCTGGGAACCATTTTTATCCCCTTTCGTTAATTTTTCCCATAAAAGTAATTTTTTTACTTTTAATACAAAAAAATCTTTTATATTGATTGTCTACATAGTCATGCTAATGTAGACATCGAATTTTATGATTCTAGATTGAGCCATTTGGTCGGTACGAATTTTGGTCGTTGGTACCATTTTTATCCATTTTGACTTAAAAACGTATGAATTTCTACAAACTAATTTATTTTCTGTCAGAGAATTGTGTACACCGATTTTTATGATTCTAGCTACAGTCATTTGGTCGGTACTATTTTTATACCGTTTTCTCAATTTTGTCTTATTTCTTGCGTCTACGCAGTCAGATTGACGTGTAAAACGAGTTTGATGATTCTAGTTGCAGCCGCTCTGGTGGTACCCTTTTTATCCCCTTTCGTCCCTTTTTACCCAAAAAGTTTAATTTTCGAAAAAATTATTTATGTTGCCCATAGTCAGAGTAATGTACACACAGAATTTTATAATTCGGCCTTTTGGTGAGTTCCAATTTTATCCCTTTTTCTAACTTTCACCCCAACAAGTACAAATATCGAATGATGTGGTATTATTCGTATCTAAGCATCCATAGCGACCTATACAGCGAATTTCATTATTATATATCTTTTTGATTGGTACCATTTTTATCCCTTTCGCTAACTTTTCCTTTAAAGGTACAAATGTCATACTAATGTAGACACCGAAATTTATTATTGTAGCTGCAGCCGTTTGGTTGGTACCATTTTTATCCCTTTCCTCATTTTCACCCTAAAAAACGATTTTTTGTCTTATTTTTCGGGTCTACACATTCACAGTAATGTAAATGACGCATTTTTTGATTTAAGCTGCAGCCATTTGCTTGGTACCATTTTTATCCCCTTTTGCGCTTTTTCCCATTGAGAGTACAAATTTTGTATAAAAATCTATATATTTATCGTCTACACAGTCATAGTAATATAGACATCGAATTTTATTATTCTAGTTTCTGTCATTTGGTTGGTACCATTTTTATCCCTTTTTGAACCTAAAAATTTATATTTCGAAAAATATGTTCATATTAAGTGTCTAGATGGCCAGAGAAATGTATACATTGAATTTCATGATTTCTATTTCATTTGTTTATTTGGTACCATTTTTATCCCCTTTTGGGCCTCTTTTTTCCTAAAAGTACGAATTTCGATAATTTTCTTTATTTTCCGTGGCTTTGCGATTAAACATACTTACATTAGACATACACAACCAATTTCTTGATTTTGTACCATTTTTATCCCTATTGCCCCATATTACCCCTCAAAAGTACATATGTAGAAATATGTCTTATTTACGTGTCTACATGATAAGACGACTGAACATACGAAATTTCATGTTTCTTGTTGTTGTCCTTTGGTTGGTACCATTTTTATCCCCTTTCGGCCTGTTTTCCCCTAAAAGTACAAATTTCGAAAAATATTTTCATATTAAGTATTTAGTCGGCCAGGGGAATGTATAATTCAAATTTCATTATTCTAGCTGCATCCATTTGGATTTGGTACAATTTTTATCCCCTTTCGTCTCCGTTTCGCCAAAATACAAATTTCAAAAAATTACTTCATTCTGAGTGTTAGAAGAATGTATACACCAAATTAAATGATTTCAACTTAATTTGTTTATTTGGTACCATTTTTATCCCCTTTCGCCCGTTTTCCCATAAAATTACTAATTTCGAAAAATCCCTTTATTTTCCGTTTCTACGCCATTAGAGGAATACACACGCCGAATTTCACAATTTGGTACCATTTTTATCCCTATTTTCCCATTTTACCTCTTAAAAGTACAAATATAAAAATATGTCTTATTTTACGCGTCTAAATGATTAGAGGGATATACACACAGAATTTCAAGTATCATTTTTATCCCCTTTTGGCCTGTTTTCCCGTAAAAGTATAAATTTTCTTTATTTTACAGGTCTACGAAACTAGAGAGAAGTACACGCCGAATTTCACGTTGTTTACATGCTGTCGTTTGATTGGTACCATTTTTATCCCTCTTTCGAATTTCAAAAAAATCCATTTTTATGTATCTATGCATGTGCAAATCGAATTTTATTAGTCTGTGTGATTCCGTTTTGGTTGGTACTATTTTTATCCCTTTTTGTCCCCTTTTCACCCTAAAAGTACAAATTTCGTAAAATTCTTATAGTTTATGTGTCTACACAGCCAGAGGAATGTATACACCAAATTTCATGATTTCAACTACATTTGTTTAATTGGTACCATTTTTATACCCTTATGCCATGTTTTCCCCTAAAAGTATAAATTTTGAAAAATTCGTTTATTTTACATATCTACACGGTCAGTGGAATGTAGACACCAAATTTGATGATTTCAACCACATTTGTTTATTTGGTACCATTTTTATCCCCATTTTCCCATAAAGTACGAATTTCGAAAAATCCTTTTTTGGTATATCTACGCATCCGGAGGGAGCAACACTCTGATTTTCATTGTTTCTAGCTATTGTCGTTTGAGTGGTACTTTTTTATCCCCTTTTCGGCCCCATTTCGTCCTCTAAAATAGGAGTCACATTATGGAGCGCTTAAGAGTAATTCATAACTTATCAAATATTTTCTTTCAAAAAATGTGCTTAAGGACTCTAAATATTAGGGGTTATTGGAGGTATTTTCTGTCCTTGTTAGGGATAAATTTTCCCTCTGGATCGATTTTTCTTCTTCTAATTTTCGATCATTAAACAGAAAAAATATTTTTTTAATTTCTGGGCATATTTTTTGAAATTTTCTTTAAAGGTCCTTAATTTTTAGTATAAATTTCATCCTAATATCCATATGCCCAAAATGCCCCTTGTATTTATTTACGCTCTTCATGCCCTCCCCTTTAAGGTAGCCTTTTTCATCGCCTTTTCCATGTTAAACTGTGAATGCATAACCCAAATGTTTTCATTTATGTTTGGTTTGGTTAGTTTTTGTGCATTTGATCTTTTTGTTTTCATGGCCGTTTATGTGAGTTTCCGGTGCTCGCCGGTTTAGTCCCCCCCTCTCTCGCCTTCGCACGCTCTCTGACTAAGCAATCCTCTTAGGCCCCTTCCACGTATTGGACAGTAGGCTTTTTTTTCTTTGGCTTTCATGTAACTATCTTTTCATACTGTCGTTGTTTGTTTTTTGTTTGCACTTTTTCTCGAATCCTTTCAAAACTACCATTGAAATGCCATATTCATATTCCGGCACATTCAATCGTTCACATGGGGTTTTTTGTTGTAGTTGTTCCCCTCGCCTCCCTTCCACTCAGTCAGCTATAATATGTGGTGATGGTCATATATAGTTTTTGCAATTTTTCTTGTCTGTTTTTTTTTGGCTTATCATCAAAACTATGATTTTTGATGTGATTGCACTTAGGCTGATTAAATGTGGATGCCTTTTTATTTTTGGTGGGGAATTTTTCAGTTTGTTTTTTCGTTTTTCGAAGAGGAAAATCCATTTGAATTTGTGGCCATTTTCATAATGCCGTCTGACAAAAATAAAATAAAAAATAAAATGAAAACGAATGCATTTGAAATGCCGGTTATTTTGGCCACAGAGGCTGGCTAACTTAATATCAGATGATTTGATGAGTTTCGATAACACTGAACTAAGAAAATAAATATTTTAAATGTTTAATTTTATGTATAGTTGACTTTTTATTTTGTATTTTTCCGGTTATGAACAAATCAAAAAACTGATGTTTAGTTTTTCTAAATTGTTTTATTTATTTATTTTGTTTCCGATATTTCGATCGTCATCGACGATCATCCTCAGGGATATTCAATTTTAGCAAAACCATTGGGCTCTTTCGTTTCGAAGTACTTTCTCAACTGTACTTTAAAAAAATATTTTAAATCTTTTATTTATTTATTTTTGTGATAGTAAAAAATACAAGTAAATTAAATAAAAATTAGTCCAAAAATACCAATTTTGGTACCAATTTTATGCCTTTCCCCCCATAAAAGTTCGAATATTATGCTTCTACACACTCAGAAGAATACATAAAGCGATTTAAATGAATTTTTCTTTAGTACTATATTAGTACTATTTTTATCCCTTTTCCCAATTTTGACTCCAAAACGTACGAATTTCTAAAAATGCCTTTATTTTTCGTGTTTGCGCAGTCAGAGTAATGTACACTTCGAATTTCAAGATTCTAGCTGCAGCCATTTGGTTGGTACGAATTTTATACCTTTTCCACATTTTGGCCGAAAAGGTACGAATAACGAAAGATGTCTTATTTTTCGGGTCTATGCATTCAGAGCGATGTGTATACCGAGTTTTGTGATTCTAGCTGCAGCCGTTTGATTGGTACCATTTTTATCCCTTTTCGTCCCGTTTCCCTCCAAAAATACAAATTTCGAAAAATTAAATTTATGTTGCGAGCTTGCACTGTCTGAGGAATATGCACACCAAATTTCATGATTCTAGCTACAGTGTTCTATTTGGTACTATTTTTATCCCTTTTCCCCATTTAACCCCATTAAAAGTAAGAATTTGAAAAAAATCTTTTATTTTGTGCATCTACGCAATCAGTGGAATATATAAACAAAATTCCATAATATTTGCTGCAGTTCTGTTTTAGTACCATTTTTATCCCCTTTTGTCCTTTTTCCCATTGATAGTACACATTTTGTATAAAATTCTATATATTTATCGTCTACACAGTCATAGTAATATAGACATCGAATTTTATTATTCTAGTTGCTGCCAATTGGTTGGTACTATTTTTATCCCTTTTTGACCCATTTCTCCCCTAAAAATTTATATTTCGAAAAATATGTTTATATTAAGTGTCTAGATGGCCAGAGAAATGTATACATTGAATTTCATGATTTCTACTTCATTTGTTTATTTGGTACCATTTTTATCCCCTTTAGGCCAGTTTTCTCCTAAAAGTACGAATTTCGAAAATTTTCGTTATTTTCCGTGTCTTTGCGGTTAGAGGGACACACACACCCAATTTCATGATTTTGTACCATTTTTATCCCTATTGCCCCATATTACCCCTCAGAAGTACAAATGTAGAAATATGTCTTATTTTACGTGTCTACATGACTCCAGAACGTACGAAATTCTAAAATATTCCATTATTTTTCGTGTCTACGCAATCAGAGTTTTGTATACATCGAATTTTTGTTCTATATGCAGCTATTTGATTGGTACGAATTTTATCCCTTTTTCCCACTTTGGTCCAAAAAGTACAAATATCGAAATATTTCACATTTTTCGTGTCTACGCAGTCAGAGCGATGTGTACTCTGTATTTCATTATTCTAGCTGCTGATATTTTGTGGTACATTTTTTATCCCCTTTCGTCCAGTTTCCTCCCAAAAATATAAATCGCGAAAATTTGAATCTATGTTCCGCGTTTGTTTAGTCAGAGGAATATACATACCAAATTTCATGATTCATTTTACCCCGTTAAAAGTACGAATTTGAAAATAATATTTTATGTTGTGCATCTATGCAATCAGTGGAATATATAAACTGAATTCCATGATTTTTGCTGTAGTTCTGCTTTAGTACCATTTTTATCCATACCATTATTATCAAAAAATTTGCTTAAGGACTCTAAATATTAGGGGTTATTGGAGGTATTTTCTGTCCTTGTTAGGGATACACTTTTCCCTCTGGATCGATTTTTATTCTTCTAATTTTAGATCATTAAACAGAAAAAATATTTTTTTAATTTCTGGGCATTTTTTTTTTTGAAATTTTCTTTAAAGGTCCTTAATTTTTAGAATAAATTTCATCCTAATATCCATATGCCCAAAATTCCCCTTGTATTTATTTACACTCTTCATGCCCTCCCCTTTAAGGTAGTCCCAGGCTTTCATCGCCCTCTCCATGTTAAACTGTGAATGCATAACCCAAATGTTTTCATTTATGTTTGGTTTGGTTAGTTTTTGTGCATTTGATCTTTTTGTTTTCATGGCCGTTTATGTGAGTTTCCGGTGCTCGCCGGTTTAGTCCCCCCCTCTCTCGCCTTCGCACGCTCTCTGACTAAGCAATCCTCTTAGGCCCCTTCCACGTATTGGACAGTAGGCTTTTTTTTCTTTGGCTTTCATGTAACTATCTTTTCATACTGTCGTTGTTTGTTTTTTGTTTGCACTTTTTCTCGAATCCTTTCAAAACTACCATTGAAATGCCATATTCATATTCCGGCACATTCAATCGTTCACATGGGGTTTTTTGTTGTAGTTGTTCCCCTCGCCTCCCTTCCACTCAGTCAGCTATAATATGTGGTGATGGTCATATATAGTTTTTGCAATTTTTCTTGTCTGTTTTTTTTTGGCTTATCATCAAAACTATGATTTTTGATGTGATTGCACTTAGGCTGATTAAATGTGGATGCCTTTTTATTTTTGGTGGGGAATTTTTCAGTTTGTTTTTTCGTTTTTCGAAGAGGAAAATCCATTTGAATTTGTGGCCATTTTCATAATGCCGTCTGACAAAAATAAAATAAAAAATAAAATGAAAACGAATGCATTTGAAATGCCGGTTATTTTGGCCACAGAGGCTGGCTAACTTAATATCAGATGATTTGATGAGTTTCGATAACACTGAACTAAGAAAATAAATATTTTAAATGTTTAATTTTATGTATAGTTGACTTTTTATTTTGTATTTTTCCGGTTATGAACAAATCAAAAAACTGATGTTTAGTTTTTCTAAATTGTTTTATTTATTTATTTTGTTTCCGATATTTCGATCGTCATCGACGATCATCCTCAGGGATATTCAATTTTAGCAAAACCATTGGGCTCTTTCGTTTCGAAGTACTTTCTCAACTGTACTTTAAAAAAATATTTTAAATCTTTTATTTATTTATTTTTGTGATAGTAAAAAATACAAGTAAATTAAATAAAAATTAGTCCAAAAATACCAATTTTGGTACCAATTTTATGCCTTTCCCCCCATAAAAGTTCGAATATTATGCTTCTACACACTCAGAAGAATACATAAAGCGATTTAAATGAATTTTTCTTTAGTACTATATTAGTACTATTTTTATCCCTTTTCCCAATTTTGACTCCAAAACGTACGAATTTCTAAAAATGCCTTTATTTTTCGTGTTTGCGCAGTCAGAGTAATGTACACTTCGAATTTCAAGATTCTAGCTGCAGCCATTTGGTTGGTACGAATTTTATACCTTTTCCACATTTTGGCCGAAAAGGTACGAATAACGAAAGATGTCTTATTTTTCGGGTCTATGCATTCAGAGCGATGTGTATACCGAGTTTTGTGATTCTAGCTGCAGCCGTTTGATTGGTACCATTTTTATCCCTTTTCGTCCCGTTTCCCTCCAAAAATACAAATTTCGAAAAATTAAATTTATGTTGCGAGCTTGCACTGTCTGAGGAATATGCACACCAAATTTCATGATTCTAGCTACAGTGTTCTATTTGGTACTATTTTTATCCCTTTTCCCCATTTAACCCCATTAAAAGTAAGAATTTGAAAAAAATCTTTTATTTTGTGCATCTACGCAATCAGTGGAATATATAAACAAAATTCCATAATATTTGCTGCAGTTCTGTTTTAGTACCATTTTTATCCCCTTTTGTCCTTTTTCCCATTGATAGTACACATTTTGTATAAAATTCTATATATTTATCGTCTACACAGTCATAGTAATATAGACATCGAATTTTATTATTCTAGTTGCTGCCAATTGGTTGGTACTATTTTTATCCCTTTTTGACCCATTTCTCCCCTAAAAATTTATATTTCGAAAAATATGTTTATATTAAGTGTCTAGATGGCCAGAGAAATGTATACATTGAATTTCATGATTTCTACTTCATTTGTTTATTTGGTACCATTTTTATCCCCTTTAGGCCAGTTTTCTCCTAAAAGTACGAATTTCGAAAATTTTCGTTATTTTCCGTGTCTTTGCGGTTAGAGGGACACACACACCCAATTTCATGATTTTGTACCATTTTTATCCCTATTGCCCCATATTACCCCTCAGAAGTACAAATGTAGAAATATGTCTTATTTTACGTGTCTACATGACTCCAGAACGTACGAAATTCTAAAATATTCCATTATTTTTCGTGTCTACGCAATCAGAGTTTTGTATACATCGAATTTTTGTTCTATATGCAGCTATTTGATTGGTACGAATTTTATCCCTTTTTCCCACTTTGGTCCAAAAAGTACAAATATCGAAATATTTCACATTTTTCGTGTCTACGCAGTCAGAGCGATGTGTACTCTGTATTTCATTATTCTAGCTGCTGATATTTTGTGGTACATTTTTTATCCCCTTTCGTCCAGTTTCCTCCCAAAAATATAAATCGCGAAAATTTGAATCTATGTTCCGCGTTTGTTTAGTCAGAGGAATATACATACCAAATTTCATGATTCATTTTACCCCGTTAAAAGTACGAATTTGAAAATAATATTTTATGTTGTGCATCTATGCAATCAGTGGAATATATAAACTGAATTCCATGATTTTTGCTGTAGTTCTGCTTTAGTACCATTTTTATCCCGTTTTTCCATTTTGACTCCAAAACGTACGAAATTCTAAAAAATTCCATTATTTTTCGTGTCTACACAGTCAGAGTATTGTATAAACCGATTTTTATGACTCTAGCTGCAGCCATTTGGTCGGTACGAATATTATCCCTTTTTTCCACTTTGGTCCAAAAAGTACAAATATCGAAATATTTCATATTTTTTGCGTTTACGCAGTCACAATGACTTATACACCAAATTTCATTATTCTAGCTGCTGATATTTTTGGTACAATTTTTATCCCCTTTCGTCCAGTTTCCTCCCAAAAATATAAATCGCAAAAATTTGAATATATGTTCCGCGTATGTTTAGTCAGAGGAATATATATACCAAATTTCATGATTACTGTTCTTTATTTGGTACTATTTTTATCCCTTTTCCCCATTTTACCCCATTAAAAATACGAATTTGTAAAAATTATTTTATGTTGCGCATCTACGCAATCAGTGGAATATATAAACTGAATGCTACGATTTTTGCTGTAGTTCTTATTTAGTACCATTTTTATCCCCTTTTTCATCTTGACTCCAAAACGTACGAAATTCTAAAAAATATTTTTTTTGTACGTATGCAGTCAGAGTAATGTACACACCTATTTTTATGAGTTTATCTGCAGCCATTTGGTCGGTACGAATTTTATCTCTCTTTCCCATTTTGGCCCAAAAACTACAAATATCGAAATATTTCACATTTTTAGTGTCTACGCAGTCAGAGCAATGTGTACTCTGTATTTCATTATTCTAGCTGCTGATATTTTTGGTACAATTTTTATCCCCTTTCGTCAAGGTATCCCCCTAAAAATATAAATCGCGAAAATTTGAATCTATGTTCCTTGTTTGCTTAGTCAGAGGAATATATACCAAATTTCATGATTCTAGCTACAGTTTTGTTTTTCGTACTATTTTTATCCCTTTTCCCATTTTACCCCGTTAAAAGTACGCATTTGAAAAAAATATTTTATGTTGTGCATCTACACAATCAGTGGAATATATAAACCGAATTCCGTGATTTTTGCTGTAGTACTATTTGTGTACTATTTTTATCCCCTTTTTCCATTTTGACTCCAAAAAATGTATGAATTTTTAAAAATGCGTCTATTTTTGGAGCCTACGAAGTCAGTATGTGTATACATTATTCTGCTTTTTATGATTCGAGCTGCAGCCATTTGGTCGGTACCAATTTTATCCCTTTTTCCCAGTTTGATCCAAAAAGTACGAAAGTCCAGATTTTCATTATTTTGGGAGTGTTCGCAGTGAGAACGATATATTTATCGATTTTCGTTATTCTAGCTACTATGGTTTGCTTGGTACCATTTTTAACCCCCCTTTTCCCCCAAAAAGTACAATTTTCGAAAAATGTATTTATGTTTTATTGCCACGTGCCGTCGATTCGGTGTTTGACTGCAAATAGGTGTTGCTGGTTTTAATTAATCCATAATAGATAATTGCAAATAATGGCCGAAAGGACACCATTATGGGTATCTGTGCCACACATCTTCACGCTCACACACACACACACACTCTCTGCTTCCTACAACAACTGACAGGCAATGACAGATATCCTGTCCAATGAAAGCTGACAAGCATGTGAACATAAAATTCTATGCAACATGCATAATTTTGCTCATTAACCGAAGTAATTTCCAAACTGAATTATTCAGCAGAACGACGACCACCACTACCGCCAACACCAACGCCATCACCGCCACCATCGACCATCATCGACACCATTATGTCCGCTTGTAAAGACAATAGTTTGTGACAGGACTTCAGGACTTCAGCAACAACTAAATTTAAAGTCACGTTTATGGTTGTTGCGTAATTGGCGGAGGGGCGACGAGGGTTTTAACGAATGGCTATGAGCGGATGTTTATGTGTGCAGACACATGTGTGCGGGGGTGTGAACGTTTGGGGGAAGTGTGGGCGTGTGTGGCTGATATTTATGGCCTTAAGTGGGCGAGTATGTTTATAAAACTGATTGTTCGTTAAATGATATGCAAATGGAATTAAATATGATTTTTATTTAATTTAAACAATAGCCAAGGAATGCCACAAAAGCAGGGTGTTTAGTACACCCATATTTTGTGGCACAAAACGTACTATATTTCCAAAATCGTACTTTTTGGAAGTAAAAGAGGCCAGACATTGAAATTACTCCATTCACGCCATAAAGTGATTTTTTTGGGAATTTGGTACTTTTATGGGATAAAGGGGGATAAAAATGGTACCAACTCAAGATTGCAATGAGAACTGATTTTACAAAATTCGAACTTTTTAGGGGTAAAATAGGGCAATTGACTGAAAACTGGAATAATTGCAATTGCTGCACAGATATACAATTATTTTTTCAAATTTTGTACTTTTAAGGGGGAAACTGGCAAAAAAGGGATAAAAATGGTACCAAACGAGGTGTCGAAAATAAAACCTGAAAATTTGATAGATAGATACGGAAAATAAGGTACTTTTATGGGATAAAGGGGGATAAAAATGGTACCAACTCAAGATTGCAATGGGAACTGATTTTTCGAAATTCGAACTTTTTAGGGTAAAATAGGACAATTTACTGAAAACTGTAATCATTGCAATTGCTGCACAGATATAAAATGATTTTTTTTCAAATTTGTACTTTTAAGGGAGAAACTGGCAAAAAAGGGATAAAAATGGTAACAAACGAGGTGTCGAAAATAAAACCTGAAAATTTGATAGATAGATACGCAAAATAAGGCCATTTTCCAAATTCCAAAAATACCTTAAGCGGGACGAAAAGGGGTATAAATTGTACCAATACAAGAATGCAGCTAAAATGTTGAAATTTGGTGTGCAATTCCCACTCTACTCGTCGAAAAAATGTTATTTTTTTCAAAATTTATAGTTTTGGTAGGAAACGGGACAAAAAGGGATAAAAATGGTACCAACACAAGACTATCACTAAAATGGTAAAATTTGGTGTAGAATTGCCACTAAACCCGTAGCAGGAGTAGCAAAACGGATTTTTTCAAAATTTATATTTTCGGTGAGAAATGGGACAAAAAGGGGATAAAAATTGTACCCAACAAATCATGAAATTTCGTGTAGAAATTCCTCAGACTTTGTAGAAGCTTGACATATAGACGATTTAAAAAAGTTATACCATAAAGGGAAAACGAAACAAAAAGGGATAAAAATTGTACCCAACAAATCATGAAATTTCGTGTAGAAATTCCTCAGACTTTGTAGAAGCTTGACATATAGACGATTTAAAAAAGTTATACCATAAAGGGAAAACGAAACAAAAAGGGATAAAAATGGTACCGAGACAAGAAAGCTTCTAAAATAATGAAATTGACTCTAAATGCGTAGACGAGTCTCAAGGAAGAATTTTTATTTTTTTGAGTTTTAAGGAAAAACGGTACAAAAGGGATAAATATAATTAAAAATATATATACCTTAGAAGGAAATTCGACAAAAAGGGGATAAATATGGTACCAAAAAAGAATACAGCTAAAAGTATAGTCGAGTCATGGGAAGATTTTTAAAAAAATTTTTAGTTTTAAGAAAAGCGCTACAAAAAGGGATAAAAATGGTAACAGTCAAAATATTGCCAATAGAATTGTGAAATTCGGTTTGTAAATCTCTCAGACTTTGTAGAAGAATAAAATGTAGATGATTTACCTTAAGGGTGGTCCCTTAAGGTGGGACCAAAGGGGATAAAAAAGGTACCAACAGAAAATTTCAGCTAAAATAATGACATTTGGTATACAATTGTCTCCAGAAACGGAAAAGATTCAAAAAGAGTCAGCATCTATAGTTTTAGGGCAAAACATGATAAAAGGGGATAAAAATGGTACCAACCAAAATATTACCCGGATAAAATTGTGAAATATTCGCTGTGTAAATCTCTAGGACTTTGTAGAAATTTTACATATAGATAATTTAATAAAAAAACCCATAAGAGAAAAACGGGACAAAAAGGGATAAAAATGGTGCCAAAATAAGATTGCAGCTAAAATGATGAAATGTCGTGGGAACGAGTCACAAAGTGTCAAAATTTATAGTTTTAGAGAGAAAAGGGACAGAACGGGATAAAAAGTACCGAACGAAAAGTGGCAGCTAAAATCATGAAATTCAGTGTTTAAGTCCCTCAGCCTACGTAGAAACGAAACATATAGGTCATTTAAAAAAATATATACATTAAGAGGTAAACGGGACAAAACGGATAAAAAAGGTACCAACAGAAAATCTTAGCTAAAATCGTGAAATATCATATAAAGAGTGATTTTTTTGAGGTTAGGATTTTCATGCATTAGTATTTGACAGATCACGTGGGATTTCAGACATGGTGTCAAAGAGAAAGATGCTCAGTATGCTTTGACATTTCATCATGAATAGACTTACTAACGAGCAACGCTTGCAAATCATTGAATTTTATTATCAAAATGCGTGCTCTGTTAAGAAAGTTCATCGCGCGCTTCCATTTTATGGTCAGTTTGATCGACGCACTGAAGCGGCTATTCGGGCTATTGTGACTAAATTTCGTACCAAATTTACATTATTGGACATTAAACCACCAACACGCTTACGTAGAGTGCGAACTGAAGAAAATATCGCAGCTGTATCGGCCAGTGTTAATGATGACCATCAATTATCGATTCGTCGCCGTTCGCAGCAATTGGGCCTCTGTTACTCAAAAACGTGGAAATGCCAAAATTGGACTTTCCGAATGGACCACCTAAGACGCAGCCGCGGTCAACATTTAAATGAAATTATCTTCAAAAAGTAAATGTCATGGACCAATCTAACGTTTCGAATAAAGAACCGATGAGATTTTGCAAATTTTATGCGTTTTTTTTTTAAAAAAGTTATCAAGCTCTTAAAAAATCACCCTTTACAATTACCTTCAAAACATGAAGCGAGTCATAAAGAGTAAGAAATTATAGTTTTAGGGGTAAAAGCGAAATGTGGCTGCTAAAATCGTGAAATTCGGTGTTTAGTTTGCTCAGACTACGTAGAAACGTAACATACAGTTAATTTAAAAAAGATATACCTTAAGTGGGAAACAGGGCAAAAGGGATAAAAAAGGTGTCAATAGAAAATAAAATTGTGAAATTCGATATGCAATTTCCTTCAAATGCGGGAACGAGTCATAAAAAGTAAAATATTTATAATTTTGGGTGGAAAAGGGACAAAACGGGATAAAAATGGTACCAACCAAAATATTGCTGATAGACTTGTAAAATTCATTGTGAATATCGCTCAGACAACGTAGAATTGTATGATATAGTTAATTTAAAAAAAAGTATACATTAAGGGGGAAACTGGACAAAAAGGGATAAAAAGGGTACCGACAGAAAATTTTAGCTAAAATGGCGAAATTTCGCGTACAATTACCTCCAGAAGCGGTAACTAGTAATAAGGAGTCAATATAGTTTATAGTTTTAGGGGGATGGGACAAAACGGGACAAAAATGGTACCTGCCAAAATATTTCAGTGGAATCGTGAAATTCGGGGTACAATGACCTGTTACTACGCAGACGCACAAAATAAACTTTATTGTAAAGAATTTGTACCTCAAGGGGGAAACGGGACAAAAAAGGATAAAAAGGAGATACCAACAGAAAATAGCAGCTAAAATGATGAAAATTTGTATGTAACATTAAAATGATCAAAAAAATTATCTCATTTAGGAAACGGGACAGAAAGGGATAAAAATGTTACTAATGAAAGTAGAAACGTAAATATTTTAAAAATAATTTTAATTTAATGAAAGTAGAAGCGTAAAAAAGCGATTTTTCAAAATTATATATATTTTCCAAAATTATAAATTTGACCTACTAATTACTTTGACATTGAAAGGTACAATAACATTTGTTTTTATTTTCAGGTTTATGTTCGATATTTGCAAATTGGGACGCTATACGCTCGAACAAAATTGGGAAATATTAAAAACTTACTTGCAAAGTAGTGAGTCTTTAACGCAAACTGTACGAAATTTAAGTGGAAATTTTTCGAGAAGAGATCGGCCTTCAGATCAGCCTTCATGAAGCTCATTTTCATCTCGGTGGCTATGTCAATAAGCAAAATTGCCACACATGGCATTCAGAGAACCCACACGTGACTATTGAGAAGCCAAAGCATCCACAACGAGTCACTGTTTGGTGTGGGTTTTGGGCTGTACTAAAAAATTGGGTTGATCGACTGGGATACTGCCGAGCCAGTCGTGGTAGTCTCATGAATGATATTGTGTTCCATTATTAAATGACAAAGTTATGTTTTTCCAATAAAACCAGAAATTTTAAATAATAATTGAAATTGAGAAATTAAATTTGAAATTGAGAATAAACAAATTGATATTCAGAAATGTAAATTTAAATTAATTTATATTTCCTCATTTCAATTACTTATTTCTCAATATTCATTGTATATTCTCAATAACAATTTATATTTCTGAATTTAAATTTTTATTTTCCCATTTTCAATTTACATTAACTAAACTTCAATTGTATCAGAAAGGAAAATTTAGATTGAGAAAATGAAACTTGAAATTCAGAATAAACAAATTGATATTCAGAAATGTCATTTGAATTTAATTTGCATTTTCTCATTCTCAATTATTTATTTCTCAATATCAAATTGTTTATTATCTCAATATCAATTGTTATTATCTCAATCAAAATTGATATTTATATTACCGAATTTCAGTTTCAGGAATTCAGAAAGGCAAATTGAAATTGAGAAAATGAAAATTGAAATTGAGAAAATGAAAATTGAAATTCAGAAATGAAAATTGAAATTGAGAATAAATAAATTGAATTTATTTTGTATTTTTATTTTATTTATTTCTCAATATCAAATTGTATATTCACAATTTCAATTTATATTTCTGAATTTCAATTTTTATTTTCTCAATTTCAATTTGTATTTTCTCATTTTCAATTATTTTTTTCTCATTATTCATTGTATATTCTCAATATCAATTTATATTTCTGAATTTAAATTGTTATTTTCTCAATTTCAATTGAAAATAGTTTTCATACAAAATTTTATCCAAAATTAGCAAAAAGGCAAAGTGAGACCTTTATTGTTGCAGCTAAAAGTTGACTGCGCAGTTTCGATGGGCGCTACCCCATCTGGCCAGAACTTTCGCAACGAATGTATGTCTTTGACTTAAATCAGGGTTAATATTAGTACCAGCGGTCACATATGACAAATGAGAAGCGCTGATAAACAAAATATTCCACCGAACCAAGTCGACACACTAAAAATCTCACTTTGCCAATTCAATTTTATGCATGTGCTCGCATCGCTCGCAACAATGCAAAGGTTGTTGTTGTATGGTATGTCCCGTCTTCGCTGTACATCGTGTGTATTGTTGTTGTTTGTTTGTTTTAGTGTGTCGACTTGGTTCGGTGGAATATTTTGTTTATCAGCGCTTCTCATTTGTCATATGTGACAATTTCAATTTAGATTTTTTAATTTAAATTTTTATTTTCTCAATTTCAATTTAAATTTCTCAATTTCAATTTGTATTTGTATTTTCTCAATTTCAATTGAAAATAGTGTAGATTTTCATACAAAATATTATCCAAATTTAATTTTTTTTGAATATTTTTCATTATAAAAATCAATAAAGAATTTAATATGAAAAATAGCCCAAACAAATCAGAGGCCTTTTTGTAAGTGAATATAAGCCCAGAAAAAGTAAAGCTGAGAAAATAAAAAATAATATTTAGAAAAGGAATTTGAAATTAATTTGTATTTTCTCATTTTTTTATAATCTCAATTTCAATTTTTATTTCTGAACTTCAGTTTTTATTTTACCATTTTCAATTATTTATTGCTCAATATTCAGTGTATATTCTCAATATAAATTTTTATTTTCTCAATTTCAATTTCAATATTTCTATATTATCCAAATTTCAATTCCTTTTCAATTTCAATTCAATATTTTCAATTTCAATATTTCTATATTATCCAAATTTCTTCCTTTTGGGATATTTTTCATTATAAAAATCAATAAAATAAAAAATTAAATACTATAAATAAAATAGCACAAACAAATTTGAGGGCATTTTGTAAGTTTTATAAGCCCAGAGAAAGCTGAGTACACAACCTATATGGCATTGACTCAATTTTATTTAAACCTAGGGATCCAGTTTTATTTAATAAAATGGATCTTTTTAAATTTTTGAGTATTTTTTGTGAAGTGCTTCATTTTAATTAATTTACAATACATAATTGATTTTTGATAAGCTATTGACTCATTATGAGAATTCCAAATTATTCCTTATGGATTATATATCCACTTGTGTCTCTTTGCTTTTCAGCTAAGTCCATGCATATGCATTTGATATTAATTGCTCATTTATGTCCAGGACTTTGATTGAATTGCAAAATGTCAGTGTTAACTGGCCATTATGAGCAGCAAACACAGAACACCATAGCTGTTTAGACGTGGAAGGGGCCACACAAGGTCCAACCCTTATTTAAGATTTCACTGGCGACATTTCACATTTTAAATTAAAGTATAATTTAAGGCTTAGCGTGTGCGTTGCTTTGTTTTGTCCTGGTTATACAAATATAACCTTGCCCTTGTTTCACGCTCTCTCTTGTTGCTGCCTTTGTGAAGAGCAAAATGCAATTTGTTGAAGACCATATTTGCCAGCTCGAAAGTAAACAGAAGCCCTTTTCCCTCGCCAAAGAAACAACAGTGGTTTGGGATTTTTTTATATTTTTTGTAATGCCTCAAGGTATGCTCTAAAAAGTGGACAAGATTGCAAAAAGCCTCAATATAGGCTATGGCCAGAGAAGATGGAGAAGAATAAAAGTTTAAAACGATAAAAGAAAATATTTAAAAGTAAAGCTAAAAGTTGGTGAAGGGAAAAGGGAAATATTGTTTGGAATTAATTTAAGAAATAAAAAAAGATAATAGCCCTGGTGTTGCTCGATTACTCATCGATTTCGATGGACTTTTGGACTCAAATGCTTGATTTTCAGTTCTTTTCTTATGAAGGAAAATTTGCAAATGCAAACCTAGAGATTGGTAAACAACAGTGGTGTGGGTTTATTTTTTATTTTTTCTGTAATGCCTCAAGGTATGCTCTAAAAAGTGGACAAGATTGCAAAAAGCCTCAATATAGGCAATGGACAGAGAAGATGAAGAAGAATAAAAGTTTAAAACGACAAAAGAAAATATTTAAATGCAAAGCAAGAGGTTGGTGGAGGAAAAAAGAAAATATAATTAGGAATTTAAAGAAAAAAATAAAATAAAAAAATATTTTCACTGGTGATGCTCGATTAGTGATCTATTTTAATGGACTTTTGGACTCGAATGCTTGATTTTTGGTTCAAACTTCCTTTTCTTATGAAGGAACATATTTAAATGCAAACCTAGAGATTGGTGGAGGGAATAGAGGAAACGTAATTTGGAATTAATTAAAAAAGAATTAAAATAAAAAATTAGTAGCCCTGGTGTTGTTCGATTAGTCATCGATTTTGATGGACTTTAGGACTCGAATACCGGCCTTTTAGAGTCCTTTTCCCTCGCCAAAGAAACAACAGTGGTTTGGAATTTTTTTAAATATTTTTCTGTAGTGCCTCAAGGTATGCTCTAAAAAGTGGACAAGATTGAAAAAAGCCTCAATATAGGCTATGGCCAGAGAAGATGATGAACAAAAAAATTTAAGTTAACAAAAGAAAATATTTAAAAGTAAAGCAAGAGGTGGGTGGGGAAAAGAAAACATAATTTGGAATTTATAAAAAAAATAAAATACAAAATCAATAGTCCCGGTGTTGCTCGATTAGTGATCGATTTTGAACTCGAATTCCTGATTTTTAATTCAAACTTCCTTTTCTTCTGAAGGAAAATATTTAAATACAAACCTAGAGATTGGTGAAGGGAAAAAGGTAAACATTAGTTGGAATTAATTAAAAAAAAAAAATAAAATAAAAAGTTAATTGCCCTGTTGTTGCTCGATTAGTGATCGATTTTGATGGACCTTTGGACTCGAATGCCAGATTTTTAGTTCAAACTTCCATTTCTTATGAAGGAAAATTTGTAAAAACAAATCTAGAGATTGGTGGAGGGAAAAAGGAAACATAATTTGGAATTAATTGCAAAAAAAAAAATAAAATAAAAAATTAATAGCCCTGGTATTGCTCGATGAGTGATCGATTTCGATGAACTTTTGGACGCGAGTGCCAGCTTTTGAGATCAAACTTTCTTTTCTTATGCAGGAATCTTCGTTTTTTGGACAGAGAAGGGGGGAGAACAATATTCAACTATTCAAAATTTGGCTATATACGCATTTCATATGCTGTGTGGGGATAACTCATCAGTGGTGCTGTAGTAATAATTTAAAAATAATGATGGCTCTCCCAAACGGCTTAACCGATTTCGCTGAAATTTCACACAGACATAGTTGAGATATTATTGCCTGCACAGTGGGGGTTTAAAATGAGAATCATCGGAAACAAATTATTCGCCCTGTAATTGTGTGTTGTTTGAAAGGTCTCACAGTTGAGGAAGTAGAGAGCTTAAGTTTTGCACTAGAATCCTTAGGCTATTGTAGGGCCTGTACAGTGGGCGTTTCAAATGAGAAGCCTCGGAAACAAATTAGTCGCCCTGTAATTGTGTTTTGTTTGAATGGACTCGAGTAAGAGAGCTTAAATTCTGCATTAGAATACTTGAGCTATTATAGGGCCGGCACAGTGGGCGCCTAAAGTGAGAAGCCTCGGAAACAAATTATTCGCCCTGCAATTGTGTGTTGTTTGAAAGGTCTCACAGTTGAGGAAGTAGAGAGCTTAAGTTTTGCATTAGAATCCTTAGGCTATTGTAGGGCCTGCACAGTGGGGGGTTTAAAATGAGAAGCCCAGGAAACAAATCATTCGCCTGTAATTGTGTTTTGTTCGAATGGACTCGCGTAAGAGAGCTTAAGTTCTGCATTAGAATACTTGAGCTATTATAGGTCCGGCACAGTGGGCGCTTAAAGTGAGAAGCCTCGGAAATAAATTTTTCACCCTGTAATTGTGGTTTGTTTGAAAGTACTCACTGTTGAGGTATTAGAGAGCTTAAGTTTTGCATTAGAATCCTTAGGCTATTGTAGGGCCTGCACAGTGGGCGTTTCAAATGAGAAGCCTCTAAAACAAATTCTATACCCCGCAATTGTGTTTTGTTTGAAAGGACCCGTCTTCGTAAGGGCCACAAAAAAAGCAAGCTGTCTTATAGATTCCACTAGGATAACATCGACTTTCGCCTGACTTATTTTTATTACCCCTGTCTCATGCAGCGTATGATTGTTATTGTTTTTTCAGTGCTTCGGAGACAGTACTCAAAAAGAAAATTTACCATAAAACTGGGTAATTTTTAATCAATATTTATAAGTTGTTTGTCATGAAAAGGCAGTAAGAAAAAAAAACGAAGACCCTACAACATGAGCCCTCCCGCATTCCCATTAAAATGCCATCAAATGTATATGACTTTCGTCGCATGAAAGAACAATGCTTTTGTTGTTGTTGTTTGTTTTTTATAACAATTATTAAATGCCAAATATGGCAAAAAAGACGAACAACAACATGCAAGTCATCATCATCATCATCGTGTTTGCTCCAGACACATTTTATGGGTACATTCACTCGGAAACTATTAAGCAGACAAAAAGCGCGAGAAGAGCACTCCACACACACACACAGCCGACAACCTCAGCTCTACAGCTGGTATGGGTAACAAAAGCCTTGAACGTATATCGTGGCACGCATGATGGCGGCCATCATTGCCAGGCCACGGATCAAGGCATCCTTTAGCAGCCGGCACCACATGTGCCGCCACTACTCCAGAAACACGATAAAGGAAAACATAAAGATTTAATAAAAAAACAACAACAACGAGGATGTTTAAAGGCATTAAGCTTCAAAAGCAGCAGCTATAAGATTTTGTTCCTTTTGCCGATGTTGTAGGATAAAAATAACACAAAGGATCGCAAAGTGATGCGGGAGGGGGTTGTGGGGGTGCATGCATTGTGCAATGCCAGAGACAACCTCCATTTTAACAATATTTAATTATGGAAGTATTCCTAAAGGACCTCACTACTCAGTTATATTTGACTCTCCTCCAACCATTGACTCATTCCAGGATACTTGTGGGATAATATCAGTTTGATGTTGCTCTTTTTATCAAAACTCAACTTTGCTGATTTGGAGTTATTTTGCTCCATAACACTAATTGACAGAAAAAGAAATTAGAAAAATATTCAAAAAATAAAAATGACCATTTTTTTTTGTCTCATTAATTATATATTTGAAATAGAAACATAAAATCAAGTCTAATATAGTCTCACTTTCAAAATAACTGTATGGGCTAACAATGGTCTGAATATATTTTCTTCATGGCCACAGTAGTTTCAACACCGTGGGTAAAAAATTTAGAATTTTTTATTGAAAATTAAAAATAAAAAAACAAATAAAATATAGAAAACAAAAAATAATTATGCGTGGCAGAGATTACTTTTTTTGTCTATATCGCTAACTTTTGTACTCTATAATTAAAAAAATATGGAAATTGCAAGTGGAAGCCTTAAGGTATGTTCTAAAAAATGCTCAAAATTACAAAAGCCTGAATATAGGCTATAACAAGTGGATGCCTCAAGGTATGCTCTAAAAAGTAAACAAAATTAAAAAAGCCTCGATATAGGCTATACCAAGAGACAATGGAGAAGAATGCAAGTTAAAATCAAGTAAGGAAATATGTCAAATAAAAAACAATAGAAATATAGACTATTCAGACGAAAAATAAAATAAAAAAATAAAAATATATGTCCATATTTTTTATTTTATTATATTTATTTTTGAATTTGACTTAATCGGATGTTTCATTTGTTTGATGAGAAAAATCAAAAAGAAGAACATTATAAAAATTGCATCCATATTTTTTTCCAACTTAAGAAATCCATAAAAAATCCAGACCAAAAATAAACTTTAAAAATTATATATTTATATATTGGACTTGATCGAGTTTTTCTCGTAGAATGAGAAGCAAATTGAAAAATATCACTTTTAGACGAAAAATAAAAATATATTCATATTTTTTTGTTATTTTTCTACTTAAGAATAGCAACCATTCCCGACGAGATGTAAAAAAAAAATAACAATAGCAAACTTTTTAAACCCAAATAGTTAGGCTATTTCAGACAAAAAATTAAATTTAAATTAAAATAAAAATAAAAATTAAAAATATATCCAAATTTTTTTTATTATTTTTTCACTAGAATATTAATTTAAAATATTCCCAATATTAAAAATAATATTAATAAACTTTTTAAAACCAAATAGAGAGACTATTCCTGACGAAAAAAATAGAAATTTAAAAATAAATAAAAATTGTATTCATAATTCTTTTGATATATTGGACTTGATCTGAATTTCAGACGAAAAAATAAAATATATCCATATTTTTTGTTATTTTTCCACATAAGAAGGTTAATAGCAACCATTCCCGACGAGATGTAAAATAAAAAATAACAATAACAAACTTTTTAAACCCAAATAGTTAATAGACTATTTCAGACAAAAAATAAAATTTAAAAAATTAAAAAAAAAAATAAAAATATATGTCCATAACTTTTCTAATATTATAATTTTATTTTAATTGAACTCGAATGTTTCTAGTTCAATGAGAAGCAAAATCAAAAAATAGCAATTCCAGACAAAACAGAAATTAAAAAATTATAAAAATTAAAAATATATCCATAATTTTTATTATTTTTTCACTTAAGAATATTAGTAGCAACTATTTCCCTACGAGATGTAAAATAAAAAAATAATAACAAATCTTTTAAAACCAAATAGAGAGACTATTCCAGAAAAATTAAATTTAGAAAATAAAAATAAAATAAATATTTTTTTTTCATAATTCTTTTGATATTATAATTTTATTTTGATTGGACTTGATCTGAATGTTTCCATTTGAATGAGAAGCACAAATACCAATACCAGACAAAAACAAAAATTACAAAAAAAAAATAAAAATTAAAAATTTTTATCCAATTTTTTATTACTTTTTATTACTTTTTCCAGACACAAAAGAAAATTGAAAACAAAAAATCCATATTTTTATTATTTTTTCGAAGGTTAAAATAGCGTAAAATTTCTAGGCGATATATAATATTAAATATAAAAGAAAATAGTTTGAAAAATAACAATAAAAACCCTTTTTAAACTCAAAATAGTGCGATTTATTTATGTTTTCATTGTTGTGCATTTTAAATGCAAGTCTACTCTAAGGCTTAACTTGGGCGTTCCTTTGTTTTGCTGGCTATTCTAAGATAACCTTGACCTTGTTTTTCTCTTGTGTTTCTTTTGTGCAGAGCAAAATGCAATTTGTTGAAGAAATTGTCCGCTTTGATTGAAAGTAAACAGAAGCCCTTTTCTCAACGGTATAATACCATAACTGTAGTGAAAGTGCCTTAAGGTATGCTCTAAAAAATTCACAAAAAATACAAAAGCCTCAATATAGGCTATTCCAAGTGGCGACGAAGAAGACTCAAAATCGTGAGACTATTCCCGACGAAAAACAAAATTTAGGAAATTAATAAAATATTATTTTTAATTGGACTTCATCGTATGTTTCTTTTTGAATGAGAAGTAAAGTTATACAAATCTATTCATGATTAAAAATAAAAATAAAAATTAAACCACTTAAGATGGTTAAAATTTATCCATAAAAAACCCAGACGAAAAATAAAATTAAAAAAAAATTAGAAAATGTATACATAATTTATTTTATTTGGACTTGATTGGATGTTTCTATTTGAATGAGAAGTAAAATTATAAATATCAACTCCAGATTAAAAAATGAAAATTATAAAAATTGCAATCATAAATATTTCCATACAAAAATCCAGACGAGAAATAAAATTTTAAAATATATATTTTAATAAATTATTTTTTAATAATTACATGATCGAGAGATTGAAAATGAAAAACAAACAATAAAAGCCCTTTTTAAACCAAAAATAATGAGACTTATTTAAGTTTTCACTCTTGCGCATTTTAAATGCAAGTCCACCTTAAGGCTTAACTAGTGCGTTCCTTTGTTTTGCTGGCAATTTAAATAACCTTGACCCTGTTCTTCTCTCTTGTTTCTTTTGTGGAGAGCAAAATGCAATTTGTTGAAGAAATTGTCCGCTTTGCTTGAAAGTAAACAGAAGCCCTTTTCTCAACGAGATAATAGCATAACTGTAGTGAAAGTGCCTTAAGGTATGCTTTAAAAAATTCACAAAAATTACAAAAGCCTCAATATAGGCTATATCAAGAGAAGATGGAAAAGACGGCAAATTAAAATCAAACAAAGAAACATTAAAAAATTTAAACTAAAAAAAAGGAGACTATTCCACATGAAAAATAAATTTTAAGAAATAAAAATTATTATATTATGTTTCTATTTGAATGAGAAGTAAAATTATAAATATCTATTCCAGACGAAAAAAAAATAAAAATTGAAAATTATAAACAGTTCATCCATAATATTTTTGCATAAACCGAACTTATGAAATCCATAAAAAATTTGGACTGGGAAAATTTAAACATTTATTTTTTGTAATAATATTTTTTTGAATTTTGAAGGGTCAAAAAATATAAGAAAATTAAAAATATTTTTAATGATAAATAATTAATATATTTTTCTACTTTAGAAGGCCACACAAAATTATTCTTAAAAATATTAAACTCAAAGTAGATCAACTATTCATGAGGGAGCCGGTAGTCGAGTTGGTAGTGTGCTAGGATATCAGCGTATGTCGCTGCAATGCTATTCGTCACCCGGCTCAATTCTTGTACCCAAATTTGGAATATAAATTCATAATAAAATAAAAAATCTAAATTTATATAAAATTATATTTCTTAATTTTGAAGGCTAAAAATTATCGCTAAAAACATTTAAACTCGAAAATTAAAATTAAAAAAAAATATTCAAAACATTTTTTCCAATTTTGAAAGATAATAAATGAAAAAAATTGTTAAACGAAAAATAAAATTTGAAAAAATTATGATTAAATTCAATTATGTTTTTTTTTTTGCTGGGCCATGCGACTGTCCCAGCAGGTGTTTTATTGAAAAATATTGGCCTCGTTTGAGAAAGTTCTGAGTTTTGCATTGCCATCAATTGATTTTTATTGCAAACCTAACGCTCTTTTGATTTTGCATTAATAGTCCTCCTCGGCAATTGAATTGCTCATGTTCTTAAGCAGATAATTATGATCACAAATTATGTGATTTTTTTCCGTCACCACGAATATATATTGAATTATGCATTTTGCGGATGGGATATTAACAAGCATTTTTCGTGGTATCTTTTACATAATTAAACATAAATTTAATATAAATTTAACACTTGAGATTTTCAACGAAAAAAATATTTTCTTGACAAAGTGAAGAATCTACAGAATAAATATGAGATTTTATTGGAAAAAGTATTTTTTTTTTTGGTAAAGCGAAGAAACTCATCGATAAATATAAATAAATAATTTCATTAAATTTTAGGAAAAACTAAAATTATTCTCATGGCAATTTTAACATGATTTTGGTATTTATCTTGAGATTGTCAACAAAAAAATGTTTTCTTTGCAAAGTGAAGAAGCTGTAGAATAAATATGAGATTTTCTTGGAAAAATATATTCTTTGTAAAGAGAAGAAACTCCTCAATAAACATAAATAAATAATTTTATTAAATTAAAAAAAAAAAACTAAAATTATTTTCATAGACAATTTAACATTATTTTGATACTTGAGATTTTCTAGGAAAAAAATATTTTCTTGACAACGTGAAGGAACTGCAGAATAAATATGAGATTTTCTTTGAAAAAACACATTCTTGGTAAAGGGAAGAAGCAGCACGTTAAATATAAGTAAATAATTTTGTTAAATTTTAGGAAAAACTAAAATTATTTTCATAGACATTTTCCGTCACCACGAATATATATTGAATTATGCATTTTGCGGATGGGACATTAACAAGAATTTCTCGTGGCATTTTTAGGAGCAATCAAATTTTGCAAACCCCATTTTAAGGTGTATCACAGTTTTTGGGACATTTACAACTAGTTCTCGTGGCATCATTAAGATTAATCATAAATTTTGCACAGAGTATTTTCTTCTAGAGAACTTTCAGCTAAATTCTTATAGAAAAACTTACTTTTACAACAAAATTCCAGCTCTAATTTTAAATTCTTCTTGAATATTCTAAAATCTCACGATTGACCAATATTTGCCCTGCGGTCAAAATGAGCATAACTTATGAATGTTTCTAAACGTTCCTTGTCCAATTTTTTTGCCTAGCTTAGCTTGCCATGTTGGTTGCTCATTATATTTATTTTCGAAAACCATGATACTTCCTTTCCAAACACCCAGTTAATTGTCCACCAATCCGTTCAGTAGTTTCGGAGTTACACACCAAACATTAAAGCGGGTATTTGGAACCGCTGAGCGTATGATTAATATTTATTAGTCGTTATGTGGGGCGTATGAATAATACTGATTTGAAATATTACTTATTGGGCACTGTGCACGTCTTAACATGTTGATGACAGTATATGGCTTCGAGATCAAAAAATGTTGATTATTATAGACCTCATAAATTATTTAATTACTTTTTTGGAATGTTGAGAACAATTGCACATAATATGGAGAATCTAATTATTCAAAACCAAGTCGCTGATTTCCAAAATAACTCTTATGCCGTTGCAATATGTAAAGACACATACACAGTTCAATAAGTCTACTGAGTTTTGTTTGGAAGGATTATTCAAAAGTCTAATGGGATTTTAGTTGGGTCGAAGTCGAAGAGTACAAACTATTAAAAAATTAAGTTTTAATTTAAAAAATCAAAATGTGTATACAAAAACATTGCGAATATTAATTTTCAATTCAATTCATTCAATTATTTTTTCTGAAAAGTACGTCAAAAAAACAAAAAAATTAAAAAAAAGAATATCCAATTCGGACCATTGTAGACGAAGTTAGAGCAAAAGACTGAACAACAAGAACAAAAATTTAACGATTTTTTAAAAAAGCTATATCTTTTTAACGTGTAATCAGAAATAACTCAAAGTATACCAGGCGGTGTTTTTAGTGGGTACTAGAAAATGTAAAATAAATGGAGGAAATCAAAAATATATTTTTTTGACCTGTCCGATTTGTCGTGGAATGCCCCATATATATATTCTGTTTATTATTTTATTATTGAAACTATAGCTCACAATACTTGTACACTAGTGTAATTAAGCCACATAATTTTTGCTATTGTCTTTTTCTTTACAAACATTGCTGGGACATTTGCTGCTGTTGACATTTCATTCTTTAGCCATCCCCATTCCCATATCTATTTGTGGCTCGGTTCGGTTGTCCTCTCCCTTTGCCTGGCAAGTTATTTATGGCCGTATTTGTTTTCTTGCGATTGGGTTTGGATTTCATGTGCATTCAATTGCATAACAACATTACATTCAAATCTACAACACATCATTATCAACATCGTAGTCGTAGTCGTAGAAGTCGTCGTCATCGTCATCGTTAACATAATCGTTGCTGTCAGCACAAACGACATGACAGAAGTCATGTTTATGCCACACACTCACCCACACACGCACGCACACATGATGGATAAACAAACCCAAAAACAGTGCAGCAGACAGACAACTCATGCTGTAAAATCATAAGGACGGACAACACAACCCAACCGAACCCAACCCAAGCCAACCTCTTGTCTGTAACAAGAATGCACGCACTCGTGTGTGCGGGTTGTTTGTCTAACTCTAGTCGTCTATCAGTCCGAATGAATTTGTTTGGTGTCTTTCTGGCAACTTGTTAATGTTTGTTGCATTTGGTCTTATGTGCGTGTAAGTCTCCCTCTTTCTCTCTCGCTCTATGTTCGTGTCTAACATATCTCATCGCAACGCAACTCAACTCATACTCTGTGACATCAATAAATGTTCTTAGATCGTGTATGCGTAAGTACTTGTAACACATTATTCGGCACTAGGGTTGTTCGGATAGAAATGTTGGCAACGCAGTTTTGATAAGAGGTCAATGACATTCGGGGAAGATTATGATTGTTATGGAATAGAAGAGATATTAGGGAGTTACAGCAGAAATGGTTTTATAACAAAACGTGGGTTCATATAAATTACTATTTACAATTAGAATTCTCCAAGGAAACCTAGAAAATATATTAAAATAAATATAATTTTTTATTTTGTTGCAATATTTTTCTATTTTTTTTTAATTGGAAACTTGCTGGGACTTTCAACAGGGAGTCTGAAGCCTATTCATTTCTAGAGCCGAACTCAAGTTCCTGCTCCATCCTAACATCCCTTCATGCCTGCCTGAAAAGCAAACTCATCTACTTAATATTTTTGTGGTTTCGTCAGAAGAAGACGGAGCAAATTTGTGAAAAAAAAAAACAAAAATTACTTTTACGGCAATTTTAATATGATTTTGGTATTTATCCAACGATTTTCGAGGAAACAATATTTTCTCGGCAAAGGGGAAAAGCTGCAGAATAAATATGAGATTTTTTTTAAAAAAAATACCATCTTTAGCAAAGGGAAGAAACTTTTTAATAAATATAAATAAGTAATTTTATTAAGTCTTAGGAAAAATAAAAATATCTTCATGGAAAGTTTAACATGAATCTTGAGATTTTCTACGAAAAAATGTTTTTTTTTGACAAAGTGAAGAAGCTGCAGAATTAATATGAGATTTTCTTGGAAGAGGTACATTATTGATACAGGGAAGTGGCAGCACGTTAAATATAAATATATAATTTTATTACATTTTGGGAAAAACTAAAATTATTTTTGTGGAAATTTTAACATGATTTCGGTATTTATCCAAGGATTTTCTAGGAAAAAATATATTCTTGGTTAAGGGGAAAAGCTGCAGAATAAATATGAGATTTTCTTGGATATTTTATATTTTTTGTAAAGGGAAGAAACGTCTCGATAAACATAAATAATAATTTTATTAAATTAAAAAAAATAATAAAATTTTTTTCATAGAAAATTTAACATAATTTTGGTACTTGAGATTTTCAACGAAAAAATATTTTCTTGGCAAGTGAAGGAGCTGGAGAATAAATATGAAATTTTCTTGGAGAAAGTACATTCTTGGTAAAGGCAAGAAGCAGCACGATAGATATAAATAAATAATTTAATTAAATATTAGGAAAAACTAAAATCTTGGATTTTCAATGAAAAAAATATATTTTTAAGGGTTCTTACCTTAAATATGAGATTTCATTAGAAAAATATATTCTTGGTAAAGGAAAAATATTCTATGATAAATAATGCCTTAGTCTTATACCACCGCAGGACAATTTAAAAAAGTCGTTACACTTGTACTTGTACGTCTAAAACTAGAGACAACAATTGACAATGTACCCCAAAGGAAAGAATTTTTCAAAAATTATTTTAAACACTTATACGCACCCTATATACGTCAAATAAAAGAGAAGGATGTCTATTAAAAATACTTTAAATTTCATGCTTTTATCTGTATTAGTTTAGCATTAACAACCTTTTCAAGTATCCCTCTTAGTTTATTCATATTTTAATTTAATTTTATTCATTTTTTAATTAAGTGGGAAATTTTAAAATGGTGTTTAATACTAAACTAATACAGATAGAGCCATGAAATTTTAAGTATTTTTAACAGATATTGTACTCTTCAATTTGACACCTGCACCGATATCATAGGGCGTAAATAAGTATTTAAAATAATTTTTAGAAATTGTATCCAAATTTTAAGTAAGTTGAAGGGCAACAGAATGAGCAAATGCCAACTAGCTCTATTTTACCTATCAGGATCAAGTGTGTTCTCAAAGTACAGCGTCAAAAAATATTTTGGAATTTTTTTTATTAGTTTGTTATGTCTTTTTGCTTTTCATTTACTGCTGATATCCTCCTAGAAATTTGTAAAAATCACTCACACACACATATACACGGCTCTTGATTCTTCCTTCTCGAATTATTGTCATTTTGTTGCATTCCGGAAAATGTGTTTTTTTTCGCTTTCCCCATCAACGAAATGGAAAATGAAGTTAGCATTTCTGTGTGCGTTTGTTTTTTTTTTCATGCCGGCTTGGAAGCTGGTAAAATGTTTTCAGTAACGATGGAGTTTGAGCTCATTATTTAAATTAAGTTAAATCGGAATTGTGCAAGACGAACGACAAGCGCAGCAGGTGGACTCGGCAGAAGAGCTACACGACAAGGGGATATAACACAAGGCGAAAAAAATGTAAAAATATATATAGAATGAAATGTGATATCTGAACATATAGTTAATACCTTGATGATTTTTGGAAAGAACTTTATGTGCCAAGGAATTTATTATAATAAAACTGGTACTCCAATAATATCTAAATGAGGTGATACAATTTTTGAAATTTATTTTAGCCTATTAAACTTGAAAAAATAAAGATAAATAAATGGATAATTTTGATTTTAATTTTATTCCTGTTTTTAGTTTTTTCATTGATGGTTTTTGAAAGGAATTTATATTTGATTTTTTAAATATCACTCGTATTCAAATTTAATTTATATTTTAAGTAAATTTAATTTTTTTTAAATATATTTAAACCAAATAAAGTTAAAAAAAAATAAAAAATATGGATAATTTTTCCGAAAGGATTTTTTATTTGCAAAGGAATTTGATTTTTTCATATTAAATTCAAACTCGTATTTTTAAATAATAAATGTAATAAATGTCACCATGCATGCCATTTGTAAATAAATTTGCCTTCTATTAAATATAGATGTAAAATGGTCTTGAGCCAGGACAATATCCCAGTTCAAATCAAATTATCCATAAATTTCATTAATTTTTTTTTTTCAATTTTGAAGGCAAAAAATATCACTAAAAAATTTTAAAGTCGAATCATGGAGGGAGGATATATGAAATATTTAAAAAATAAACAAAATATATGAAATATTTAAAAAATAAAAAAAATAAATAAAATTTATGGATAAATTTGTTTTTATTTTAATTTTTTCATTCAAATGGTGAAAATATAGTTATTCATGTCACACACATATTTTGGCTCTGCTCGTCGATTTTGATGAAGTTTTACAATTATTTCTTGATTTTTAAAAATCAAGAAATTATAGACCTAGAGTGGATTCTATTGTAAATAATTGCACAACATATAATTTGTTTGTGGTATGGGATACAAATCTATATATGTTTCTTATTTTAAGCAAATTTCTTCTAGTTTTACAGAATTTTTTTAAATCTTAAAAAAAATTTTTTTATTTTTTTTTTATATTTATATTCCTAAATTTCAAGCAAAAATAAGAAATTTTAGACACTATGGTGGATGGAAAATAAGATATTTTTGTCATAGGGTAATTGTACAAAAAAATTATAGCTTTTTTGTGTCAAATATATTTTTTCTAAATTTTTTCAAATTGAAAAAATTATTATTTTTCTAATTTTTTTCTTATTTATTTATTTTTCTAATTTCAAACAATAATAAGAATTTGTCGTCAATAGTGTGGACCGAAAATAAAGTATTTTTTCATAATGTGATTTAAAAAAATATTTTTTGTGGTATCTGATAAAAAAATATTTTTTTTTTCTAATTTCAAGCAAATTTCTTTTAGTATAACAGAAAATTGTAAAATCTTAAAAAAAAATATTTTTTTTTAATTTGTTTTTCTTATATATTTTGATAAGTTCAAATGTGAATTTTTGATATTCGGCCTAATATTTTTAATTTATTATTGAAATATTAATAATTCAAGCTAGAGGCCAAATTTTGAACTTCTAATATTTTAATATATTTATTTTTATTTATTTTACAAACAAAAAAATACATTCGATTTTTGTAAAATCTTTTTCTTTAATAGCTTATAGTGTCATAAGAATGTTCCATAAGATTCACTATAGCATTCCTGGTACTTACTCTAAAACAATTATATGCTGTCGTATATTTAATATAATGACGAAAATATTTTTTTATACGTTTTTAGGAGATCTAAACCACGATATATACATATGAGAAAATCGCAACATTTGTATCCATCATAATTATATAACAGAATATTTGATTATAGGACTATTAGCGGATTTATATTTTCAAAAAAGGAAGTACAAATATTTAAGGCATCTTCGCCGAAAATTAGAATTTTAGTAAAAAAATAAAAATAAGTCGCTGCGAAGCCACTTGAAAAGACTTTTGACATGGTCGAAATCATGATCGTGGTAGTCTGCAGCCAAGTAATAAATGTCACCATGCCATTTGTAAATAAATTTGCATTCTATTAAATATAGAAGCAAAATGGTCTTGAGCCAGGACAATATCCCAGCTCAAATCAAATATTGATTACAGACCAAAAAAATGCAAACGAATAAACTAAAATAAAAAAAATAAATATGAAGACAAAATTTATCAGAAATTATTATAAACAGACTTTAGGCAAAACCTTTGGAAGCCTGTGTTAATTCTCTCTAAAGATATAGTCAAAATATTACAATTAGTTGGCGTGAAATATTAAAATTGAAAGAAATTATTCATTTTAAAATATAATAGGTCTGCATTTAAACTTTTTCTTTAAGAATAAATATTATTTTTATTGAAAAATATTATAATACACTTTGAAATATAATTTTCGTACTTAAATTAATTTTGATATTTTCTTTTCCTATGTATATGAGCTGTATTAAACGTGGGACTTTAAATCCTATTAAAATCTCTGGTTTGTCAATATTTGTCCTCCACCCAATTTGCAAAACTTCTGAAAGTTTCTTAGCTTTCCTTGTTATAGGTTTTTCTCTAGCTTATCCCATAGTGTAAATTTATTTTCGAAAAGCTTAATGCTTCCTCAAAAAAAACCTGGTAAATTGTGCATTAATCCGTTCAGTTCTTTCGGAGATATATACATAACATTAATGTGAGTGTTTGGCGCTATTGGGCGTATGATTAATATTTATTTACTGCGGTATGGGACGTATGATTTATATTGATGTGAAATATTACTCATTTGGGCGTTTTAAATATGATTTAATCATGGGCGGAAGAAAAAACTTAAAAGAATCGATAATTTTTAATATAGTTTTCTCTACATTCATTGCCTGTATCACACGCAAGTCTTTCTAGTTTAAGTTTAAATTCTGTAGGAATCTTCAAATATCTCATAATAGACAGAACTTCTAATAGTTTCTTAACTTTGGTTGTTATCAACTTTTCTCTTTATTATTATTCTATAGTGTAAAAGGGTGGACATTAATTTTTTTTCGAAAAGCCTGATGCTTCCTTTACAAACTCCTAGAAAATTGTGCAAATATCCGTTCAGTAGTTTCGAAGATACACAGCAAACATTTATGTGAGTGTTTGGTGCCTCTGTGCGTATGATTAATATTTATTTACTGTGATATGGGGCGTATGATTTACATTGATTTGAAATATTACTCATTGGGCAGTAGGAACGCTTTAACAATCATATTTAATCATAAACCTTGGGCGTAAAGCTCGCTAATAGCTTGTGATTTGGTATTGACAAGCGTTGGAAGAAAATATCTTGAAAGATTCGATAGATTTTTTAATATCATTTTCTTGTTTAAATATTCAGAATTTATTAAAAAGTGCAACTACATCTGATAATGTAGTAAAGTACCTTTAAAAAAATCTCCAATGTAATGCACTTCATGGTCGGTCTTGCCCATTCCCCGCCATTACAACAGCCTTTGATTTTGTCTACTCAAAGCAAAAAATACAAAAAAATCAAACGAAATATGCCTTTGTGTCATTTTGTCTGCACGTTCTGCAAATATCACACGATTTCGCGCAGTGAGGTTAAATATGAATTGTTTCTGTGCGCTTTTCTTGTTTCTTTCGTTTCGTTGTGTACGGAAACAATTTTAATGATGGCATTTGCTATTTTGTGCAATTTTTTTTTCAAATGCCAAACAATTGCGATTTCTTGTTTGAGTATTTTGTTTTATATATTTTTTGAAATGCTGTCAGCCACGCTATGGCGATAGAGAACAACTGGTGATGGACTACTTTAGATTTTTAAGTGGCATCACCAAATCTTATTTGTACGTACGTACGAAAAGAAAAACTGCAAAAAAATGAATTATAAAGTGGAACATACCTGTGTATATGAGTAATTTCAATTATCGTTTTTTTTTGGGCTGTCCAAACAGGTGTTTTATTGAAATATATTGGCCTTGTTAGAGAAAGTGCTGAGTTTTGCATTGGCATCAAGTGATTTTAATTGAAAATTTAATGCCCTTTTGATTTTACATTAATAGTCCTCTTATAATATACGGCAATCGAATTGCTCATGCTCTTCAGCGGATAATTATGATCACAAATTATGTGATTTTCCCGCCACCACGAATATTTATTGAATTATTCATTTTGCGGATGGGATATTAACAAGAATTTCTAGTGGCATCTTTAAGAGCAATCATAAATTTTGCAAACATTTTTCATTTTCTAGAGAACTTTCATGAAATGCTAGGCAATCCCGACCACATTATAAGGTGTAGCACAGCATTTGGGACGTTTACAATAAGTTCTCAGAGAAATCATAAATTTTGCTAATAATTTTTGTTTTCTAGAGAACATTCATGAAATGCTAGACAAACCGGACCATTATAAGATTTATCACAGTATTTTGAGATCAACAAAATCATGGTAATAATTCAGACATAGTCACTCTGTTTTAACACAGGATGAGCAACCGAAGGATCAAAGGGAGAATCTTGGTGTTGGGAACAAACATATATCTATAGTAATTAGTCTCCAACTTATTTTATTTGGAGGCTACATAACTTCTGAAAGTTCCTCATCTTTCCTTGATGTCACTTTTTCTCTACATTAGTCTATGGTGAAATAGCTTGGATATATATATAGCTTGGATATATATAATTGAGCATGAATCCGTTCAATAGTTTCGGAGATACGAACCAAACTCTCATATGTGTGTTTTGAGCCACCGTGCGTATGAATAATATTTATTAGTCGTTATGTGGGGCGTATGATTTATATAGATTTGAAATATTACTCATTGGACAGTAGGTAATTAATTAACTTTTTTGGAATGTTTACAAGGGCTGTAGCTGAAAAAGGAGGATTTCCATTTATTTTGAATGAAATTTGGGTAATGCGTTTGCCGTTGCAAGATATTATGTTAGACAATTATTTTTAAATATTAGTTTTTCTTATTTTTCACAATAGGGTTTACGCAACTGGTCGTAGTTCTTGTTCTGTGACATATATTTAGTCAGAATTTTTAGTTTTAGTAAAAAAATCAGAAGTAAATTAAAAAATAAAATTAGATTTCTGCTAATATCTCAGAAACTACTCTGAAATATAGAATTTTTCATGTTCAAAAAATATATATTTTTTAATTTTCAAAAAATATTTTTTTTAATTCTATAATTCGAAATTTTGATATCTCTCCAAATGTCTTTGTAAAAAGTTTAAGATTTTTTTAATTTTCAAAAATTGTTATTTTTTATTCAAGATTTTTATATATCAGCAAAAATGGCTATATGAGTACTTTATGTGTTTTTAGCCTTTTATTACTTTTAAATTTTTCCTACATTTGTGCTAATATTTTAAAAACTCTTTTCAAATCCATTCTTTGGTTGTGTTTTTTAAAAAATATTAATAATATTCATTAATTTTTAATTTTCAAAAAATATATTTTTTAATTTTTGTTTATGTAACAACTATCAATTATCCTCAGAAGTATTTTTGTCAACATTTTTTAAGCAAAAAATATATGACTAGAGTTTTAGATAATATTTGTTAATAGTTTTGTTTTTTAATCGAAATTATATTTATTATTATTTCTTCAGTAAATAACTACATATGTATTCTAATCACTCTGTAAATTTCAGAGATTATGACATATCAGGGTAAATATATATCTGAGTACTTCATGTGTTTTTAGTTTTTTTTTTTAAATATTTTTACACTCGAGTGTAGAAGAATTTGTGATAATATCTCATAAAATTCTGGCGAACCTACTCTGAAATTTTTATGACGTGTTTTGCACATATGTTGGTACTTGTAAAAAAAATTTAAAAAATATTTTTTTTGTAATAATTTTATTATTTTTTTTTTAATTTTTAAAAATATTTTTTTATTTCGTAAAAACTTTCAATTCACCTGAAAATTTTTTTCTAAATATCTTTTAAACAACAAAAGATATGATAGAATTGTTGTAGAAGAAATTTGAAAAAAAAAATAATTTTATTTATTTTTAAATTTGTAATAATTTTATTATTTTTTTTTTAATTTTTAAAAATATTTTTTTATTTCGTAAAAACTTTCAATTCACCTGAAAATTTTTTTCTAAATATCTTTTAAACAACAAAAGATATGATAGAATTGTTGTAGAAGAAATTTGAAAAAAAAAAAAATAATTTTATTTATTTTTAAATTTTTAAAAATATTTGTTTTTAATTTTTGTTATTTTATTTATTTAGTAAAAAACTCTCCTGAAAACTATTTTTCTTTAATAACTTTCAAACTACAAAAGTTATGACTAGAATTTTGGATATTTTTAATTGTTTTATAAATTCATTTCTTATTTTATATTTTCTTTTTATTTGTTCCAAACTCTGTAAATTTCTAACGTTGTTAATTTCACTTTCATATAGAAACTGTGGTTTGGGAAAAGTCTCCAATTTTTTTTTCCTAGAAAAAAAAATATTGCTGACGAGTGATTCCATTTTGCTTAAATATGTTTAAAAATCTCTCATATTCATTGACTGCCAATTGAAAACGGCAGTTTAATCAGAATATTATTGCAAATATAAATATGCCTAAGTGTTTTAAATATTGGAGATATACAGCAAACTAGAGCGTTACGGGTGTGACCTTAGCTTTGAAGAAAATTGTTATGTGTTACATATTTTCTTGAACTAGGAAATGTTCTGTATGTCCACTGTAGGCATTTATTAATTTTTTGCTAATCAAACGAGTAGTTAGTTCATACTCTTTCTTCTAAAGTATACGTTACCGACATCTCTTTATGAATATTGGAAATATGGGATATTTAAATTGTAACGGGCGTGACATTTTGACGGACATCCTGTTACGACACCAGTCTATATCTGGAAAAGGAAATGATCAAACGTATTGTTGTAATTTTTTTTAAATATAATCACAAAAATGTATTATATGAAGTATAAACATTACGAATGTTTATCGCTGTTTTCTTGAATCATAAATTGATTTAGAAATTTTGTCGAAAAAAGGGTCACTTTACCTGGAATCACCTGATACGAAAACCCCTTCAATGATAGAAAAATTCGGAAAAAAATATTTTGTTTTTGTAAAAATCCAGTTACAAAAACATCAAAAATAAAAAATCTGAAAAAGTAAATAAATAAAACGCAATTATTAAGCAAAAAATTTAAAAATCACTATTTAAAAAAAAAAAATCTTCATGCATTTATTCATAGATCTCTTACATATGTGCCAATTAGTATGATTGTGGTCTAAGACACACTTTAAACGTTTCAAGATATACAATGGTTTATGTTTGAGTCAATTTCATAGAATATCCTACTACTTTATGGAACTTTTGTTAAAAAAATCGAAAAAGTCGGTAGCTCTAAGAGGATACACTGACTGAGACCTCTTTCGTGAAAATTAAACAAATGATTGTTTTCTTTTAATTCGCAAAATATATATATTTTTAAATTTTTTTCATAAAAGTAAAAAAATATTCATAATTTTTTAATATTATTATCGAGTTTAGAAAGCAAAACTATGTTTAGCAGTTTTGTTACAGAGTGTAAGCGGCCCTTTGGCAAACTGTTTTTAAATTAGTGTAAACGATACCAATCGATTTCTCGTATTCGTAGAATTCGATAATACTAGTTTATATGAATCTTTCTTGCCCAATTCGTGTAATTTCTTCTTTGTGCTTGTCTAAGCTTTCCTTTCGATTTCTCAACTTTTCAATTAGAAAGGCGTTGCTAACGTAGCTTAACCCCCTAAAGAACACACACGAACATACACAACAACTCATACGACCTCAAATGTGGTCGCCGTCACTTCATTTACCTCATGAAAATATTTACCTCATGCTTTAGGCAGACAGTGAGAGTGGGAATGGGTGAGAGAGTGAGAGAGGGAGTGCGTTATTCAATAAACACAGGCACACACACACTCCATGCACAACAGTCAAACAAATGGGAGAGAGAGAGGGAGGGAGGGAGTGCGTTATTCAATAAACACAGGCACACACACTCCATGCACAACAGTCAAACAAATTTACATCTATTGATGCAGAGATTTTACACTCATCTATCTATGCAAGGTATGTGTGCATATATGTTGTTGTCTGCTCAAGCCGACAACAACGAGGTATACATCGGGCGGGCATACATCGAACAAAAACTCTATGTTGTCTGTCTGAAACAACCACAAGATTACAGGAGTGCTTGCATAATGCATGAGTGCAACAAACACGGGCTAACCGGAACACATGATACATGTATGAATAAATGCATGGTTGTGTGTCTGTCTGTCGGCAGGTAAATATGTGTATGTATAACGGGACAGAACAATTCAATGCACTTAAAAAACAAGGATGCATAGTTTATTAGATGTCGCCTGACCCGAAAATACCCTACACTTTACCAATAGAGGAAAGTGAGTATTATTAGGGTTGTTCCCGAAAATACCCACACTGAAAATAATGGAAAGTGAGTATTATTAGGTTTGTTCCCGAAAATACCCTACACTTAAAATAATGGAAAGTGTGTATTATTAGGATTGTTCCCGAAAATACCCACAGTTAAAATAGAGGAGAGTGTGTATTATTAGGGTTGTTCCCGAAAATACCCACACTTAAAATAGAGGAGAGTATGTATTATTAGGGTTGTTCCCGAAAATACCCTACACTTAAAATAGAGGAGAGTGTGTATTATTAGGGTTGTTCCCGAAAATACCTTACACTTAAAATAATGGAAAGTGAGTATTATTAGGGTTGTTCACGAAAATACCCACACTTAAAATAATGGAAAGTGAGTATTGTTAGGGTTGTTCCCGAAAATACCCACACTTAAAATAGAGGAGAGTGTGTATTATTAGGGTGGTTCCCGAAAATACCCACACTTAAAATAGAGGAAGGTGTGTATTATTAGGGTTGTTCCCGAAAATATCCACACTTAAAATAATGGAAAGTGATTATTATTAGGGTTGTTCACGAAAATACCCACACTTAAAATAATGGAAAGTGAGTATTATTAGGGTTGTTCCCGAAAATACCCACACTTAAAATAGAGGAGAGTGTGTATTATTAGGGTGGTTCCCGAAAATACCCACACTTAAAATAATGGAAAGTGAGTATTATTAGGGTTGTTCCCCAAAATACCCACACTTTAAATATAGGAAAGTGAGTATTGTTAGGGTTGTTCCCGAAAATACCCACACTTAAAATAGAGGAGAGTGTGTATTATTAGGGTGGTTCCCGAAAATACCCACACTTAAAATAGAGGAGAGTGTGTATTATTAGGGTTGTTCCCGAAAATACCCACACTTAAAATAATGGAAAGTGAGTATTATTAGGGTTGTTCCCGAAAATACACACACTTAAAAAAGAGGAGAGTATGTATTATTAGGGTTGTTCCCAAAATACCCACACTTTAAATATAGGAAAGTGAGTATTATTAGGGTTGTTCCCGAAAATACCCAAACTTTAAATATAGGAAAGTGAGTATTAATAGGGTTGTTCCCGAAAATCAGAAAAATTAAATAAATTGATTTAATTTTCATTATTATTCCGACCAAAAATCTCGAAAAATAATAGAAATATTTTTCAATTCATAATAAAACATCCCAGATTTTTTGAGCCACTGTACAATTTTTGTTTGACGCCAGGGCACCACAGGACCCATTTAGTATTATTTAAATATGCGTATATCCCACACCCCAAATCAAAAAGATTCAATGGTAGCGCCCACATGTCATCGGCATCATGCTGATGTGGGTAGATGTGTAAACAGTGCCTACCTATCTACCTAACAGACGTCATAAACACCGACCAAAAAACAATGCTACCCATGCTGGGCTTGTTGTTGTTTACCGCAAAAGTACAAGAAAAATCAGCCAGCAAAAGTTGTATACAAATATTTGGGTCATTCACTGTATAAAATATACGCTGCCTGTGCCCAGTGAGCGCGTGTAAACAAATTATTGAAAATTTTTTAAACAAAAAAATCAACTCAACACAAAAAGAATTGAATTAACCGACTGCACTCGGCCGCATCATGAACAGCATCATCATCAGCAGGTTGAACACTCTCACGTTTATTTTTTATTTATGCGGTGACGGGGCTCATATTTTATGCGTTAAATTAAATGCGTGTGTTTTTTTCTCGTTTTCTTCTACTTCTTTGCTGTGTAATGATTTATTTATTAATTGAATTCGATGAATGTTAAAACCATTTGGTTTGGTTAAATATACAAATTAAATATTAATGAATAACCAACAAATAAATTACATTTACATTTGCCAACCACAGAAATCAATTAAAAAAGAAATCACATCGTTCAAAAACAAAACGTGGGTTTAAATCAAAATGCCAAATGACAGTTTCAATTTACACGAACCAAGAGTGAAGGACACAAGTGGGGAAAAGTGAAAAAGGGTGCAGAGAAATTCAAGGCAAAATTTAGTTTTCATAGAAATCACAATGTTCTAGTTGAAAATTAAAAATTTATGTGGAAAAACATTTGATGCCTGATCCTTAAAAGAAGCTTAGAATAATTGACTTATAAGGCCACAATTAAACATTTGAATCTTATATTTGGGTGACCTAATATTAACCTAACCTAATAATAATATATTAAAAACTGTTCTTGGTGCAATTTTTTAAACGCAAATTCGGCAAGTGAGTTGTGATTCTCGTTCGTTTGTGAGAATCATCTCCTTATAGAGGCCGGGTTTGATGTTGAAAAGTCGCTGCGAAGCCACTTGAAAAGACTTTTGACATGGTCGAAATCATGATCGTGGTAGTCTGCAGCCAAGTAATAAATGTCACCATGCCATTTGTAAATAAATTTGCATTCTATTAAATATAGAAGCAAAATGGTCTTGAGCCAGGACAATATCCCAATTCAAATCAAACATTGATTACAGACCAAAAAAAAAAAAAAGCAAACGTAAAAACTAAAAAAAACTGTTTTTTTTAAATCTGATATGATTTAAAGATATTAAGTTTAAAAATTTAATTTTAATTTAATATTGACAAATAAAAAAATATTAAAAATATTTTTTTCTTAAATATTATATCAAGAATTTCTGAAAAAAATCTAAAATATCCTCATTTAAAATTTAAAAAATAAGTTTAAACATTTAAAAATATCAACTTTTGTTGATTTTCCTTTATGCGCTCTTTATCATTATACGAGTTTGATTGAACTTGAATGTTGAATGTGTCTCGAGTTCGAGACCATTTGTTGTCTCTAACAATTATAGAAGACACAAAAGACGTTGATACAAAGTATTGTGTGTTTGATTACGGGCACGCTAGACGGCCGTTTCGACCCAGCCAAGACTCGCAACCAAATAAAATACTTTGTGTCAATGATTAATGGCTGTTTCTAATTGTTTCTAAACAAATGCTCTCGAACCCAATTAAAGAATCAAGTACATTAGAAAAATAAAATTAAATAAATTAAAAGAAGAAATTCGAAAATACGCTTTAAAATAAATTTAAAATAAAACCGTAAAAATTTAAGAAAATTATAAACAACTACAAACGAAAAGTATCACAATCGACAAAACTAAAACAAAACCATTTTTAATAAAGCAATTTCTTAATAATAATAACTTAGAAATTACCAAAAATATTTTTTAATATAATAAAGTTAACAATAAAAACTAAAACATATTTTTATATATTTTTTAATATATATTTTTCAATCAATCAATCAATCAATATAAAAAACATAATCCATTAAAAATTAAAACATAAAACAAATTTTGTTGTAAAAAATATTTTTTGTAAACAAATTTTTGAAAAAAAAAAAATTAAAAAAATAGAAAAAATAAAACATTTTTTACAAGAATTAAAAATTATTATTAAAAAATGAAACTTATTTTATATCAAAAATTTTTATAAAAAACGTTTTTTTTAAAATATATCTCAATATAAAAAAACTTAATCCATTACAAATTAAAACATCAAACAAATTTTGTTGTAAAAAATATTTTTTGTAAACAAATTTTTGAAAAAAAAATAGAAAAAAAAAAACATTTTTTACAAGAATTAAAAATTATTATTAACAAATGAAACTTATTTTATATCAAAAATTTTTATAAAAAAGCGTTTTTTTTTTGAAAATATGTCCCAATATAAAAAACATAAACCATTAAAAATTAATACATCAATCAAATTTTGTTGTAAAAAGAATTTTTTGGAAAACGAATTTTTGAAAAAAAAAGATTTTTTACAAGAATTAAAAATTATTATTAACAAATAAAACTTATTTTATATCAAAAATTAAAAACTCTGTTTCAAAATTAAAGAGGAAAGATAGGACATTCCACGACAAATCGGGCAGTTAAAAAAATATTTTTGATTTCTTCCATTTTTTTTATTTTTTTAGTACCCACTAAAAACACCCCCTGGCATACTTTGAGTTTTTTCTGATTACTCGTTAAAAAGATATAGCTTTTTTAAAAATCGTTAAATAGTAGATCTTTTTTCAGTCTTTTGCTCATAACTTCGTCCAATAATGGTCCGAATTGGATATTCTTTTTTTAATATTTTTGTTTTTGAAGTACTTTTCAAAAAAAAAAAATCGAAAAAAATATTCGCAAAGTTTTTGTATACAAATTTTGATTTTTTAAATTAAAACTTTATTTTTTAATTGTTTGTACTCTTCGATTTTCTTGTATTTTTTTATTTAAATATCTATTTATTATGTAAATTTTGAGGCTTGGTTGGAAGTGGGCCTATAATAATTAATATTTTTTAGTTTTTTGAAAATTTGGAAAACCAAAAATAAATTTAAACTTAATTTTTTAATTAATCTGCGATTTTCTCGAAAAAAAATATTTAAACATCTATTTACTCTGTATATTTTGAGGTTTTGTTGAAAGTGGGCCTATAAAAATTACTATGTTTTTTAATTCTTTTCGTGTTTCCAAATTTTCAAATTTTCAAAAAATAAAAAACAAAAAATGCGAGAAAATCGAAGAGTACGATATTCTCGATTTTTTTATTTAAACATCTATTTATATATATTGTATATAATGTTGAGGCTTGGTTGAAAGTGGGCTTATAATAATTAATATAAAAAAAAAATTAAATAAAAAAATATTTAAACTTCTATTTACTCTGTAAATTTTGAGACTTGGTTGAAAGTGGACCTATAAAAATTACTATGTGTTTTAATTTTTTGACAAACAAACAATTAAAAAATAAAGTTTTAATTAAAGTTTAAAAAATCAAAATTTGTATACAAAAACATTGTGAATATTTTTTTTTAAATTTTTTTCTGAAAAGTACTTCAAAAAAATAAAAATATTAAAAATAAATTAAAATTTTAATAATAAAAAGGATATTTTAAAAATGTATATTTTTTAACTATCTATTTTATATTGAAAATAAAAATAAGTTAAAGAAATAAAATCTATAAAAATATACTTTTTTAAACCAAAAATTTTATAAAAAAAAAAATAACTACATATTTAAAAAATATATAATATAAATTATTAAATTATTTATAAAAATTTATAAAAAGTATATATAAAATATAAGTATATTTTAAACCTATTTTATATACAAAAAATAAATTATTTTCGGGAAACATAAAACATATTTTGATTTTTTTTTACAAAAATATAGCATGTCTTCACAGAAAATAATATTCAATAATAAAATTATCAAATTTTCTTTTAATAATATAAAATAATAATAAACATTTTTAGAAAAGATAACATATATTTTTATTCTTTTAAAAGTAAATAAAAAAAAATAATTAAAAATGTATATTTTTGACTATCTATTTTTATATTAAAAATAAAAATAAGTTAAAGAAATAAAATCTTTAAAAATATACTCTTTCAAACCAATTTTATAAAAAACATTAAATATACTACATATTTAAAAAAATATAATATAAATTTTTTTTTTAGTTTTTTCGTTTGCATTTTTTTTGGTCTGTAATTAATATTTGATTTGAACTGGGATATTGTCCTGGCTCAAGACCATTTTGCTTCTATATTTAATAGAATGCAAATTTATTTACAAATGGCATGGTGACATTTATTACTTGGCTGCAGACTACCACGATCATGATTTCGACCATGTCAAAAGTCTTTTCAAGTGGCTTCGCAGCGACTTTTCAACATCAAACCCGGCCTCTATAAGGAGATGATTCTCACAAACGAACGAGAATCACAACTCACTAAAATATAAAATATATTATAAAAAGAAATATTACATCAAAAACATTTTTAAAAAAACTAAAATAATTCAAAATAGTTTTTATTAACATAATTTTTTTCTTTTAATAAAACATTTTTAAAGAAAAATAAAATATTTAAATAAGGTATTTATTTACAATATTTTTTTTAAATTAAAAGTTAAAACTTTTTTATAAAAAATAACAATTTGAAACAATGTGTGTAGCATTTTTAAAATAGATAAAATTATCATTAAAAAATAAAACATTTTTTATAAAAATAGATTTTTTGTAATAAAACCACTTTTTTTTATAAAATTAAAACAAGAATTTGCAAAAATGTTTGTGTTCTATATAATATGATTATTTATAATGTTATATTTAAATAAAATTCGATACCTATATAAATAATATACAAAATTGATCATTTGGATTTATTTTTATGGCAAAAAATTATATATTGAAAGTGCTGAACATTTTACAGGAATGTTTCTTAGTTTACTAAAATTTAAATATCATCTAATTAGGCTTACATCTGAAAATGTTCCCGCAAAAAAGATTGCCCTAATTTGCTACCACGTTAATTTTCTGAGATCCTAGAAAACCTTCGAATCATTCCCCTAAATGTCACCTTGATTTATTTTAATGGCGACTTCCTTTAGATCGATTTTTTTTGTGTAAATTTCTTTTCTGAATTATTTTAACATTTAGCTTTTCAAAAGTAAATTAATGCTGACATAGCGAGCATTTTTTCTCGAGAAAAAATCTTAAAAATATATGCAATCTTAGGGCGTTTCAAACCCATTGTATTTAATTTGGTTACTTTGGTTACTTTTCAGAAGACCGATTTCAACCGTCATATATATCATGATCCCTATTATAATTATAAAATAAATAATGTATCTTATGTTAAGAGAGCAATCACGTTAGATATGATGGTTTAATACATCTCCTGAAACGTTGCCAAAAACGTTGCCTCAAAACATAGGTACCTTTGAGCTTGTTAAGGGAAAAATTTCCTCACATCCATTTCAGTTTTACCATTCCTTTTCAAATGACTCTAGTTTTGTTTTGATTTTTTTTCAAATTTTTCAATTTTCTTTTGATTATTGTTTAGCGCAATATTATTTCTTAGAATTTGTTGTCGTTAAACCGGAAATAAGGTAATTGTTGGCCCCGTGTAGACACAGTGGACAATGGTTGGCAAACACAAGCAGGCAACGGAAGTTGGCTGTGAGAATATACAAACACACACACAGCAGCCCACAGACACTTTTGAGTTTGAGAATGACTGCTGTGCTGTAGTGGTGGCACAGCAGGCAACGATCAATAGATGAGTGTCAATAGAAATGAATGATTGCCTCCGAATGTGTGGCTTGAATTCAGTCAGTGCAGTGTGGCATGACCACGAGCCAACTTGGACAGGGGACCAGCTGGCCAGCTCTTGTAGCTGTCGGTCTATCTGTCTGTCAATCAGTCTGATTGCCTGTCTGTCTGTTTGCCTTCTGCCACCTCAGGTTGTATGGTCTTCTTTTTAACTATCCTTTTGCCGGGCATTTTTTTATTTTGAATGCCGTCATGTGTCCGTTCAATGATTGTCAGGTTAACACACACACACAGACGCACATATTGTGGTCAAAACATTTGACAACTTTTTTCCAACAATTTCAGTCTTCGTGTTTGATTGACTTCTCCCCCCCTGCCCCCTCTATGGACATTTGTATTACAATTTCACACATATTTGATTAACTATAACAAGTGTTAAGGAAATCTGACAACCTGCCGACCGTTCGCTCTTCATTCGTTCGTTTTTTATTTGTCGTTAGGGTGTTTCGGGTGCAGCACTTTGATTGATTAGAAAATTTTTATAATGGGAACTTGTTAGCCGAGATTGCCCTGAAATGTGGTTAATTGGGGGCAGTTGTAAAATGTGAAAGTGATTTTATGATAAGAGGAATTAGAGAAAGTGTTTGGGGTCTATTGACTGGGTTTTTGTGGATAATTGACACTTTTTGATACGTTAAAAAGGTTGAACATGGGGTCGTATACTTTACTCATTTTTATTTCTTACAAAACGGTAGGCAATTCACATTATGACATGACACTACTTTTGCGCCACCTTGTATTTGAATGTTAAAAAATAAAGTACTTTAAAAGGTTGGACATGGGGTCGTATACATTATTGCAATATTAGTTTTGGGGGGTTTTCTTTGAGGACAATAGGGCGTATACTTGTTGTATTTGAACGTTAAAAACAATTAACTAATTTGATAGGACAATAGGGCGTATACTTGTTGTTGAACGTTAAAAACAATTAACTAATTTGATAGGACAATAGGGCGTATACTTGTTTTATTTGAACGTTAAAACAATTAACTAATTTAATATACATTCCATAGAACAATCATATGCAATTGAAAATTTATTTAAATGGACATGTTTATTGGTAAGGACCCTTGGGCGAATATTTCATATTAATTAAATGTTAGACTCAATTAAAATTAGATGTTATTCTCAATTAAAGATGTTATTCTCAATTAAAATAACTCATACGCAGCGTATACTTGATATCAATTAGGTGTTGGACTGAATTAAAATTACTTATACGCACCGTAGAGTGCATATAGTTGACTGCTTTGTTATTCTTAAATAATTTCATGATTTTCCCTAAATGAGAAGTACTTTATTTGGGACTCAGAAATATATCTAAAAATAATAACTTCTCAAGGTCATGTAGTTTCAACTAAAGAATATAGTTGTATTTGAATGCAAGCAAACAATAGACTAATTTGATATACATTTCATAGAACAATCATGTGCAGTTAAGAATTATGAAATATGACATTTGACATTAATTAGATGTTAGACATAATTAAAATAACTCATACGCAGCGTATAATAGATATTAATTAGGCGTTGGACTCAATTAAAATTACTTATACGCACCGTACAGTGAAAATAGTTGTCTGCTTTGTTATTCTAAAATAATTTCATGATTTTTCCCATATGAGAGGTACTTTATTTGGGACTCAGAAATATGTCTGGAAATAATAAAAGCTCTAGGACAAGTGGTTTCAACGAAAATATAGTTGTATTAGAATGTAAGCAAACAATATACTAATTTGATATATATTATATAGATCATTCATGTGCAGTTTTTATTGGTAAATACCATTGGACAAATACAGGGTTTTCAACAAGAGGTGTTATTTTGGTATTCAAAGAAAAATGCCATTTTTTGAGATAAATGATCGGATGTTTATTTCATAATAAAGAGGATGGTATGCCGTTAATAATGAAAAACCACATCAGCCAAATGGCCACCACGACCACGCTTACTGGACCATATCCTTTTTATGGAATTTTCCATAACCAAATCGCAAAGTGGCTGCCCTATGCCCTCGATAGCCTCACGAATTCTATCTTTGAGGTCTTGAATCGACGCTGGGCTGTTGGCGTAGACCTTATCTTTCACGTGGCCCCAAAGGAGGAAGTCGCAAGGTGTTAAATCGCAAGATCTCGGTGGCCAATTGTTATCTCTTCGAGAGATAACACGGTCTGGAAACTTTTCCCGAAAAAGAGCAATGGTTTCGTTGCTTGTGTGGAATGTAGCGCCGTCTTGTTGAAAGTAAACGTTGTCCAGATCAATACCATCCAACTCCGACCATAAGAAATCATTAATCATCTCTCGATAGCGCAATCCATTCCATCCGTAACTGTTGATCCAACCTCATTTCGGAAAAAGTAAGGTCCAATGACCCCGCCGGACCATAAACCGCACCACGCAGTCACACGACGAGGATGGAGAGGCTTCTCAACAATAACTCTTGGGTTTTCCGAGCCTCAGATGCGACAATTTTGCTTGTTGACGTAGCCACCGAGGTGGAAATGGGCCTCATCAGTCGAGATGATTTATTTTTGTAGTGAATTTTAATAATTTCAATGCGTTGTTGAAGTGTGTATCGTTCCATTTTTAGTAATGGCGTAGTTTCTACTTGTCAAATGCCAAAGAAGAAAGGCTTCAAAAGTGACAGCTACCGAAATACCGGGTGATTCAAAATAACACCTCTTGTTGGACAGAGTGTATTTGATATTAATTAAATGTTCGACTCAATTAAAATTACTCATACGCATATATTTGATGTTAGACTCAATTAAAATTACTTATACGCACCATATATTTGACATTGATTAGATTTTAGACTCAATTAAAATTACTCATACGCATTGTATACTTCATATTCATTTGATGTTAGGCTTAATTAAAATTACTTATACGCACCATATATTTGACATTGAGTAGATTTTAGACTCAATTCAAATTACTTATACGCAGCAAAGAGTGCAAAGAGTTGACTGATTCGTTATTTTTTAATTTGTTGTTGTTATTTTTAAATAATTTCACAACCTTAAACTTAATGAGAGGTATTTTGTTTGGGACTCTATTTCTAAAAATAATAACTGCTCAAGGACATATAGTCTCAACGAATATTTGATATTAATTAAATGTTAGACACAATTAAAATTACTCATACGCACCATAGAGTGCAAAGAGTTGACTGCTTTGTTATTTTTAAATACTTCCACGATTTAATTTAAAATAGATGTATTTTATTTGGGACTCCGAAATATGCCTAAAAATAATAACTGCTCAAGGACATATACTCTCAACGAAAATAAAGTCTCCATGAAAATGTAGGAACAACGTTCACGATAGCCACGGAGATTATAAAATTCGTGTACCAATTTCCCACACAAATAACCTGAGTTATCCCTAATAATATTTTTCTGTTTCTGAGATATCACAACTTCCTCCCCCTGAAGGATAGGAAACAAGCACGTTTATTGTGTTCGAAAGAAACAAAAAAATAAAATATATTTATTTGCACCATGTGCCACCTGGCGTATACTTGATTTCCAGCAACAAAAAATGTCATAACAATTCTGTTGTGTTTTCAAAAAGGGGATCAATATCTCCTATAGAAGTATTTTCCGATTTGGATTTTCTTTGGAAATATAACAGTGTGTACGTATTTCTTAGACAATGTGCCACATGTGTGGTATACTTAATATTGAACAACAACATTTAATAATATTCATACGCACCGGGATACCGCAGCGAAAACGTTACTAAACTGAGCCACGAAATGTTGGTTACTAACGTTGGTTTGGCAAGTCATCATATTACAATGGGATCTCGGTGTCATCTGTTTGACATTGAAGTCAATTTGGGAAATAGGTACACCGCGTGAGCGCATGCTGGCATTGCGTAGGGGAAAGGAAGCGGAAGATGAACGAAGAAGAAAAACAAAAATAAAAAATGTGCAGTTTAGGTACGTCTGTTGCTGTACTCAACTTTTCAATATTAATTTTAAGAGACCCCCCCCCTTAAATAAGTTTATAATATTTATTTAATTTTTAATTTTTTATAATTTTAATAATATTCGGCATACCATTATCTAAAACCACTGTTTTTTGGTAAAGAATTTGAAGCAGAACCAAATCACATAACACAATTTTCCTTATGGCAGTCCAAGGGGGGAAGTGGTCACCCCTTTGGACTTTTGAGAGAAACTCCTGCACTTCGAACTTCAGAATTTCCCATAAAATAATATTGGCAGATCTCAAGAAACCAATTAGAATTGGAAGCGACCTTCAATTTTCGAGAGGAACGCATCTTCAGAAGACAGACGAGGAAGTGATGCACTTCTGGTTGTAGAATAAGTTTTATAGACTTTACTTACACTAACTACTTCAAACTGAAATACATAATATCTGATAATATGTTATATCCGTAACATTTTATGAATCATATTTTCACAAGAGAGTGGGAACGAATTTTAGTAAGGGGTCACAGGTAAGGTGTCCATTTTGTACAAGATCTAGGTTTCGAATCATGGATCGGGAAAAAAACTTTTTTTTTTAAATAAATAATATTTATAAAGCTCGAGGTCAAAGTAATTTTGTTTAAATTTATTTATTATATCCAATATTCGCAATTTCGTGGAATTGAATTCTCAGTCTAGGTTCACTACCATCGTCGAATGTAAACACTGCACTCATTCCACGATGGTAGTGAACCTACGCTGGACTAAGTAATATTTGTATTGTTGTTGTCTTGTACACATACCCCCTGGGGATGCATTTCCACGAAATTGCGAAATATTGGATCAGTAAATAAATTTATATAAATTTACTATGAGATCGAGTAGTCCAAATAAATATTATTTATTTGGAATATTAAATAAAAAGTCGAACTTTTATAAATAAAAAATGTTTAATTTTGTATAATTTTAACATTTTTGCTTAAAAATTAATTAATTTTTATTAATTATTAATATTACATAATATGAGTAAAATTAATTAGTGTTAATTTAGTTAATACTGAATTAAATTAGTATTTATTATATTTATTTTCGTTATATGTTAGGTAATATTAAATAAATATTTTGTTAAGTTTCCTATTGTCAGTTCTACCGAACTATTATTCAGCACTCACAACAGAGGATAGCTGAGATGGTTAGAGTGCCGAAGGTCCGCTGTTCTACCCCCGGGAGCGCGCGCATTTATTAAAACAGAAATGGAATCTAGTGAAAAAGTGTCCCCTTTGCAACAGTTTAAAACAACTTTTATATCTTCCAAAATAAAAGACATTCCTCCTATGACAACTTCATGTTAAATTCATTGGTGAAGATCCCAATTTTCACTACTTCCGAATCACAAGATGAGCATATTTTGCACTTGTTTTTTTGCTGGGCTGTTACTCTATGTGCCCGAAACCTAAACAATTATTTATTGCATTCATTGAGGCATACTAATTCATAAAATCATAAATAATAATAGATTTAAGTTTTTATTTCAATATTCTATGGGTATTTTTATTGTATATTTTTTAATTTTATTTGGACATTTAATTTTATGTATAATTTGTTTACTAAACTTTCAATTCTCTTCGAAGGTACCTTTAATATGGAGGCATACTGAATCATAAAATTAGCAGAAACATTTTTTTTATGGATATAATGTATAGGAAATCCAAACATTTTTTCCAGCTACTAATCATTAGCCGAGATTAATTTTTCTATGCAACAGAAAAATAAAAATTATTTTTTACTGATGTACTGATAAATGATGTACTGTATATAATTATTTGTTTATGATTATATTTTTTGAAATAATGTATAATTTAACAAATATGGATATTTTTTTAATTCTTAGAGATATTTTTATTTTATTTTTACTAAAATTGAAAAAAAAATTTTACAAAATTAAAATTTTTTACTAAAACAATGAGGTATGCCCAATCATATTTTTTCATTTTGAATATTTTTTAATTATTTTATGGTCAATCTACAAAATATATTGATATATATTTTTTTAATTTTTGTGGATATTTTTTAATCTTTATGGAAAATTTTGTAAAGAAATTATTGTTATTTAAAAAGAAGTGTGTGACATTTATTTGGTCCCTTGAAACGATCGTCTGCCCTGCTAGCAACCGAATCAAATGAATGCCACACTCTTCTTTTTAAATACTTTATTTTCTGTTTAAGAAAACAAAAACAAATGATCTCGAACCTGAGTAAGAGTTACAACAAATAACTATGAAAAGAAAAGATGGAATAATAAAAAAAACAAAACAGATATATATGGAATCTCTTCGAAGGTAACTGATTCATAAAATCATATGGAAATAATTTAAAAAAATATTGTAAATTTTTTAAAATTTTTATGGATATTTTTTTAATTAAATTGATAATTTTAATTAAATTGATTTTGTGCAAAAGATTTCACTGTGTGGGTTTTTCGACTGCTATACTATTCAAAACAAATCAAAACTTTCAATTGTCTTCGAAGATACTTTAATAATGAGGAAAATACTTTAACTGAAGATACTTTAACTGAATCATATATTTTGTTAATTTTTTTATGGATAATTAAAGAAACATATATAGTTTTAAGAATGTTTATGGGTATTTTTTAACTTTTACTTATATTTTTTTGTAAAAAAATTATCGTTTTTTTAATTTTAATATACTTTCATTATAATACTTTCATTTTGGAAATATAAGTCCCATTTCATTCACTTATAACTAAACAATTAAATTTACTTGTGATATCTTCACATAGAAGAAGTAGTTTAGGAACATTCTCAAAAAAAAATTGAGAACAAATTGTTTTTTATTCGAAAAGAAAAAATTTTTGACACGAAAAAGTCGGAAAAATTTTTAATTTACTTTGTTTAATATCTAACATTCTTACGAAGAAAACTAAACATAGCTTTCATGTAGTATGCAAAAGTTCTATGGATAAATGTAGACTGAAAATTTTTAGAAAAATCATGATTTTTTAATTTTTAGCGAAGAAAGCAATTAGAAAAAAATCTATCTAGAAATGTAAGAGTTATGAACCATATTGTAAAATTTTTAAGAAGTTTTCGCTTAAATTGGTTAATTCACACGTGAAGATGACATATACTTCGCAAAGATATCAGCTATTACAAATAATTTCTGAATTTATCCATAGTTTTTTTGCAAGTAAATATTTTGGAGTTCCCATTTTTAATGTGGATGTTCGCGACATTTCATAAAACACAAAAAGGTGAAAATTTAATTGAAAAAAAAAATAAAAATATCAATATTTTTGCAATATCGTTTTTGAGTTTAGGAAACCAAAATACATCAGAAAAGTAGTGTAATCGGTCGACCTCTGAGTACTACAGCATCCCCTGAAACCCAAACTCTATTTAGGTAGTTTTAGGATGAACGAGAATTATACTTTCAGCCCTTTAAACAGAAATCGAACCAAAAATGTGGAAATCATTGGTGATTTTATAAAAATGATTTTAAATGCTCTACAAACAATAACGAATTGACGATGTTAAACACAACAGCTCTCTAAACAAACCAAATATTAATTTTATTGGGAACATAAACAAAAGCTTATAGTGAGTGGTTTCAATTATTTCTAATTAATACCTTAATTAAAATATATAATTTTTTTAATTTCATAATTTAATAGAAACTTAAGACAATTGCCTTGAAATCAAAAAAGTCAAATATTTCTATATTCTACCAAAAAATAGTTGTGCATTTTTATAAACAAAATTCCTGATTTTTGATATATCCTAGTGTCTCGTACATTCTAGTACATTCTTTTATTCAGAAGTAAAAATTTGCACACTCTTATTAAAACCTATGGAAAATTTCTGTTAAAAATAGAATAAATATAGTTTATAATATTTTTTAGTTTTCTTCAGTTCTAGCTCTAGTTTAATGACGAAAGCAAAAAATCTCTGGATATATGTATAGGTTATAATCCTTTTAGCATATGTAAGAAAAGTAAATTATGTTTAAATTAATATTTCTTAAATTTAACGTATATAGTACAAATATTACATGTATCATAGAGGAAATTAGAAATTTAATATAATTAAGAAAATATTCATAAAAACTAAACTTTTAGATTTTTAATATTTTTAATCTTGTCGTATGATTATTGTACGAGTTGGATGGGAGCATCGTACATCATCAATGCTCCTATCTCATTTGAGTTGGATTAAGGGTGTCAATATCCAAGGCTTGTCTCTGAATGACCTCAAGAGTTTTTTTCTACGGCACAAAAAGTTTCAATATCCATTTGCCAAACTCTTCTTCAAATATTTGCTTGGTTAAGGAAACGCCAAGTTGAAATGTCTCTTTACCTCAACAGGTTACTATAATGTGATATTAAAATGATCCTTAATCGCAAGATTGTCAAATACGAAGCAAATATTGACCCAAAGGTCCGATTTTATATAAAAAATATTTGAATTGTCCATTTATTTATTTACAAAATTTACCCAGAATTTAACAAATTTAATCGTATTCTCCTCCAAAAAAACTACCATTTTTTTTCAACAGCCACATTTATTTTTATTTTAATTTTAATTTAAATAAATGTCGAATTCATATCTTCTAAATTTTCCAATTACGAACAAATTTACTTTTTATTCATGTACTGCACTACATAGACACACACACACACATATATACATATATTTGAATTTCAGCGAAATAAATGGGGAAAAACACCAAACGAGAGGAAAAACAATTTAGTTTTGCAAACGTCATCATTTTTTTCCACCGTTCTGTGTTAATACGCCATAATGACCTATAAACTCGACATTAGGTTTATGAATTTCCGCATGCATCAACCAACCTCAAGCCCACCTCTCCCATCTCCCTCCCCCTTCCCCTACTGGCCCATTTATACTTGGAAATTATTTTTTTTCGGGCCAAATTAGAATTTTATGCAATGACACCGTTGACGCTTGCTCGCTCGCGCATCGTCATCGTCAACGTTGGTGTCGGCTACATGACTGCCACCCGAACAGCTTCCGTAAAACTCATACGTTTTAATTTAATTGTCAATAAAGAGAGCTATGAACAATTTAAGTAATAATCGTAAAAAAAAAAACAAGCGAGAATGAAACGGTGTTTGAAATTTGTACCAAAGGCAGCGAACGACAAAAAAACGTGGCCCACATTCAGGAAATTGTTGATGAGCAGAATTATTATAACAATTTAATATGATAATCAAATTGGCGCAAGGAGGAGGACGAGGAGGAGCAGTGTGAGTGGTTCGGGCGTGGGTGTTTATGTGTCCATGAATTTATTTTTCCTTTCAAGTTAAATATACAATTACGGGGAAGTACTTATTATAACTAAGGCTTCATTTCCATTCGGTGAATGGAAATTTTCGCATCTGGGCCAGGGTGGGGTGGAATGACTATTTGCCATTGTGTGGGGTGAAATTTAAATGACAAATTTAAATTCAGTGCGTTTGAAGAGATGAATTGGGAATTTCCTTAATGAAGTCTGCTCTATATTTGGCTGTTTTTCTTCACGGAGGGAAGTGGCGAATGTGATCAGTAGAATTGGGCTAAAGAAATTGTTATATTTCATTAGGTTAGTAATGGCTAAAATAATTATCATTAATGGCCACACCTACATTTAGGGCGGCGCAAAAAAAAATATTAAAAAATTTAACAAGAAATTTAAAAAATTACAACAAATCAGAACGGCTTAGATACAAAAAATATATTCGAAAAATTGTGAATTTTTTAATATTTCTTTGTCGACTTTGTCGGAAGATATGTTTAAAAAATAGAATATATTAAAAATGGTCTCAGCTTTAGGGATAAATATCTGTAAATCAATTCACTAGATTTAGAGCAGATAATATTTTCATCTAATAAATGTTTTTTCAACTACATTTTTTCACTAAAAAGCAAGGAAAAGTATAAATTTTGCAAAAAAAATTGACAAAAAAAGAAAATTTTTTAAATTTACATATTTATACACTCCACGAGAGTATTATGTCTTTGTGCATTTGTTTGTAACACCCAAAACGAAGGGAGATAAACCCATTGTTAATTATACCGATCGGCTTAGAATCACTTTCTGAGTCGATTTAGTCTGTCTGTCCGTCTGACCATCTATTGTTGTAATCACGATACAGGTCGCAATTGTAGCCAGCAACAAACGAAACTTTGCTCAGCGAAGTTTTTCGGGACAACGACGAACGCTGTTTAATTTTAAGAAAATCGGTTCAGATTTAGATATAGCCCCCATACGAATTTCACATCAAAATTCACAAAGAACCGTATATTTCAACTGGAAAAACTTGTCGTAAAAATGGGTCACATCAGTTCAGATTTACATATAGCTCTCATACAGATTTCGTTCACCCAGAAACCGCGTATTTTAAGAGAATTTTTAAAAATAACACGTTATACTTGAACTGGAGCTGGAACTTATTGTGAAAGTTAGTTACTTCATTCCATGTTTGGATATAGCCCCGATACAAATATTATTCTCGATTTGACAAGTTGGACCAGGTCATATTATCCTGTGTTTAGGAAACTTACAAAGATTTTTTCCCGCTTTCACTTTTTTAAATTGAATTGTATTCCGACAGAAAGTGGAGTGTATCATATAGTCGGCCCCGCCCGACTTTAGGCTTTCCTTACTTATTTTTCATATTAAAAATATCCTCCAAACGTGCACACTTGCAATATTTGAATATATTCTCAAAAACGGTTTAAAAATAAAGTATACCTATTGCTTAGTTTACCTGAATCAATTAATTTACTCGATTGACTGACAATTTAAATTATATTTTCTTATTTTTTAATTAATATTATTCATAACACCCTCCGTATGCCATATACGTAATTTTGTATCCACACTGTTACATATATATATATTTATAAAATATATTTCAAGTATGTCTCCAAGACAAAATATTGCACACATGCTTTATTTCAATATATTCTGTGAGAGAGAGTCCCTATTTGCCGCTTTCTACAGATCAATTCGTGTTTAGTCAAATAAATGAATAATTTCTTATTAATATAACTCATACCACCCACAGAATTTATATATATTTCATACTAAAGTGGTCTTAACTTTAATAAAAGCCGGAAAGTGGCTTGTGAAGAAAAAATAAAAAAATATGTATTTCCAAAGCTGAGATACGTGCAGAGAAATCCAATAATAAATTCGTCGCATTCAATCCAGTAATTTTATTTTGGCAACACAAAAAATTACAAAAATATCCGAGCGTCCCAAATTCTGCAGCCGCTAATAGTCGTAGTACATAACTTGAACTCGTCAATAATTCAATAGTGTGTGAGTGAAATATCATGGAAATTAAATCTTTTTAGGGTGACATATTATTGATTGATTTCGTCAACTCAATTCTAATAAGGGCAGCATATACACAAAACAAATTTCTTATTGTTTTATAATTTTTTTTTTTTATAAAATTTCTTAAGGTTGATAAATTTCTTGCATTATAAAGGGTGATTTTTTAAGAGCTTGATAACTTTTTTTAAAAAAAAAAACGCATAAAATTTGCCATATCTCATCGGTTCTTTATTTGAAACGTTAGATTGGTCCATGACATTTACTTTTTGAAGATAATTTCATTTAAATGTTGACCGCGGCTGCGTCTTAGGTGGTCCATTCGGAAAGTCCAATTTTGGGCAACTTTTTCGAGCATTTCGGCCGGAATAGCCCGAATTTCTTCGGAAATGTTGTCTTCCAAAGCTGGAATAGTTGCTGGCTTATTTCTGTAGACTTTAGACTTGACGTAGCCCCACAAAAAATAGTCTAAAGGCGTCAAATCGCATGATCTTGGTGGCCAACTTACCGGTCCATTTCTTGAGATGAATTGTTCTCCGAAGTTTTCCCTCAAAATGGCCATAGAATCGCGAGCTGTGTGGCATGTAGCGCCATCTTGTTGAAACCACATGTCAACCAAGTTCAGTTCTTCCATTTTTGGCAACAAAAAGTTTGTTAGCATCGAACGATAGCGATCGCCATTCACCGTAACGTTGCGTCCAACAGCATCTTTGAAAAAATACGGTCCAATGATTCCACCAGCGTACAAACCACACCAAACAGTGCATTTTTCGGGATGCATGGGCAGTTCTTGAACGGCTTCTGGTTGCTCTTCACTCCAAATGCGGCAATTTTGTTTATTTACGTAGCCATTCAACCAGAAATGAGCCTCATCGCTGAACAAACGTAAAGCGCGAAACACATTTCGAACCGAACACTGATTTTGGTAATAAAATTCAATGATTTGCAAGCGTTGCTCGTTAGTAAGTCTATTCATGATGAAATGTCAAAGCATACTGAGCATCTTTCTCTTTGACACCATGTCTGAAATCCCACGTGATCTGTCAAATACTAATGCATGAAAATCCTAACCTCAAAAAAATCACTCTTTATGTAATAAAGGGGAATGCATACACATATCTTCAGCTTCGGCCAAAAGTTCAATTTTGGGGGAATATCTATTTGGATTTGTTTGAAAATGATCAGTTTCGTTTGTACTCTAGTCTCTAGTCTCCTTGGTAGCACTGGGGTGCGTATGAAATATTATTATTCATACACCACAATAGTAATGTTTCACATTAATGTTAATCATACGCAACAAGTAACGAATTGAAATTTGTCCTTCTTCAGTCAATATATTGGTATTGCATTCAAGTTCTCGAAGAAATTGCACTGAAAACAAATTCCTCGGACATTTACCATCTGCTTTTGATTTTATAAAACTAAATTCAATTTCAAATGCAATATTCAAAATGAAATACTAGGTTGTAATAGTAATTGCAGCTAGAATTGTTTTCTTTTTTTAATTTTATACTTTTTCTTTAAGGCAATCCATTGTTTTTGCATTATATTTAATAAAAGGAAAGTTTTAACGAAATACGTATAAATATTAAAGATTTGGCATAGCTTCAACTTCGGCCAAAAATTAGAAAATATCTAATTGGATTCTGCTGGAAATATCCGTTGCGGATATTTCCAGCTTAGGAGACTAGCTATGCTAGTCTCCTCTGATAGCACTTGGGTACGTATGAAACATTAATCATACACCATAATTTTAATGTTTCCTATTAATATTAATCATACGCAACATGTTACAAATACAAATAAGCTTCTGCAGTCAGTGGATAGTCAATATTAAATTAATTTTCTCAAAAAAAATGCTCTGAAAACTTTCTCCATATTGTAACGTATCAATTTAAACACACATCTCCCGGACATTTACCAGCTGCTTTTGATTTTGTCAGACTTTCCACTTAACAAAAAAGAAAAAAACATGTAATTCCATTTCATATTCGATATTCAAAATTTAAAAATAAATATTTTTTGACATTATGAATAATGATTGAACTGTTTTCTTGTTTAAATTTAATTTTTCTGATTATTTAAAAAAACAACCAATTTTTTTCATTATATTCTATAGAAGGAAATTTTAAATGAAATCCATATGAATATTTAATATTCGGCAGAGCTTCAGATTCGACCAAAAGTTAGAACTTTGTGGGAATATCTATTTGGATTCGTTTGGAAATTATATATTTTTTTGTTCTACAAGTGTCCTTTGGTAGCACTAATGTTTCCTATTAATATCAATCATACGCAACAAGTACCAAATTGAATTTAGTTTTTTTTTTTTGTGAAATATGTTTAAAATAGATTTTCTCAAAAAAAAACACTACCGTGAAAACTTTCTCCATATTTCGAAATTTAAATTTTACATTTAACATCTGCTTGTGATTTTATTAGACTTTTAATAAAAAGTAGAAAAAACACAAAATTCCATTTGATATTCAAAATGCAATATTAACTATTTGTTGTCATTGGTGCTAGAATTGTTTTTTTTTTAATTTTATTTTTTTAATAAACAACCCAATTGCTTTCACTATATTTAATTGAAGACTGCTTTTAATGAAATATATGAATATTTAATATTCGGCTATGGATTCAGCTTCCGTTGTATATTAGCATTTGATCTGAATAACTTTTTGAATTCGCGTGGAAATTATGCGTTTTATTTGGGTTCTACTAGTCTCCTTTGGTAAAACTTGGTTGCGTATAAAACATTAATCATACGCCACAACAGTAATGTCTCATATTAATATCAATCATACGTAACAAGTACCAAATTGAATTTAGTTTTTTTCTCCAGTCAATTGACTGTGAACTATGTTTAAAATAGATTTTCTCGATAAAGACTACCGTGAAAACTTGCTCCATATTGTGAAATTTAAATTTTACATTTAACATTGTGATTGTGATTTTATTAGACTTTTACCAAAAAATAGAAAAACACAAAATTCCATTTCATATTCAATAAAAAAAATTCATTTATATTTATTGTCATTGTTGCAAGAATTGTTTTTTATTTTATGTTTAGACCTCTTCTTTTCGTTTTAATAAGTAATCCATTGTTTTTTTTTTTCATTATAATTAATAGAAGAGAATTTTTAATGAAATATATGAATATTTAATACTCGGTTTCAGCTTCTACTGAATATTAGAATTTGACCGAATGTAAAATTTGATGCTAGAATTGTTTTCTTTTTTAATTTTATTTGTAAAATTCTTCTTTTATTTTAAGAAATAATCCAATTTGTTTCATTATTTTTAATTTAAGGCAATTTGTAATGATGTATATATCATATATATCAATATGCGGCTTCAGCTGAATGTTAATTTAGTCCGAATATCCAACTGGATTCGTTCAGAAATATTTGTTTCGGTAGGACTAGTCTCTTTTCCTGGCACTTGGGTGCATTAATCATACGCCACAATATTAATGTTTCCTATTAATATCAATCATACGCAACAAGTACCAAATTGAATTTAGTTTTTATGCAGTCAATTGCTTGTAAAATATGTTTAAATTTGTAGTTCTCGAAAAAACTTTCTCCATAGTGTAACAATTTATATGAAAATCTAAACTCCCAAACGTTTAGCATCTGTTTTTCATATGTTTTAAATGGATTTGTTAGACTTTCCATTTAACAAAAAGCAAACACAAAATCCCATTGCATATTCAATATTCCAAATGCAACACAAAATATTCATCATATTTATGATTTTATGCAAATTGTTTGCAAACCCTGTTGATTGATGCGAGTGTGTGTCTATTTCTGTCTGATTCGTTCTGATATTTTTGTTTGCAATGCCCCGTTTGATATTTATTTTAATGTTTCTGGCTGTTGTTGTATTCCTCTATTGACATTTGTGTCGTCTGCATGGCATTTGCATTTCGGAAAATTGCACAGCCATGCCATGCCAAGCGACAACATGAAAATAGTGTCCATTAAGTTATGACAGCCAGCAAGTAAGTGATGTGCAGCTGAAGCGATTATGGTTTAAAAATATAATTAACCAAATTGTCTGTCCAAAATGGAATTCTTCACATTTTCCATTATAACAACATGAACTATGTCCCTCCATTTGTCTGTCCTGGCATTTTCTTTTAAAATTTCATTTTAGACAAATTCGGTTTTGTATAATTTCAGTTAATGGCGTGATGTGATTAAAAGCCATTATCGCATTTCCATTTTGCGAAATTTTGTTGGATTTTCATTATTCTCTTAGTATTTTTAAGAACTAACGATGCCCTACCTCCCTCCTTCCCACTCTGCCTATTGACGTCATCACTGCCAATTATATTTGTTTATTTACTTTTTTGTTTTGAGAAGAAGAAAAAATTGTAAAAATAATATTATGGACATATCCACAGACAACCAGAGGAAGATAAATTTCGGTTTACCCCGAAAAAATGTTGTTTTATAAACAATCAATAACAATTAAAAGAATTTTACAATCGTTCGGCTCCGCCATAGCCACAAGAACAAAACACCCCGGACTTCCTCCATAAACTCGCGCACACAAAGGCAGCGTTTGAGTTTGCTTTGCACATGTGCCTGCCATTTTACGTTGACGTCATCAATGGCGACCACCCACCAACACCTCCACCACCTCCACCCAATGATTCTCAAAGGGAAACCACAATAACAGCAACGATATCGGAGGGTGCTGATGGTGATGACGAGTGTCATCATCAATCATATTGCGGTGAATCGTGGTTCGTGGTCGTCGGTGCTGGGTCCGTTGCTCGTTACGGTGTGGAGGCATTCAGTTTTCCGGCTGTTATTGAACTTTTCGGATTTCCATCAGGTGAAGGTTGTATCATTAACAAACACATGGCTAAAATGACTGATATTCACCTTATGCACATATTTATTATAATAAAAATATATAACTTGATTTCATTTTATTTCTTTTTAATCTCAATTTAAATAAGTGTCTTCGATAATATTTGTCGAAGATATTGTCTCACTCGCTCTCTGTGAAATGTAAGCCATAAATTTAAATATTTTAATTGTTATTTTTATAAATATCCATGAAAATGAAGATGACAACACAAAAAGAAAAGAATGAACAAAAAGGAAAGAAGGCAAAAAAATAGAAACAATAATGACGCCGTTGAATTTTAACTTGTGGAGGGCGTAGCATAATGAGCACAGTGGTATGCATAGACACACAGTTTTTTTAAACCAAAGAAAATAAAACGAAAAGAGAAAAAATTAATACAGAACAGAGTAAAAAATACAAATAAATGATTTTATGCACGAGAAAATATTCGGCAAGAGGGAATATATCAATTCATTTACTCTTTTAAATTGTATATTAATTTTTATTTTATTTTTATAATTAATACATGTATTATATTGTTCATACAACCCATGGTATTTCGTATATATAATTTGCATTAAATTACCAATTATATTCCATATAGAGTATTTTTCAATTTAACGAAGTAAATGAATTGATTTTGCAAAACTAATGAATGATCGTAATATGCCCTTAATAGTTCTTCATGAATATAATGCGTTTCATTATGTGTGCAGACAAAACAATTTTGTTAAGATGCACACATGAGAAACTCCGTTGCATTTTGAAAGATGGATTGAAAATAAGATAATCGTGTCTTTCAGTTTTTCCATATCAATTCAGCTACTCGTTTAAATTACAAATTAATTTTTAAATTGTATTTAAATTACTTATACAACCCATGGTATTTCACATGCATACCATCCGTAGCCCATATAGATTATAAATAATAATTTGCAGTTTAAACAAGTAAACAAATTCATTGTGCAAAACTGATGAATGATCGTAATTTGCTGTTAGGACTTCTCCAAGAAGATAATGCGTTTCATTTTGTGTGCAGACAAAACAATTTTGTTAAGATGCACACATGAGAAACTTCGATACAGTTTGAAAGATGGTTTAAAAATAAAATAACCGTGTCTTTCGGATTTTCTATATCAATTCATTTACCCGTTTAAATTGCATATTAATTATTAAATTGTATTTAAATTACTCATACAACCCGTGGTATTTCGAAGGCATACCATCCGTAGCCCATATAGATTATAAATAATAATTTGCTATTTAAACGAATTGATTTTGCAAAACTGGTGAATGATAGTAATTTGCTCTTAATAGTTCTTTAAAAATATAATGCGTTGCATTATGTGTGCAGACAAAACAATTTTGTTAAGATGCACACATGAGAAACTCCGCTGCATTTTGAAAGATGGATTAAAAATAAAATAACCGTATCTTCCGGTTTTTCTATATCAATTCAGTTACTCATTTAAATTACAAATTAAATTTTAAATTGTATTTAAATTACTTATACAACCCATGGTATTTCGCATGTTAACCATACGTATCCATATACCTTATACATTATAATTTGCAGTTTAAACAAGTAAACGAATTGATTTTGCAAAACTAATCAGTGATCGTAATTTGCTCTTAATAGTTCTTTAAGAATATAATGCGTTTCATTATGTGTGCAGACAAAACAATTTTGTTAAGATGCACACATGAGAAACTCCGTTGCATTTTGAAAGATGGATTAAAAATAAGACAATCATGTCTTCCCGTTTTTCTATATCAATTCATTTACTAGTTTGAATTGCATATTAATTTTTAAATCTTATTTATATTACTCATACAACCCGTGGTATTTCGAATGAATACCATCCGTGGTCCATATAGATTATAAATAATAATTAGCTGTTTAAACGAATTGATTGTGCAAAACTGATGAATGATCGTAATTGGCTCTTCATAGTTCTTCAAGAAGATAATGCGTTTCATTATGTGTGCAGACAAAACAATTTTGTTAAGATGCACACATGAGAAACTCCGTTGCATTTTGAAAGATGGATTAAAAATAAAATAACCGTATCTTCCAGTTTTTCTATATCAATTCATTTACTCGTTTAAATTGCATATTAATTAAAAAATTGTATTTAAATTACTCATACAACCGGTGGTATTTCGCATGCTTACCATCCCAGTAAACGAATTGATTTTGCAAAACTGATGAATGATCGTGATTTGCTGTTAAGACTTCTTCAAGAAGATAATGAGTTTCATTATGTGTGCAAACAAAAAAGTTTTGTTTAGATGCACACATGAGAAACTCCGTTGCATTTTGAAACATGGATTAAAAATAACATAACCGTGTCTTTCGGATTTTCTATATCAATTCAGTTACTCGTTTAAAATACAAGTTAATTTTTAAATTATATTTAAATTACTTATACAACCCATGGTATTTTGAACGCATACCATCCGTAGTCCATATAGATTATAAATAATAATTTGCTATTTAGACGTTTAAACGAATTGATTTTGCAAAACTGGTGAATGATAGTAATTTGCTCTTAATAGTTCTTCAAGAATATAATGCGTTTCATTATGTGTGCAGACAAAACAATTTTAATTAAGATGCACACATGAGAAACTCCGTTGCATTTTGAAAGATGGATTAAAAATAAAGTAACCGTGTCTTTCGGATTTTCTATATCAATTCAGTTACTCGTTTAAATTACAAATTAATTTTTAAATTGTATTTAAATAACTCATACAACCCGTGGTATTTCGCATGCTTAACATGCAAACAGATGAATGATCGTAGTTTGCTGTTAAAAGTTTTTTAAGAAAATAATGCGTTTCAAAGAAATATATGCAAAGAAATATATTTTTTTTTGTTGCACACATGAGGAAGTCCTATATATTCTGAAAGATGGGTTAAAAATAAGATAACCACCGTTTACAGTTTGTGCCTTTCAATTCATTTGCTCGTTTAAATTGCATATTAATTTTTAAATTGTATTTAAATTACTCATAAAACCTGTAAATTTCTGAAAACGTTTAAAAATAAAATTGTCATCGTGAAAATTAAGACATATATACTTTTTAAATTTATATTACTCGTGTAGTTAGTAAAAAAAAATTCGATTACTGAAATAAGTAGCAAATTAATTTGATTCGTATTAATTTTTAAATAGGTACGTTCATTTATATCAACTCTGTTTCGTTCATATTGTTATAAAATATATTTGAAATGTGTCTACAAGCCACAAAGCTATGCACACATGCAATAGTTCAATATATTCTGAGAGATGTGTTAATAATATATTATTCGCATTGTCCAGGTTCTCCAGATCAATTCGTTTACCCAAATAAATTGTTAATTAAGAAATTTACTATTTTTAAATTAATATTACTCATACCACTTATAGTATTTCATATACATGCATTTATTTATTTCAATCCTGTCTCCAGCCCACAAAAATTTGCACACATTCAATTGTTAAATATATTCTTAACCCATTAAAGCCCAGTAAATTTAATTTTTCGATGTTCCTTACTGTTTACTGTTCGATTAATCGAACACTGGGTCAAATTGGGTTAAAGAGGGGTTCAAAAAAACTATTCCTATTTCTCAGTTGTGTTAAATCAACTCATTTACACGTTTTAAGTGCAAATTATGAAATTTATTATTATTAAACTTAATTAATATTACTCATACCACACACTGTGTTCTACAGAAGTACATTTATATTTAATGTGTTCCGCTTACATAGTTATAGAATATATTTAAATCATGTCTCTAAGCCACAAGGCTTTGCACACATAGTATAGTTAAATATATACGGATAGAAGGGTTAATAATACATAATTCGTATTATCCAGTTTCTGCAGATCAATTCGTGTATTGAAATAAATTGCAAATTAAGAAATGTATTATTTTTATTTTAGTTAATATTACTCATACCACCTATAGTAGCATCCTGTCTCCAGCCAACAAAACTATGCACACATGGAATAACTCCATATATTCTCATTGAAGTAATAAAAACGAAATATTCACTTAGTTTTTCTAAATCAATTCAGTTATTCATTTAAACAGCAAATTAAGAAATTTAATATTATTTTTTTAATTAATATTACTCATACCACCCACCGTATTTCACACACGTACATTTATAACAACAAGGCTTTGCACACATTCAATAATTAAATATATTCAGAAAGAGAGGTTAACAGTCAACTATCCGTGTTGCCCAGTTTCTCCATATCAATTCGTTTACTCAATTAAATTACAAATTAATTTGTTTTGTAATATTTTTTAATTAATATTACTCATACCACCCATTGTATTCAACACAAGTTCATGTATATCCACTCTGTTCCGTTCATATAGTAGTAGAATGTATTTAAAACTTGTCTCTAAGCCACAAAATTATGCACACTTGTAATATTTCAATATATTCGAAAAGAGGGGTTAACAATCAACTATCCGTGTTGCCCAGTTTCTCCATATCAATTCGTTTGCTGAAATAAATAGCAAATTTATTTGTTTCGTAATATTTTTAATTAATATTACTCATACCACCCATTGTATTCAACACACGTTCATGTATATCAACTCTGTTCTGTTCATATAGTATTAGAAGATATTTAAAACTTATCTCTAAGACGCAAAACTATGCACATATACAATAGTTCAATATATTCTGATGGAAGAGTTAATAAGACATTAGTCGTATTGCCCAGTTTATCCAGATCAATTTGTTTACTGATTTAAACAGCAAATTACGAAATTTAAAATTATTATTTAATGTCTTGTCATTTATTTTGGTTCAAGACCATAGGTTGTGCCGAAGTCTTCAGCAGAACCCAAAATTAGCAAAGAAGGCAACAAAACTATGCACACATGGAATAACTCCATATATTCTCATTGAAGTAATAAAAACGAAATATTCACTTAGTTTTTCTAAATCAATTCAGTTATTCATTTAAACAGCAAATTAAGAAATTTAATATTATTTTTTTAATTAATATTACTCATACCACCCACCGTATTTCACACACGTACATTTATAACAACAAGGCTTTGCACACATTCAATAATTAAATATATTCAGAAAGAGAGGTTAACAGTCAACTATCCGTTTTGCCCAGTTTCTCCATATCAATTCGTTTACTCAATTAAATTACAAATTAATTTGTTTTGTAATATTATTTAATTAATATTACTCATACCACCCACCGTATTTCACACCGTACATTTATATCACCTCTGTTGCGTGCATATAGTTATAGGAAATATTTAAAAGATCTCTAGAAGCCACAAGGCTTTGCACACGTGTAATAATTCAATATATTCTGAAAGAAGAGTGCATAACGAACTGTTCGTATTGCTCAGTTTCTCCAGATCAATTCGTTTACTGAAATAACTAGCAAATTAATTTGTTTGGTAATAATTTTTAATTAATATAACTCATGCCACCCATAGTATTTCACATACGTAAATTTATATCAAGTCTGTTCCGTGCATATAGTTATAGGAAATATTTAAAAGATCTCTAGAAGCCACAAGGCTTTGCAGACATGTAATAATTTAATATATTCTGAAAGAAGGGTATTTAACGAATTGTTCGTATTGATCAGTTTCTCCAGATCAATTCGTTTACAGAATTAAATAGCAAATTAATTTGATTTGTTACAATTTTTAATTAATATTACTCATACCACCCACCGAAATCCACATACGAACATATATTTATATTGACTCTGTTCTGTCAAATAGTTGGAAATCATACTTAAAGTGTGTCTAGAAGCCAGAAGGCTTTGCACACATTTAATAATTTTATATATTCCGAAAGAAGGGTTAGTATTGAGCTATCCATATTGTTCCGTTTCTCTAGATCAATTCGTTTACGGTAATAAATACCAAATGAATTTGTTTTGTAAAAAATAATTAATTAATATAACTCATACACCCATAGTACTTAATAAAAATATATCAACCGTGTTCCCAAAACTTTATAATTAAAAATTTGTGTTTAAAACACGTAAACGAATTGATTTCAGAAAACTGGAAGGTACCACTGTTTTCGTTTTAACCGCTCTTTCATGCCGCATTGGAATTTTTCATGTGTGCAAATTCGAATTTTGTCCTAAGGATGTTATAGCACAGTATTGCAAATTAAGGACTTGGGTATTTTTAAAGGGTTATCAAAGATTGAAGATAGTGGAACTCTTTAGGAAGAGTGATGAAAATTTCTCACAGGCAACATTACAAAAAATTGGACAGGATATTTCTAACATTTCCTCCCTGAGGAAAAATATTGTAGGGACACTCATAATTCCAATCATATCACTCTTCATATTTATATTTTCCCAACCACATTTTTAATTTTCCATTTGCCAGAAAGTTGGGTTATTTTCACTGTTTAATCCGTTCGTCTTTTTAAACCACTTTGCTGGCGATATAATAATATTGTCACTGATGCCGATGCTGATGACAATGTGGAATGTTGAATGTTTATTTAAATGATGAAGATATAATGGCGTTAATGACCATGAAATACCGACTTCGGGGGCAATGCTATGTGCCATCATTGTTAAGGTCGTTGAAAGACATTTCAGTTGCGCATAATTTTTGTGTTTGGGGCTTAGCCATTGTTGTCATGAAGGGGGTGGGAGGGGGTGTACATGACAAACAGAAAATATTATTTTTTTCGAGAGAAACCAAAAAAAATGTGCTCAAGTATTTTCAAGGTGTTTCGTAGAATAAAAGTTTTTAGTTTTTTTTACAAAATATTTATGTGATAGTCAGAAGCCACCAAGACACGTGTTTCCCGCTCGTTGACTCTGGGGAAATGTGTGTGGGAATTGACAAGAAATTATCAACTATAGATAGAACGCAAGTATACAAGTTTTATCAGTCATTAGAGAAATATTACTAATTGCTTAGGAATTTCAAAATAATACTTGAAATGTGAAATGCAAGCAATTTGCTTTGGTTTCTTGTTTTGATATTTATTTTGAATTTTTTCTCGCTTTCAAAAAACGCTTACACATTTTTCTTTCAAAGTTTTGCGTTTAGAATTTTGTTGTGTCACATTTTAACATTGACTAAGGCCTTCCTTCCTTCCTTTCATTCTTTTCATTGTGGTGGCGCTGCGCTAACCACCCCTACCTACTATTTCCTCTTTTGTGTGTCTTCTTTTTTCAATTGTGCGAAAATTTAATTTTCTGAATAATTTATATCCGAAATGACTGTCGGCGTTCATTTACCCGCCTAAATGAAATATAATAAAATGACAAAAAGACAATTGTTTTAAGAAAAACTATTTGCGTAGTCGTTTGTTTGGTTTTTTTAATTACAACTAATTGTCTCTGCACAGTGCTCACTGAGTCTTGCCTTTTTGTTGCGGCTATTTTGTGTGGATTTTGAAAAGCCTTCGACGGTGGGTGTAATTTTTGACGTTCTGCCAAAACACTTAAAATATGTGGTGAAAAAAAAAACAAATTTTTATGTGAAAATTTATGGGCATTTCTATGAATAGTATTCATTTAGAATTTAAAATTAGTTGGGGATTTTGCTTTAGGAATTTAAGCGAACTTTTGCGATAAAAGAGATAAGAAAATCATAAATAAATAATAAATATATAATTAAATAATAAATATAGTTAATAAAAACATGTTGTACGTATAAAACATAGAAGACAACGCTCATGGATTTTTCAACTTTGATTAACATGTGAAAACTAGTACAGTGAAACCTCTCAACAGCGGACAGTTACGGTCACCCAAAATTTGTCCGCATAGGGGATGTGTCCACTTATGGGAGGTAAAATAAAAAATATATATTTTTATGTCCGTGTCCATATAAGAAAGTGTCTGCTTAATGGAGGTTCATTATAATGAAAATGTTGACATTTTGATTTTTTTTGAATTGTTCACTTAAGAGAGGTGTCCGTTTGAGGGATTGTCTGCCCGTGAGAGGTTTCACTGTATACCCTAATGCGACTTTTATCACCATCAGTATCTGTAAATAACTTTACAATATTAACATCTTTGCTTATGTAAGAAGTGGTTAAGTTTTTGATTTTATAGTCATTAAATTATACCTAATAAAACTTTTACTCACTTGCACACATGAGCAAACCCCATACGTTCCGAAAGAAGGTTTCAAAAGAAAATACCTGTGTTTTCAAGTTTTCCTGTATCAATTCATTTACTCCTTTAAATTGCAATATTTAAAATATTATTTTATTTAAATAACTTATACGACCCATTGCATTACATATATAAAACGTCCTCATTCTATATATTTTATGCACAATTTAAACTAGTAAATTAATTGTTTTGGAAAAACTGTTTTTATAGTCATTAAATTATACCTAATTAAACTTTTACTTGGTTGCACACATGAACAAACCCCATATATTCTGAAAGAAGGTTTCAAAAGAAAATATCCGTGTTTATTAGTTTTCCTGTATCAATTCAGTTACTCCTTTAAATTGCAATTTTTAAAATATTATTTATTTAAATTACTTATAGGGGCCATTGTATTACAGCGTCCTCATTCTATATATTTTATGCACAATTTAAACTAGTAAATTAATTGTTTTGGAAAAACTGATTTTATAGTCATTAAATTGTAGCTAATTAAACTTTTACTTGGTTGCACACATGAACCAACCCCATATATTCTGAAAGAAGGTTTCAAAAGAAAATAACCGTGTCTTTCAGTTTTCCTGTATCAATTCATTAACTCCTTTAAATTGCAATTTTTAAAATATTATTTTATTTAAATTACTCATACGACCCATTGTATTCCATGTATAAAGCATCATCAATCTATATGTTTCACACACAGTTTAATCTAGTAAATGAATTGTTTTGGAAAAACTGAGAGACGTCCATTGTTTAATTTTAAGTCTTCTTTATGATGCTTACTATCATCATAAAGAAGACTTAAAGAAGAAGAAGACTTTCATCATGTGTGCTAACAAAAACTTTGACTTGTTTAAATTAAACTCTCGCTTTGTTGCACACTTGAGAAAACCTTTATATATTCTGAAAGAAGGATTACAAATAACATAACCGTGTCTACCAGTTTCTCGATATCAAATATTTTATTCGTTTATATTGCAAAATAAAAATAATATATTTTTTAATTTGTATTTAAATTACTCATACAACCTATGGTATTCCATATTATACCACCCGATTTAAATGAGCAAATGAATTGCTTGTGAATAACTGAGAAGCTATTGTTGTTTGCTTTTAGTTCTTCTTTAAGAATTTATTAAATTTCATCATGTGTGAAAACCAAAATTTATTTGATTTATTTTGATAAAATTTGATTGCACACATGGCAAACCGTGCTATATTCATAAACAAGGATTAAAAATAAATAATTCGTGCCCTTCAGTTTCTCTATATCAATTCTTTTACTTATTAAAATAGCACATTATGAAATAACATTTTTAGTATGAATTAATATTACTTATACAACCCATGGTATTCCATATATATATCAGAATAAATAGTAGTTTGCGGTTTACACAAATAAACAAATTGATCTTGAAAAACTGAGATACGAATTTAGTTTGCTTTTAAGCCATCTTCATTAATATGTTACATTTCATCATGTGTACAAATAAAAATGTTTTGACTTGCTGCACACATGGGAAACCCCAATATATTCTGAAAGAAGAATTAAAAACAAAATAACCATGTCCTCCAGTTTTTCTATATCAAATCATTTACTTGATTTAATTGCAAATTAATTTTAAAATTCTATTTAAATTACTCATGTTTTTCACTATATGTTTCACAACCCATGGTATTCCGCACATGTATGCCATCCAAATGCCTTATTTGAAAGCCCCATATATTCTGAAAGATGGATTAAAAATAAGATAAACGTGTTTTACAGTTTTTCCATATCAATTCATGTGGTCGTTTAAATTGCATATCAATTTTTAAATTGTATTTAAATTACTCATACAACCCGCGGTATTCCGTATATAACTTGCATTTATATGACTCATACAACCCATAGTATTTCAGATACATTCCTATACCAACCGTTTTCCATACACATTATGAATATCGATTTTTAGTTTAAACGAATTGAAAAACTGAGATACAACCGTAGAATGCCGTTATATAAGAGTATATTTTTTATTTAAGAGTATATTTAATTTCTTCATGTGTGCAATATTGTAATTGCTTGAATTTATTGGTATTAAAACTCACAACGTATCTTTCAGCGCCATTGTAATGCAGAGACAGTTTTTTATTAAAGGCATTTTTTAGAAGGAAGTGAGTTTGTGGATCTTTTATTCCGTTAAATTTGTCCTAAAGGAAAATATGTCGAGGAACATCTTCTATAAGAAGGAGTCTCAAGTGATCTCCTTGTTTATTAATAAAAGTCAACATTAGTGCACTTTCGCCACAGACCACAGGCTTACTAAACGATTTATTAGAACAAATTGGGTTGGGGTTTTGTGTTGTGTGAGAAATCATAATATTTTCTACGACCAAATTGCAATTCAAGAGTTGTTTGACATGTTTTTTGATTTCCAAACGAGTTTGTATTTGAACTCCTAAAATGGAAATTTCTAGAAAACGTTACACTTATCTTCCAAACTTTTAAAAGTGAATCTGCTAAAGGTTTCCTTTTTTGTATATCACAGATTTCGTTGTATTAATATACACTGTCGTTAAAATTGAGTCACTAAACCATTTTGTAAATAAAATGCAACGAACCATATCATTTCAGTGTATTTATTTTTCATTGAAAGGTATTATTATTTCATATTTTCTATAGCAAAGATAGGAAAATCTCTGATAGTTCACAGGAATAAAAGGCTACATTTTCAAAAAAATATATATTTGACAAATATAATTTTGTGACCTTCCAATATCTTACTTGCACAAAACGATATACAGATATAAATTCTTGGAAATTATTTGGAAATATTTTCCAATATGCATTTAAATGGCAAAATATTTATCCAAATTCTTTACTTTGTTTTGAATTTCACACATTTTATTTATGTAGAATTTTCGATGAACTATTAAATATTGATGCATGTCAACATCAGGGTGGAGCAAACAAGCAAAATGCATATACGAAACATGGACATAAAAGATATCGTATTATAAAGGTACGATGTATTTAATATTCGCGAAGGTAATTTGTTGAAAATATTTTCAATCTTTTTATAACAAGCAGCAGGTTGTGGGATTTTTTTATAAAAATGTTAGTATTATTTTAAGTTACAGTCTTAAAAAAAAATTTTTGGTAAAAAAAAAATTGGTAAAAATTAATTTATTTATTATTTATTTTTTAAAAAGGACATTTATTTAACATTTTATCAAAAAATTAAAAAAATAATAATAAAGTTAAAAAATAAAATATTTTTGACGACTTTTAACCAATGTTTTACAACTGCGATTTTTAAATGATTTTTTTTTTTTGAAAAAATAATTTTTTGAAGCAAATGTTTTTGTTTTAAAAAATTTTTTATCCAAAAAACAAAACATTTGAATGCTGTTGTTGAAAAGTCGCTGCGAAGCCACCTGATGAAACCTATTACAGTTTGGAAATCATGATAGTGGTAGTCTGCAGCCAAGTAATAAATGTCACCATGCCATTTGTAAATAAATTTGAATTTTGTAAATATAGATACATTTTATAAAATATACATTCAAATCAAATATTGATTGCAGACTAAAAAAATACAATCGAAAAAAATAAAATATTTTTTATTTAAAAAAATATTTTTTATTTTTGAAAAATATATTTTTTCATTTTAACTCATTTTACGTCCAGAGAAAAGGGTTGTTCAGTTGTTTGGCATTAAAAAGATGTACTTATATGGGCGGTAAAGCGCTAATGGGTTAAAAATAATTTTTATTTTTGAAAAAATATATTGTTTGTCAAAAAAATTATTTAGCAAATATATTTTTTTTAAATATATATTTTTATTTAAACAAATATTTTTTATTACTTAAGATACGTATTTTCGAAAAAAAAAAATATATTAGGGTTTGAGACAGAACAATATCCCATTTTAATTCAGTATATTTAATTAAAAAATACAAAAAAATATTTTTTCTTATTTATTTATTTTTGATATTATATTATATATTTGGCTTGAATAAAGAAACCGGGTATGTTATGTCGCTGCGACGCCACCTGAACGAAATCATGATAGTGGTAGTGTGCAGCCATGTAATAAATATCACAATGTCATTTGTAAATAAATTTGCATTCCATAAAATATTGTAGCTTGGTCTTGAGCCAAATATTGATTGCTGACGAAAATAAAACAAACGAAAAAAATAGTTTTTTCTAAAATAAATCTTAAAAAAAATATTTTTTTTCAAAAAATGTAATTGTTTTACGACTTTGACATATTCATCATTGTGATTTTTAATTTTCTTGAAGCAAATTTTTTTAATCTTTATTTTTTTTTAATTTTTTCTTAAAAAATTTCTTTTTTAGAAAATTCTTTTTTATCGAAAAATTATTTTATTTTTTAATAATCTTCAATTTCGGAAGGATAATTTGTGAATTTGAAAATTTGTTAAATTATTAAATCGGCTATAACTTCTAAAATAAAGCTCTGAGAGCTAAAAGAAGATAATTTGTGATCACCCAAAACTCAAATTTTTTTTAAATTATTAAATCGGCTATAAATTCTAAAGTATTGCTCTGAGAGCTAAAAGAAGATAATTTGTGAATCAAAAAAATCTAAAATTTTTAAAAATTATTAAATCGGCTATAACTTCTAAAATATAGCTCTGAGAGCTAAAAGAAGGATAATTTGTTATCAACCAAAAATCCAGAAATTTTAGAAATTATTAAATGGGCTATAACTATAAAATATAAATATAAATATAGCTCTGAGAGCTAAAAGAAGATAATTTGTGATCATCCAAAAATCCAAATTTTTTTAAATTATTAAATCGGCTATAACTTTAAAAATATGGCTATGAGCGCTAAAAGAAGGATAATTTGTGGTCGCCCAAAAATCTAGAATTTTTAAAAATTATTCCGTTTTTTTAATTTTTTCAACCAACCGACTGTTGTTTCCTTTTGCTCCCACTTACTGTACATATTTTTCATAAATATCGAATAACACTTGACTAGAAGCAACATGAAATGCAATTAATTTGATTTCTTTGAAATATTTTCCGGAGAAGGAAACATTCTTGGAAACAAAATTTCATATTTATTGAAGTGATAAATATCACACATCAAAGATGCATAGAATGAAGCAAATGAATGAATGAAAGCATATGCACAAAAGTTCAGAAAGGACAAAATGCCACATAATTCTTAAAAAAGGAAATATCAAAGGATTTTTTGAGGAAATGAACATAAGGAAATTTAAGGAAATTCTGAAGAATAAATTAAATACAGATATTTAACAATACAAATAAATACAATTGATTAAATTGCAATTCGTTTAATGTAGGCAATAAAATTACAAATGTAATTTCCCCTAATCGCTGGCTATACCTGCCGCCACACACCCACCCTCGAAGGTCTTATTGCTTATCAGGGTGCCACAGATAAACACAAATCGTCGTCTACTAATGCCACATTTCAGTTGTCTTTATCTACGAGGCATGTAAATCATTTCAAATGTCTTTTAAAGTTTCATGACATGGCGCCATGGTTGCTGGCAGCTGAAACACCCACCACACCCCGCCCCCTTCCTTTGGGAAGTACAATAAATTTTGCAAACAGTATCTGCTGGAGCTGTAGCTGTAGCTGTATCCGTATCTCGAGGTAAAACTTTGCATAGCAATCCCTTTTCGATAATAAATTATATTCACAAATCACCTGAGTATATCATTAGCACATAATTTACTACAGCCGCCTTCATTAGGCCACACTCACAGCTCCTCGCTCGCATTTTTAAAACAATAAAATCACCATTAAATGCCATAATAAACATTTGAAAGCAGCGGAGCACAAAAACGCCTTTTTGGTCAGGCGGACGGAGAGGAGCGGAGCGAGAGGCGTCAAAGCCGTAAACTTAAAATTAAGCAAATACAAATCTTTACTACTCGCCTACACCTCTTCACACAGAGGGGGAGACCGCAGAAGGTGGGTCCAGCTATTTTCAGCTACAAATTGGGCTTAAAGGGATACAACGTTTGTCGGGCCGGAAGGAAGTGGTCCCCCTCTCCGTCCACCACAAAATGTTTAATGAACATTTGCTTACAGCCTGTGCTGGCTGTTCGGATTTAAATTGTTGTCCAAAGAGTTTAAAGTGTAGTTGTGTAGTTGTATTGTTGGACGTTTATTTAGGCCGTATGGCTGTGTAACAAAGAAGACAAAAAGAAGTACAAAACACAAGCAAAAAACTCCCGAAACTTTTCCTGGGGTGTTAAGTACACCAACACACATAAACACACACAGCAAAGATTTAGTTTCCGGTTTGTGGCTTTCCGGTTATGTGGTAATGGATGCTAAAAGAAATTGCTTTTTAAGAAAGTAACCATTTGTTGTTGTTGTTGTTGTTGTTTTTGCTTTTCAACTTTTCATAATATTAATGAAGAAACGTAACGCAAAATAAAAATACAATTAGGCGGCAAGAAGGAACGGAAGTGCCCAACATTTTAATTTCAGTCATGAAATGGGTGGAAATTTCTAATCCCCAGAAAATTTAAAAAAAGATAATTTAATTTTTTTTTAAATATTTTTAAGAGCAATTGCAGAGGTCTGTTAGTAATAGACATTATTTTTAATTAATTAAGTCAATTAATTATTTGTTTAGAATTTTTTCTTGGTTCTCCCACATCCCATGATTTGGGAATCATTTTTTGCAACAAAAAACTAAATATTTTGTTTCTAAGACCTAAAAAATATTTTTTGTTTGCATTGATAATTAATTATTAAAATAATTCTTTTATTATTTTTTATTAAAATTCCGATTTTCGTCGAATGTACATTTAATACCATTTAGTAATTATAGATCTGATCACATCCGCTTATATGTCAAATTAAAGGTAATTATAGTGGCTACAAATATTGCAAGTATCATTTTGACATCAGAGTGCCCAAAAATTGAGAAAATTGGAATTATAAAAAATAATAAAAAAATTTTTCCATAAAAATGTTTGGTGTTGATTTTTAATATTTAAATAGGTCTCTGATATAAAAAAATATTTTTTTTTTGAATTTTTTTATTGAATTAAAAAATAAATTTAAAAAAATAAATAAAAATTTCTAATTAATATTTAAATTTTTTTTACTTTTTTATTGGATTTTTAGAAAAATTAAATAAATTAAAAAATGATGATGGTTTGGTGTTTAAAATAATAATATTTTTATATTTTTTATAAAATTATTTTCTCAATATTTTGATCTCTTTTTGTTTGGCTATATTAAAAAATTGGTATTCTCCAGTAAAGTCACTGCACTTCTACGAAAATCGACAGCCACGGCCTTGCTGAACTTAACGCCGTTTTTACTTGATAATATTTAAATAGAATATTTTTTAGATCTCGGACACAAAATTTTATATTTTTTTTTCTACATAGCCATACTTTAAAAATAATTTTATAAAATATTTTTTTGGATTTTTGTATTGGATTTAAAAAAAATTAAAACAAAATGTCCATAGCAAATTTTTTATTTAAATAGAATATTTTTTGAGTCTCGGTTAAAAATTATTTTTTTTTATTGGATTTCAAAATAATAAAAAATAAAAAAAAATCCATAGAAATAAAACAAAATTTTTTGGTGTTGATTTTTAATATGTAAGTATAATAATCTATTCTATTTAAATATTAAAAATCATAGGTTTTGGATAAAAAAATATTTTTTGCTTTTTTTCTTGGATTAAAAAAAAATAAAAACAAATTGTTCATAGAAAATTTTCAAATTTTTAATAAAAAAATTTTGACATCTCGGAAAAAAAAACAAAATATATATACAATGAATTGGCAAAGTGAGATTTTTAGTGTGTCGACTTAGTTCGGTGGAATATTTTGTTTATCAGCGCTTCTCATTAGTCGTATGTGACCGCTGGTACTAATATGAACCCTGATTTAAGTTAAAGACATACATTCTTTGCGAAAGTTCTGACGAGATGGGGTAGCGCCCATCGAAACTGCGCAGTCAACTTTTAGCTGCAACAATAAAGGTCTCACTTTGCCTTTTTGCTAATTTTGGGTTCTGGTGAAGACTTCAGCACAACCTTTGGTCTTAAACCAAAATAAATGACAACACATACAACATAACAGACCAACAATACATACAAATTTAAATAGATTTTTTAAGTCTCGGACACAAATTTTTATTTTTTCTTTGCATAGCATACTTTAAAAAGAGGAATACTTTCAAAATATTTATATTTTAGGTCTCAGATTAAAAAGTATTTTTTTGTGATTTTTCTGCTGGATTAAAAAAATTAAAAAAATGTCCATAGAAAATTTTTGGTGTTGATTTTTAATATTTAAATAGAACATATTTTAGGTCTCGGACACATTTTTTTATTTTTTTGAGTTTTTATTGGATTTAAAATAAATAAATATATATATATATATAAAAATATATTTTTACGTCTCGGATTTTTTTTTGGATTTAAAAAATATTTTAGTATTGATTTTTTTTCAAGTCTAAAACAAAAAAAATATTTTTTTATTGGATTGAAATAAAAATTGTTTGGATTAAAAAATTAAAAAAATGGTGTTGATTTTTATTTAAATAGAATATTTTTTAAGTCTCGGACAAAAAATATTTTTTTGGATTAAAAAATTTAAAAAAATGTCCATAGACAATTTTTGTTGTTGATTTTTAATATAAAAAGATTTTTTTATTTTTTTATTAGATTAAAAAAATAAAATATAAAAAATAATTTATAAGATAAAGGCATATTTTCAAAATATTTATTTTTAGGTCTAGAATAAAAAATATTTTTGTTCATTTTTTATTGGATTAAAAAAAATAATTTTCCATATAATTTTTTTGGTGTTGATTTTTAATATTTAAATAAAAAAATTTTATTTTTTGGACTTTTTATTGGATTTTCAAAAATTATTAAACAATTAAAAAATATCCATGCAAATTGTATGAGTTGATTTTTTTTTAATGGAATATTTTTTTAGGTCTCAAACACAAATTATTCTTATTTTTGTTAATGTAGTCATGCATGTTTTGCATACTTTAAAACTATTTCTATTTCCCCCCACAAAAGGTCACTCAAAAAACTTTCCCACTAGAAACTACTCCAAATAAGTGAAAATAAATTAATTATATTTTCGTTTTTAATAAAGCAAGTGCACTTAGACGCAATGTCTCGAGTTCTTTCTCGGAATGACCTTGCTTATCTGTACAGTGCCGGTAGAGCGTCGCGGTTTATTGGCCACAAGTGTTTGCTTCGCTCTATCTTATCAGTTCGTTCTGATTGTGTCCGTTATCGTTCGTTATCGATATTTGTGTGTTAACACCATTCGGCTATTTGTGCTCACAGCAATAACTGAGCAATTCTTGTTAAGTTATTAAATTTATAATGATTGGTGTTGGTTGGAACTTACCCCCTTCCGGTTCTGACTCATCGATGTAGATCATGTTGCTTTTATGATGATCTGTGTGCTCTCGTAAACGTGTACCTATGATTAGGCCGGTAGCTGCAAGTGATGGAGAATTCTTTGAAGCAGGTTAAACCGGTAGTTTAGACGACTGTTTGTTGTAGAATTTAATGTGTTTGCGAGAGCTTAAAAAGATGGTGTTGTTGTTTGTGTATGATAAACGTTGTAGACTTGTTGACGTTGATGTTGACTTTGTCGAGTTGTAACTTTGTTTTTATTTTGTTTGAGGTTTATTTGACTGTTGATCCTGGAGTTGTTGTTTTAAGCAATATAATCTCGCATAGCGATTTTTGATTTTTATAATGATTTTGGATTGGTTTTAGTAGTAATATTCACTGAAAATTTTTAAGAAATTTATTTATTTCTGATTGCGATTTTTTCACTTTAATTTATTTTGCACCATCCAGAGCTAAAACATTTATCACCACTTTGAGAAGATTATGAATTGGAAAAAAATTAAAAAATAATAGACCATTGAGAACTATTTTTGAGGTATATGTTTGCTTTATTCGTTGAACTTTCAGATTTTTTAGTTTGGTAGTTTTATAATGTTTAATTAAATTGAATTAGATAATAATTTTTAATTGAATTAGTTTAATTTATTTTTCATTTCCTTTATTAAAAATTACATTTTCTTTGAATTATGTTATTTTTTGCACTTTATTAGTCAATACTTCGTTGTTTAGTTTAATATCGGAATATTTTAATTGTAGTACCCTCCACCATGGAGAGTTCAAATTTTCTTAAATATAGTAATATTTCATTATATATATATCAGATTGCATATAGCTTATAAAAAAGATATAGTTTAACAGAGCCATCTTCCATACAAAAAATAATAAATGCAATTATATGAGAATAGATTAAAAAGACTATTACAGAACAAAAAAAAATACAAAAATTTCACAAAAATTACAAAAAAATCGAAAGAATGATATATATTTAATATATATTATATATTCAGTATGAACTAATTTTTTTCCTTCTGTTTATTCACATATAAATTAATATATTTATTTTTCTTTAATTAAGGAAGACACAGAAATGGGCGAACAAAAGTACATTGGAGAGTGCAAGTTCAAGAAGATTTAAGGTCATGTGACAAAGGCGCGTGGAATTCTGCACTTCGTATAGCTAATCATTTAAATATTAAGTGAAATGAAAATTTGTTAAATTAAATTTTTACAGTTTTATACATTAGTTGTAAAAAAAATATTTTTTTCAAACTCTTTCAAAATAAAGCTTCCATTTTCACTTCGAGTTCGCTTTTTAATGTAACATAAATGAGCTACCAGCTAGCCACTATATGAGACTATTGTTTTTTGTACTTCAGGCTTTGTCAGGCTGTAAGCTTCTATTTTATTTGTTTATTTTAAGATTCCCAATATTTCGATTGAAATCTTCAATCATCTTGAGGGGTATAATAAGGGTATAATTTTGTACACATAGTCTTTTGTTTAAACTTCTAAATTGTATCTCAACTGTTAGTAGTTTTTATATTTATTACTAGTATTTTGCACCAGGCGCTGCACGGGTTCCCCTATTTTGTATGCTTTTGAAGATATAATGAGTAATTTTGGATAGTTTTAATATATTGTTTGTGTGAGAGGCAACCCCCCCCCCCTTGTCCTATCATGACTTAGTATATCCAGGAACCATACCCTGTCCAACAATTAGATGAAGTAAAATTTTCAAGCAAATCGATCCAGGAGCTTGGTTTTTATATATATATTATTATATAAAAATTAAAATCTGATAATAAATCTAAAATATGCTTTTAAATTAATTTACGTTAAAATCATGTATGAACATTTAATCATTTAAAATATTTTTTAATGTTTTGTGTTTATCCTTTTTATTTTTGATATTTATTTTAAAAATAGTGACATAATTTTGCATATATCTTTCAATTTTATACCCTCCACGAGAGTCACTTTCTGAGTCAATTTAGCAAAATCCGTCTGTTTGTCCGTCTGTCCATCTATTGTTGTAATCAAATTACAGGTCGCAATTATAGCCTGATCGTAACAAAAATTGGCACAAGTACGTTTTATGGATCAAGGACGAACACTATTTAATTTGAGGCAAATCGGTTCAGATTTAGATATAGCCCCCATACAAATGTCGCTCCCGATTTGACTTTTTCCGCTCTATAAACCATATATGGCACCCGATTTTTCTTTAAAATTGGCACAACATCTTATAATCCAACTAAAGACCTATGCTGAAGTGGGTAAGATCGGTTCAGACTAAGATATAAATTTGTTTATATAAAGGGTGATTTTTTAAGAGCTTGATAACTTTTTTTTTTAAAAAAACGCATAAAATTTGCAAAATCTCATCGGTTCTTTATTTGAAACGTTAGATTGGTCCATGACATTTACTTTTTGAAGATAATTTCATTTAAATGTTGACCGCGGCTGCGTCTTAGGTGGTCCATTCGGAAAGTCCAAGTTTGGGCAACTTTTTCGAGCATTTCGGCCGGAATAGCCCGAATTTCTTCGGAAATGTTGTCTTCCAAAGCTGGAATAGTTGCTGGCTTATTTCTGTAGACTTTAGACTTGACGTAGCCCCACAAAAAATAGTCTAAAGGCGTCAAATCGCATGATCTTGGTGGCCAACTTACCGGTCCATTTCTTGAGATGAATTGTTCTCCGAAGTTTTCCCTCAAAATGGCCATAGAATCGCGAGCTGTGTGGCTGTAGCGCCATCTTGTTGAAACCACATGTCAACCAAGTTCAGTTCTTCCATTTTGGGCAAAAAAAAGTTGGATATCATCTCACGGTAGCGCTCACCATTCACAGTTACGTTACGATTCGCATCATCTTTGAAGAAGTACGGTCCAATGATGCCACCAGCCCATAAACCGCACCAAACTGTGACTTTTTCTGGATGCATTGGTAGCTCTTGCAATGCTTCTGGCTGATATTCACTCCAAAATCGACAATTCTGCCTATTTACGTACCCATTGAGCCAAAAATGAGCTTCGTCGCTGAACACAATTTCTTTCTTTCTGAACTTTCTTAACAGAGCACGCATTTTGATAATAAAATTCAATGATTTGCAAGCGTTGCTCGTTAGTAAGTCTATTCATGATGAAATGTCAAAGCATACTGAGCATCTTTCTCTTTGACACCATGTCTGAAATCCCACGTGATCTGTCAAATACTAATGCATGAAAATCCTAACCTCAAAAAAATCACTCTTTATATACAAATGTTGCTCCCAAATGTTCAACCGATTTTGCCCAAACTTTACATATTATATTTCACCTATTAACATACATAATATCAGGATTTTAAATATAATTTTTTGCTTAAACTTTGATTTCTTTCAAATCAATTTGTTTGCAATTTATATATATACATATTAGATCCGAGCAATAACAGTATGTAACAGAAATTTTGTCGATGGCCTTTGTATGACATTTTCTGATGTATTATGGCTTTCTAAACTCGAAAACGATAATAAAAATGTTTTGGTTATTTTTTTTTACTAAAATTTCGATTTTCGCCGAAGGTACTTTTAATATTTAACATTTGTAGCCATTAATTGAATATATAAGCGAGTGTGAGCGGATCTATATTTCCAAATGAGAGAACAAAAATTGGAATTTTAGTTAATTTTTTTTTAATTCGTTCATAAATTGAATCGCACAAATATTTTTTATTTTTTTTTCATAGTGTAATTATAAAATATCGTTTTCTGTTAAAACTGTATTTTTTTAAATTATAGTCGGAAAATTCCAATTTTTAATTATTATTAATATTTAATCATTATGAATTTTTATCATTTCATTTTGTCATTGGGTTAAAAAGGTTGTGATTTCCATTTCTTAATATCGCTATTTTGTAGTTCTTGTTATTTATTTCGAATTAACACTATTTCTGCACTTCTTTTTTATTTTTAATTAATTAAAAATTAAAATTTTCATTTGCTCTTGGTCGTTTAAATGGCATATTGTATTATTGATTTTTCAAATCTGCAGATTTTTAATTTACTTTTTGCACTTCTTTATTAAAATTAATTTTTGAAATTTTTAAATTTTCGTTTTTTTGTGGCCTTTTTCCTGTTAAATTTCATAACAAATATTTTTACTAACAATTTCTTTTAGATATTCATATTAAAATTTAGTGGCTGCTCATGTGAAAACTGGGAATTCTCTTCTACACTTTGTGTGTGTGTGTGCGAGTGATTTTCTTTTGTTTTTTTTTTTCGCGATGATGATTTGCTTTGCGTTATTTTAATTTCCGTTTCTCTATTATGATTTTTCACATTTTCTTTGTACAATTTGTGCCTTCTTCTTCTTCTACGTCTACTTTTGCTTTTTCACTTTTCTTCTTTAGAATTTTCTATTGTAATTTGTTGTTTAAGACACAATGACGATGGCGACGAAAACGAAGACGACGACGACGTGCCTTACTGTGCGTCGTTTGCGTGTTGTCGGGAGGGTGTTCGTGCGGTTCGGCGGCGTGGTCTAGTGTTGCGTTGTGTTGTGCTTTGTGAAAAGTTTTACTTCGTACTAATTTTCGGTGTTGTTCACTTTTTTGTTCGCCGATATTATGATTTTTTCCGCTTCTTTTAGTTGAGCGGTTTTTCTTTTTTTGCTTTTTTTGTGTGTTTTATTCTCTATTTTCTAATTTTGTTGTTGTAGCCATGGGTCGAGGTGTAGCGAGGCGAGCGTGCCTGTGTGTTTTTTGCTTTTTTGTGAATGATTGTGTGAGGGGGTGCTGGTGTGGGTGGGCGACGGAAGTGAAGGGAAATGATGTTGTTTGGCTCCTAATGGTTCCCTGGTACCAATTGTGATGTTGTTTTTTTATTTCGGGGCTATAGGGGATAGTTGTTGTTTTTTGTTTTTGTGTTTTTCTATTTAGCTACTAACTATAACTTGTTGTTGTTGCTGTTGTTTTAATACTTTTCACATAGCTTTGCTATTTTCTTTTCATCTTTATTTCACTATTTAATTCAGCGCGCGCCCGTGTTGTTCCTGCTGCCGAGTTTTTGTTTTGTTGTGAGTGAGTGATTTTTCTTTGGTGAATTTTTGTATAGCTGGTTGGCTGGCTAGCTAGCTAGCTGGCTGGCTGACTGTTGGCAGTATCGTCGTTGCTGTTGTTGTTTCGCTTGCCGACTGATTTGATAGCGTCAAAAATTTCTTTGTTGTTGCTCGTTTTTGTTTTCAGCAAAAATTCTAAAAATACAATAAAGCAAAGAAGACAATAAAATAAACAAATTGTTCTCGACCGACTACGTACCTATATAAACATGTGTGTGTGTGTGCCCCTAGCCATCTAACCCCATCCCTAGTATAGTGTCGAGTCTCATATAAAGGCTATACTATTTACTAAGTCTATATGGCTTTCTAATATATAGACGAATAGCTACATATTTCATAGTCAATATTTCAGTTTATTTTTTCCTTCCTTTTTTTCTAAATATTTAACTTATAAATTTGTTTTGTGTTCTGTGTTTATATTGAATGGGTTTGGGTTTTTGAAATACATCTTAATGAACACAGCCAATAAATACAATAAATGGAAAAGGGAAACACAACAATTGCAACAACAATTGGGTAAAGTGTTTCAATTGCATTTTGTTGTCACTTGTTGCCAGAAAAGCGGTGTTCATTCATCTGCTGTGTGACATTGTTCGTTGGGTTATTAAAAACTGATGATGATATGATGGCATAAGCATTGAGGTAGTGACAGGAATTGTAAATGATTTGGGTTGGTGGTCAAGCATGGATAGACTATTATTTGAGTAGAATTTTGTGCTTAAGTCATCATAGGAAATTATATTTGCCCATTGATAGACCAAATGATTTATAGAGGAAATTTTGATATATATATATATATATCTGGCCTCATTTCTACACTCTGGATACAACAAAATGGTTTATACAATATCTTCGTCGTTTGCAATACATCCGGAAATGTTTTTAAAATCAATATTTTTAAATTAAATGCATAAATTGCCAATAAAAATTAACAATAAATACCACTATCCCAGTTCAAATCAAATATAGATTACATACCGAAAATAAAATTTAATTTTTTTAATTTTTAGGACATTATTAAAATTTTGTCGCAAATTACGAATATCAATACAGAATTTAAATCGCTACTGACAGATAACTGTTGGGTGGTCTTCACAAGGTGTGAGCAAAAAACGAATTTTTTTTCGCTAATTACGAGAAAACTTATTTAAAAACTTTAAAATTAAAAATTTTCGCTCTAGAAACCACAAACTTTGACAGATTTTCTTCAAATTTGGCAAAACAGTTTATATTTCAACTAAAAACAGATCGGTTCAGATTTATATATAGCTCCCATACAAATGTCTCCTCCGATTTGAATCTTTCAGCTCTAGAAACCACAAACTTTGAGAGATTTTCTTCAAATTTGGCAAAACAGCTTATATTTCAACTAAAAACAGCTCTGATAAAAATAGGATAGATCTGTTCGGATTTATATATAGCTCCCATACAAATGTCTACTCCGATTTGATTCTTTCAGCTTTAGAAACCACAAACTTTGACAGTTTTTTATCAAATTTGGCAAACGAACTTATATTTCAACTAAAAACAGCTCTGGTGAAAATGGGTCAGATGAGTTCAGGTATATACATATATACATAAATATATATAGTTCCATTACAAATTTCGCTTCTGATTTGATTATTTCCGCTCTAGAAATAACATTTTTGAACAGATTTTCTTCTAATTCGGCACATCAGCTAATGTTTCAAATAGAAATTACTATAGCGAAAGTGGGTCAAATGGGTTCAGATTATATATAGCTCCCAATTTGATTCTTTCCGCTCTAGAAACCACATATTTAACATTCCATAAAATTTGGGAAAGCGTCTAATATTTCAAATAGGATGCCTTTGCTAAACATGGGTCAGATCGGTTCAGATTTATATATAGCTCCCATTCAAAGTTTGTGTTCAAATTTTCTTACAGATAGAAGTATGGAATTTGTAGTATATTCTCCTGTTATAGATGCATCGTTCTTCTATTGGCCTTAGCTTAGCAACAACTCTTTTCCACTTAACAACATAAATATGAATAAATCTATAAACTCGAAATTTGTTTTTCTTTTATGTGAATTGAGACTTACTATTGCACAAAATTTGGATCTTTTTGGCGAAAATACTTTATTAAAATTCTAATTTTCGGCGGTAATATATATATATATATTTATATATATATATATATATTCCCAACTTGTTAGTGCAGATATTTTTTTACCGCCGAAAAATTTGAATTAAAAAAAATATTTAATAAAAATATTTAAAAAGTTGAATGAAAATCAGCCAAAACACCAATCGGGCCACAAATTTAACCAACAATAATAGTAAAAACACTCTAATCAAAAATGAAAAATCTGTCAAAAAATTGGTTAATTTTTTATATGAAAAATCGCTTAAAAGTTTGAATAATTTCTAATATGAAAAATGTCGCAAAAATGGTGTATATCCAAATCCGGCTACGCAGAGTAAAGGTTTCTTGCGTTAGCGGCCTTCGGTGGGGCTTAAATATTATATATATCTGGGGTATGTCAAAAGCGAGCGTAGCCGCTGTTTTAGGTTGTTTTAGGCGTTGCTTACCCTTTTGTCCAAAAGAGATCAAAAATACCCCTATCTTGAGGAGCTAGAGGGTTAAAGTGTTCCACAAAAATGTTACTCGGAGTGTTCTAAGTATTATTATTATTAATGAACACATCCTTTACTAAAAATTTAAGGATCAAAAGGTTTTGTTGCACAGTTTATCACCAATGGGGAAAAAGTATGAAGATAACCCTAAAATGGATTTGAAGTTTTGACTTATTTCTGACGTTAAAGTTGAGTATTGAGTGTTGGTGTATTTAGAGACTCATAGTGGAATTTTATGGCAAACATTTTTGTAGAACATCTTCATCCGTTAAACCTGCACATAAGGGGCCAAAAAGACCCTTATATTGAGGAGCTAGAGGGTTAAAGTGTTTCATAAAAATGTTGCTCGTACTGTTTTAAGTAATATTAATGAACACATCCTTTACTAAAAATGTAAGGATCACAAGATTTTGTTTGACAGTTTATCACCATTTTGGAAAAAGTACAATATTAACCCTAAAATGGATTTGAAGTTTTGACTTATTTCTGGGAGTTAAGTTGGGTTTTGAGTGTTGCTGTATCTAGAGACTCATAGTGGAATTTTATGGCAAATATTTTTGTAGAACTTTTTTACCCATTAAAGCGCTGTTTTAGGGGTGTTTTTTACACTTTTGCAAAAAAGGGACCAAAAAGGTCCTTATATTGAAGAGCTAGAGGGTTAAAGTGTTCCACAAAAATGTTACTCGTAGTGTTCTGAGTAATATTGCTGAACAAATTCTATACTTAAAATGTAAGGATCACAAGGATTTGTGGGACACTTTAGCACCAATTTTTAAAAAATATGGATATGGATTTCAAATTTTGACTTTTTTCTGACATTTAGGTTGGCCCTTGAGTTTTGGTCCATTCACACACTTATAGTAGAATTTTATGGCATATATTTTTGTAGAATATTTTCATCCGTTAAACCGCTGTTTTAAGGGTGTTTTTTAGACTTTTGCACAAAAGGTACCAAAAAGACCCTTATGTTGAGGAGCTAGAGGGTTAAAGTGTTGCACTAAAATTTTCCTCGAAGTGTTTAAAGTAATATTGCTGAACAGTTCCTTTACTAAAAAAGCAAGGATCACAAGGTTTCCTCCTGTCGATTCATCATAAGATTGTGCAAAAATGGCCAACTTTCAAAATGCCCATATATTTATATTCTTTTATACCCCCCCCCCCCCCTCGATCAGAATCCCTTGTCAGTCTACTACATTTTTTTGTGTTTATTGCAAAAGTTTGACTCATTTTTTTTCGTTGAAATAAATTTAAATTCTGACTTTTATATTTTACCCACTCCAGTTTCATAATAGAATCAATAACCCCCCATTAATAACTAATTAAGCTACAACTCTGTTTGATTTCAATGATATTTCTGCGAATTCACCTTATCTTTTGAGTATTTTCGTTTGTTTTTTATTTGTTTTGTTTTTTTGTCTTGTTTTTTTTAGAAAAAGGTGTTAAAACACACAGAAGAACAACAAACTTTTTTCTATATACTTTTATTGCGACTTTTGTTTGTTTGAGTTACCAACAAACTGCAATCGAGTATTTTAAACAGAACATCGAAAGAAAAACAACAAAATTCCGAGTGACTGATAACAAACGTAAAGGAAACCGGGCGAGTGTGTTTGTTTTTTTTATCAAATTCGTATGGTTGTTGTTGTTGTATGGTGGGAGCTGTTGTCGTCGCTAATGATATCTCGTTATCTCCTCAAATGAAATGAAATCATTATCTTTTTTCCTTCACAGAAAGTCATAATTTACTCGAAGCCAAGTCAATGGGAGACAAGAAACCAGAGCCGGTGGCGGTGGCAGTGGCGTGGCGATGGCGTTGCTGGTGACGGTTTCGCGTGTGAAACTCTTGACGCCTGCTTCAATGTTGATGTTGTTGGATGATGATATCATTCTGTTCGAATTTTTCGTGTTGTTGTTATTGTTTTTTCCTTGTTAGCCATTTTGCACACACACACAAAAAACCTAATTCGATTTTATGAGCATGGCCGCCAGAAAACATACATGTGAGTGTTGAAAGGTTTCAGAGGTCAGTTATTGAACACTGGACACACACCATCAACGAGCGAATGGCGAATTGCAAAGGGATGGGCAGGGAAGTAGAAATGACGCGCGCTGGTTAAATTTAAACATTAAAAAACAAAAACATTGATAACGGAAGAACAACAAGTGCTGGTTCTTAAAAATAAATGCGCATACAAATACATAAATTGTTAATAATTAAGATAACACTGTTGTTTGGCGATGTGTGGCGTTTCAATTAATTGAATTATTTTTAATGGGCTGATTTATGGACAATGCTACACGCCGGGTGTTAGACCTACGCATTTAAATTGAGGATTTATCGCATAAACTTTAATGATGAAGTGATGGTTGAATCATAAATTTTGCAATATTTTTAAAATATCAATAAGTAAAGATATGCACACAAATTGACAGATAAGGTTTTATTTTTCAAACAAAATTAGCAGAATTTGATATCCAAAGAAAATTCGTTTTTGTTAAGCAGAAAAAAATATATAATTTATTTATTAGTATTGGCTATTTTAATCGATATAGAAGAATAATCATACATATTTTTTTATTTTTTATCAAAACTTATTTGCCCAAAATACACAAAAAATGCTTATTTCGGCCTCCTGGAAAATAAGAAATTTAGCAAAATATGTCCATAAATAGTTTCTTAAAGCCCTAAATATCTTAATATATATATATAATATATAATATCTTATTTCTGTCTCAGTAAATAGTCCAAAAGCCTTCGACAAAATAAGAAAATTTAGGAATATTTTTAAGTCAAAATACCTAAATGAACAATATAAAAATTGAAAAAATAAAATAAAAAAGTAAAAAACTGCGTTAAGTTCGACCGGGCCAAACTCTATATACCCCTACAACATGCACTCCGCAGATGCTGTCTATTATTTCGGCCTCCAAGAAAATACGAAATTTAAAAAATATCCATAAATGGTTTCTTATAGGCCTAAACATCTTAATAATTTGGTTATTTCTGTCTCAGTATGTAGTCCAAAAGCCTTCGACAAAGAAAGAAAATTTAGGAATATTTTTAAGTCAAAATACCTAAATAAACAATATAAAAATTGGAAAAAAATAAAAAAAGTAAAAACCGCGTTAAGTTCGACCGGACCAAACTCTATATACCTTCCAACATGGATTGTACTCCGCAGATGCTATCGATTTTCATATAAATGCAGTAATATTACGGTAAATATATTCTATTTTTTTAAATATAGCCAAACCAAAACAAATACAAATATTGACAAAATAATTTTATAAATAAATATTATATTTTTTTAGTTTTTTCGTTTATATTTTTTTGGTCTGTAATCAATATTTGATTTGAAATGGGATATTGTCCTGGCTCAAGACCATTTTTATACCCTCCACCTCCAGGATGGGGGTATATTCACTTTGTCATTCCGTTTGTAACACCTTGAAATATTCATCGGAGACCCCATAAAGTATATATATTCTGGGTCGTGGTAAAATTCTAAGACGATATAGCCATGTCCGTCTGTCCGTCTGTCCGTCTGTCTGTTGAAAGCACGATAGCGGCCGAACGAAATGAGCTAGGAGGTTCAAATTTTTCCTAAATGTGTCTTATGGTTGTAGATCGGTTGGGATTGAAAGTGGACGAAATCGGCCCAGAGGGAAAAATTTTTCCCTCACAAGGACTGAAAATACTCCTAATATTTAGAGTATTTCAGCATGTTTTTTGAACATATTAGCTTGTATTTAGTTGATATTTGCAATGCGCATTCCCTTTATAGCATAAAAGGGCACCATAGAGTGATTTTTATTTGTAGGGGGCGAAATGGGACAAAAAGAGATAAAAATGGTACCTATCAAACGACAACAGATAGAAACACGAAATTTGGCGTGTACATTCCTCTAATAGAGTAGATACATAATATAAAAGTATTTTTTCTAAATTCGTACTTTTAAGGGGATAAATGGGATAGAGGGATAAAAATAGTACCAACCTAACGGCTGCACCTAGAATAATGAAATTCGATATATACATTCCTCTGATTGCGTAGACACGTAAAATAAAAGAACTTTCCAAAATTCGTACTTTTTGGGGTTCAAATGGAAAAAGGGGATAAAAATAGTACCTACCAAATGACAGCAGCTAGAATCATGAAATCCGGAGTATACATTCCTCTGACTGCGTAGACACGAAAAATAAAACGTTTTTTCCAAATTCGTACTTTCAATGGATACAATGGCACAGGTGGATAAAAATAGTACCAACTAAACGAATACAGCTAGAATGATGAAATTCATATAGTACGTCCCTCTAATTTTATAGATACGTAAAATAAAGAGATTCTAGATAGTCGTACTCTTGAGGGGGCAAAATTGGAAAAAGGGGATAAAAATGGTACCAACAAAATGGCCGCTTATAGAATCATGGGATTCGGTGTATACATTCCTCTGACTGCATAGCCACGTAAAATATTTTTTTCCAAGTTCGTACTTTATTTTGTTGCTTTTACGACAAAAAATTGTAGAATCATGAAGTTGTCTTATACTGCGTACGTGAGAGATAAGGTATTTTCAAAATTTATACTTTTGAAATTAAAATAGGATGGAAATACAACCAACCAAACGACTGTAGCTGAAAGTACACTCTCTATCCCCCAATATTTAGTGTATTTATGATTGCTCCCTTATGTTTACTTTATGAATTGAAGTATTATATCCATTATATATTATTAATTAAATTTCTTATTTTCATACAGTTAAAATTTGTTGCGGACATTCCTCTTGTAGCTTGGAAGCACCACAAAGAAAATAAAAGTTTTAGCGGGCGAAATGGGACAAAAAGGGATAAAATATGGTACCAATGATACGACAACAGCTAGAATCATGAAATCCGGTGTGTAAATCCCACTAAAAATCCCACGTAAAATAGAGGGATTGTTCGAAATTCGTACTTTTAAGGGATATAATTAAAAAGAGGGATAAAAATGGATAGATGAGGGATAGAAATGGAACCAAACCGCTGAAGTTGAAATCATGAAATTCGGTGTATACATTCTGACTATGAAGACTCGAAAAAGGGTTTTTTCGAAATTTGTACATTTGGGCGGAGAATGGGGCGAATGGGGATATCTTTAAAATTTATACTTTTCTTATCACTTTGTCTGTATCTGGAAATGCTTCTTTCTAATGACGACTGACAATCGCCTAAGCAGTATTTTATTTATATAGTAGTCGATTTTAAACAGTGCGCATAAATATACATTATAGTTTGAAATTGTAATCAAATATAGTAATGTGCATAAACATATCACAATTTTCGTAATATGGTACTGTGCTTCTATGTAAAGTCGACTTCCTTTATTCTGCTGGTAATACTATAGAATGCACTCCGTGGTGGAGGGTATATAAGATTCGGCCCGGCCGAACTTAACGCCTTCTTACTTGTTGAATTTATATTTAATAGAATGCAAATTTATTTACAAATGGCATGGTGGCATTTATTACTTGGCTGCAGACTACCACGATCATGATTGATCATAAATATAGATGCAAAAATGGTGCAAATAAATATTATATTTTTATTATTTTAAACCACGCTTGAAAGGTAAGGCTACCAATACGTTTACACTAATATATCGATATATATATTGAAATAATACTTCAAGTCAATTCAAAAAATAAATATTCTGATATTTATATTTTCAAAAAAGCTTAAGTACCATAAATATTGGTGGGCAGTTGGTGCTACAGTTGGTTGTATTTCCATTCTATTTTAATCCCAAAAGTATCCATTATCTCACGTAAATGTGCAAAATAATCTAACTTCATGATTCAACCATGATTCAAAAGTACGCATTTGGAAAAATCGTTTAGTTTGCGTGTCTATGCAGTCAGAGGAATATATACAACCATAATTCCATGATTCCAGCTGCGGCCATTTGGTTGGTAACATTTTTATCCCTCTTTTCATATTTTACTCCCTTAAGAGTATGACTTTCTAAAATCTCTTTATTTTATGTAAGCAGACATATTGAAAACTTGCTTAAATACTCTAAAATATTAGAGGTTGTTATGAAAAAATGAGAATTTTCCCTCCTGGGCCGATTTCGCCCAGTTTCAATCCCAATCAATCTACGACTGTAAGACACATTTGTGGAAAATTTGGACGTCCTACCTCCTTTCGGTTAGATGCTAGCGTGCAGACAGACATGGCTGATCGTCTTAGAATTTTATGACGATCAAGAAAATATGTGCCAGTTAGAATGACAGTGGTCTAAGTCATACTTTATGCGTTCTGAGATATGCAATGGTTTATGTTTGAGTCAATTGAAAAATATTTTTCTACAGAAGCACAATTTTTTTCTCTGAATATCCTACTACTACATCGAACTTATATAAAAAATCGACAACGTTGGTACCTCTAAGGGAACCACTACTTTCAGAAGGTGCACTGATTTGATAAAATAATTAAATATATTAAAATAATTAAAAATATTTTATTTTAAATCGAAAAAGTAATTGCTCCTTACCAAATATGAAAGAAAACACAATATATTTTAAATATTAAAGAAAAAACATATATTTTTACAGACTGTTCGTCTAGAAACTTTATTTTGAAATTATTATTTACTTTTCAAATAATTTCATTTGATGTGTTATTTAAATTATATATAGTGGATATAGTGTGATTTAGAGCACTTTCAATCTAACACTAAAGAAAATTTTGGTGAGCATAACATGAGAAATGTCATTGTAAGGGTACATTTTTTATAAATATCAAAAATAAAAGTTCCTTAATTAGAGATCTGATCAAAGTAAAGAGAAAAATTGGCAGATATCAATTTATTTGGATTTTTGACTTAGACCAATATCCTACTGTCTGGTACATATATTATTCCGTAAAAAACAACAAAAATTAAAATTGAAATATAAATTAAACTCTCAGGTTTCTACACAAAAAGTCTCAAAAATTTTGCTTTTCTTATATCATGATGTGGAAAAATACCTCCAACAAAATAACACTTTATAAAAATTAAAAAAAAAATAAGGAAAACATCCATGAAAGTTTTACTTTCTGCAAAAATGAAAAACATTTTTTTAACAACACCGTACGACAATTTCAAAAAAAGACTATAGGCAAACCCTGGAAACCCTGTAACATTGATGTTTTTCATACCAGTATTTACTGACCTGAGATCTTGAGACATTTTTTGTAGGAGAATTGTTGGTTTTGTTGACGCAAACAAAAAAAAATCAAATGGAAATTAAAATTTATTTAAAAATTAAGTTTTTTAATTATTTTCTTTTCATGCCGAATATATTGATATTTATTTAAAAAATATCCTATAGCTTGGGTCATTTAATATTTTAAATTAGAATCGGCTATAAAAAAGTAGTGATTACTTTCTCCAGTTTATTTGGTAAGGTTAAACTTTGTCACTAATAATGGAACACAATATCATTCATTCATGACTGGCTCGGCAGTACCTCATCCGATCAACCCAATTTTTCAGTTTTCCTCAAAATCCACACCAAACTGTCACTCGTTGTGGATGCATTGGCTTCTCAATAGTCACGTGTGGGTTTTCTGAACCCAAATGCGGCAATTTTGCTTATTAACATAGCCACCGAGATGAAAATGAGCTACCGAGATAGGAAACCTTTGACAAGGTGGAAACCATGATAGTAGTAGTCTGCAGCCAAGTAATAAATGTCACCGTGCCATTTGTAAATAAATTAGCATTTTATTAAATATAGATGCAAAATGGTCTTGAGCCAGGAGGATATCTCAGTTCAAATCAAACATTGATTACAGGCCAAAATAAAATAAACGAAAAACTAAAAATTTAAAATTTTCAAAACTTGCACTATCACTTTAAAATTATATGTATTTTTTTGGTTGACAGAATAAATAAAAATAAAAAAATATATATTTTTTTGCTTTATAATAAAAATTATATTGTTTTGCATTTTGTGGAATTTTTATAATTATTTTCATTAATGTTTAGATAGTGCTAGCGAGCATTGAAAAATGCAGGGCCGTCTGTATGTGATGTCGGATTAGAAATTCCATATTATACCAATGAGAATTCTTCGAATGTCTACTGATTTTGAAATTTGTTAATCGCTTTTTGTATTTCAAGATATAGTATGTTATGATTTGTTTTGATTTTTTTTTAATTTGTCGCATTTTGTATCGTTGACACTTTTTTTCTTAAACAGCCATAACTTATATCTTGTAAAAGAGATAATTGATGGTATTTGGCATAGAAAAAATCAACTCAAAATTAAAAAAAGTACTTTTATTTTTTATTTCAGCAAATAGCCAAATACTCTGAAAATTTCAGAGTGTGATTTTTAATAGTTTCTGAGATATCAGCAAAAATGTGGAAATACTCATGTGTATTTACAAAAATTAACAAAATCCTTTTTTCGTTTTTCATGATGCTTAACAAATAACCGTGTGGGCTCGCCAAAAATTCAACAAAAAAATTATAAGGACCACCTTAATATTTATATAAAATTGTTAAAACATCACACAGTTGAATATTTTCATATAAGCTGTGGCAAAAATTAGAAGGAATAGAGCTAGGACCTTGGAATTTCGCACACATCCCTTTTATCGTAAAATTAGATCAAAAACAATTTTCTGTTTAAATCCGCCTACAACCACGCCCACCTCCAATGTAAGTTAAAATGAAAAAAACGTTATAAATTTCTTATTTATATATATATGTGAATACAAATCATTAGAAGTGATTTCATTTGAGTTCACAATTAAATGAAAATTGTCAGTGCCACGCCCAACGCCTAAATAAAATTTTTGTTTTTTTTGCGATTTTCGATTTTTTTATAAAAATTATTTTATGTTTTAATCGATGACAAACGCCTATTATATCTTTATTAATAACTTAAGATTAATATCGCTCCAATATTTACTCGCTCGCATGCCATAAAATCCAACATCCCCAAAGTATGCTTTAAAGAAGAAAGTATTGCTTTATTTTTGGCTTAGAAGGTTTTATCATTTCAGTAATTAAATCGATGTTGGCTGCTATAAGCAGAATATTCTTTTTTAAAATGAATAAATAACAAAATAGTTTAACAATATTTGTAAAAGCCGAGGCATCGGTCGGCCTCGCGAGTATAGTTTTATACTGTAGAAAATTACCAATACTGAATAAATACAAGCTTCAGCTAAACCACTGTCTGAAAAGGAAAGCAGTAACGTAATTAGACTTTTTTAAATACAAAAGAACACTTCAAGGGCTCCTATTTTCAACGAACTAAAAGAAATTTCAATACGATATATGGTTTCCGAGATACATAAAAAAATATCCTCTATTATGATGAAATTTTCAACTATTTTAGCATTTATGAAATTCAAATGCATCCACAGCTAAAATTAACCGTGATATGGTCAAAATCTTTTATAATATGCTTAATCGGTATGTTTTTTGCAAAATTCAATCAGTAAAGTTGAGATTTGGGTGCATGAAATTTGGCAGTTTTTGTCGCTGATAATATACTGTGCAGCGGTCATCCTCTAAAGGTCATAGAATTTGGAGGATAGGTACCCAATATTACGGAGTTACTGGGGTATTTTCTGTCCTTGTTGGGGACAAATTTATGCCTCCTGTTCAATTTCACCCACTTTCAATACCAACCGATGTACAACTTTTAGACGCTTGCATGAATGGACATTTTAACAAGCCTAGATCGTCTTCGAATTTTATGATGATCAAGAATGACAGACATTGAGGGCACCGTAGAAGCCTCTTTAATTAGAGGATATGGAAGCATGTATTTTCCACTAAACTATCTACCTCACTCCCTAATTAAATTTTCAATTCACCAAAAAGAACCGGAAGTTTGACGGTGATGTCTCGTGATGCCATCGTAGGCAATTTACGATGACGTTTCTCAATAAAATTCTGTTTATTCTTGTTAATAATTTGCATTAGGATGCACTTCTCACGACTGCCACCATCAGCATCAGAATCATCATCATTGTCGTTGTCGTCGTCGTCTGAACCGGATAACATTTGCCAAGAAATAACAAAAGCACTAGTCATCGCTGTTTGCCATCATTTTCAATCATCACACGGTTGTCGGCGATTTGAGGAGACGACGTTTTCGCTGTTGGCCGCAGCTAAAAACTGTTCGAGATTTCAACAACGACGACAACAAACTGTTGCAAGTTGTGTGTGTGTCTGCGAGCGATTTCTTTTTGTTGGTGGAAATTAATTAAAAACAAATATTGTTGGCAAATTAATTAGAGATGATTTTTCTGAGGCAACAAATTCATGATTTGTAGACAAAAAGAAATTTCGATAATTAAAAGCATGAGGCATCAAAGGATAAAACGGCAATCCTGTTGGTGGTCGGGGAATATTTAATAGTCTGAGATGCATTCTTTGTTGCAATCAAAGAATTTTCTTTGTCTTTGAAATTTTATTTAATCGCATTCCACTTAAAATTTTGATTTGTTACACAAGAAAAAAATGGAATATATTTCAAATCACCCACTATTGTCATCCCACGATTTATTAATTTATCATACAATTCTCCACATTAAAGTATTAAATTCATGTTTTATATTTGCTCCTTTTCACTTTTATTGTTTTAGATTTTCTTTTTTCGGAAGAAAACACCACCATCCGCTTATAAGTGTTCAAAGAAAATCCAGGCAAAATATGAAATTCTTTCCAAGTGAATGATTTGTTTCTCAATCCTTTCGCTTGGGCTTTTCATTTTCGTTCACTCCTTCCGTGCATTTAAGTCAAGTGGACCATTGAGATTGTTTTTCTGTTTTTTTTTTCAACTTTTCCAATATATGTACCTTCGGAAGAAGAAGGAAAAAATGAATTTTTAAGTACTTTTTTTCTGGGGTTGCCATGATTTCAAGGTCCATCCCATCCGGTGTTGCTAATGGAGATTACGGCACAACAGCCACGCACAGTGAAATGCTGCGCAGCAACGTAAAGTGTTAAAGTATGCCTTAAGTTAATAACACATTCAAGAGGTGGATGCCCTACCTTCAAACACCAAAGTAATTGAATTATTTGAATATTTAAATATTTGTGTAGTTGAATATTTCGTATGGCCGAAATATTTAATATTTAACATCCTGAAATAAAATCCCCTCTACCTAGCCCAGCAGTAAGGGGATTTTATTCATTCATGATTCCAGCCTAGGGCTATTTGCATATTTTGAAATTTTTTTCTAAATATTTTGAATATTTTGAATATTTTGAATATTTTGAATATTTTGAATATTTTGAATATTTTGAATATTTTGAATATTTTGAATATTTTGAATATTTTGAATATTTTGAATATTTTGAATATTTTGAATATTTTGAATATTTTGAATATTTTGAATATTTTGAATATTTTGAATATTTTGAATATTTTGAATATTTTGAATATTTTGAATATTTTGAATATTTTGAATATTTTGAATATTTTGAATATTTTGAATATTTTGAATATTTTGAATATTTTGAATATTTTGAATATTTTGAATATTTTGAATATTTTGAATATTTTGAATATTTTGAATATTTTGAATATTTTGAATATTTTGAATATTTTGAATATTTTGAATATTTTGAATATTTTGAATATTTTGAATATTTTGAATATTTTGAATATTTTGAATATTTTGAATATTTTGAATATTTTGAATATTTTGAATATTTTGAATATTTTGAATATTTTGAATATTTTGAATATTTTGAATATTTTGAATATTTTGAATATTTTGAATATTTTGAATATTCTGAATATTTTGAATATTTTGAATATTTTGAATATTTTGAATATTTTGAATATTTTGAATATTTTGAATATTTTGAATATTTTGAATATTTTGAATATTTTGAATATTTTGAATATTTTGAATATTTTGAATATTTTGAATATTTTGAATATTTTGAATATTTTGAATATTTTGAATATTTTGAATATTTTGAATATTTTGAATATTTTGAATATTTTGAATATTTTGAATATTTTGAATATTTTGAATATTTTGAATATTTTGAATATTTTGAATATTTTGAATATTTTGAATATTTTGAATATTTTGAATATTTTGAATATTTTGAATATTTTGAATATTTTGAATATTTTGAATATTTTGAATATTTTGAATATTTTGAATATTTTGAATATTTTGAATATTTTGAATATTTTGAATATTTTGAATATTTTGAATATTTTGAATATTTTGAATATTTTGAATATTTTGAATATTTTGAATATTTTGAATATTTTGAATATTTTGAATATTTTTAAATATTATTAAATATTTTTAAATATATTGAATATTTTGAGTTTTTTGAATATTTGGAATAGTTGAATAGTTGAATAGTTGAATAGTTGAATAGTTGAATAGTTGAATAGTTGAATAGTTGAATAGTTGAATAGTTGAATAGTTGAATAGTTGAATAGTTGAATAGTTGAATAGTTGAATAGTTGAATAGTTGAATAGTTGAATAGTTGAATAGTTGAATAGTTGAATAGTTGAATAGTTGAATAGTTGAATAGTTGAATAGTTGAATAGTTGAATAGTTGAATAGTTGAATAGTTGAATAGTTGAATAGTTGAATAGTTGAATAGTTGAATAGTTGAATAGTTGAATAGTTGAATAGTTGAATAGTTGAATAGTTGAATAGTTGGAATAGTTGGAATAGTTGGAATAGTTGGAATAGTTGGAATAGTTGGAATAGTTGGAATAGTTGGAATAGTTGGAATAGTTGGAATAGTTGGAATAGTTGGAATAGTTGGAATAGTTGGAATAGTTGGAATAGTTGGAATAGTTGGAATAGTTGGAATAGTTGGAATAGTTGGAATAGTTGGAATAGTTGGAATAGTTGGAATAGTTGGAATAGTTGGAATAGTTGGAATAGTTGGAATAGTTGGAATAGTTGGAACAGTTGGAATAGTTGGAATAGTTGGAATAATTGGAATAGTTGGAATAATTGGAATAGTTGGAATAATTGGAATAGTTGGAATGGTTGGAATAGTTGGAATAGTTGGAATAATTGGAATAGTTGGAATAATTGGAATAGTTGGAATGATTGGAATGGTTAGAATAGTTGGAATAATTGGAATAGTTGGAATAGTTGGAATAGTTGGAATAGTTAGAATAGTTGCAATAGTTGGAATAATTGGAATAGTTGGAATAGTTGGAATAGTTGGAATAGTTGGAATAGTTGGAATAGTGGGAATAGTTGGAATAATTGGAATAGTTGGAATAGTTGGAATAGTTGGAATAGTTGGAATAAATGGAATAGTTGGAATAGTTGCAATTATTCCATAGTTAGAATATTCGTGTGTTAAATATTTTAAAATGTAAATACTTGAATATTAAAATATTAAATAAATATGAATATTATAGGGTATCAGAGAGTCTTGTATACCGCACTTAAGTCCTTCCTTTCTTGATTGTATTTTACTTTTGCTCCTCCATTCCCCATAAAGAAAGTCTTTGAGGTGTAAGAAATACATCAAGCTGAAATCCGTTGGTGGCCAGCACAACAAATCAATTAAAATGAAAAGTGAAAATGAAACTGAATTTTATGAAAATCTGGCCAATTGAAACATGGACCACAACTCCCTGGCGTGTTAATAAAATTTAAGCCTCGGTTATTTAAACATTCGCAATTTTCACAACAACAGAAACTCCTTCACTGATCTACGTGAGCAGTTGCCAGCGCTGGCTAAAGCTGGTTTTGTGGGATATTCAATGTTTTTTTTAGGATTTTAGCTGGAATGGTTGGGATGAATGTTTTTATGATGTGTTGTAAATGTAAATAACAAACAATAAAAGCTGCAAGTGGAAAGTGGTTTCAACTGTATTTGCGCTGAAGAAATATGTACTCGCAGCAGCAGTGTGAGGTGGGAGTTGTGGTGGCAGTTGGTGCTGCTGCAAGAACACCATTTTTTGCTGGCTTGGAGGGTTGGTTTAGCGTTGAACACAGCAAAAAATAAAAAAAACTCTATAAATATTGTACACCTGAAACTTGTTAAGTGCTGCCATGAAATTCATGGAATTTTTATGCAAAACTTCCACAATAAAAACGGAATCTTTTTCAGAAGCGTGCAGCAGCAGTAGCAGCAACAACAATAACAACAGTCATAAAACATAAAACATACAACTATTCCGAGTTTGTTCAGTGTGCACGCGTACCTACACAAATATTTTTAGTCCTACTCCGTGGCAAAATAAAACACATCCCGGGGAAGGTTGGCCGTGGAAGGGCAAGAAGTGGTCATGTGGAGTGGCGTGCAATATGCAATTCTCATATGCAACAATATGATTGTTGTGTTAAGTTAAATGTAACTTCCTGTTGTTGGTGTTCGCTCACAGTTGAAATCTCTCGAAAATATTATATTACAGCGACTAAGAAGAAGGAGGAGAGCCAGCGATATCCTTATAATAACAATCTAGCTTAAACTTTAAATTTTCTAAGAAAAAAATTAGATGGTTGGGAAGACAGACCTTAATTTATGTGATGACCAAACAATTAAGGCATCCACCCAAATCTGAAATTTTATTGCTAAATGTCGTTGTTTTCTTCGTTAAGATCACAGCTATTACAAAATATAACTAACTATTCTATTTTTATACCCTCCACCTCCAGGATGGGGGTATACTATCTTTGTCATTTCGTTTGTAACACCTTGAAATATCGAACTGAGACACTATAAAGTATATATTCTTGATCGTCATAAAATTCTAAGACAATCTAGCCATGTCCGTCCGTCTGTTGAAAGCACGCTAGCATCTAAACGAAAGGAGCTAGAACGTTCAAAATTTCCATAAATGCGTCTTATAGTCGTAGATCGGTTGTGATTGAAATGGGGCGAAATCGGCCCAAAGGGAAAAAATTTTCCCTCACAAGGACTAAAAATACCCATAATAATCCCTAATAATTTAGCGTATTTAAGCATGTTTTTTGAATATGTCTGTTTATATTTGCTTGATATTTGGTATGTGCAATCCCCTTATAGCAAAAACGTGCACCATAAAGTGATTCTTAGTTGTAGGGGGTGAAATGGGGCAAAAAAGGGATAAAAATGGTACACATTAAACGACAACAGCTAGAAACACGAAATTCGGTGTGTACATTCCTCTAATTGAGTAGATACATAATATAAAAGTATTTTTTCAAATTTGTACTTTTAAGGGGTAAAGTAGGAATAGAGGGATAAAAATGGTACCAACCAAACGGCTGTACCTAGAATAATGAAATTCGGTGTATACATTCCTCTGATTGCATAGACAAGTAAAATACACGGATGTTTTCAAAATTCGTACTTTTTGGGGTTAAAATGAAAAAAGGGGATAAAAATAGTACCAATCAAATGACCGCAGCTAGAGTCATGAAATTCGGAGTGTACATTCCTCTGATTGTGTAGACACGGAAAATAAACTGATTTTTCGAAATTCGTACTTTTTGGGGTCAAAATAGAAAAAGGGGATAAAAATAGTACCAACCAAATGACCGCAGCTAGAGTCATGAAATTCGGAGTATACATTCCTTTGACTACGTAGACATGAAAAATAAAAGTTATTTTCCACATTCGTACTTTCAAGGGATACAATGGGCATGTAGGGATAAAAATGGTACCAACAAAACGGCTGTACCTAGAATAATGAAATTCGGTGTATACATTCCTCTTATTGCATAGACAAGTAAAATAGACGAATTTTTCGAAAGTCGTACTTTTTGGGGTTAAAATGGAAAAAGGGGATACAAATAGTACCAACCAAATGACTGCAGCTAGAGTCATGCAATTCATAGTATACATTCCTCTGACTGCGTAGACACGGAAAATAAACGGATTTTTCGAAATTCGTACTTTCAAGGGATACAATGGTACAGAGGGATAAAAATAGTACCAACTAAACGACTACAGCTAGAATGATGAAATTGTAATTGCGTAGAACGTCAAGGGGTTAAAAATGGTACCAACCATTCCTCTGACTGTATAGACACGCAAAATAACAAGTTTTTTTCCAAATTCGTAATTTTCGTTTTACGGCAAAAATTGGTTGAATCATGAAGTTAGCTTATTTTGCACTATGTACGTCTGATAATGGATTTTCAAAATTTGTACTTTTGGATTTAAAATATAATGGAAATAAAACCAACTGTAGCACACACTATCAACCAATATTTATGGCATTTAAGCTTATTGAAAATATAAATGTAAGAATATTTATTTTTTGATTTTAAATAGCTAATGGTTTGAAATAATTAAAATATTATATTTTTTTATAAAATTATTTTTTCAATATTTGTATTTGTTTTGGTTTGGCTATATTAAAAAATTTATATTTTCCTGTAATATTACTGCACTTCAACGAAAACCGACAACCTCTGTGGAATGCAATCCATGGTGGAGGGTATATAAAGTTCGGCCCGGCAGAACTTAACCCCTTTTTACTTGCTTAATTTGTAAAGGGCTTTACTTAACAATAAATTTGAAATAATCGTAATATTTTAAAAAATATTTTTTTGCATATTTTCGAAGAAGATTTTTTTTTTCGAAAAAAAAAATATTTTTTTTTCTCATTTTTTAGACTGTTCCTATGTAAAATTCATAACATTTTCAGCCATCTTAATTACCATGAATTGAACAAGAGGTGTTATTTTGAATCACCCGGTATTTCGGTAGCTGTCACTTTTGAAGCTTTTATTCTTTGACATTTGACAAGTAGAAACTACGCCATACGAATAACAAGTAAGGAAAGGCTAAAGTCGGGTGGGGCCGACTATATAATACCCTACACCACTCCCTGCGTATGTACCTCGCTTTGATTACTAAACCCAGGTATTTCATGGGAGCAATTTTATGTAGTTCATACAAATTATATAAATTATATGAATATAATTTATATGCTATAAATTCATCTTTAGTCAAATTTAACGAATATGGTAAATAATATGGTAATTGATCCAATTGTCCGACAGACAAATACAAATTATACAGTAGTATACCAAAGTATGGGCATCACCCAAACAATTCTCATTGCAATTCAATTCGGTAAAAAATTGAAATCGGGAAGGATTTTTGCATCCTGTAAATGTATGTGTTTGACAAAAAATGTTAAATCGGAAAGGACATTTGTATGGGGGTATATTGAAACCTGGAACGATGTGACGCGCTTTCACCATGTCTGTCTATTGGTGAAATATAATATGTAAAATTTGTCCAAAATCGGTTAAACATTCGGGAGCAACATTTGTATGAGGGCTATATCTAAATCTGAACCGATCTTACCCACTTTCACCATAGGATTTTTAGTTGGATTATAGGATGTTGTGCCAATTTTAAAGAAAATCGGGTACATTATGTCGTTTCTAGAGCGGAAAATGTCAAATCGGGAGCGACATTTGTATGGGGGCTATATCTAAATCTGAACCGTTCTAACCCAATTTTTGCATACGTGTTTCTAGTTCGATTATAAGATGTTCTGCAAAATTTAAAGAAAACCGGGTACAATATGTGGTTTCTAGAACGGAAAATGTCAAATCGGGAGCGACATTTGTATGGGGGCTATATCTAAATCTGAACCGATCTAACCCAATTTCTGCATAGGTGTTTCTAGTTGGATTATAAGATGTTGTGCCAATTTTAAACAAAATCGGGTACAATATGTGGTTTCTAAAGCGGAAAAAGTGAAATAGGGAGCGACATTTGTATGGGGGCTATATCTAAATCTGAACCGATCTTAACCAATTTCGGCATAGGTGTTTCTAGTTGGATTATAAGATGTTGTACCAAATTTAAAGAAAATCGGCTACAAAATGCGGTTTCTAGAGCGGAAAATGTCAAATCGGGACCGACATTTGTATGGGGGCTATATCTAAATCTGAACCGATTTCCTCCAAATTCAACACCAATGGTCCTTGGCCAGAAAAAATAACTTCTGCCAAGTTTTATGACAATCAGACAACAATTGCGACCTGTAGAGTGCGAACAAGCTTAGATGGACAGCAGACGGACAGACAGACGGACGGACGGACGGACAGACAGACATCGTTAAATCGACTCAGCTAGTGATTCTAAGCCGATCCGTATGCTTAAAGGTGGGTCTAGCTCAATTATTTCTTGGTGTTACAAACATTTGGCGGAAAACTAACTTATAATACCCTAGACCACGAAGTGGTGTAGGGTGTAAAAAGTACTTATTTGTATACCCTACACCACTTCGTGGGCTACGGTATTATAAGTTAGTTTCGCGCCAAATGTTTGTAACACCATATAATAATCGAGCTAGACCCACCTTTAAGTATACGAATCGGCTTAGAATCACCAGCTGAATCGATTTGTCTGTCTGTCCGTCTGCTGTCCATCTAAGCTTGTTCGCACTCTACAGGTCGCAATTGTCGTCCGATTGTCATGAAATTTTGCAGAAGTTGTTTTTTCTGGCCAAGGACCATCGGTATTGAATTTGGAGGAAATCGGTTTAGATTTAGATATAGGCCCCATACAAATGTCGCTCCCGATTTTACCTTTTCCGCTTCAGAAACCACATATTGTACCCGATTTTCTTTAAAATTGACACAACATTTTATAATCGAACTAGAAACACCTATGCTGAATGTGGGTAAGATCGGTTCAGATTTAGATATAGCTCCCATACAAATGTCGCTTCCGATTTCACTTTTTCCGCTTTAGAAACCACATATTGTACCCGATTTTCTTTAAAATTGACACAACATCTAAAAATCGAACTAAAAAAACTATGGATCTTGATCAATTTTTCCATATCATGTTATATTTACTTTACTCGGAATATCTGCTAGAAAATTGGATCAATTACTTTTTTATTTACCATATTCATTAAATTTCACTAAATATGAATTGATAGTAACTGTATAATTTATATGAACTACATAAAATAGCTCCCATGGAATACCGGGGTTTAGTAATCAAAGCGGACTCGGCCTAGTCAGCCCCGTCCGACTTTAGCCTTTCCTTACTTGTTTTATTTTTTTTTGTTTGCTTTTATTGGAAAAGTTGAATTTTGTCATTTATTAACATTGTGTGTAATTCTTTAAGTCATGGAAATATAACCAAATACGGACACCACTACGTGCTAAAAGAACAAAAAAGACCTGTTTTGCCCAAAGTCATGCACTTTTTGTATGGCCCCCTAAGATTTGGAGCCTAGGTGTCATTTTTGCTAAAAAAAGTCATCATTTTCTCAGGCTCAAAACAACTTCATCTTAAGGGTCAAAATCGCAAATGTCGTTAGACAAATCTTATAGGCTGTAGTATGCGTGTAGGTAGCGTATACGTGCTGTTGATTAATAATAATATCACTCATACGCACTGTAGTCGAACTGGCCATTAACAGAAACAGTTGTGCAAGATATATATTTCCTATCTAAACGGTGTTAAGAATCATTCCTAGGAAGTTCATATGTTCCAGAGAGTTGTTTATTGAGATCATAGGTACATTTTTGTAGTTGGTTGTTTATTTGAATTTTGAACGGTTTGCTACCTATGGACCTGAACATGGGAAAATGTTATAAATCGAGTTTTTTTGCGATTTTGACCTTGAACAATTTTTTTTTCGATTTTATATGTTCACAACTTTTATTCTTTATGACAAGAGCTACAACTTTGCATCAGAGAGTAAATCAAAATTCCAAACCGTTTGCAAGATATGAGCCTGAGAAAATGATCACTTTTTGCAAAAACGACACCGAGGCCCCAAATCTTTGGGGGTCCATTAAAAAATGTGCATGATTGTGGGCAAAACTGGGAGACACGAGTCTTTTTTGCATTTTATCACGTAGTGGTGTCCGTATATGGTTATATATTTTGTAATGGAACACAATATCGCTCATATGACTACCACGACTGGCTCGACAGTACCTCATCCGATCAACCCAATTTTTCAGTTTTGCTAAAAATCCACATCAAACAGTGACTCGTTGTGGATGCTTTGGCTTCTCAATAGTCACGTGTGGGTTCTCTGAACCCCATAAGCGGCAATTTTGCTGACTGACATAGCCACCGAGATGAAAATGATCTTCATGAAGGCCGATCTCTTCACGAAAATTTCTTACAGTTTTTGTTAAAGACTCACTACTTTGGAAGTAAGTTTTTAATATTTCCCAATTTTATTCGAGCCTGAGAATAAAAATAAATGTTATTCTACCTTTCAAAGTCAAAGTAATCGATAGTTCAAATTTAAAATATATTTGTCTCGACTATTTTTTTTAGATAAAACTCAAACTAAATCTTTTTTTAGGATAGTCTGACGACGACATTCCGTTCATAAATATTATTTAAATAACTGAAGGTTTGCCGGCACAATGGCGCACTATTTGGCCATTTATTTATTTATTCGTTTTCTAGCTCTACTCTGAACCGGAAGTGTTTGGTGCTCACAAACTAAACTAAACGAGGAAAAAAATATTCTGAATCGGAATAATGCTGGATTTCTTTCGATTTATTATAGCCTTCGACAATACCTGTGCATTATTCAGAGGTAATCTGCAGTTTACTTTCGGATAACAACACATACTGTGATGCGACCAGTAGTAGGTACTGCATGATGCATGCAACAGCAAGAAAAAAGAGAGGAAAGAAAAAAAAAACGAAATTCTATGCAGTGCATAGCACGTTATGGCCCAGCAGGTTGTCTGGCCGCAGCCAGAAAGGGAAAAATCAGACTGCAGCATGTTGTTGTTTACTGCAGCTGCTGCTGTAACAAGTACAGCGGTCGGTCGTTCGGCCGGACGGACAGCTTTTTTGTGGGGAATTTATGTATGGTTTGCCCTGGTGTAAAGTCTCTTTTAAACCCCATTGATCTCTGATGGTTTAGTGTGTGGCACAGCAACAGCAACTGCGGCAGCAATTGCCGGCAAAGCTATAAAAATGAATTTAAATTCCATCGACAGCCCTTTGCCTTTTCCCCTGGTCTGGTCTCGTACGTCTGGCCGGCAATTCAATGAAGTTGTGGTGCTGCTGCCCCCCCGTTTTCTTACCTTTTTTTGGGGAAATTTATGCATGTTTAAGCTAAAACATCACAATGATGGTGCTCAACAATTTTGTTAGTTTTATTTCGCCGTTTTTTATTTTTTATTCGCTTCGCTTCGAATCTATCCAATCGTCCAGGTCGCTCTCTCACCTATATCTAGGTGTGCCCCAATGTATTTATCTGCAGTTGCTTGTTTGCCTGATTGTTTGTTTGCTTTGTATCCATGCAACGTATGTTTGTGCAGCATGTGGCATCCCTGTGGCTAGATTTGATGCTTCTGCTTGTTTTTTTCCTGCCCTCTCCGTTGCATGAATGAATGGATGGATGAATATATTTGTGTGCAACTATTTCGCTTTGCTTTTTTGTATTCCTTTTTCCTCTCTCCACAAGAGGAAAAACGTGAAAAATAAAAGAAGCATTCAGCATGAATTGTAGATTCCGCCAGTAGTATCTGCATTTGCAGACAGGTGAATAATGTAATTGCCCCATTCACACAAGACGAAGTTACTCCTCGTCGTCGTCGTTGCCGTCTACCGCGTACGTTGGGGATGCTGCTGCAGCAGCAACAAATCAGATTTGCTTTTGGCAGCAAAATAGCATGAATGGTAGAATGGAAATTGATTTAAATGAAAGTGAATATAACTTAAATTAAATATTTTTCTTTTCCTCTTTTTTGTGGGACATAGAGGAGGTCATTCAAATCATTTTCAGACCTTAAATGTGCGGTATGACAGACAAATGGAAATATTTCGTAAAAGGGACGTTAAAGTCGTTCTAATATACGCTCTTACAACAGGGAGTGCAACGCACAGTATTTTCATTACACTATGGATCAGAAGAAAAAAATATGTCCGGGATTTTTTTTGTTCGTATTATTCCTTAAACACCAATAAAAAATTCTAATGGATGTTATTAAAATACAATCGAAATTAAGAGAATAAAATGATAAGAAAATCCATTAAAAAGTAGAAAACTAGGTTGGATTCTAAAGACACATTGTGGACTACCTTTTAATTCAGAATATCGAAAGTTTTTTGAAAATGACTGGTATTTGAATATAAGAGGACCATTCATATCAGAAGTCCGATCTCTACCAAAAAATAAGTGTCATTTGTCATTGATTGCATGTCAAAGAGGCTGTCGATTTTCGTAGAAGTACAGTAACATTACAGGAAAATCTTATTTTTTTTTTTAAAAGGGAGGTTAAATTTTAAGGGCCGATGTTGATTTTGAATAAAACACAAATTATTTAGGAAACTATTATCATTTCTCTTTACTATGATAATATTGGTATGGCATGATTGAGGTTCTATGCCGTTAATGTGCCGATTTATCTCATCCTTTAGCTCTTGAATTGTTGCTGGCTTATCGACGTACACCTTTTTTTCAAATAGCCCCAAAGAAAGAAGTTCAACGGTGTCAAATCACATGACAAAATGACCAAATGACATCGCCACCACGTGAGATAACACGGCCATTGAATTTGTCGCGCAAAAGAGCCATTGTTTCGTTAGCTGTGTAGCAAGTGGCACCGTCCTGTTGAAAACACATATCGTCCACATCCATATCTTCCAATTCGGGCCATAAAAAGTTCGTTATCATCTCAAGATAGCTAAGGCCATTCACAGTGACTGCCTGACCGGCTTCATTTTGGATGGCCCGATGATGCTACCAGCTCCTGCATTATCATTCGCCCAAATGCGGCAATTCTTCTTATTGACGAGTCCACTGAGGTGAAAATGTGCCTCATCACTGAAGATGATTTTCTACGAAAATTTATCATCCACTATTGCCATTTCTTGCCACCATTCTGACCATTGATGACGTCTGGAATGGCGAAGAGGCTTTAGTTCTTGAGTTTTGAGAATTGCAGCTTGTAAACGTCTTTATGCATATTGTTCATGAACGACGAGCATGAGAGGTGCAATTGTTGGGCGACGACGACGAATTTGAGGTGGATGGCTCTTCAGCCACACTATCCCGAACAGCAGCAATATTTCCTGCAGTACGAGCTGTACGAACATGCACTGGTGTTTTCATATCTCCTACAAACCTACGGTTTGCTCAAATTTTTGCACGATTTGGACGATTAGATTGACCAAAAAAAAAACACGAAGTGCACGATATGCATTTTGATTTGAACGCCCATTTTCATAATGAGTCTGAATATCTTTAACGCGTTGCTCGATTGTGTATCTTTCCATGGTTCAAATTGAGTTAGTCTGAAATTGAGAAATGTCAAATGAAATGCAGAAAAATCTTGACGTTTAGGTGTGCTTCACATTCAACATCGGTCCTTACAATTTCACCACCCTTTAGTTTATGGTATATTTTGGTTTTCTAAACTCGAAAACGTTTTTTTTTTAAGAATCCATTAACAAAACTAATATTTTAATTTGCCCCGATGATCTAGCTTTCTTCGTTAAGATCCCAGCTATTATAAAATAAAACTAAATATTTTGCTATTTATGTTACAAAGGACTTTTTCGTGCTGTTTTCTCAAAAAATTAGAAAATATTGAATTCAAAAAAAAAAAATATTCTGCAGTTACACAGCCGAAATAGAAATTGTGTCCTGCTTTACAATGTTATTAAAAAATAAAAAAATATTTTTTAATAAAAAATATATATTTTTTTTATAACACTGTGCAACATTTTTGAAGTCATTTCAAAATAACCATATACGGACACCGCTACATGATAAAAGACCAAAAAAAAAGACCCGTGTTTTTTTTTTCCCCCAAAGTCATGCACTTTTTTTTATGGGCCCCCAGAGATTTGAGGCCTCGGTGTAATTTTTGGAAAAAAGTGATCATATTCTCAGGCTCATATCTTGCAAACCGTTCGGAATTTTGATTTACTCTCTGAGGCAAAGTTCTAGCTCTTGTCATAAAGAACAAAAATTGTGAACATATAAAATTAAAAAAACTTCGTCTTTAAGGTCAAACTCGCAAATGTCGTCTAACAAATCCTATGTAGTGTGTTTAGGTATATAGGCGTATACGTACTGTTATTAAACGATAATATCACTCATACGTATTGTAGTCGAACTGACCATTAACAGAAACAGTCCTGCAACATATATTTTTCCTACCTAAACGGTGTTAAGAATAATTCCTAGGAAGTTCGTATGTTCTAGAAAGTTGTTTATTGAGATCTTAGGTACATTTTTGTAGTTGATTGTTTCCCTGAATTTTCAACGGTTTGCTACCTATGGACCTGAACAGGGGAAAAAAGGTTAAAAAAAATCGAATTTTTTTAAGTTTTTTGCGATTTTGACCTTGAAGATGAAGTTTTTTGGATTTTATATGTTCACAATTTTTGTTCTTTATGACAAGAGCTAGAACTTTGCCTCAGAGAGTAAATCAAAATTCCGAACGGTTTGCAAGATATGAGCCTGAGAATATGATCACTTTTTTCCAAAAATTACACCGAGGCCTCAAATCTCTGGGGGCCCATAAAAAAAAGTGCATGACTTTGGGGAAAAAAACACGGGTCTTTTTTTTTGGTCTTTTATCATGTAGCGGTGTCCGTATAGGGTTATTTTTTTTCGTGTTGCACTGTGTAATATTTTTAAAAAATAAAAAAATATATTTTTTATATTTTTAAAAAATAAAAAAATATATTTTTTACATTTTTAAAAAATAAAAAAATATATTTTTAATAAAAAATATATATTTTTTATAATATTTTTAAAAAACAAAAAAATATTTTTTAATAAAAAATATATATTTTTTATAATATTTTTAAAAAATAAAAAAATATATTTTTTAATAAAAAAATATTTGTTTTAAAAAAATATATATTTTTTATAATATTTTTTAAAAATATAAAAATATATTTTTAATAAAAAATATATATTTTTTATAATATTTTTAAATAAAAAAAATATATTTTTAATAAAAAATATATATATTTTATTTTTCTTCAAAAAATTGTTGTTCTAGCAAAAACAATTTTTTGAAGATATTTTTTATAAAAAAAAATATTTTTTTTATAATATTTTTAAAAAATAAAAAAATATAGTTTTAATAAAAAATATATATATTTTATTTTTCTTCAAAAAATTGTTTTTCTGACAAAAACAATTTTTTGAAGATTGTTCCTGATCTACGATGTGAAAGTAAAGTTCACAACATTTGTAGCCATTGTACTGACTCTTAATTGTACATATTAGCGTGTGTTGTCAGACCTATATTTCTAAAATGAGAGTTCAAACATTAAAGGTATCTTCGACAAAAAAAATTGAATTTTACTAAAAAAATATACATCCAAAATTTTTGTTGTTGATTTAATGACATAGTATTCTTCAATACAAAAAAGATCTCAGAAACTACAAAAAATAACAAATACTTTAACTAACTTCTATTTAATTTAGAAAACAGAAAAATTAAAAATGTAGGGGTATTTTTATATTATAAATTCAGTTTTTATATTAGAAGTCCACAATCAAAGATAAAATTAGTTTTTACCAGTGTTACATATTAGTGTCATTTGTCATCGAATATTTTCACATAATTCTCTGACTAAAGCAATTTTTTTTTACACTTCCATGGGATAGTCAGTAGGCGACTTTTCGTTCATAAATATCATTTAAATAACAAAAGGTTTGACTTTACAATGAGACAGATGTAACGATCTACTTATTTAATGCTCCATATTTGTTGAGATCTACTCTAAAACAGAAGTCAATGGAGCACAAATAAGAAATTAGAAGAATATAATTTTTTTGGAGGTCCGAAAATCCCCACAACAAGAAAAAAATATTTTCTTTCCTTTTTATAGCTAGCATTCTAAGGAGGAAAACAAATGCAGAATTTACGACTCTATTGAGAATTTAAAAAATCATGTTTTTCAAATTTTTGTTGAAATAGCATTTTATGATAGTGGCACGAGGCTGAAACCCATAAAAATGGGAAAACAAAATATTTCATTTAATTGCTTTAGCTGGAATCCTAATGAAGAGAACGAGCCATATTTGAAGAAAATTTATGCATAAATGTAGAAGTTGTTGCCCTTCATGTAGAAGGGCTGCATTCCTGGTCACTAAGAAATTTTTCAGAAATTCTATGTCACTATGTCACATGGACTTTATGAAATATGTTTCACACATAATGAAGTTATGACAAATTCATAAATAATAATCAAAACTATTTATAGGGTGGAACACAAAATTTTTTATATAGAGGAATTCCATGTTGAAGCATGAAGGTATTCCGATTTTGGTTTGGCATTGCAAGATATTGTTCGTGTTTTAGACGTGCTGTCAAGCTCGCTTGGTTGGATTAAGTCCAAAAACTTGGTTGGATTGTTGAAAATTTTAAAAATGTTTGTTGATTTGTTTAAATTTGATATAATTGAAATTGAATTGATTAATTGAAATAATATAGTTTGACAATTTCACATTAACAAGTAAAAAGTTAGTCAAATAAAATCTTAAACGAGTAATAAGCGAACCCGTGTACCGGGAAACTGCAATTAATTTGATTTGTGGAATGTTAAATTTTCGAACAAAATTATTTTAAATGCCTATAGTTAGTCGATTTCTCTAAATTAAATAAAATTTACAAATTTCAACAATTCGACTAAGTTATTGGACCTCAACCAATTACTTTTTAAAATTCCGACCAAGTTATAGGACTTAAGCCAACACGCTAGTTGCTAGTAAAAAATGACTCTTATATTACCCTCTTTTATTTGAAAAAAAAAGGTTTTATTAAAATTGAAAATTGAACTAGGATATTGTCCTGGCTCAAGACCATTTTGCATCTATATTTAATAGAATGCAAATTTATTTACGAATGGCATGGTGAAAATTCTGTAATTAATTCTTCGATTTTGCTGAAATTTGGATAATACATTCTACTCGTAGTAATAGTACGTTGTTCGAGTTTTACAGTGGTCCAAATTTGAGACTTTTTATGAAGAGGTAGATTTTTGAATGATGTAATAACTTTTGAAAAAAATAACTTAACGATTAAAATAAATTTAAAAAATTGAAATTTTTTCTTAAAAAAAGCTTAAATTATTAAAAAAAAACATTTTTTTTTATTTTTTTTCTCAGCAAATGCCTAAACTTAAATAATAAATTAAAAACTAAAAATTTAATTAAAAAAAATTACTCCAAACATCCTCGACGTATAACAATCAACACCACGACTAACTTCATCAACAGAGTTTTCAACATTAGTGACGCTGAATTCCATAAAAATAACGAAAAGAAGATAAGACATATTTTATCATTAAATGACTTTCTTAATAAAACCATTGCGGAATTAATAAGACATGTGAAGAAGAAACAACCTGGAGAATTGAAGGAACCAATTTCAAAAATATACAAACCGATGACATATGTTCATGGCTTCTCGGAAAGATTCAAAAACTCCAACATTTATAATAAGGACAACATACAATTAGCATTAAAGAGCAGCAACACAAGTAATGACTTTTTAGCAGGACAAAATCAAAAATAAACAAAGAAGAAAAATCAATCGTAGTCTATAAGATAAAGTCTAATCCAACGTATGCCAGAAGGTATACGTTGGAACAACAAAGATGAAATTAAAAACTCGACTTTCTGCACACAAATCTGATCATAAAGCGATTGACAAACCACTGGAACTAAAGACAGCACTAGCAGCCCATTGCACATTTACGGGGCATAAGCCAAACTTCAACGACGTAGATATTTTGACGCAAGAAAATAATTATCGTAGAAGATATACGCTTGAAATGTTACATATCGCGACATTTGTATGGGGGCTATATCTAAATCTGAACCGATCTTACCTAATTTCTGCATATGTGTTTCTAGTTGGTTTATAAGATGTTGTGCCAAATTTAAAGAAAATCGAGTACAATATGGGGTTTCTAGAGCGGGAAATGTCAAATCGGGAGCGAGATTTGCATGGAGGCTATATCTAAATCTGAACCGATCTTACCCAATTTTTGCATAGGTGTTTCTAGTTGTATCATAAGATGCTGTGTCAAATTTAAAGAAAATCGGGTACAATATGTCGTTTCTAGAGCGGAAAATGTCAAATCGGGAGCGACATTTGTATGGGGGCTATATCTAAATCTGAACCGATCTTACCCAATTTTTGCATACGTGTTTCTAGTTTGATTATAAGATGTTCTGCCAAATTTAAAGAAAAACGGGTACAATATGTTGTTTCTAGATCGGAAAATGTCAAATCGGGAGCGATATTTGTATGGGGGCTATATCTAAATCTGAACCTAATTCAATACCGATGGTCCTTGGCCAGAAAAAAAACTTCTGCCAAGTTACATGATAATCGGACCACAATTGCGACCTGTAGAGTGCGAACAAGCTTAGATGGACAGCAGACGGACGGACGGATGGACGGACAGACAGATATCGTTAAATCGACTCAGCTGGTGATACTAAGCCGATCGGTATACTTAAAGGTGGGTCTAGCTCGATTATTTCTTGGTGTTAGAAACATTTGGCGCGAAACTAACTTATAATACCCTAGACCACGAAGTGGTGTACGGTATAAAAATGGAAGTACTTAATAAATAACTTTTAAGTATTTCAAAATAACTCATTGATGTATATCCCAATTTCCACTACTTTCGAATCAAAAGATGAAAATCTTCTTCACTTCTTTGGGAGCTCTCTTTTAGCTGGGAATATAATTGAATAGATAATATTGAATGAAAATAATATTAAAAATATCTCAATTTGTAGTCAAACATGAATAGGCAGATTTTCGCCTTTTCCACATTGTCCACTGCCAATGAAATTAAACAAAACTTAAATTATTGGCCATGGACGGAATTAAATTGAAACCAATACATTGGCCAACTTGAATAACTCTCCAGAAAACACATACGTCTTCCGAAATTAATGCTGAATGTTTTACATACATATAATATAATTCCTGAATTGATAACTTCTGAATTTCAAATGAATTTTTCTGAATTTGAAATGAAAAGTTCTGAATTTCATATGAAATGTTCTGAAATTCATTTGATGAGTTCTGAATTTCAAATAACAAGTTCTGATTTTCAATTGATGAATTCTGAATTTCAAACAGAATTTCTGAATATCAAATGACGACTTCTGAATTTCAAATGGAATTTCTGAATATCAACTGATGTGTTCTGAATTTCAAATGAAAATTCTGAATTACAATTGATTTTTTCTGAATTACACTTGGAAATGGTGCAGTGATGTTATTACAGAAATTTTTTTATTTATTATGAATTACAATACAAAGTAAATTTTTATTCTAACTGCTGCCAACTCAACTACCGAGGAGCTCGTTTTATTAGAGAAAAATATTTCAAAAATTGCCAATTTATATTTTTCCAAGGTATTTCAAAATGCCACCCAGACTACTGCTAAGGGATAGGGCATTTCTGAAACCATATTCACGTGTTACTTGTCGAAATTAACTCAAAACTTTTCTCATTTCATATAAGACTATCACAAATTTTATTTGGTATCTTTTCAGGAGAACGATGTAAATAATACCATCATATCTAACATAATCGACACTCTTATATATATTTTCCCGTAGTTCCTAGTTGGAACATAGGGTCGTAAGATCGACACTCTTAATATAAGATCATTTAAATATTTTGTAACTAGAGTAGCGATCATATTAAAAATTGTGGTTATTAATATTTAAATCGCTCTACTGAAATGTTATCAAATAAAAGATGCGCCAGAAGATCATGCACGAAATGAGCGATATCTTGAGGAATTTTTCATACTGATATATTTAAATTGTTTTTTATTTTTTTTTTTTGTAATTAAGCTTCACCAAGTCTTTTTTATTTTTGTTTAAATTTTGTATCACCATCACCATCTTTAGGAATTCAATTGAAGAAAGAAAAGAAACACGAAAAATGTCAACCCACATGTTTTCCAGCACTTTGCATTGATTGTATGTCACGAAGATGAATTGTTTGTCACGAAGATGTTGGTATAACAAATGAAATCTCTCGCTTTTATTTTCCAGAATTTTTAAAAATTCGCATTTTTTTAATTTTTATATTTTCGTTTGTTTTATTTGAGTCTGTAATTAATAATGGTTGTGAACTGGGACATTGTCCTGGTTGTACTATTTTGTGACTATATTTTATAAGAGGTAAAATTATTTACAAATTTTGAAAACACAATCTTTTGTAGAAAGTTTATTTTTGTCTAAATATGTTTCCAATGATAAAAGCCAATTAAAAAATATTTATAAAAAAATTCCAATCCACTTGTACTCTAAGGTTTTGTACTTTCACATTCCAAATACCGACAAAATATATTTTGTAAACTAGTGTTATTTGCACTGAAATATATACTAGAGAGGTAATAAAAATCCAAAATTGTTAATCCATATAATAAACCAAATTAGATGTTATGATGTATAATAAATAAAAATTTGAAAATATTTTCCAAACAGCACAGATTTCCTTTCCTTCTTATTTAAGATTTATACAACATTTTCTTTTGGCACACACACACATTATTCATGTTCCCCGTCTAATATTTTTCAATTTTATTTTTCTTAAAATTTTATGTCTTTTTTATGTACCTCTTTATTACTTTCCGCTTGCTGCCAATGATGAACGATGTTGATGTCGATGACGTTTTGCACAATCCCGTAGGAAAAAAAGTCCGCACAAAACAACAGCTATGCTAGTTTTGTAATCAGTCTTTGTTTAACAAACATTTCGTTATTTTTTTCTTCTTCTTCAAATACACTTAGCTGCGAACTAAAAAAACACTTAAAACAATATTTCTTCTTTAATCACCAGCAGGGCAAGCCAAAATAGAAATTTAGCACATATTTCTTGCTTTCATTCCTTCAAATGAAATTTCAAAAGCCACCAAAAAAAATCAAAAATTCCAGACCAGACCGTTTTTATGGCGCCAAAAAGGCCTTAATAGTAAATTTTCATACGCAAGAGACCGAAATGAAAAAATAAAAACAACAGCACAATTTTCCAAATTTATTCCAAAAATACACAATCACTTGGTTTTGCGTTTTTTTTCTGCTTTCGCCTGTTAAGCGAAATGCCGAGTACCGAAATATCGAGTGAGTCTGTACGAGAACTCTTTGGCGGACCAACTAACGCCACAATTAGGGAAAAAACAAAGAATTTTTCAATCTTCGAAATGTTTTTCGTGCGAGTGTGTGTGTGTTTGTAATTTTATTTTTGTTTTGATTTTGGTTGTGGTTGTGGTTTTCAAAACAAATACATTTGGCAAAAATAACAACGGAAAACTTGAACGTTGAATTTCTGCGTCTTTTTCAAAAATTCAAAAAAAAAAAAAAAAAAAAACTCAACATTAAAAAACACCTCAATGAGTAGCGGCTAGAATAGAACAATTCGAAATTCAAGGCGGAGAGCGCTGCTGTGAATTCGAACAAGGAGAGTAATTTCCATTTCATATATTCGAAAATAAACATTTGTGTGTGACGATCTGCCACGAATTGATCTTTCGCTATAATTTCGTTGGTGAAGAGGTCATGTTTTGAATTTTTCAATCGGTTTTCGGGGGAGTTTGACATTTTTCTAATAAATTTTTAAAAGTTTGAAAGTTAAAATTAAGAAATTTTTGTTCAATGAAATACTGTGTTTGTCATGCTCCTGCCAACCTTAGTAAAGAGGATACAAAAATATCTGTTGACTACTTTGTTATTATTACGGTGGATTCACCTCAGGATTCATTGTGTATTAAGGAGGATTGGCAGAAGGAACAGAACAATGTGCTGAGTTGAGTGATCGCTCAACACCCTACCCTTCCTCTACAGTCGACAGTTTCAGACCATTTAAGGGCTGATTCTGAGACAGAGGCAACGGATCAAGTATGAAAAAGTACGAAATTAACCCTAAAATGAAATTTATATTTTGACTTATTTCTGACATTTATGTTGAGATTTAGTGTATTAATAGTCGAATTTTCTGCAAAATATTTTTGTAGAACATTTTTTTTGGGGTTTTTATCCTTTTGCACAAAAGGAACCAAAAAGACCCCATATAGTGAGTAGCTAGAGGGTTAAAATGTTCCACAAAAATGTTCCTGATAGTATTTTAAGCAATATTGCTAAAGACATCCTACACTTAAAATGTAAGGGTCACAGGGCTGCCAATCCATCATACGAATGTGAAGGGGCAGAAATATTCACCCCATCTCTAAAATGACGCCCATATGTAAACTTTAAAAACGCTCATACACGCTTATTCTTCTTTTAGCCACTCTAACAGAATCTATTGTCATTTGTATTTCCTGATTTTCAAAAAAAAAAACATTAGATTGGAACGAAAATAAAGCATTTTTATAATATTTAAATTAACATTTAAAAAAAATCGAAACTGCGCAGTCAACTTTTAGCTGCCTTTTTGGGTTCTGCTGAAGACTTCAGCACAACCTATGGTCTTAAACCAAAATAAATGACAAGACATTTTAAAAAAATTTTAAATTTTTTGTGGTAATTTTAAGATACAAATATATTTTTCTAATTTCAAACACAATTCTTAGTTTTACCAAATATTGTGTATCTTTAAAAAATATATTTTCTTCCTATTTATTATACACTCCACCTCCACGAGGGGGGTATACTAACTTTGTCATTCCGTTTGTAACACCTTGAAATATCGACCTAAGACCCTATAAAGTATATATATTCTTGATCGTCATAAAATTCGAAGACGATCTAGCCATGTCCGTCTGTCCGTCTGTTGAAAGCACCTAGCATCTAAACGAAAGAAGCTAGAACGTTCACATTTTCCATAAACGCGTCTTATAGTCGTAGATCGGTTGGGATTGAAACGGGGCGAAATCGGCCCAAAGGGAAAAATTTTTCCCTCACAAAGACTAAAAATACCCATAATAATCCTTAATATTTTAGAGTATTTGAACATATTTTTTCAATATGTCTAATTGCACTTACTTGATATTGGATATGCGCATTCCCCCTATAACAAAAACGTGCACCATAAAAAGATTCTTATTTGTAGGGGGTGAAATGGGCAAAAAAGGGATAAAAATGGTACATACTAAACGACAACAGCTAGAAACACGAAATTCGATATGTACATTCCTCTAATAGAGTAGATGCAAATATAAACTGTTTGGGGTCAAAATGGAAAAATTGAATTCGAAATTCGTACTTTCAAGAGATACAAATAGTACAGAGGGATAAAAATAGTAATAACTAAACGACTACAACTAGAATGATGAAATTCTAAGCGGGCAGAAAGAAACATCAAATAAAAAGATTTTAGATAGTCGTACCCTTAAGGGGGAAAAATGTTACCAACCAAATTGCCGCAGCTGGAATCATGGAATTCGGTGTATACATTTCTCTGACTGCATAGACACGCAAAATAAAAAGTTTTTTTTTTCCAAATTCGTACTTTTTCTTTTATGGCAAAAATTGGTTGAATCATGAAGTTAGGTTATTTTGCACTTTGCACATGTACGTCTGATAATGGATTTTCAAAATTTTTACTTTTGGAATTAAAATAGAATGGAAATACAACCAACTGTAGCCCCCACTATCTACCAATAATTATGGTATTTAAGCTTTTTGAAAATATAAATATAAGAATATTTATTTTTGGAATTGACGTATTTGTAGCTTTGCCTTATAAGCGTGGTTTGAAATACTTAAAATATTATATTTATTTATAAAATTATTTTTTTTAATATTTGAATTTGTTTTGATTTGACTATTTAAGAAAAATATATTTTCCTGTAATATTACTGCACTTCTACGAAAATCGACATCCTCTGTGGAATGCAATCAATGGTGGAGGGTAAATAAAGTTCGGCCCGGCCGAACTTAACGCCGTTTTTACTTGTTTTTTTTTATTTATTTTATAATCAAAAATTATACCTTTGATTTTTATTAAATAAATTTTATTAATATTTTTATTAATAGCTGGTGTTCTGGGTACATTGCTGTTAATAAAAAATATTAAAAAAAGGAAGAATTAATTTTATGTTTTTTTTAATTACATGGAACTAAGAAAAAAAATTAAATCTTTATACAACAGCATCATTAATTACTGGCCTTCGGGCGGGCTTACAGCTTTTCTCCTCTGGAGTATGTCCAAAGGCAGCTAGGCAACGACAGTTTATGAAAAATCGCCCAAAACGCCAAAATTGTCATATTTGAAAGGATGGCGGTTTTTGGACGATATTTCATTGTGAAATGACAAATACGAAATATGGCCTAATAAATATGAATAGAGACCCAATTTTGTGGATAATTTTTCATTTTTAATATGTTTTTTTTTTGGGTCATATTCCATAATTTTTGAACGATTTTTCAAATCGATGGCAAATAATATAGCATTTGATTGAAAAACACTGTTTTTTGAGATTTTTATGTGCATTCTAAAAATATAAATAATTTGAAAATCGTACTTATCTTCAGAAAAGCATTTGAGAATTACAGCAACAGTTTTTTGTGGTATAAAAAAAATATCTCCAATTTGCAATGTTAAAAATCGCCCAATAAATAATTAAAAATGCCTCAAATTACAAAAAAAATGGTGTAAAGGAAAAATAACCAAAAATGAAAAATTAAATAATGGCCAAAAATTAATGACAAATCGGCCAAATGATAGATCGCCAAAAAATTGGGTAATCCCTACTAATATTATAAAACCTTAGTGTAAGTCTGTCTGTCTGTCTGTTTGTTTCTTCCGCAATCACGTGTAAACGGCTGAACCGATGTTGTTGTAGGTCTGGAAGGAACTATAGGCTATAGAATTTTTAAAAATTTGCTATGTGGGCGGAGGGGGCGTGGCAAAAGTGTTGAGAGGTAGTAGGCTGAAAATTGGTACATATATATTACTGACCACGGGAAAGATCAATTTGATGCCGAAATTTGGATTTGGAAAAAAATGTTTTTTTGCTAGAAGGCTGAAAATTGGAACGTATATATTACAAACCACGATAATATCAATATGATAAGATCAATACGAAACCTGATTTTAATTTTACCATTTTTTTGCCTGGCGAAGCGGGCGGGGTTCAGCTAGTCTATATATATATAAATGAATTTGTTTGTTCTTTATAGCAGCCTAAACTACTGAACCGATCTTCTTGAAATTTTCACAGTATGTTCATGCTGAACCGGTGGTGAAAATAGGCTATATAATTTTTTGATTGATTTTCGACAATTCTTCCTTTTTTCGCCGTAAACTAAGGTTATGTTCTTCAATATTGGTGGTACATATATTACCGATCACAAGAAAAACACCATGAAACCTAATTTTAATTTCCGTCTGTTTTCTGCCTGGCGAAGTGGGCGGGGGTTCAGCTATTATTCATATAAAAATTGCCTACAAATTTGGCTAATTTTTGATCTGAGGTATGTCGAAAGTCTGCTACGCAGAGTGACGATTTTCTCCGTTGCCAGGCTAATATTTTTTCCAATGCAGAGTAAAGGTTTTCTTCGTTTCTAGCCTTCGTACGGGCGAACAGAATTTCTCTTCTGGTGTATATTCAACGCCGGCTACGCAGAGTAATGATTTTAAGTGTTACATTTATGTAAAATCGCCAATTTTGGCAAAAGACTCATTTTTTGATTGATTTTTCATATGAAATGAAAGCGATTTTTGTGTCGGATTTTTTGGGTCATTTTTGGGCTATTTTTCGTGGACCAAAATGATTCACAGAGGTGTCTAAATTATGACATATTTATAAAAAAAATAGCATCTGCTTTTGAAAAATAAAAAATGAGATCATTTTAGGAAGTCTTACTTGTAGATATGAAACCTCTGTTATCTACCTTTAAACTAGTCTATTTAATTTTATTTTTAGTAGAAAATTAATATTATAAATAATTATAAAATTGTGCTAATAATGAGATGGCATCCTAAAAATATGATTTTTTAGCTTAAATATCTCTTAAACTGATTAAGGTACACAGACAAGTACGGATTTTTGCAGATATTCTTTAAAACTATCACTGTGTAAAATATATTTGTAATCGATATACCAACTTAGAAGAGTCACCCAGTAGCCTCCATACAAACTAGTGGTATACAATTTTCTAAATCACCTGGAAAACACGAGTGGAAAACTTCATCAATATATTTTTTTCCTTTCAAAAGTTGCCGAATTATTTAAAAATTCGAGATAACTTTATCCCCCACGCTTTTGATGGGAACCACTGTGCAACATAAATCGCGCGGTGGTTGTCAGGTTGTCACTCTTGGACCTCAAGCTGCGAGTTCACATTCGTATTATTATCGAGAGACTACTTTTGGCAGAGAAGAATAAATTCAGCGCCTGGAGGACCCTGAGTTAGCCAATTTACGATCAGATAAAAAATAAAATACATTAAACTTAATGGCTATAATGGCTTCTAAAATACTCATGATTGATCTGCTTGTTTCTTTTTTGGTGTTACATCTACTTAATTAAAAGGGAAGTATGCCTCATTGAAAGCTGTGTTAGTTTTGCCCACTTTAAAATTCTTTCAAGAGATCTATTTTTAAATTGTTAGTTCTTTAATTAGCTCTTTGGTGTGTGTTTTGAAGAGATTACATAGATTTCTACATTCTCTTCCCGCTCTCCTGCTATCTCTCTCTCCTGCTCTATTCTATGTTCAGTTCAGAGATTTGCTTTGTATGTCGTAGGAGATTTTATGGGCCATTAAGTGTAAATCACAGATATCATTTCCTTGATCCCCCAGCCCCAACCCCAATCGCACCGTCTCACAGTGACAACGGATGACGATTGAGGAAAATTTTCTCACCATAAATTTTCCCTCCTCCTTTGAAGTGAGAAGATACAATCGTGCCACATTTAGCAGCCACTTTTAGTGGCCCTCTTGAGTTCTGTTGTGCGTGTGTGTGCGAGTATGAGTGTGAGTAGATTGGGCGGCAAGTGACACTTGTCGGTGGTGGTGGCGGCAGTACTACAGCCTGTGGTTCAGAATTCAACGATTGCTATGTACGGTGTGGCCTGGAAGTATGAAATTTATTTGCTTCTTCGTTTGTTTTATTGTTTTTCCCTCCCCCCTTCATCTTGTCGATTGTCCGTGCTTTGGGGGGTACTTTAGCGGTGGAAATATTTCACATTTAGTGGGTCATGAAAATAATCTCGAAATATGCAGACATCGATAAATTTAAAGATTCCCGGTAATACGACAACCACGACACACACACACACGCAGAGAGACACTCGCACATGGCTGGGAACGACAACGACAACAAGAAACTCATTGCCTTCAAACAATTCCATGGATACAACAACAACAAAATGTGTGGCAGCCACATTTAAAGATTCGTTTTCGCTTGGCCACGCCATGTGAGGTAGTGTGGGGTGGGGTGGAGTGTGATTCGCCAGAACAAGGAATGCAAACAGAACTCATGGCTAAGATTAGCCGGGAGATTTTTTTGGCTATTTTGCCACATTTGTGTGGCCAATGTTGTTGCAAACATGGTTTTCGCTTTTGTTTTCCTTTTTGTTTGTTTCTATTTTGTTTCGGTTTGTTCATAATGCATGTAATAAATTATCAGAAACATTGTAAACTTACACCAGGCAACGATATTGAAATAACATGGCAAGAAATGGTACTATTTTTTTCAAAAATTGTATTTATTTATATTGAAATATCATTTTCGCAGTAAAAGTGGCGAAATTAAGGCTAATTAGATTTTAAATTAGAGGTTAACGACTTTACGTAGAAGGAAAATTATGATATTTTGTAAGCAAATTGCTATATTTGCATACTATATTAGGGTGAGCCTTATTTTTTTATTTTTTGGCGGGCCCACACGGATTTTTTTTAAGCCTCATGACAAACAAATATAGGATTTTTTCATTAATGTTTGAAAGTTGTAAACAGACATGAGTATTCTCACATTTTTGCTGGTATCTCAGAATATACTAAAAATCTCGCTCTGAAATTTTCAAAATATTTGGAGTACAGATGTAACTACATGCTGATATAAAACCAACAAAATAAAAAAATCAATATTTAAAAAAAATGAATATTTCTTGAAAAAAGTCACTTTTTTTTTGAAAAAAAAGTCACCATTTTTCCAAAATAAATCAATATTTAAAAAAAGAAATAAATATTTTTTTGAAAAAAATCACCATTTATTTTGGAAAAATCAATATTTAAAAAAAAAATAATTTTTTGAAAAAAAAAAATCATTATTAAAAAAAATAAATAAATATTTTTAAAAAATATTTTTTTTTTGAAAAAAAAAATCATAAAATTCAATATTTTTTTGAAAAAAAAAATAGAGAAATCAATATTAAAAAAAATAATAAATATTTTAAAAAAAAAGAAATATCAAATTCATTTTTTCCAAGAAAATATATTTTTTAAATTTTTGTGTGCAGAATAAAATTAATGATTGGTTGAGTAAAAAACTTCAACTTTGCTGGGCGACCATGCAGTTTTTTAAAATTCCCAAAAAATTCGTCTATCGCCAAATTTCTTGAAAATCAGAAGACATTCAAGGATTTTCATTGGCTTAACATGGAATTCCTCATTAGCGACAACCCGTATAGACGGCCATAGAAGCCATACAAGCTCGTTAGCACTATTTAAATATTAATGAAAAAATAATAAATAATGATATAAATGATAATACAAATGAATAAATAAAAATTCCCATATTTGTTTCCCATGAGGCCCAAATAATTATATTCATGTTTCCCTATTTCACCCTAAAAGTACGAATATTGAATGAGATCTCATTCATTCTCACAGAATTTCAAGATTCTAGCTACAGCAATTTGTGTGGTACCAAATATATCACTTTTGCACAATTTGACTTTAAAAATACAAATTTCGAAAAATTCCTTTATATTGCATCACTACACTGGCAGAGAAACGTATACACCGAATTTTATGATTCTATCATGAGTCATTTTTATCCCTTTTTCTCCAGTGAAATTAATGTGCACACTTAATTCTATGATTTTAGTTGCAGCCGTTTGGTTGGTACCATTTTTATCCCCTTCCATCCAAGTTTCCCCTGAAAGTAAAAATTTCGAAAAATTCCTTTATATTGCTTGTCTATACAGTCGGGGAAATGTATACACTAAATGTCATTATTCATTATTATCCCTTTTTTCCCGATATTGAACTTAAAAGTACAAATATCGAAAGGCATCTTATTTTTTGAGTCAACTCAGTCACAAGAATATATACACCGAATTTTGTGATTCTAGCTGTAGCCATTCCGTCTACATAGACAGATTTTCCTTCTTCTAGCTGCATCGGTACCAATTTTATCCCTTTTGCTCCGTTTTCTCATAAAAGTATAAATTTCGAAAAAAAAAAAACATTCTTTCTATTGCACGTCTACACAGTCAGAGGAATGTACACACCGAATTTTATGATTCTAGATGCAGTCATAAGGCCGATACCAATATCTCCATAATAGTACTATTTTCTAAAAGTTATTTTATGTTGCTCGTCTACATAGTCAGAGGAATGTATATGCCGATTTTTAAGATTCTAGCTGCAGCTATTTGCTCGGTACCACTTTTATCCCGCTTTTGCCTAAAAGTTCGAATTTCGCAAAATGCCTTTATGTTTCCAATCTACACATTCATAGAAATATATACACCATATTTCACTATTAGTAGCAGGAGTCATTTGGTCGGTACCAATTTTATCCCCGTTTTGACTAATTTTAACCTGAAAGTACGAATTCGAGGTATCACTTATTTTTCGTTTCTACTCAGTCAGAGCGACATATACACCGAATTTCATTATTCCCGATGCATCCGTTTGGTTGGTACCATTTTTATCCCCTTTCGCCCCGTTTTCCCCAAAGGTACAATTTGCTCAAGGTAAACATTTCGAAAAATTTCTTTATGTTGCTCGTCAACATGTCACAAGAATGTATAGGTCGAATTTTATGATTCTAGCGGCATCCATTTGTTTGGTACCATTTTCATACCTACCCCATTATCATCCATAAAAGTACGAACTTCGAACTATCATGATTCTGACTGTATCTGTTTGGTTGGTACAATTTTTATCCTTGTTGGCCGCTTTTCCTCCTAAAAGTACAAATTTCGAAAACTGCATTTATGTTGCGATGAATGCATACATACACCGTGTTTTATGATTTGGTTGGTACCATTTTTATCCCCTTTTCCCCATTTTCATCCTAAATGAACGAATATCGAAAGAGATGTTATTTTTCGCGTCAACTCAATTTTTATCACTTAGTGCCACATTTCAGTTTCTTAAAGTATAAATCACGCTTTCAGATTATATCAAAGCAAAAATCTTAAAAAAATTGCTTAACAACTACAATTATTAGCTATTTTCTGCCCTTTTTAGGGATTTTGCGCATTTTTCGATTTTAAAGAAAATTAAAATTTTGATTTTTTGTTTTTATGTTTTTTTAACATATTTGTTCATAATGCGAAGTCAAAAATAATTTTTTTTTGAAAATTGAAAAAAAAAACGTAATTTCTTTTTTTGACTTTGTCTATCTGTTTCTCGCACAGTTTAAGAGATTTTGCACTTAAATTTTTTTATATAAATTGTGTTTTCGTAGCTTTATTATGATGCCAGAACTATGTATGTACCATATATAGTTTGTTTTAATAAATATTTAAAAAATATCCTTTGTGAACAAATGTCTGACTTTGTACCAACACAACTATGAAGATATGAAGATTGGATTGTTTAATGATGATCTGCAAAACATTTCGTCACTGGATCAAGTCATCTGTGAGTCAAACGCTCTAAAAATCAGGGTTTTCCTGTGTAATTTTTTTATGTTGCATTTTTGTCCAAATTTTTCTGAATTAATAGGAAGTACTTTAAATACAAATTTTTATTCTTGTCTTAGAATAACTCATTGGACGTATTATTGGACGTTTATATAGCTCTGTTTTTTTTTTTAAATTGATGTTAAAAAAATAAATAGAAGGAATCAATTCCTTTCGAATGATACCTAAATGATGAATATCGGACGAAAAATGAGGTCACTGACTCCATTTTTGTGAAATAATTTAATGCAGGAGATGGTTTTCAGAGCCAAAATGTTCAACTCTTTTGACAAAAATAAAAGCTGCGGCGTTAATTTCTTTCCGATGTTCATCATTTAGGCATCATTCGAAAGGTATTGACTTTATTTTTCATCACCAAATACGAAGAAGTTTTCAGATGACACTGTGAAAAACCACAAAAAATTACTATTAACGTCCAATTATTCGACTAATAGGTTACTCTAAGACAAGAATCAAAATTTACATTTAAAACTCTTTCAAGAGTCTATTATTTAAAAAAAATACAGAAATCGGACCAAAAAATACACGGGAGAAACATGATTTTTAGTCGTATTTTCATGAGCGTTTAGCTCACAGAAGGCTTGATCTAGGAACAAAATATTTTGCAAATCATCATTAAACAATCCAAACTTCATTTTCGTGTGGTGACTGGAATTTTTTTCCATTTGTATATACTGCGACCCAGCCTAATATACATATTTGGATAGATTGAAGGGTTCCCCGTTTTTTCAGGGTAACTTTTGCCCGCCCGAAATAGCCCCCTAGGAAGATAGGATACATTTAGTGAAAAAAGTCCGATTTTCTTCTCATGCTAAATTTTATAGCAATAGGAGTTCATTTGCCGGAAATATGCCCAAAAATCCAAACCATTGGGTCCTTATCTAATTTTGGTTTTTTACAGAACTCAGAAACGTCTACTAGAACTTAAAGTTATTGAATTTTGGCCGATGGATTTTGATTCTGAACCAAAAACTTAGTATTCCCCCATCATATGGTGGAGGCTATATGTTGTTATTAGGGTTTGGGGTCCGGGAATTCCCGAATCGTTTTTCCCGGGAATTCCCACAAAAAATTGGACGGGAATTCCCGGGAAAAAATTTTAAATTTCCCGGGAATACGGGAAATATTAAAAAATATTTTATTGGTTTTTTTTTCTTATTTTACTGTACAATTGGGAAATTATTTTTTTATATATTTAATTATATTTTATATATTTAATTATATTTTAAATTCATATATTTACATTATTGACAATAGTAATGAACATTTCTCTACATCATATTACTGCAAAAAAAAAACTTTTTAAATTCGCTAAGTCGCTATTTTTTGCTAGCTAAGGGAATACACACTTTTTATTAGGATATTTGCAGGATTTTTAATAAAGGGTGATTTTTTAAAAGCTATAGGAAAGTTTTTCAAAAAAAAAACACATAAAATTCAGGAAAATGCATGAAATCTTTATTTGAATCGATAGTACGGTCCATATAATTTAATGTTTAAAGATTATTTCATGCAAATGTTGACCTTGACTGCTCCTCAGATGGTCCATCCAAATTTGGCATTTCCACGTTTTTGAGTAACAGAGGCCCAATTGCTGCGAACGGCGACGAATCGAGAATTGATGGTCGTGTTGGTGGTTTAATGTTCAACAATGTAAATTTGGTGCGAAATTTAGTCACAATAGCCCGAATAGCCGCTTCAGTGGGTCGATTAAACTGACCATAAAATGAAAGCGCGCGATGAACTTTCTTAACAGAGCACGCATTTTTATAATAAAATTCAATAACTTGCAAGCGTTGTTCGTTTGTAAGACGATTCATGGTTAAATTAAAAACACGAAACGTGCGTCAGCTGTTTAAACCAGTGTTGCCAAAAAGATAATAGCTAAAAAATCACCCTTTATAAATCGAAAATATCATACTGACAATACTATGGCTGACATAGTGTCAATACTTAACCCCTCGTGCTATCTGGTTTAACTTTAAATTTCTTTATCTTTTACCAGAAGAATCTACGAGATAAAAGGTGAAGATATTCTTAATGAAGAATTTTTTTACATATGAATCCAGTAAGAAATGGTATAAAAATAAGGAAAACATTAAAATTGTTCACTTTTGAGAGAAATAAAAATATGTATATCCTACGGTATATTTAAATGACCTAAGAACTAATGACTGGACTATTTCAATGTTTTAATTTTTTATGAATTTATTTAATTAATATTAATTTTTTATAATGTTTCTATTGCTTTTACAGTTTAGAATATTTCCCCCGTTGCTGCTAAATATTTTCGTCTCTAGAATCTTCTAAATTAAAGACGTTCTCAGCCATACGAGTTATTGTTGGCAGGCACTTGTGCCTATGATTTAAATGTCCAATTTGATGACGACAATTAGTCTAGAATAAAATATTTGTAAAATGTAAAATATTTTGACAAACACAATCGCTTTTAATTTGTAATATGACAGTATTTTTAAAAAGCACTTCCGTTACTAAATATTGTTATTTTAAGCCATATTGGACATACCTAAAATAAATTACTTTTTTCCCGGGAATTCTCGGGATTCCCGGGAATGAAACTTTTCATTCCCGTTTTCCCGGGAAATGAAAAAACTCCGGGAAACCCCAAACCCTAGTTGTTATGCCTAAAACAATGTTTGTTGTCTAGTGTTCTTGTCGCCGACGTCATTGCCCACTGCCTTGCCTTTGCGTTTCACCCACCCACCCAGCTGCTAGCCTCCCGCCAAATAAATTGTACAATTGCGTTGCCAATAAATCTAATACATTTTCTACAGTTTGGACATGTTTTCCATTTGTGGTTTTAATTGAGTCCAAAAATACATACATTCATTCAAATTTATGTGTTTGAGTGTGTGTGCGGGGATATTGGAATTTCTCAATTAGCTGGCGAATGAATAGAATTTCTCGAAATTTATTGAAATTTCTTCTTTTTTTCATTTTACAGTGATTTCGCATTATCATGCTTGATTGGCCTTGTGTTAATTATCTGATAGCTTGTTGTGCGAAAATGACGTTTTTATTATCATTATTATTATTATTATGTATTATGAAAACTTTGACCTAAATTTTCTTTGTTCAGCGAACAGAGGCGCCAAAACGAAAAATTAGCTAAAAGTGTGGCCTATAAATAACAGCAAAAAAAATATAAATATAAAAAGACAAGAATTTTGTGAAATACGCCAAAAATACGGCGAAAATCAAAAGGCAGACAAAGGAAACATCAGTATCGCATAATCAGAGTTTTTTGCCAGAAAGTTGTCTGAAGACAGCGGCGCGTGACATTTAATTTTTATGGTGGCCAGGCCAATAAATACTTGGATCAGCCAGCAACAGGCAGATGTGAAATTCTTTTTATCTTGACCGATAAATTGTTTATCGAAAATCGCCAAATTCACCAATAAATAAAATGGTTTCTTTTATTTTTGGGTATTTTGAATTTGATATTGAAATTCAATAAAGTCATGACTCGGATTTTTCTGAAAATCTCAGGAAAGATTCATTGTTAAAATATATTTTACACGTGTTTTAGGAAAAAACTTTTTTTGATCAGTTTAGGCCTCGCAATTGCCGCAAAATTTTTCAAAGTTTGAAGTTTGTTTAAAAGTTCTTCAGAAATATAGGGTGAACTATTTAACATTTTAAATTTGAACTACCCATTACTTTGACTTTGAAAGCTAAAATAATATTAATTTTCATTTTCATTTTTATTTTATGTATTTTTATTTTTGTATTTTTATGTTTTGTATTTTTACGTTTTGTATTTTTATTTTTTGTATTTTTATTTTTTGTATTTTTATTTTTTGTATTTTTATTTTTTGTAGTTTTATTTTTTTGTATTTTTATTTTTTGTATTTTTTTGTATTTTTATTTTTTGTATTTTTATTTTTTGTATTTTTATTTTTTGTATTTTTATTTTATGTATTTTTATTTTTTGTATTTTTATTTATTGTATTTTTATTTTTGTATTTTTATGTTTTGTATTTTTATGTTTTGTATTTTTATTTTTTGTATTTTTATTTTTTGTATTTTTATTTTTTGTATTTTTATTTTTTGTATTTTTATTTTTTTGTATTTTTATTTTTTGTATTTTTATTTTTTGTATTTTTATTTTTTTTGTATTTTTATTATTTGTATTTTTATTTTTTGTATTTTTATTTTATGTTTTTTTATTTTTTGTATTTTTATTTTATGTTTTTTTATTTTTTGTATTTTTATTTATTGTATTTTTATTTTTTGTATTTTTATGTTTTGTATTTTTATTTTTTGTATTTTTATTTTTTATTTTTTATTTTTTGTATTTTTTGTATTTTTATTTTTTGTATTTTTATTTTTTTTTTGCATTTTTATTTTTTGTATTTTTATTTTTTTTTTTGTATTTTTATTTTTTGTATTTTTATTTTTTGTATTTTTATTTTTATTTTTTGTATTTTTTTTTTGTATTTTTATTTTTTGTATTTTTATTTTTTGTATTTTTATTTTTTGTATTTTTATTTTTATTTTTTGTATTTTTATTTTTTGTATTTTTATTTTTTGTATTTTTATTTTTTGTATTTTTATTTTTTGTATTTTTATTTTTATTTTTATTTTTATTTTTATTTTTATTTTTATTTTTATTTTTATTTTTATTTTTATTTTTATTTTTATTTTTATTTTTATTTTTATTTTTATTTTTATTTTTATTTTTATTTTTATTTTTATTTTTATTTTTATTTTTATTTTTATTTTTATTTTTATTTTTATTTTTATTTTTATTTTTATTTTTATTTTTATTTTTATTTTTATTTTTATTTTTATTTTTATTTTTATTTTTATTTTTATTTTTATTTTTATTTTTATTTTTATTTTTATTTTTATTTTTATTTTTATTTTTATTTTTATTTTTATTTTTATTTTTATTTTTATTTTTATTTTTATTTTTATTTTTATTTTTATTTTTATTTTTATTTTTATTTTTATTTTTATTTTTATTTTTATTTTTATTTTTATTTTTATTTTTATTTTTATTTTTATTTTTATTTTTATTTTTATTTTTATTTTTATTTTTATTTTTATTTTTATTTTTATTTTTATTTTTATTTTTATTTTTATTTTTATTTTTATTTTTATTTTTATTTTTATTTTTATTTTTATTTTTATTTTTATTTTTATTTTTATTTTTATTTTTATTTTTATTTTTATTTTTATTTTTATTTTTATTTTTATTTTTATTTTTATTTTTATTTTTATTTTTATTTTTATTTTTATTTTTATTTTTATTTTTATTTTTATTTTTATTTTTATTTTTATTTTTATTTTTATTTTTATTTTTATTTTTATTTTTATTTTTATTTTTATTTTTATTTTTATTTTTATTTTTATTTTTATTTTTATTTTTATTTTTATTTTTATTTTTATTTTTATTTTTATTTTTATTTTTATTTTTATTTTTATTTTTATTTTTATTTTTATTTTTATTTTTATTTTTATTTTTATTTTTATTTTTATTTTTATTTTTATTTTTATTTTTATTTTTATTTTTATTTTTATTTTTATTTTTATTTTTATTTTTATTTTTATTTTTATTTTTATTTTTATTTTTATTTTTATTTTTATTTTTATTTTTATTTTTATTTTTATTTTTATTTTTATTTTTATTTTTATTTTTATTTTTATTTTTATTTTTATTTTTATTTTTATTTTTATTTTTATTTTTATTTTTATTTTTATTTTTATTTTTATTTTTATTTTTATTTTTATTTTTATTTTTATTTTTATTTTTATTTTTATTTTTATTTTAATTTTCAGGTTTATGTTTGATATGTTCAAAATGGACGTTATGCGCTCGAACAAAATTGGGAAATATTAAAAACTTACTTCCAAAGTAGTGGGTTTTTACCGCAAACTGTAAGAAATTTTTCGAGAAGAGATCGGTCTTCAGTTCACCTTTCATGAAGCTCATTTTCTTCTCGGTGGCTATGTCATTAAGCAAATTTGCCGCATATGGGGTTCAGAGAACCCACACTTGACTATTGAAAAGCCAATACATCCACAGCGAGTCACTGTTTTGTGTGGATTTTGAGCTGTACTGAAAAATTGTTAGGATATCCAGAAATATTTTTTTGCAAAGAATTCAACTACAATTCATGTGCAGATTGTACGAGATTTCTAAACAAAATCCCGTATAAGTTGATTTTAACAAATTTAATAGTCCATTTTGAAGAACACTTTATTATTCAAATTTAAATTTAAATTCCTTTGGCTACCATATCTTTTTTAAAGTCAATTTTCTTTTCTTTTTGTCATTTTCCTTCCATTCAACTGTCATTCACCCAACCAAAAAAATGTGGTGGAAAAAAATACTTAAAGAATTCTTGCCCATTCTTTGCTCTTCCTTTTCCCATTTTTTGTAGCTGTTTACACTGTCATCGCTTTGTCCCATTTAAGATGTACTCGTATATATTTAAACTTACTCCTTGCCAGCCAAATATTGACTTGGCCAATTTATGAGTTATCCACTTGTTGCTCGATACCAGTACGAACACGCATACAAACGTACATATATAATATAAACATTCATCTTCAGTCTGTTGTAGTGGCAGATAGAGGAGAGTCTCGTCCATTCAATGGCAATGACTGGCTGTGTCTTCATTGTCGCCGCTTTTGTTGGCATTTTCACTTACCCAGGTTTTGGGGGGCGGGTGGAGGGCCAATAAAAGAACTCAATCCCCAAACACACAGAGAGAGTCTTACAGAGTTGCCAATGCCAATGCAATGCAGTAAATTTCCGAGAGAAATACACGACCAATTGTTTATGGTTGGCCATGTCCGTCCGATTTGTTCGATTGTTGTCGGTTGGGCCTGTGAAAATGTGTGTGTGTGCGCTAGGGCTGCCGTCTGCTGTCGTTCGCAGTGTTTTGGTCATTTCTTTGGTGTTGTATGCATGGCTGTGTGTGTGTATTCCCATTTTATGGTCATGTTTGTGCCATAATTCTTTCACTAACACATACTGCCAGTGATGTATGACCGAACACTTCGATACGTATGTGTGACTGGCGTTGCCTGTGCGTTTTTGCCCGAAGGAGATGATCATTATGCTTTCGTTGTTATGCACATTGAACGAAGAAGACTGTGATGATGATGACGATGACGACGATGGTGTTGTTTGTTGCTCGTGCTCTGGCTGTGTGGACCATGGCAATGGCATTTTTTACATGTATGGCGTTCGTTGGTTGTCGGTGGGTGGGTGGTGTATGAAAAATACAATTGGGTGGTCCGTGGTGTGTTTGCCTCGGTCATTTGTCTGCCGGCGTAGCGTTGTGCCGACTTTACCGTCGCCGTCGCTGTTGTTGTCTTTGTTTGATGTTTGTTTTTGAATATTCAGCAGCAGCAGCAGTAGCCGACACAGTGACAGCAACGGTAACAGCTGCTGCGAGTTGTCTTTTTTGTTTGGCGTGTTCGCTCGGTCATTCGGTCGATGTTGTACAACATTTTCATACATTTATTCAATTGTCTGTCACATACAGCGAGGGGTGGATGGTCTGATCGGTGGATATAAAGAAATGTATGAATAAACTAAGGGGGAAACTTGAAATGGTTTTTAATGCTAACCTAATACAGATAGAAGCTTGGATTTTGAAATATTTTTATGCTACTCTTTAATTTGACACTTGTATATCGGTATCGGAGGCTGAGCAAAAGCATTTGAAATATTTTTATGCAAAATGTTATCCTTTGAATCTTTTTAATCCTTTGAAGGGCCAACAGCAAGAGGAAATGAAAAACGCCAATTAAATCAATTTTGCCTCTGGTTTCATACGTCTATCAAGTGTAACGACTTTTTTTAAAAATTCTGGAATGGTGCGACGATCGCAAATAGTCTTTTTCAATTTGTACTTTTAGGGAGAAAAGAAGGATAAAAATGGTACAGAAACAAACGGCTGAAACTGAAAACATGAAAAAGATTTTTTTCGAAATTCGTACTTTTAGGAGAAAAAAGTTTGAAAGGGGATAAAAATGGTACCAACCAAAAAGATGCCGCTAGAATATAATAATAATAATGAAATTCAGTGTGTGATGCTGTAGCTCTGAGTGAGTTGACGCGAAAAATAAGAAATATTTCGCATTTCGTACTTTGGCGAAAATGGAGAAAAAAGGGAAACATTTGGTACGAACCAAACAAATGCAGGTGGAATAGATAAAGTTGGTGTATATGTCGCTTTGACTGAATGGACGTAAAAAATAACCGATCTTTCGATATTTGTACTTTTTGTGCGAAAATTGGTCAAAACGGATAAATTTGGTGCAAACCAAAATGATGCTACCAAAATAATGAAATTCTGTGAATACGAAAAATAAAAAAATTCTTTCGAACTTAGGGTGAACACTTTTAGGTTGAAAATGGGAAAATAGAGATGAAATGGTTCCAACCAAACGGCCGAAGCTGAAAACATAAAATTAGATGTTAACAACCCTCTGACGGTTATATAACTTACGCATCTAACTTATAGGGATTTTTCGAAATTTCTACCTTTAGAAAAAAATGGGGATGAAAATGGTGTCGACCAAACGGATGCTGGTATAATAATGGAATTTAGTGTAGACACCACAGACAAATAAGTTACCTTTTGATTTTCGTACTTTTGGGGAAAACGGGGCGAAAGGGGGTAAATTTGGTACCAACCAAAAGGGTGCAAAAATAATATAAAATAATATAATTTGGTGTATATAAAAAAATAAGGGAAATATCGATGTTTGTAATTTTTTGAAAAGCTGGACAAAAGGGGATAAAAATGATATTAACCAAACGGATGCAGATAGAATATTGAAATATATGTAGCATTGACTGAATAGACTCGAAAAATAAGGGATTTCGTATTTTTAGGGGAGAATGGAGAATGGAAAAAGGTATAAAATTGGGACCAATCTTAGAAATAAAAATAAAAAAGGGATACAAATGGTACCAAAAAAGGTTGTTGCTAGAATGGCAAAATTTAAGTGCGTAACATTCCCAAATCTGTGCCATACACGTATTATTCAAAATTTGTACTCTTATGGGGTAAAGAAAACTCGCGTAGCTACTAGAAATACAAAAATCAGTCCGTACAAACATCAACATACACGACTTTTTCGAAATTTGTATTTCTTGGGGAAAAAGATAAAATTCGGTCCAACCAAAATGTTGCTGCTAGAATCATAAAATTCCCTCTGTAAATTATATTGAGATATTTTTTTTAGAAAAATATTTCTTTAATATAACTTTTTAAAAAAACATATTTTTCTTTTTCAGAAATATATATTTTTTCCAAATATTTTTTTTTATTTTAAAAATATACTTTTTTTAAATATATATATATTTTTGAAATATATTTTTTTTTTTCAAAAAATTTGTTTTTTTTTATTTTTTCTCAGCAAGATGTAGCTACATCTATGCTCTATTTTTTTTTTTTTTTTCAAAAAATATATTTTTTTAAATACACATTTTTTCTAATTTTTTTCTCAGCAAGTAGCTTTATCTGTGCTCTAAATACTCTGAATATTTCAGAGTGGGATTTTCAGTAGTTTCTCAGGTATTAGCTAAAATGTGGAAATACTCACTTGTATTTATAGCACTATCTAAACATTAATGAAAAAAATCCATGACGCGTAATAAAATACCGTGTGGGTGGGTCCGCCTAAAAAATCCAATAAAATTTTTTTAAGAACCACTGTACAATAGAATACTTCTTCAACTGAATTAGTATACCTCCCGCGTTTGGAATGAACTTTACACCCTCACTGATTATATATGTATAATGTATGTAGACATCTGTGAATATATGCACATTCATATGCATATTAGGGTAGATCGTGAAAACATTTTTTTCCATTTTTTATTTTTCAAGCAGATTTTCAAAAGAAAATACTTACCCTGAATATTAACTTAGATTGAACTGAAATTCTGAAAATTTATAATATTTTCTCATTTCCTGAGCCACCCTAACAGCATGTTCCCAGTATGTAGTTACGTTCAAGAGCATTGAATGTAGAAAATAAAGAATGGTCAGGAAAACATTCGTTAAAAAATAAAAAAAAACATTCAAACATAGTCAAATTGAACTATGACATTTGCAAAATGGGACTCGAACAGAATTGGGAAATTTGAAAAACATACTTCCAAAGTAGTGAGTCTTTAAGGAAAACTGTAAGAAATTTACGTGAAAAATTTTCGTATTTGTAGATGAAGCTCATTTTCATCTCGATGGCTATGTCAATAAGCAAAATTGCCACACGTGACTATTGAGAAGACAATGCATCCACAACTAGTCACTGTGAAAATATATTTCGATTCTAATTTAAAACTTTAAATAGCCCACCCTATATATGAATGTTTTTATTTTTATTAATGAAAACGAAAATGCAATGAAACGTCGAAATCAGCGACACCCGCATCCTCAGCCACATGCCCACTTCCGACTGCAGCTCATGAGGCGCCGCACACAGAACGATCCGGCACGTTGTGCAGACGTGGACGGGCGGGGAGATACCCAGTGGAATACAATGAATTAACGGAAGAAAAAGAAAATAATGTTTTCACATTTGTTTTGGTTGATTGTCGGTATCGTTTGGTTGGCTTGCAGCTTGCAAAAAATCGAGAGAACTGAAAAAATGTTTATTAAAAGCGAAAGAAATATATGCGGTGCACGCGTTGTTTCCTCTTAGTGATGTATGGACGCTGGGTGCACTCAACCGACCGTTTAGGGCTGCAAAAAGTAATGATAATTGCAAGTGAACAGATAATGCCACATTCAATGCATTTTAATGCTGGCTGCCAATGAACTAATTTGAAGAGGAGTTTTTTTTGGCGGAATAAACAATGATGGAAATCCCCAAAATTATTTCAGAATGTACCGCAATTTTCCCTCTTTAATCTATAAAAATCGATTTGGCTTTCAATTTTATTTGAACTCAAAATTTGATGTCTTTATCTTCAGATCAAAATATGATTTGTTCGATTTTATAACCCCCCCCCTCACTTCCATACTCCTCTATGCACAGATCTTTTCTGTAGCCATGCATGTCTATGGCTCCAGTCGACAATGTCATCAGAGACTCCCTTAATATGCTTTAAACAAGTTTTACGTACCAACTTTATGTCGACAAGTTCTTCATGCCAGCCACATCACAACAACAGCACTAACAACATAAAAACGAAGCAAGAAAGCACAAACGTTTGCAACAGCATGTCGAAGTACGCCGAGATTGAGGTTGTAAATCTTTGTTGCTGCAGCAATTTTAGAACATTCCATCCACACCTACGACATGGGGTGGCATGGATGGATCCATTCATGCATCCATCCATCCTGGCATAGAACCATTGAACAAATGATTGTTGTCGTTGTTGTGCCATGTAGTTGTAGGTGATGTTAGTTATAGTTGTTGTCGTTGCTCTTGTTGTTGCGATATGGTACGACTGAACTTTATGATGTTATAAGCAGAAGTTATGTCATAAACTTCATGAACAATAAAAACTGTTGAATTCTTGTTTTGCAACTTTATGCTCCGACGTTCAACACAATGTTGTGATGTTAGTGTCGAGGGATGAGAAAGGGTGAACACAGAAGAAATGAAGAAGTGATGAAAACGAAAAACTATAAGAAATTTAGAAATTAAGAAATTAAGGAAAATTTAGGAATTATAAAAAATTTTAGAAAATTAGAAAATTTAGAAAACTTCGAAAATTTAGAAAATTTGGAAAATTTAGAAATTAAAGAAATTAAGAAAATTAAGAAATTAAGAAATTAAGAAATTAAGAAATTAAGAAATTAAGAAATTAAGAATTTAAGAAATTAAGAAATTAAGAAATTAAGAAATTAAGAAATTAAGAAATTAAGAAATTAAGAAATTAAGAAATTAAGAAATTAAGAAATTAAGAAATTAAGAAATTAAGAAATTAAGAAATTAAGAAATTAAGAAATTAAGAAATTAAGAAATTAAGAAATTAAGAAATTAAGAAATTAAGAAATTAAGAAATTAAGAAATTAAGAAATTAAGAAATTAAGAAATTAAGAAATTAAGAAATTAAGAAATTAAGAAATTAAGAAATTAAGAAATTAAGAAATTAAGAAATTAAGAAATTAAGAAATTAAGAAT